>JAMJFZ010000726.1:0-600000 GCA_026225945.1 Cricetomys ansorgei | reverse complement strand
AAAATAGAAAAAACACAAGAAAAGGCCACACACACCATCCATAAAACCACAAAACTGGGAACTATAATATACAAGAAAAAGGCTAGTATGATGGAAACTATCCAACCAAAGCAATATGAAACAAAACATCTACGAAAATACCATTGAGTTTATTTTTGTTGGCCATCTACTTCTGGGCATTGGGCCTACATTTAATTGTGGTTGATATACCAGTGAGACTCCGTTGGAGAAGACTAATTTTTCCTTTGCAAGCAAATGTCAATTGTAGATGGAGTCTTGGTTAGGATAGGAACCCATGCTCATTTCTCCCTCTCAGCACTGGGACTCCATCTGGCTTGAACCTGTATAGACTGTGCATGCTGCCACAGTGTCCTTAGAGATCATATGTGCACCAGTCCTATTGTATCTGAAGACAGTCTCCTCAAAGTCATTATCCAGCCTCTCTCTCCACTTCCTCTTTGTCAGGATGACACCCTATTTTTGACTGGATGTTCCAAAAATCTCTGTCTCTGCACATTGCTCACTTGTGTTAGTCCCTGTCTACTTTTAGAGGTAGCTTCTCTGCTGGTTTTTATGTCTGAAGTGCTTTCTGTGTTTCCTTTGGTATCTCTCTCTAGGTAGAGTTAGTTTCCCTTAAATTAGTTTAATTTTATTAGGGGATATTTGACAAACTAAGATTTATTTTAGGACTGAAATAACAAATGCAAAATGGTAGAATTTCAAATTTTAGGACGAAGAAAGACTTTCTGATAGCATATCATGGTGACTGTGTCTTAGATTGTATCACAGTATTCAAAGCATGCCACACTATTTCTTTGAGAAAACTGCTGTTTGTTCCCACCAATCATTCAACTCTCTCTATTATTATTTCTCATTTTCTGATTTGTTTATTCCCCACAGTGTCACCATTCATGCCTGACCTTTGACCCTGGCATTATGTGTCAAGAGTGTGGTTTCAGACGCTGTTGGTCACATTCATACCCTTCATCATACTGTTCCACTTCCAATTTTGGGAAAGGTTACTCTAATCTTCTCTTATTGCAGTGAACTGTTCCTCAAGAATACCCCTGAAACCCTCCCAAGTGTTTTCTATTTTAGTCAATCTCAAATCCCTACTCTCTGAGGAGCAGAGAGATTTTTTTGATTTTACATGATTGACTTAGAAGATGTGTAAAGGTAAGGCAGAAATTAGAACTAGCTTAAGTATCTGCCTTATTTTTCTTTGAACTTTAGTATCTTACATAGAATAATTTACATGATTAATGGTTTCCATTTTAAATACTAAAAGATAGTCATTTCAAGAAAGAGCCAGAGTTGAACTGCTTATTCCAGTAGGGACTAATATTCACAGACCTGCTTTCTTCAGCTTCTAAGGAACACATAAATGTATTTTCTTCTTGCAATTCAAACTGCTTATTAGTCTTTATATGAATTGAACTGCATACCTAGCATCAACATTATTACCTAAATAGGAACATATTTTTATCCTCAGTTCTTTACAGATAACATCAGCAATTTAAAGTGTGTCCCTTAATTTTCATTTCTTTATTAAGGATATTTTTGGATTTTTCTAAGTCCTGTTTGAATTCGTTTGGTTATTCATATCATGTATCATCATTTATGTTAAGTAAGAAAGTTTTATAAGACAAATCACTACTTTGAAGTTTAACAGTCCTAAAATATAATTATAGCTGAAATATTTTCTTTCACAAAATGTTCTATTAATTTTAAAGTCACATTTAAAAAAAATACTCAATATTCAATTTTATATTGCTGTTTGTACTGCTCCTCATTCTCCTCTATGAGATTACATATCATTTTAGTTTCTCTTTTAGTAGTAGCTACAGGCCCCAATCAGATATACATTATATTTTGAAATTTCATATTAAATGTTCAGATTTATGAGTAATGTCTATACTTCAAAACTTCTAAGCAGCTTCTAAGAGCTTAAGTACCACAAGGACAAGGGTAAAGGGATTGTTGCAGATTTTGCAATGTTAGCCTAGAGTCTAGAACAATTCCTGGCTCATAATAGCTGTTTAATAAGCTTACAGAGAGATTAAGAGTCAAAGTTAGCGCTAAGAAGTTAATATTGGAAATGTTTTCTGACAAGTTAATTTCAACTTCACTCTTGAAAATTTTGGTTTCCTGTTCATAGCAAAGTCAAAGCATGCAGCACACATCAATAGTTTTTATACCTGAGCAGATTTTTACAGATCATGAGTGAATGGCTGTCACTAGAAAATACTTTCAAATGTTCCAAAACTGAGATCAATAGAATCTATTCAGTAGAATACTCAGTAGAATCCATTCCGTGAGTGTTTATATAAGCTGCCAATCATCAGATCTTTTCATGGCTTCTATGAAAGATGGGAACTCTGGAGGGACATAAAGTCTTACTGAATTCCAGCACATGAAAACTCACCCTAATAAAACTCACACACACATTATAGACTAAAATAGAAATGATCTATTAAAGTAATAGATACTTGTGCAGTAATAAATTTATTTTCTTTAATATAAACAGATATAGACACTGCTGCAGATATTCTAAAGGCTTTCTCTACAAAGAAATGATGACTAGAATCCAGACATGCTCACCCTGATTGACACATTACACAGTGTTATATTTGTAAAAGAATCCCATGGCTTTCCTTAAGTATGTATATTTAATGTGTTAGTTAAAATTAAATATAAAACATGGCTGAAAATAGTCCTACTTGACATGAAGGTGCCATACAGAAGATTAAAGGTACTTGCATGTTTAAAACTACCACACAATAGAATTATGGGTTTTATTTGAAGTAAGAACATCTGGTTTTATTCTTTTTTAAAGTTAGGCAAAATTAAAACCTGTTCATTTGAAGAACCTTTCTTACTGACTTTTGTATGCTAGTGAGATTCAACCTGAGTAGTTACAAGCATTAATCCTGAAGGCAGTGTTCTTTGTTTTGATACTAACTTGAAGGAGAAGAGATACAATAAAGATAGAATAGGCTCTTCAGCTCAGGCAAACTCACATTTATGTTCAGATTATGGAGTGAAGCTAAGAAAGTGAGTCCTAAAGAGTCTGGCAGCTATCTCAGGAGCATTGGTGGTTGAAGGCACTGTGTTAAAAGGACCCGAGGCAAAGTCCCCTTGAAACTCCCCTTACTACCTTAGAAGTCATTTACAGATTCTTTTTTTCCAATCCCACAATCCCCATATAACTAAAGAAATGTCAAAAAGAGGTGTAATATCACTATGAGAGGGGAATGCTAGAGTTTGCTTACAAATCCTTGAGGTTTTATCAGGGTTGTATAGTATTCTATTGACAGTAGACTTCTTAATAGAGATACATTTTCTCTATTAGCATCAAATAGTGATTGTTCCATTCATGAAGGGACCAGCATCACACCTTGTACAGAAATGTAGAAAAATTCAGAAAACAAGAAACAAAAGGAATTCTCCACACTGGTCCACAAAGTGAATATAGTTTCTGTGTTCAGCAGAATGCTAAGCCAGATTTTTACAATTGCTGTAAACACATGTATAAAATCTCAAATTAAAACACTTACATATTTTTTAAATTACAAGGAAAATATTTTTCATTCCATTATGCATCAAGATACATTTATTTTTAGAGTATTTCCAGCATTACATTTAAGAAAAATGTTCATAAAAGACAAAGTCTGAACTGAATGTCAAATTAATAAACCAGAAAAGTTAAAGACATTGCTCATCTGGAAATAAAGATATTTTGACTTTCTCCTTTCTAGTCCATCCCCTTAACTATTCAGCCTGGACTACATGGGCTACTTCCTCCTCTCTAATTTGTATCTGTCTGAACTCCTTCAGTAGTCTTATTGTAGTAGCTAAGATTTCAAGTACTATGTTCAATAGGTATGGAGTAGACAACCTGTTCCAGAGTTTAGTGGAATTTCTTTGAGTTTCTCTCCATTTAATTTGATGTTGGCTATGAGCTTGCAGTAAATTGTCTTTAATGTGTTTAGGTATGTCCCTTGTCTCCCTAACCTTTCAGGACTTTTTATCAAGAAGGGTTCTGAATTTTGTCAATGGTATTTCCTGCATCTAATGAGATGATTATTTTTTTCCTTTCTCAGTTTGTTCATATAGTGGATTATCTTTATTGATTTATGTATATTAGATCATCTCTGCATCTCTGGGATGAAGTCTACTTGATCACGATGAATGATATTTTTAAAGTGTTCTTGGATTCAGTTTGCACTTATTTTATTGAGAATTTTTGCAACTGTGATAATAAGGGAAATTGTTCTGCAATTGTCTTTCTTTGTTGGGTCTTTATGTGGTTTGAGTATCAGGGTAACTGCGGGTCTCATAAAACAAATTGGAAAGCATTCCTTCTGTTTCTATTTTGTTGATTAATTTGAGCAGTATTGGAATTGAAACTGTCTGTCCCTGTCCCATTTTTGGTTGGGAGACTTGTAAGAACTGTTTCTATTTCATTAGGGATCATAGGTTTATTAAAATTGTTTATTTGATTTAACTTTAGTTAGTGGTATGTATTGAGAAAATTGTCCATTTCTTTTTGATTTTCCAGTTTGATGGAAATGGTTTTTTTTAAATGTATGTCCTTATGTCTTTGAATTTCCTCAGTGCCTATATGTTCTTCTTTTATTTCTAATTTTGTTAATTTGGATATTATCTGTCTGACTTTTAGTTAGTTTGGATAAGAGTTTGTCAATTTTATTGATTTTTCTAAAAGGATCAACTCTTTGTTTCATTACCTTTTTCAATTGCTTTTTGTTTGTTTCTATTTTATTGAAAATCTCAGCCCTAAGATTGATTATTTCTAGCCATCTAATCTGTGCGTAGTATTTCTTCTTGTTGTCCTAGAGCTTTCAGGCTTGCTATTAAGTTACTATTATGAGATCTTTCCAATTGTTCATGTATGCACTTAGTGCTGAAACTTGCTTCATATCAACTTGCCTTGATTTTGTACCACAATTTTGAGTATGTTGTGGATTTACTTTCATTCAATTATAGAAAGTGTTTTATTGCTTTCTTAATTTCTGTCTTGACTCATTTTTCATTCAGTATAGAGTTGTTGAGTTTCCATGAGTTTGTAAGGTTTCTGCTGTTCTGTTTGTTTTAATTCGTGGTAGTCAGATAGTGTGCAGGTGCTATTTCAGTTTTCTTGTATCTGTTGAGACTTGCTTTGTGTCCAAGTATGTCATGATCAGTTTTGGAGAAAGTTGCATGAGGTGCTGAAAAAATTTTATATTATTTTGTGTTTAGGTGAAATAGTCTGTTAGTATCTTCGGTCTAATTTGGTTTATAATGTCAGTTAACTCAAACATTTCTCTGTTTAGGTTTTGGCTGGATGATCAAACTTCTGGAGAGAGTAGGTTATTGAAGCCTCTCATTCTTAGCGTGTGGGGATGTGATTTAAGCTGTAGTAGCAGTTCCTTTATGAACTGGGTACACTTGTGTCTGGTGTAGAGATGGTAAGAATCACAGTGTCCTTTTGGTGGATTTTTCCTTTGATGAGTATGTAGTGTCTCTCCCTATCTCTTCTCATTAGTTTTTGTTTGTAGTCTATTTTGTCAGATATTAAAGTGGCCATACTAGTGTGCTTCTTAGGTCCATTTTCTTGTGTGTGTATATGTGTGTTTGTGTCTGGTATTCATTATTCCATGTGTTTACCTGGGTTTGGTTAACTTCTTTAGGATGGAGTTTTTCTTCTCACAACTTCTGTGAGACTGGATTTTTAGATAGACACTACCTAAATTCAGTTTTATAATGAAATATCTTATTTTTCCATATATGGTAATTGAAAGTTTTCTTGGGTATTTGAGTCTGAACTGGCACCTGTAGTCTCTTAGAGTCTGCAGCACACCTGTCCAGGACATTTTGGCTTTTAGAATGTTCCTGGAGAAGTCTAGTGTTATTCTAATAGTTCTGCCATTATATGTTTCTTGGTCTTTTTCCCTTACAGCTTTTAATATTCTTTCTTTTTTTTTCTGTGTTTAATGTTTTGATTATAATGTACCAAATATACTTCCTTTTCTGGTCCAATCTATTTGGTGCTCTGTAGGCTTCTTGTACTTTTATAGGCATCTCCTTCTTTAGGTTCAGGAAAATTTCTTTTATAATCTGCTTAAAAATGTTTTCTGTGCCTTTGACCAGAGTTTCTCCTCCTTTCTCTATTCTTATTATTCTTAGATTTTGTCTTTTCATACTGTCCCAGATTTCCTGAATGTTTTGTGCTAGAATCTTTTTAGATTTAACACTTTAACTAAGGTATATACATTTCTTCTATCATTTCTTCAGTGCCCGAGATTCTTTCTTTCTTGTCTTTTATTTTGTTAGGGAGGATTACCTCTGAAATTTTTCTAGCTCCTAAATTTTTAGTTTAAAGATTTCCTTCAGTTTGATTCTGTTTGCACTTTCAGGTATTGAATGATTTTATTAATTTCTTTCCACTATTTATTTCTGTTTTCATAGATTTCTATAAGAGATTTATTCATTTCCTCTATAAATAATTCTATCATACTTATAAAGACTATATTACCGTCTTTGGTGCTTCAGCTGTGTTACAATTCTCAGGGCCTAATATGGTAGGATTGCTGGGCTCCAGTGAGACATATTGTCCCAGCTGCTATTGATTGTGCTTTTAAGCCAATATCCAGGCATCTGAGTTTGGAAATTTGTAATTCTATGTGCTGACATCTGGTCTTTGTTGGATGATTGTTTATTACTTGGTTTCTACTGTCCTCTCTGGTTCTTAGGATAGTGTGGTGGCTGTGAGTTGCCTAATAGGGAATTCTTCTGGGATCCTCAAAGGTATGACCAGTGAGGATTCCAGGAAAAATGTGGTTGTAGGTATTGAGAGCTAAGAAGTAGGAATGGAGATGGGTTAGGAGGGAAAGACTTTACTAGGTTCACAGGAGGGAGGGAGTTCCACAAGGATGCGTATGGTGGCACAGAGTAAACGGAGGCCACAGAAGAAAGTCTGCTACAGAAGTGAGCATAAGAATGGGGGACTAGACTTGAATGAATGGGGAGAGATGTGAAGGTCTGCAATCTGTCTACCTGCTTTGCTAGCCAAAGTGGCCTGCATGTTCCCACTGAATGCCTATTGGAGTTGGGAGCTGGGAGAAATCAGTGAGTGGTAGGAGGGAAGTTTGGAGAAGAAGATCTGTGTTGTCTACTGGAGATAGGGGAAGAGTGTAAGGGGAGGCTTCAGCAGGTGGTCTGCCACAGAGACTAGGGATTATTATTGGAGGAGCTAAGGAAAAGTCGAAGATCTTCAGTTAGCTTATCTACTTCCCTGGCCTGAGTGGCCTTCTGGTTCCCAGGGAATGGAGGCTTTATGTATTGATTGAGCCAAAGGAGTGATCAGAAGATGGATGTGGTAAGTTACCAGAATGTAAGTACCCAAGACTTAGTTTATATTTCCCCCTCTCATCTACACAGAAGGTCTTTCCATAATTCCAAAGACTCCAGTTATCTTGTACAAATGGATTTTCTCATGCCTGGGATGCTGAGAGTGAAGCTCCAGATCCTCTATTCTCTGTTGCCTGGGAAAATAAATGACAGTGAAGGCCATGGTTCTAATTTCATAGCAGAATGCCTGGGAGTCAGAGAAAGGACCATTATAAGATTTACATGTTGAATATGGAATTACCATTTCATAACTAAGCAATCAAAGAAATGATTTTACTTTAAAACACTTTCACTGTGTTTGAACTTTTTAATATCACCATTTTAATGGGCCTAATCATGGTTATTCACTGCTACTTTAATAAAACACTGAATAGGATTCTTGCATTACTGAAAGAATTTCTATTGGGATCCAAATTTTATCTAGATAGAACACATCTACATTAGTGGCCACTTCTTAAGAGAGACTTCAACCTATAAGCTTAATCCCTCCATGAACAGGGATGCCATATCAATTTGGTATAAAATTAATTCTGAACATTAAATCAGAACTAAATCTATTTTTAGCAATTCATGCTCCAGATGAAAGTCCACAAAAAGTGCTATCTGTAGAATGAGGTGTGTGCAGAACCTTTCTCTTCATGAGATGATGTCTAAGATCTAAAGTGACTTGTTTATTCACCAAAATACACTGAAACGAATGTAGAGTGTTGTAGAGGGCTAGAATAATGACCGTGATGATTGCTAAACTCATTCTCAGCATTTAATAAACTTGTAAATAATAGGTTAATAAAGGCCAAGTATAATTGTAACAATAGAACAATATTTAGTATAGAGAGTAGATCCTAAATGAAATTTTGTCTGTTTATGTACATTATGTCGCAAACTATTTCCTGAAAGAAGTTATATCTAAAAGCAATTTTTAGTAATATGTATTTAGTAAAATGTATTTACCTTTGGAATAAATTGGAAATGTGGTTTAGGTCAAAAGAACAAGATAGTAGAGAGTATATAAAGGGCAAACAAGATCTTCATAAAACAGCATTCTGAATTCAAGGAATCTAGAGAACCTAGAATTAAAAACACAGAGAGTTGGTTTTCAAAATTTACTTACTTTAATGTGTTGGTAACAGCAACAAAATATTAAGCATTATGTAGCAGATTAATGGAATTGTGTTGTATTTCAGGGATTGCAATACAATTTCACTGTAGCAGACAACTCCATGCTCAACCCTGCTCTGGTCCTAGAAGCATTGTCACAGAAAACTTGTGAACTTATGTGGCTATTGCAACACACCTATATTTACATAAATAGACAGGGGGATGGATTTGGTTCTCTTTTGCACTGTGTGAACCATTTCAATAATAGAATTAATCAAGGAATTTAAATAATCATGTTTGAGTGTTTCTTATAAATACTTCAGCAGTTATGCCTTGTACAAGTAGGAAGATAATAGAATGAGTTAGACAAATCACTTTTTATATTAATGTACTTATATATTTGATGTAGAAAGTACAATGAAAGCTGGGTTTTGACAATGCATGGCGGAAATGATTGCTATTATTTCAGCTTAATAAAAGATACGAAGTGTGCTAATTCCATGGAACCAACAAGAAAAGTGAATGAGTATTTTCATTTCAACATTTTCATGAAGATGAAATTGTAAATTCCTGACAAGAGCACCAGAGTTCCTGTACCAAATGAAGTGATTATACATATCTATGTATCTCTATATATATTTCTTTTAGTTCTTATCAAATGTGTTGTTGGTATGTAAACACATCTGAATGGTGATACACTTAAGCAGACCTAGAGAACGGGGAAACAGGAAGGATACACTCAGTCATGGGTCATGTTTTCTACACAGTCATTGAGTAAACATGTATTATCTCTCTAAAGTTCTCTTCCTAAGCACAGCATTTCCTAAAGTGAAATCAGATTCATTCTCCTTTTTCAAGAATGAATTCTTCTTGGTTTAAACAAGTGCTTCATAACTATGACAGGAGATTCTGTTTTTCTTCATCAGTGATGTTCACTAGTGGCTACACATTTGTTATAAAGAACTGTCTACCCAACTACCCACTGCCAAACACTGATTGATGCTACTCATCTCACTCCATTAGTTGTCGTGTCTTCTGTGTAAAAAGTGGAACCACCATAATCAAAATTTTGCTGAACACTTAGGCACGGGTTCAGCAATAAAGCTCAGTAAGTATTCAAACAGTTTAGTATTTAAGAAACTTGCAAGTTTGCTCCTCTCCTACTTTTTATTTATATGTTCTGTTCAACAATGAAGACTATACCCAGAGGAATAAAATGTGATTGTCCAGGAGAAAGCACGTTGGATCTTGGTGTACAATTTTAGTATTACATTAAAGCCCAGAACTCCTATATTACACTATCACCTCAGCTAATGAATACCCTATTTACACAAGTAAGTTGAAAAGTCAATTTTCACTTTCAGGTTATCTATTTGAAAGAAAGTCATGAAGAGATAAGCTTGTGCACATTAAAAAATCAAAGTGGAATCCGGGCAATAGGAGAGAGTTGGAGAGAACCAGAGATGAACACTAACAGAAGAAATAATGATGAAATTTTTACAAAATTCACATAATTTTTAGAAGTATTTTTAAGGTCAATGGTGTCCTATGCTACAGAATATTAATATCTAATGAGCAATTTTTATATTTGACAATAGAGGAAGTATTGTCAAAGCCAACTTAATTTCAGGTGCAGAAGGCAGACGGAAATGTTACTGCAAGTGCTTTCTGGGATCATCTAGTTAGGGGTTAGGGGCTTCTTGTAACCAAGATATAGCCAGAATATTTAGTGGAATAAAAGCTAGGGTTAATGGTCAATATGGATATTCCTGTTAATATGTACAACACAGTTTGCAAAATTTGTTATTGAGTCATGTCTGTACATACAAAATTATATAGAGCATTGAGGCATAAAAATAGCTAAATTGTGGTTCATAATTATGGAAATGTGATGTGTTAATATTAAACTGTGCTCATTAGGAGGTAAATAAACAGAATCAGAGTCAGCTCAAGAATAGACCTTTGTAAGGACTATGTAGAGCCTTTCTTTTGCTATCTTCAAACTCACTAGCATCTACTGCTATACTATGTTCTCAATAAATATGCAGCCTGCTGATTAATTCAAGTTGCAATTTTCCTTTAACACTGTACAGAAGAATAAATTATGATATACTCTGATGTTGTGAACTGTGGGTCTCTGTGTCCTGCCCCTCCACACACACACCAGAATTGCCAAGCCATTGTGCAGCAGCCTGGCCTCAAGGAAAGAAGTATAAGCAGGGACCCATCTGAGTTTCAAGGAACTTGGGTGGAAGGCTTGAGAGCAATGAGAGAGACAGAATTCCTAGGATGCAGTGTCAGTGAGCATCTCACTTTATTGAACCAAAGGGAGATATATATATATGAAAGGGAAAGGGGAAATGCCTTATATGGTAATAAGTTATTGGCTAGGGCAGTGAAACCAGGAGAACTCTATTTGCATGTGGGGGATCACAACCAGACATGAGTAGTCATGTGTTATTGACCAGGGTCAAAAGTCTTGAGGAAGCCTCCTTTGCATAAACAGAAATCTCTCGGGGATCAGGAGATCAAGGGAAGGTCACATAGGGAGAGAGAAATTCCAGTCCAGGGTTCCCCACCTATGGTGGTGAGATAAACATTAACCAGGCCACATACTTTGGAGAGGCAGTATCTTATCAGTGACTAGTGATGTAAGGCATGTCAGCACCTGAGCGAGCTTTGCTAGCTGTTAATGCTAGTTGGGTCCTGTCAGAATAAGAAAAGGGAGCAGCCAAATGCCTTCTGCTCTTAGGGTGAGAAAGTCTAGGGTTCAAAGCATACTTCAACCCCCTCTTAGCTCTAGGCCAGCCCCATAGTGAACAGGGATAAGGTGAGGGCTATGATAAAGAGAAAAATGAAAGATGTAAAGAAAATAGAACGGAAAGGATTTGACTTCAAGTGATAAGGAAGGTATTTTCTTCCCCAAAGCTTGATCAGTTGGTGAGTTGTGGGGTTTTTAATCAAAAAGCAATTGAATTCTTAGATCCTCTAGTCTAATGCTATGGTGTGGAGGTAAGTGAAGGACTTCAGGAGACATCAAAAAATTACCATTGTGAAAAATCAGAAGTACAACTTGGAAGCAAAAGTTTCATGATTGCCCAATAGTAAGCAATTGCAAACTAGGTCAAACCCACACAAGATCAGGAACTTTGTAATCACTGGGAAGAGAATTACTAGATTCTCATACTAACTAGGGAGTTAATGATTAAGTATGTTAATTACATTTATTAATATAGTCCTGGGTGCCTTCAAAGTTACTTTCTTGGGAATTTAATACCTGGAGAAAGTCAGACAAAAACTAGTTCTTATTACATAACTGTGAAATGAAGTATTGAGTGGAGACTTATATATTGCTTCATATTTTTAAACTAAAATAAATGAAAATCAAATTGCTTCTCAATAAACAACAAAGCCATAGTTAAAATCAACCTGTGAATATTGTTAAACAAAAAACCAGTACATTTCACCTCCATTATCAAATTTAAAGGAAACTATTCTTATTGCAATTAGCCACAGACTGTCAAGGAGCGCGTACTACATCCTCTCTGTGTTATGGCATGTGTTTACTCATTTCCAAGACATTCACTGAGAGAAGGATGGTTTCTAATACATTTATTACTTTCAAAAATGAACAATACAAAACCACCTATACTTTGTTTTTATATTGTCCTATTTTTAAAGGCTTCTCAACTCATCCCATAAATGGAACATTAAATTTGATCTAGAAATGAAATTACATTCTAAGACACTAATAATGTGTTGTGTAAGTTATTTTTATCAAGTCCACCATAAATTATACAGCTTACTTTTCTTCCCTACTTACACTATGAAAACATGTAAATAGTCCCCTTTTGTTTTCTCTCATAGCAAATTTTTTTTTGTTAAAAAATAACCTATGTATATATCCACAGTCTTCCTTTAGAACTGTGCACGCACACTTGCACCTGATCAAATCTTAGTTGATCAAAGTCTTTTAATGTTATGCAACCTTGAAAATAAATGAGCATTTGTGGAGAATAAAGGAAACTTTTCTTCTTTGATTGCTACATATCCAGAGACTCATTGATTATGTTGTTGTATTCCCAGAACTTACATATCTCAATACTTAAACAATAACTCCTAAAATATAGAGAATGTTCATAATAAGGACGATGTATTGCCCGAGTTCCACTTTTGCCATCTGTTGCTCAATATGTTGGTTAATCTTGACTGTGAACTTGATGTTATCTGTGACTAACATACATCCCTCTGGTTAAGTCTCAGAGGTGTTTAAAGTCAGGGTTAAGGAAGAAGATAAAACCTGGCCCCAGAGTGTGCAGCATCCTCCAGTAGCTCAGACACAAAGCACGTTAAGAGGAAAAGGCAGTGTTGTCTGCCTGCCTGCCTTCAGTTCTTGCTGTGTTGTCATCAGTGCTACTCCTGTTCTCAGCTGATTTTACACTCCACTTTCTTCAGCCCTCTGACATTGACTGAAGAAAAGCAACTCTCCAGAGGCCTTGTAAACTTTCTGACCAGCTTAGGACTGTTGAAGCATCCAATATTTTGGCCTGGATTGGCACTAGTTTTTCATACTTCCTAGAGAACAGATGGATGTTTTAGAATATACAGCCCTTATCATATAATATGAGACATTTTAATGGATCCTTCTCTGTTTCTCCCCATCGCATTCTTCCTCTACTCTCAACTCTCTTGTATAAAATGGATGGAAATTATGATGATCTGAATGAGAAGTGTTCCCCTGAGTATTGGGCATTTGAAAAGTTGGTATCAAGTTGGGAGTCACTGCTTGGGAAGGTTTAGGTAGTAGAGTCTTGATTTAGAAAATATGCACTGAGGGAGGCTTAGAAATTAAAAACTTCTTGACACTTTTGGTTCAATTTCTGCCTTATTTTTGCATTTGATGAAGTGAGCTCTTAGCTCCTATCACCATGTTTGCCACGAGCTGTGATGTTCTCACATCATGAACCTCTGGAACCATAACCTAAATAAACTGTTATTCCTATAAGTTTCCTTGGTCATTTTACTTTTATCACAGCAACAGAAAATTAACTAATATAAAAAATTGGTACTAGAGAATGGGCTGTTGTTGTGACCCTGGTTTTTATTTGTTTGCTTTTGAGTGTGGAAAAAGTTAGAACTCTCAACTGAGAGGCATTTGAATTCTGTAAGTAGAGCATATGACACCAGTATAGCAGAGCAATTTGTACTGTAGAGGCCCAGCTTTCAGAGGCCCAAAGGTTTCTGAAAGAAGCCTGGATTTAGTGGAGAAAAGAAAAGAAAAAAAATCAGAGATATTAGCCACTGGGCTGAAGGCCATTTTCCTGTGCTACTTTGGCAAAGAAACTAGCTGCCTTAACCACATGTCCTAGGATCTTTCTGAGGCCAAATTTAAAATAATGGAGTAATTTATTTGGTAAAGGAAATTTTGAGACAGCATAATACTCAATAAATGATGTTGTTATTGATAATGATTATCCATTTCTATAATGAAAAAGAACAAGCATAGCAAGAGGAAATATAGAATATATAGGTTGTGGAGAAAAACAACACCAGGAAGCTTCATGGTGTAACAAGTCACCTGCCGGAAGAGACACTGTGATTGCTAACGATATTAGCGCCATTTTAGAAGATGCCTTCTCTGTAATATAATGAAAGAGAGGTTGCCTTTGAGGTAACTGATGTGATTGAAGACATCCAGGGTCCTTCCCAATCTCAAAACATAGTCCATATGGTACTAGCTTTAGAGGCAGGTGGTTTCAGAGAGCTACTGAGACAAAAAATCCTGGTATGAAGGCTCTGAGAGGAGAGGAGGTCCTGAAGAGGTCATTGCAGGGAGCAGTGAAAGTGAAGCCTGGGTTGCAGTGGAGAGCACAAGAAACTTACATAAGTGGACTCACAACAAGAGGAAATGTATGGTACAGGCAGCAAGGCAACAGTACCAGAGTCCTTTAACGTCTTTCACATAGATCGTGAATACAACGAATTTGGTTTTGTCATGCTGACTTTTATACTTTACTTGAGATAGTATTTCTTTACTATGTCTACATCCTTCCTCTGTAAGACACACACACACACACACACACAATCTTAATTTTTATATTATAATATGCAATAATACATAATTTATATATAATATATAACACATTATATATAATAATGTATAGTAATATTATATATATATATATATATATATACACACACACACTATGTATATATCCTGTGCTATTGTATGCTGGATTTTTGATTTTACAGGAGGTTAAAATTCAGGCATTACCTTGATTCTGAGAAGATTCTGGATTTTGGATTTAGTGTTGAGACTGTGAGCGATCATGTGGGTTTTTGAAATTGGACTACATGTATTTTGCATTATGTTATGGCCATGGCCTCTAAGGGTTAGGTGGTGATCTCTAGTGGTTGGAATAAAAACAATCTCTCCTATAGTCTGAGACATATAGACTCTTAGTATATGCCTCAATGTTTTGAAATTTCAATGTTAAAATTTCCCAAAGCTATACTTTTTCCTGCCAGGACAATCCAAGTTATAAGTTTTATTTTAATCATTACTGAGCTTGGTAAGTCTACTGATAAAGTAATATACCCATCTAACTTACTATTCTAATGACAATAGTTTAGTCTAGTTTGTTCCTCAAATTGAGAGTCCATAAAAAACTGAAGATAATTTTTGGGCCTAATGTTAAGAGCTTTTGGTGTCACAGTCTTGTTTGGAGAGGTTTGGAGGTATGGATTTACTTGAGGAATTGCTTTATTGAGGACTGGGTTTGAAATTGAAAACCTTACATCATTTCTAGTCCATCCCCTCGGCTTTGTGCATGGATGTGAAGAGTGAGCTCTCAGCTAATTTATCCTGTCACCATGCTTCTATATTCTCACTATCATGAACTGATCCCTCTGAAACTATAAACCCAAATAAGCTCTTCTATAAGTTGCAATGATCAATTTTACCACAACAATAGAAAGTAATTAATATAATAAAACCCATATATGTGCTATTGTTTCTGTTCATCTAGAGACCCCTGTCTAACAACATGAACCAAATAACCTATACTGACTTCAGTTCAGTCTATGTATAGCCTCTTTTCCCCAATCCTTTTTAACATTCTTTCATTTCATTTGCCTTCAACGAAATGAATGCTTCACAGTCAAAACCTAATGTACTGATAATTGAAACATTTAATGACATCCTGTTATCTTACTGAGACCCTAAGTCTCTAAGACCTCACTAAGGCTCTACCTTATTTTTGTAGCAGACCATTTTTAATAGGTTTTCCTATCTTGCTGAGGTGCTATTACATAGTTTGAGTCATGCTATAAAGTGATTTATCTCGTTCCAAATTCTCAGAGGCAGACATTGCTAAAATCTCAAGTATAGGTAATATTATGATAAGTAAGGGGTCCTATGAGTTACTAGTAAGGTATGGAGGAAACAAGTTAGGGAGCAGGAAAAGCCAAATATGCCAGGTATCTTGAAAAGCTCTGAACAAAAGTTTTGGCCATGGACTTGGATCTGAACTGAGACAAATGAGCAGGATTTTGCTCTTTAAATCAAGTAATTATTGGCCAAAGACTTCCTAGGGGAAGGGAATAATATAATGTGGTAAGTATCTTAGTTAATTTTCTATTGATGTAAAGAGACACCATGATCAAAGCAACTTTTAAAAGAAAGTATTTAATTGGTGGCCTGATTACTGTTTGGAGTTTGAATCCATGATCATTATGGCCAGGAGCCTGGCATCAGACAGGCGGGCATGGTGCTACAGCAGTGGCTGAGAGCTTATATCTGATAATAAGCTAGGAACAAAGAAAGAGAGAGACTGGGCCTAGTGTAGGCACCTGAAATCTCAACACATCTCCTCCAGTAAGCCACAGCTCCCAGTCCTTCCTAAATAGTTTACCACCTGGGAAACAATCAATCAAATATATGAACCTATGGGGACTGTGTTCTCTCAAACCACCATAGTAGGAACAGTGACTCTGCTTACAAGTGAGGGGGTCTCTGTTAGTGCAAAATTTCCCTGGAAGCAGGTAGAGCTTGGCAAAGGATGATCAACAACATAGAACTGTTGAAAAAGGTTGAAGTTGAACAAAAGGGGAAAATCACTAGAATGGTGTTGTGACCAACTCCAGGAAACATCTTCACCAAAGAAAATACCGAATGGCCCAGACTTTGTAAATATGTTTATTATACATTTTTAAGAATTGTTGAAAGAGCTTAAATGGAAAGGCGGGAGAGGAGAAGAGAGAAGAGGAGAGGAGAGGAAAGAGAGAGAGAGAGAGAGAGAGAGAGAGAGAGAGAGAGAGAGAGAGAGAGAGATTTACCAACAATATCTGTTAAGCTAGAAAGAACAACATGAATCCAGAGCATTTAAGATTTAAGCTAGGTGTCGTTATAGTCAAGCAGCTTCATGATGAAGAAGACTGATCTTTACAGGCTAAGTAACCCACAAGAAGTAGTTTTGGGGTATGGTGGTCCTAATTCATGTTGTTTTGGCAACTTACAGTTCAGCTGGATCCATCATGAAGAGCTGAATTCAGTGAATTGCGACAATATGGGTACTTAACTTATACAGTATTTTCTGTATTAAAGAGCCATGCGTTCCCCCAGTACATGCAAGGACTGTAGGACAAGTCTGTAGATTTTAAGATCAATTAAAGTATTATAAAGAGTAGATGAGTATTCCAGACCTGTTCACTTTAGTCTAAGCAGAGTAAGGAGCTCAATGGCTGCATGAAAATCTTGTCACTTGCAGCTTTCAAACTGATAAAGCAGACATCTCTCAGAATTCAGAGAAGGCCTTGTAGGATATGGCAATTACCAGTGCCAGTATCAGGCACTGACAGAAAACATTCTGACAGTAAAACATGAGATACAGAGACAATCCCCAATATCTTGCTTCTGCTGATCTTCCTGAGCTTTTCTAAGACATATATTTGGGTAAGGTAACCACCATCACTGACTACACGATACATGGTATAAAGCTTGTACAGATGGCCAGGCAGATAAGTGCTGTCTTTGTATGTGTGTGGAAAGGCTATGCAGATGGAATAACAGGCAACTGTGATTAGCTCTCTGAGAAAAACGCATGTGACATTTATATGTATGTCTGTGAATAAGACTGGGTAGTGACTAGAAAAGAGAGAAAGGATTTAAACACACCACTCTGATCCCATCTAGATATCTGCATTTTCCTATAGTTTAAGGTAATAAAATATAAAAGCAGGCAGAGAGATCAATGTTCTAGAATTTTCTTTTGAAATATCCCTATCATACTTAAAAAGAAGCAAAGGCACAGGGCAAGCAGTAGTCTATTTCAGAGGCCTCTATCTATCTTACCATTTCCCCCTCAGATGTTTTGAAAAATGGTGAGATTGGTTTTGAAAGGGGGAAAAATGTTTGAGTGCATTTTGAGCTTGATATACTTAGATAACAAACAATGAATTTTGTATTATTCCAAAGGTACTTTACTTTGAATGAATAAAACATTTGATCTCTATATTCACTGCAAAAATGAATTCTTCCATGAAGAATACTAAGTGGATTGCCATCTCTGGGTGTTACACATAGCCACAATAATTACAGTTATCTTTTGGAGAATTACTCCCTATCTCTGCACAAAATGCTGTGCTCAAAAATCTTTATAAGCAGTCTTTTAGAAATAAAATTCATTTTCTGTCTGATATAACTGGTAGCCACTTTTGTTAGGAATGGCCTGGCAGATGTCAACATAAAATTCAATTATGAATAAAAAATGTTATCTTCTTTAACTTATAATTTCTATTTGTTCATGTAATTTGGCCAATGTAGTAATGTGGTTATAAACATTACAAATTATGCATCTTAAAGTGTTAATTAAGTGGCTACTACATAAGTTTTGTAATTCATTTTGCAATAGAGCTCATTTTCCTAATAAAAAAATGAAGTGAATTGGCAAAGTTTCCTGAATACTTTACTGATACTTCTTCATTAGTCATTTCACTAAAGAAATTAAAGAATTTATACACCCCCATAAAATTTTTATCCATTTATAAAGAATAACATTATTCTATAATTTAGTCTTTAAAACTTTATGAGAAATCATATAAAGATATCGGAAGCACTTTGGTCTAGATTTTATGAGTATGCAAAGCTGAATCTTAAGTCAACAGAAATTGTGAAAAAGTTTTTCCGTGGAGTTACTTGTTCCATCACAATCTTACGTGCCACTTTTGATCCAATTTTAATTTTGATTTTGATTACTTTTCTTACAACACAAAGCGTAAAATATCTGTATAGCATCAAAACTCCATGGAAGGAAACAAATCACAAATTTTGATACCAAAACTCACTTTGAAAACAGTATTCACCAAGTTGAAAACTCATGAGAAAACAGTGACCAAAACATTGATTTTAACTTCCATGAGAAACTGGCATCTTTACAAAGGAGATTCAAAATGTGGAGAAATTGCATAAGTTCCCCAAGGCTTTAATTTCCTTACCTTCCAAGTCTGAGATATTAAAAGCAGGTTACAGTCATGTAATTTGAAGCATTTTCTAGGACAAGTTATTTAATGCTCAGATCAAAATATTAACCAAATGCTAGAAAAGTGAGAACATCTGGAATCCAATTTTCTGACAGCCACAAACGCTATTTACACTAATTAATTACTAATGGCCCAACTCTAAGCAACATAAGAATTAGTAATAGTGTGGGAGGAGACAGTGCACAGAATTTAAAAGCACACACATTCATTTACCAAAGACAACCCCTGGGAATGAAGAGAAGCATTATCAAATCGTAAGCTCTTGTAAACATGCAACATGGATCTCCCTGGAGATGACTCAGCTGTGTCTACTTCGGGGAGAATCCTTACTATTTAACACCTTTAGCTGGAGATTCCTGGAATCTTAGGTTACAAGCCAATAACACATACAAAGGAAGGAAGGAAGGAAGGAAGGAAGGAAGGAAGGAAGGAAGGAAGGAAGGAAGGAAGGAAGGAAGGAAGGAAGAAATTCAGAGACTCAGAATTATTGTAATAGTAAAAATTTTCCTTTGACCTATCCTGCTTTGATCCAAGGTTTTTATAAAAAGTTGAAAAAATGAAAAATATTCTAGAATCATAAAATGCTACCTTTGTTTTATGTATAATTTTGCCATTATTTTGGTGAGATAATTCTAGTCTCATGTTCATCTGTAAAGCAAAGTGCAGAGTGAGCCCGAAAGCACTCACTCCTACAATGGTGATATTTTGCAAAGCTACAGCAAGTGTCACAACTGGGATACTGCAACTGATGCATGCAGTTCAGTAAAGAAGCTTCTTATCACCATGGAAATTCATGAAGTTCTCCTTTAAAACGACACACATGCCTTCCATTCATGACTCCATTCTTCTTCTAAAACATTGGCAGGCACTAATTTCTAATATCATTTCAAAATTTTGCATAAATGGAAGAACTTAATGTTTAGATACTTCCTTTATTCAGAATAACTCCCTAGAGTTTTATTCAAGTAATTATAAGGATCAAAAAAAAGTTTATGTTCATTATTGAGTAGAAGTCCAGGATGTGGATATACTGTAGTTTGTTTAAACATCCTCCATTGGAAGGAACCACAGACTGTTTCTAGTTGTACCTATGATGAATAGCGCTATGTTTACTTCACTGACATTTTTCACAAAAGATACATTGTCTTTCATATCAATGAGTAGCTCCTGACGGTAAGTGCACACTCAGTTTTATCAGAACTTAGTAAGTTCTCTTCCAATATGACTGTTCTATTCTGCATTCCCACTAGCAATACACAAAGGATCTTTACACCCTCTCCCGCAGTTGTATGTCAGTGCTTCATGGTTGTATTTCTCTGCTAAGTTGTATTTACACTTCCACTCTCATATTTTTAAATTTGTTAATATTTTCTGATTATTAGAATTTGTTATTTTTCAAAGGATTGAAAACTACTCAGAAGTGTCCAAATTGCTTCATTTGGGTGAGAGTTCTGCATCATCTGATAAGTATTCTCATTAAAGAAAAGAAATATCTTGCTAATTCTATGCATATTTGTTTTAAATGTTGCATAATAAAGAAGTTAATGAGACATATAATTATATATATGTATATATATACGTATATATGTGTATACACACTATATATATATATATATATATATATATATATATATATATATATATATATATATTCTTCCTTATTTGGTTTGATAATCAACTCAGCAAATATGTTTGAGCAAATGACTAAGCATCATTGGTTCTTTCTTCAGTACTTTTCAGAGGCTAGTTAGAAAATTGTACAGATTTTGCCTCTCAAACACTTTCAGAACCTCATCATGTAGTCACCATTTTGAGTGTCTTTCCTCATCCAATTTCCCCAACACAATCCCACGTGTGTGTGTGTGTGTGTGTGTGCGCGCACACACACTTGCGTGTGTTTGGATAAACTGAATAACAGAATTATTTTCATATAAGTCATTCAATTTTGTCCAAGTAGTTCTGCTTTTTAAAACTTTTTTTCAAAAATGAAAGCCTACGTAGTTTAAAATTATATAAGAGGAAAGTATTTCTATCTTATATAAACTTAAAATCTAAACATATCCTTCTCAGCATTTCCCAGAAGAAATATATCTGTGACTCATTTAACTATCCAGACCTGAAAATATAAGGAATTTTATTCCATTGCTGAAGATAAAATGACACATAAAGAGAAAATGAGCTGAGTAAGAAATAAAAGAAAATAGAAGAATAAGGTCAAAATAATCAGATTTTTTTTTTGTTATACAAGGTCCCTATTTGCAAGCATTGTGGTTGTTATGATTTATTGCATTTTGGATTAATGGAAAAAAATCTCATGGTTTTATAGGAGTTGATTGTGCAACAGCAAGGAGTAGAAAATTAATTTTATCATATTCTCTTTCTTGATGTTCCATGGGCTGAAATATAAATATTTGCAGTTTAAGTTCTGCTGTTTCTCAACTTACATGTCTGCCTGTCCACAAATGTGCTTCATAATTTTCAAAGAGAAATGTTTCACTGTGTATAAAATTTGGCAAGCTTCCTGGTTCCATTGAAAGTAATATGTGCTTTTCCTTTAGAAGTCAGTTTTTCTTACTAATAATTTCTGTATAGCCAGTTAAATTCATACAGAATGGGTAAGAATCCTCAGAGTAAACTACAATCTCAGAATTAAAGACATATGATCAGTTACTATGAGGCCTCCCCCTTGACTGATGAGGCAAACAATACTCAGAAATTAGCCAGTTTGGTGTAGTATTACACATCTGAAATCCAGATGTTCTGAATATCATTCTAAATCATTGAAAATCAGACTGGCTTCCAATCTTCAGTCATATGATCATCTGTAATACCAACATGTATTAGGAAAGGCACCATAAAATGATAAGTAATAATATACACATCTTTAACTATTATCAAACATGTGGAAAAAACCACCAGCTCATTCCCTCTCAATTGTAAATATAGAATATAAATATTTTCTCGGAAATGATGGTAGCAAGAAAGAGAGATCAGCAGAGATCAACTGACAAAAACGTTGGCAAGTGAATATGTTTCAGAAGTTCTTCATATTAGAGAGCTCAGAATTGCTTTCATGGTCGTTACAGAGATGGATATATTCAGAATTAGGAAAGGATCTCATTTTTATTTCCTCACTTATGCGAATAAAGCAAAAGGTGATAGAAATAATATTAAAAATTGTAGAAAAGTATATTCTGTATCCTAACAATCTCAGCGAGTTTGTTAATACTAGCTGCAAGCTTCTATACCAATATAGGGTATATCAATTCTTAAGGTGAGTGATGGAAATGAAATTATGTCTAAAGCATAGTTTATGTTATATCTATGAACAAATATGCAGAATTCACTGCTCACTGACAGAGCAAGCAGATAATAATCCCAATAGTTACGTTGACACACTGTCTTTTAAACTATGAATATGTTTTCTATTTTCTAACATTGTTTACTCACATGAATCATATTTAAAACTAAAGCATCTCTAAAGAGTACAGAGGGTCAATTACAACAAATATGAAAAGCATGTTTGGAAGTATAATTTTATGTGTATGTCATAAAGATTATTGTGCATTGATTGAAAGAAAGAACCTATAACATGTTAGTAGGCAATTTGCCTCCTTTGTCAATAGAAAAATTCAGAATTTATAATTATTGTATAATGCTGCTAGTATCTTAGATCCAATTAGTGGTAGAGACTTCTAGGAAATTATGATATTCCAAGTTACCAAGAGTCAGTCAAACTGTTATGTTGTATAAGGTCATAATTTGGTAATATAATTAGTATTTTTGGTATATAAGTTTAACAATTATACAGAAAGTATAATTTCAAAAATATGGGATGCATGCCACGTTTGATGCATGCTTCATTCAAATGGGATTAGCATAGAACAAAGCTAAGTGGAGATAGATAGACATGATCTCCACAGTTAAGAGCTGCAATTGTATTTTTCATTGATAAGGAATTATTCTTTCTTAAATTGAATATGTAGATTTAAAAATACTAGGTAGAATGTTAGGTGGGAACTCAGCAGTAGAGTACTTGTCATGCATGCATAAACCTCTGGTTTTGATCTCCAGCACAATTAAAATATAAATACATATTCCAATACACATGCAATTTGAAGATCTTAAAATTTCTTTAGAATAGATTTAAAATACTTATATGAGTCTTTGCAAGCAATAGAGTTGTTATCAAAGAGTAAGAGTGAAAAATAATTCCCGGACTGCCAACATGTATTTGAGACAAAGAGGTGTATGCCTAGTGTGGTCCTTGTCAATTTTATGTCTACAGAACATATATTCTAGAAACAGAAAGATTCACCACATTTATCTCAGGAAAGTATTTTATAGTTATCAGCAGTATAGTCAAAGTTTTGAAACTCTTCTCATTATGGGAGAATGAGATAAACAAGGACACATGAAATATTGTGATTCCTGCAACCAGCTCCTCTTTCTAGATTTGCAGAGTTAATGACTCATTTAACAAAAACAACAAAACTACCTGGGCCCAGAAAAGTCAGTTTCATCCATCACTTGAAAACTCTGACCGCAGAGATGAGACAAGCCTATCCTACAAATTGGGATGAATTTCACCATTTTTATAAGCTGAACTTCTATGGTTCAAGGCTTATCACTGGTTACATAATGGATTTGTTGCATATCTTGGGAGTTTTCAAAACATTCTGTTCTTCCATCTTATTATCTCAGGAAAATATTTGGGATTTTAGGTGGTAAATCTGAAAATACAGGGTTCAAGGTTACTAAGTATTAGCAAAGCTGGAAAAGATGACTCTTACCTAGGCAAGAAGAGATAGTTTAACAAATACACTTGAGGAAATTAATAGAAAATGAACACACAAGTAAGCAAATTATCATACAGGGAATGGTACTGTTGGTGTTGAACTTAAAATAAGGTTTTGCACAGATTTTCAAAAGATAAGATAAGATAAACTTTATAAAGCTCAAAGAGAAAACATAGATCATAGAGGAATCTACTGTTAAGACTGAATATGAGTCACATAAGGAAGGTATTCAGGAACTCCAGGTCACTCCATGGGGTCTACATTTATGGGACCTAAAGAAGGAGGAGCTTGTTACTAAGCAGCATAATTTGGTGCTTCTCCCTTTTATAATAATTCATATATTCACATTTCTTACTATGTATGTCCCTTCCCATGATGCACCTGATTTTTATCATATGTATTTCCAATTATGCATAAGCATAAGACAGTAAATAGGTGATTGCCTATTAAAGTTCACTTGAAGTACACATATTTCTTTATTGTGTATCCACCCTAAACTAATCCATACTGGATTGCTACATTGGCCTTCTACTCTTTCTACAGGATAAATTGGGGATATATTGGAACATAAAGTGTCTAAATTTATTATTAGGCAAATAAAAACTTGCACTATTATTTAAAGAGAGGTGTACAGGTAGCTGGATGCAGGTGATGTTTGAAGGGATCCAGTGGTCATCAGATCCATTTGAAGAAAGGTGTGTATGTATGTGTGTAAAACATGCAGTGAATAATGTAGTCTGGCAAGAGAATTATTATAAGAGGGGGTATACATAACAAATTATTCAGAGTTATGGGTTATTAAACTATTTTCTGGGTATGGCTTTCTTAGGAGTATCTATTAAAATCATGCAGACGTAAGTGAGTTGGCACTCCAATTTCTTGGTTCTCATGTAGAGTTCTGGAAGTAACACTGGAAGACAGAATGTTCACCAGGACCCATTCATGACTGTAGTGTTCTTCTGTATGGTAACTTTGAAACCCTCTGTGTGGAAGGGCAGAGGGGAGATGTCATGTCATGTCATTGTATATGCATAACTTTGATAGGATTGATTATCCTAGGATGAGCTGATGGATTTTCAATAGACATTAGGGAGGAACTAGACACAACATAGACTTTCCATGATAGATGCTTGTCACATAAAATGAAAAGGAAGTCAAAAATAACTGGCTTTTGTTTCACTGGTGAAGACCTCTAAAACCTTGAGTTGCAGTTTGATTTCCATCCCTAACTGTCTACATTACCCAGGATGAAGCAGGTAACATCTCTTAACTTCAGCTCTTTTGTCTATAAAAATTGAGATACTCATTTTGACATATGAAGGCTATTTGAAATTGAAATGAAATTTATTTTTAAAATTGACTTGAAAACATCTAAGTATTATACATATCTGAGTTATCAAACCTTAGGCAATGTGTAGAAGCTGACATCTAAGAGATGAGTACTTATTTTTTATGCTAACACCTTAAAATTTCTGTAACCAGAAGTAAAAGTCAGAATTACTACAAAATAGTCTCTCAAGGAAAACTCTAGAACATTTCTAAGTGTATTTCTGCATGACGTTGACCATCGATCTTATCAAGTATTCTTGGAGTGGCTATGCTTGGTTCCACCTTAGCATAACTAACTGAAAGGAAGTAAAAAGGACAAAGCATAGGCATATAATCATAGCCAGTCTGTACATATTGCCAGCTAAGGTAGTCAAGATCTGTACCAAGAGTTGTGTGATAAAATGTTATGACCTGTTCACCACTGGGTGCTGCAGGGAACCATTGAATAGGGCCTTCACATCTCTACACTAGGAATATTTCTCAATGCCCTCTATGAAAGCTGCTGCCTTAAACATGACCACTGTCTTAAACAAGAAGGAAAATATTAATATTGAAATAAGAAATGAAGAGAGAGAGAGAGAGAAAGAAAAAAACTAGGGAAAATTCTAACATTTTAAAACAGGAATTTGGATATTAGTGAAGGTAAGATAGTCAGAGCTCTTATCTTCAAGAAATATCATGATAGTAATATACTCAGGCCCGAGAAGGTATCAAGTTAGCGCACATGGATGGAGACCACTGTCTTCTCCTTTTGTCCATCCTACTTCCCTCCCTCTCTTCCCTTCCATCTTCTGCCCTGATTTCCGCCTTCCTTCTCTTAATTCTTTTTTTCCTTTTTTCTGTATTTCTCATAAATTATATCCTCTCCTCTACTTCTTTCTACTTCCTTTAATTCCTTCATCCATCTATGTCCAGCTTTCTGTAATTTCTTATTCCTAACTTTACCCTCCAATCATTCTTTTTTTTTTTTAACTTTTTTATCTTTGTCATTTTCCAATATTTCTTTTTTCTTATTTTTTAATTCTTAAGTGTTATAGATTATTTAATTATAACATTCATTGGTCCAGTAACATAAAAAGCATGGGCTTACATAAGTAATATTTGTATTAAAAAATTGAAGTGAGGACTTAGAAACTGATTCTGCTTTAATTCATCATTCTTGGGCACAATGCTGACTCTTTGTTGGGTGCCATAACTGTCAATACAGAAAACACGGTCATCTCATAGTGAATAAGAGATAGTTTTTCTAGAGAAAAATATTAGTGAACAAAGCCCAGAATGATGAAGTTAGTTTACCCCAGGTTCTACCATTCTAATATGGAAGCAGTTTTAGAGTAGCAGAACAAAGAAAAT
Source organism: Cricetomys ansorgei (assembly GCA_026225945.1). Classification (NCBI taxonomy): domain Eukaryota; kingdom Metazoa; phylum Chordata; class Mammalia; order Rodentia; family Nesomyidae; genus Cricetomys; species Cricetomys ansorgei. The sequence goes on along the minus strand of JAMJFZ010000726.1, from coordinate 573,472 downwards.
CACAAACCAAGACGATTTAAAAAACATTGATCAGCCCTCTTTAGAGGGCTTCTTTTATCTGGTGTTGGGGCTTTTAAGTGGTCTTTTGCATCATCATCTCAAATGAGAAAAGTCCACTTAAACTATGTATGTATAATTTACTCATGGAATCACATGTATTACATTTTTAAAGTTTTTGGTAGAGAGTAAATAATATGATTCCTTGTGGCTTTTTTCAGGCACGCATATTGTTATTTTATTCACTTGACCATCTGTAAAGAGACCCCTCCCCCAGACTGTTACCTTTGATTATCCACATGGAAGCAGAAGGTAAGTCCCTATTGCTGAAGATACCATGCACATCAGAAAAAGGGCCCAGAAACCCCTGAGCTTGAACTGACCGTGATGCCCCTTCCCTTAGGACTTACATTCATGACACCAGAAGCACCTTGCAAGCTTTGAATGGAGAGAGGCAAATGGTATTTCTTCCCTGCCATGATGCTTATGAACTACAACAATGACCAGCAGGGCAGAATAACAGTAAAGGTGCAGTAGTAGCGTCTGTTATCTGAGTTGTAACCAAGAGTTCTCTAAGTGGATTTAAGATTTGCTCAACAAGAGGGAAATCATGCATAGTACTAGAAATCTAGCCAAAAAGTCAGTGCTAGTAATGCCATGGTTATTGGAGAATCTACAACCACTACTTTATTAACCAGCATAATTTCTAACAACAATCAATGAACACTTACCCTTATATCTATTCTTAACTCCTTATCGAGGAAACATATCTTTTCAACAGATAGAGACCACTACACAAAACCATAAACAATAAAAATGCAGAGTTGTGAGGTCCCGCCCAATAAATCTATAAAACACTCCAGCACCTGAGGCTCAGGGAATGCTGTGGAAGAGTGACTGCAATGACTGTAAGAGCCAGAGGACCAGTGAAGTTGTTGAAATGTTGTGTGTCCTCAAAGTAGCAAAATTTACTCACAAAATGTGTTACCAAAATTAACTGCCCAAACATGAGCTGTACAAGGACAACACAGATGGCCATGCTAAATTAAGTGTGGAAAACTCCACAAGGCCTCATCCCTACACAAAGAACTATGAGCATATGATGAAATCTTGGAGTTGGAGAGATGATGCTCCCCAGACAAGATCACATCAATGATTCCACAATGTCCTTTTACAATTTATTTGCATGTCTATAAATTAATCATTTTCTACCAAAAGAATAGTACTCTTCTCTGATGAAGTCTGAGAGAAGCACTTATGTAGGGATATCTCAGGGTCTGAGCCTGATAAAGGTACCAATTATTGGTTTCAGCTTGTGTTTCATCCAGCCTTAAATCCAATCACAAATTGTTTGATTACACGCATGATAGTCACATCTTTATTGTACTAGTAGATTTTTGAGAATTTCACATATAAACACAGTGCATTATTTATATCCACTTCTCCCTTCCCCATTCCAATTATTCTCATTTCTCCCATTGCTTTATTTTCAATTCTTGTAATGTTCCTCAATAATTATTATTAATATGCAAATATTTATTTTCTGTAGTAGTTGGGAAAAGAACCTACCACCTGGGCATTTATAGCATGAAGGGATTTGTACCTAAAGCATTTTTTTTCTCTTTTTCAGCAAACATTGGCTGTATACATCTCTTGTTAAGGAGTGGGTCTTGTGAATTCTTCAACTTTATTTCTTAAATGTTAGTTTTTTTCACATTTATGGAAAAGCAAATCATTAAACAAACTGAGTGTTTTGTATTTCTTCTTTGTCAGTTATGTATTTTTCTCTTTATGTGAGCTGAAATGAAAATGTTGTAATTAATATTCTTTGTACCAGCTCTTTAATATCATTCCTTTCAGAAATACTTCCTGATTTAATGAAGTAATTTGCTCAAGCAGATTCCCAGCAAATGTTCTGCAACTTGGCAATAAATTAAGCATTTTCAAAAATGCTTTACTTCTTTCAACAAGTGAGTTATCAATAAATCACAGAAGCTAATTAACAAAAAGTATACCAAACAATATAACTTTACACTAACTAATCTGCAAATTGAATTTTAAATTTGTATTTACATTGGGCAGTAACTGGTAGATACCAGGATAGTATTAGTTAGCTAGCTAAATGATGACATAAAATTACCTGTAAGACAATTTATGGGTTCATGACTCTTCATAGAATGCTGTCCATACACCAAGCACTAGAGTGGTTGCCCCTACATCTTATGTAAATCTTACATCATATGTAAATCAGTCATTACAACTCATCTCTACTTTCTCAAAGAAAGTAATAACAGGATTGAGATTAACAATTCCAAAATTTATACCTGAATTAAAATGTGAAATTGACCTCCTCAGCCCATCTACTTCCCATCCTCATTTATGACCTTACCACAGATCAGAAGCCATTGAAAATGCTTCTTCCCAATGTAAACTATTTCTTGGATTGGTTCTATACACCCAATAGGAATTCAAAATTACTTAAAATCTTTACTTCTTTTATTTTGGGGCGGATTATTTCATTTCCTATTCACTATCTTCCCTGCAAGCCCTCCCACATGCTCATCCTTGCTCTCTTTAATTCATGGCCTCTTTTTCATTAACTGTTACATAACTACATCTATATGTTGTATATGCATGTAAGTATACACGTATGTTCTCAAATATCCTGTTCAGTCTGTATAATATTCCTCATATGTATGTTTTCAGGACTGGTATTGGAAAACCATTTGGTATTCTTGTCCCTAGTGAAGAGTTTTTCCTGGTCTCATCATTTCTTATTAACCTTTATGTAGACTAGGCCTCCTAGACTTTCCTCCATCCACTTTGCCATGTCTATTGTTGTTAATTTGTTTTCTGAATTGTTACATTATTAACTTCATTTTATGAATTAATGTTCATGAGGATTTTAGTGGATACTGTAACTATTTGACTTAAGAAGCATTAAGCAACTATGTTGCTAGCGTAATATTTCTAATATAATGTGTAATATATAGTACTTTAAAAATTAGCAGCTAGGCACTCAGATTCCTGAATGTGCTATGTAGGAAACAACAGCTGCTGAGCTTGTCTAGCTTTATACAGCCTACTCACATACAAAATCCAACACAGTTGTTGTTTCTCCTTGACCCATGTCTAGCTCGTATTCTGAGAAATAACTTTGAGTGAGCCATTGCTGATTGTCACTGCTTTGCAGGTGTGGAAGTGAATTTGAAAATTTGGAAAATTTTCTAAAATATTCATGAGGAAAGCAGAGTAAAACTAAACATGGGAGGTGTGATCAATGGAACTACATGCCACCAAAAGTGTAAGTTCTGGGAGAAAATAAACGTACTAACTTAAAATTTAAAAAGTTCTGTTCATTTTATCTAATTTTTGAGAGCAAAATCCTTGCTGGTTATTATCATTGTAGTTTCCAGATATCTTACTGGCACTTTGAGGTTTCACTATCGTGAACCATCTCAGTCAGAATTCACTGTGATTATTGTGGTTTTGACAAGGTCCATAAGAAAAACGATGAAAGTATACCATTGTGAAGAAAAATAATATTGCAAAACTTTACAAAATGATAAAAGGATAAAGTATGGTGCACACTAGACATTCTGTTCTAGAGTCTAGATTTCTCTGTCTTTTAGTCATACATCCAAATACTTAACACTGATTTTTTTTTAGAGGCTCCAGTAAACTGGAGTTTTGACTTTGATAGGGAAATAATGAATATTTTACTTTTCTAATCAGTTAGGAGACCCATGGTTTTCTTTATATTCATCATTCATCCAATGCTTTGTATTGAGATGAATTTTAAATATAACTAGTAAATCACAAAAATGTTTTGACACATAGTTCTTTTAATTTTAATTTTTTTGTTGTATTATCTAGTACCTTGCTTCATAGATGAAGTTAATTTATGTCAATCGTTTAATTTCCTGAGTGCTAGTGTATTATCTTATTTTTCATTACTTTGTAAAAGCAACTGAAATTCTGAACTTACTAAATTTTAATGACAACCCTATAATCAAGGAATGAAAATATGATAGCAGGTCGATGATGGATGTAGGATGGAGGTTGAGAGGATATGGAAATGTGACCTCAGTTAGTGCAGTGGAACACAGTGCTAGAATGGAGTCATGTGTGAACTCTGAGTGCAGAATCTGTGTTTGAACTCTGTTCTCCATGTGGTGGGTTTCAACACAGTAATAAAGCAGACACAACTGGAGAATGGCCATACTCTAGAGTAGTAGAAACCTTGATTCACTGCCAACAGCTTTTTCAGAAACTTTGTGTATTTTTCTGCGCCCTCTGCCTGTGAGCTCTACATTGATGGAGAGAAACAAATATGATGTGGCATGGCAAGTGATATATTGAGGCCGTAGCATAAAGAGAGATGAACGAAGGCTTCCTGTGCAATCTTTATGCCTTAAAAACTCATCAGGTTCTGACAAAGCTTCGTAGTATAACAACTTTCCTGAAAACCTTGCCCTGAGCAACATCCCAGGCTATGATAAAGTATTCAACATCTTTTGTAGTGCTAAACTGTTAAGCCTAATAGATTTTGTTTCCTGATGTAGTTGACTTTAGTACACATACACAAAAATGTATTGACAGAAAGGAAATCAGTACATTCTAGTAAGTGGCTTTATTTTTATAATTATAATAGAATTTCTTCTTTGTAAGAAACAGCATCTGTTAATTGTGCTGAGGAAGATGGGAGTAATTTGAGAAATTAACTCTAACTCTAAGGTAAAAACAAATAGAAATGTGGTTGTGAAATTATTGCCTCCAAAGTTAAAAATACATTATTTAAATGAAAGCTTTCATTTTAGAACTTTCATGATGATGATAGATTTCAGAGGATAAAGACATAAAAAAAGAAGTATATTGAAATTTGGAAAAAATGTTTGATTCTTCTGTTTTCTCTAGTGAGAATAGCAAGATTAATTTATTTTCAAAAACCTAACAAGTGAAATATCTTACTAAAAATAAGTTTAATTGAAAGCATCAGAAAAGCTAAATTAGAAAAATCTATAACATATAGAAAGAAAGAATAATATAAAAATGTCTTTGGGACATTTGAATTCTATTTTTATTATAAGTGCTGTAATTAAGCCGGTACATCATGAAAGAAATACAAGAGTTGTATAGTAAGGAAACAAAAATTAAATGTGATTATCAACTACAAATTCAGAATTATACTTTACATATGATGTTATATGTAGATTAGATATACATGAAATAATATAGTATTTTTAATTTGAAGAAACTCTTTATAAAATGTGACAACCATAAAGCACATGATTCTACAATCTTTATTCACAAATTTGATCAATTTATATGCTCATACATAAAGTTTAAGCTGACAAATATTGAGACAGGCAATAATAGAGATATATTGTTTAGCCACTCCTTTTAAAGGGTTTTGTAATTTACATATTTTCACATTAGATTTTTATTGAGTCTGCAATGTCAAAACAAGTTTAAGATCATAGAACTCCTACATGCAACAATGTTTATTAAGAATATATAAGTTGAACTGAGAATGTAACTTCTGATTGTGTCTTGTCTTGATAAAAAATTAAATAAATGTGATAATTTAATATCTCAAATTTTAATTTTCCTGAAAATTATGTGCATGTTTTCAATTTTAAATGTATAAAATGTATGCATGAAATAAGTTATAGCTACTTAAAGAATAAATGTTTTAATAGTGTTTTTTTAGTGCTAAGAATCAAACTCTGGGACTAACACTTAACATTTAGCATTTAAACTCCCCTGACCTATAATCCCAGCAAGTGTTCAATATTTCATCAATCTCTACATCAAGAACTAGGAGATTAAATAACATAGAGATAGTTAAACTCTTTCAAAAACACATAAAATTACATTTATATAAATTGGTATTTTAGTACTTTCATGTACCCTCAAGGTAATTATATTTTCTAGATAGAATATATAAATTGTTTCAAAATTGATATCCATCACTTGATAATAGTTCCTTTCTTATATTTAAAATTATTAAGAATACAAAATATCTGAAGATTTTATTAATCCTTCAGTTATATACTTCAGAAGTAGAAGATGCCAGACGAAGTAGGTTATTCCTTTTGTCTCCAGGGTGCACAGGGAGTTCATGAACTCACTAACTCTGCTTATCATAACTCACAGTAACACAGAAACATCGGATACTAGCTAGCATGCTGTCTTGTAGTTTACAGCTATCTGAAATGTAAAACACAAGTGGAAGAAGATACTTGATTTAAAGTAGTTAAAAGAAGAAACTGTAGGAAAAAATATGCTCCAGAGACCTCATAGAAAGAACTGTAGTTGTAGAGACCAATGAACTAAACCATTATGTTTGATTCCAAAATTGTTTGAGGAATCATCAAAAAGTTAACAACACACTGCACTGGTTCATAATAAATGCGAACAATTGCCTAGTTCCACCATAATAAAGAAACACAGAATTCTCTCACAAATACTAAAAGAATCAAAATATTCCAGTAATATCACTGAATGACTGAAGAGAATCATAAGACAAAGGAACTTTTAGGTACATACATACATTGTTGTTCATACATATATTCTCTCTCTATAAATCCATTTTATATATTACCATATAAAACAATTATACATATTCATTTATATATACTAATATATCAATTTGCATATATTCATATATATAATGTGCAGTTAATTGATTTTCAATTCTACATTGATGAAGTATTAAATCATTAAAAATGAAGCTGAAATTTTTTTCTTCCATATTAACTTAAAATAAATTGGATATAATCTATCTACAAAATTAGAGAATATTTTAGCCAGTCATATATATTATTGAAAACAACTTTTCTGAGTCAGTCCTTAACAGCATATATATGGCCTTTTAATTTGAAATATTATATATTAATTTTTGGGATGTCCAGTACATATGAAATGTTGTTCAATTAAATATAGCTAAGAATTTTATGCTGTGTGTGAGGCTGGATAAGCACTAGATGCTAACAAAATGATAGAAAGTGTTATTTCTATTCATAGTTTTACTTCATAACTTTGCTTCTTGTTGACACTTAAAAGAAGATGAGTTGTTATTAAGGAGTTTGGCCATTGCCACAACATTAATATTGAAAAAAATGATGTAATCTTTTCCTTAAAGATCATTTTTCAAGTTCTTATCACTCTTCAGTGTTAAAGTTGGAAGAAAAAGGCTACACGGTGACATTAATGAGATGGCTACACTTAAGACGAGCTTTTTACTTTGCCCTTTCTTCATTAGATCTGTTTTTAAATGAACTGAAAATATTAACTCTGTCTTATGCAGCTCTAATTTTACTAATATTTCCCCCCTAAAATATAACTTTGTTCTTTTCTGTCTTGATCAGGTTTATTTCTTCTCTACAAATTTTGTTGAATTTCTGATTGCACTACAGGATTCTTTATAGTATGTCATAAGAGTCTCTTCACTTTCTCAAACACAGATAGTAAGGTGTCCGTGTGAAGATATCTCTTTTCATTTCATATGAGCTATTTATAATTTTTGTCTGGTGAGATTATGCATCTTTATTTTTTCATATTCTGTTTTATTGGTGGCCCTTCTCACTCTATGTTGCTACTGTTTCATAGTGTGATATGCAAAAAAAATACGTGACAGATGTTGTAAATTTGTCTAATTTGATTTAAAGGAAATATTGGGTCATTTATCATAGTTCAAAATATTATTTTGATTAAATTTTTCTCTGTAAAGATTAAACATTGAGAGAAGCCCCAATGACCTAACTTTCTAACATCTTCTGTGGCTTTGAATGATTTGGGAGACTCACTGTGATCAACAATACTTTCTATATTATCAGTACATATTTTTATTAAATATAAAGGCTGTGTGATATCTTTCAATCATAAGAACTGTTAGAAACAAATTAAGTATAAGACTAAATAGAAGAGCTGATCTGTGTGTGTTTGTGTGAAGCTGTATTTGTTTTACAAGTATTTTTCCCTCCATCTGCTAAGGACTGAGAGCTCAGTCATGTTCCACTTCCCCCAGCAAATACTTTGAGTTTTTATAAGATGGTGTTATATGACAGTATTTCTAGGCAAATGTCAACAAATGTCGTCTCATTCCAGAAGGGGAAGGAATGAGCAATCAAATTAAGGACACCACCTATGTTCAACTTGTTGAATCACTGAGCTTTATTGGGGTTCCCTATAGGAGCAGAAATGACTCAAAGGCAACAGAATCATGAAGAGCCTCACTTGGCACTGGTGGCAGCTCACAGCTCACAAAAATCGGAAATGTTGACTGAACTGCACAGCTTGAAGACAGATCAATACATTGGAAACTCTCTTTTTCAAGCAACTCATACAGTCAGAGCTCCTTTTTTCATGGAAATCATTGATCTCTGTGTCTTCCAGACACTGACTGTGGCTGGTCTCAGTTTCATTGAAGTGGTTTGGCTGGTTGGACCGTGACTCTCAGAACTCATTACTAGTGTGGTTATTGAGGGAGGAGCCTAGTGTATCTCATCAGTTCCTAGGACTTTCTGAAACTTTTGAATTGTTTATTTCCTGAGCTTAATGAGCTTCCTTTTAGGATGAAATGCATTGTCTTCCTTTGTAATTGCTTCTATCTATCTATCTTAGAGCTTACATTCAAGGCAGAAGGTTTTAACTTTGAGAAAATCTCAGTTCTTGGGAACCCAGTTCAAAAGAGTGTTCCAGTTGTCCAGTGTGAATGTGTGTGCTTTGCTCCTGGAAATACACTACATGGTAAATTTAGTCAATGTATTAGACTTCTTTATGGTATTTCAGGTATAATTTGTTTTTGTTGATACTCCTTCCTCTTTCTTCTCTATTCTCCATGTTCCAGCTTCTGCATTTCTACCCCCTATAGTTTCTTCTCTAGATCTTGGACAACTTTATAAGCTTCCTAACTTGCTAAGCTAAGAATTTAATTTGCATACAGAAGCCAGAGAAGCCTTGTTAAATGTGTGTTAGATTAGATCCTTGCTGTGTTTAAAATTCTCTGGTGCTTTTCTGTTTCATGAAGACTTAATTAAGCCAAACACCTTTATCTGTTCCTCTGAAGTAATACACTATGTAGTTCGTGGATACTAATTTTTCTGACTTCCACACTTACTGAATCTCTTTCTGCACATGTGCCTGGGCATATGTGCCATGAATTGGACAACCTATTTCTGCTTTGTGCTTGTGTTTTGAACTAGGCATTTAAAATGTGCCATGGAAAACTGGCAAGCACCTGAAATCTAAGAGTTTATACAATATCTTCCAGGCAGTTTATTAGAGACATCAATTTCTGTTGACTAAACATCTCAAAGGCATATATTATTAGCCACCATTTTACATACCATAAGGACAAAAAAAAAAAAAGGTTGTTCAGAAGATTCAAGGTGCCCAAAATCGCAAAATCATACAATCAGTAACTGGACATTAAGGGTCCCATAATCTCTGATTGTTATCCATGCCATGTTTTGCATATTAACTCAGTGGCAAGTCTACTTCAACATGGAAAACAAGAAGGGCATTTTATAAATGTCAGAAGCTTAAAATCACTTTATAAATGCATATGGTGTCCACGCATATGACAGCTCTCACCTGAAATGGATTACGAGGGGATTTATTCTGGTGAAACAGAGAGAACATGGCTTTGAAACATGGACTCAGGTTAGCTCAAACATTACATTCCAATGTTTCAGGAAGTTGTTTTCCTAACAGCATAAAAGAAAGTTATGAATCAAAAAGTGTTTTAAATACATCGATGGGGACATCAACCAATTTAAAGCGAAGTGCGGAAAACTCTGTTGTCAGTTTGAGACACTATTTGATAATATTTTTTAGCCTTTGGGCTCTGGAAGCTAGTTGTCTACTAATACATCCCAAAGATCTCAGGCCATAGTCACTAACATGTTAGGTCAAACACAGAGGTGAGAACCATGAGAGTCTGTTAATGGGGCTAAAGGTAGCCCAAGCTCATATGGAAATGGATCCACAACATTCCAACTCTGTACAATAGTCGACTACCTGTATGACTTAATTGGATATTATGAAAACCAGCTTTGATGCAATTTCTTTTCATTGTCAATGTTCTCATAAAATTTCGTAGAAACTAAAAGAAAAAACCCTTCAATTTAATTGTGACATTAGGTTGTGGAAGTGAACATGCTGATATAAATTTTCACTTATATTACTCCATAAATTCCTGGAGTAACAAAAATATCAAACATATATCCCTTTATGAGCTCAAATTTTACTCATACTAATATATATCTTTTAACAACTAAAATATTTTCTGTACTTTTTTTATATCAGCAGGAAAGGATGCTGTGGTTGGGAAACATAAAGAAGAAATGGACGTTCACATAATCTGCTTTTTGACTACCTGGACCTTCCTTGGAAGTCTTTACAGAGTGTAGGGACAGGTCATTTTGGGATATACCAAATGCCTCTGTCTTTATTTTATGTTATTTTATGTTTATGTTATGTTATGTCTTTCCTTTGATGCTGTTTGTTGCTGGTCTTAATTGACATGTAGGCACATTTCACTTCAAGAAGACAGTCCCCTTCTGTATTCTGAATGCTGGAGAGAAAATAGTGTGCACAGAGAGAATCACTGAGTTACCCAGGCTGGCCGAGACAGAAAGTCTTTAGCACTGAACTACAAGGTACATTTCTGAGTCAGGATATACCAGATTCCTCACGTGTCTTCTGATACCAACCCAGCCCAATCCACTCCTTCATACAAAATGAGGAATAACAGTAGTTAACTTGGGGTTGTTTGTAGAAAAACAATGTATTGTATTTGTTTTTCTCTCTTCAGCACTAAACTTCAAGCATGTCCACAATCCAATAGCTATAAGATATTATTATGATATAGCATATCAGTCAACTACCTATTCATCCATCTATCTCATCTATCCATTCAACCATGTATCCCATTATATTTTTAATCATCTGTCCATCCTCCCACCCATGTATTCATCCCAGGAATTGTTTATATTAAAAATTTTCCTTGAGCATGATTCATATTTTTTTAAAAAATTTAGAAGAACAAATTTCCACAAATCATACTATGTTAATGCTATTTTAAGTTTTAGATAATATTTTCTTAACAGATTTCTTCTAAAAGATATCTGTTCAATAATACTAAATTCTAAAATGCTTATATTAGGAATTATTTTTAAAAGACTATATACCTTTCAGTAACAATATTTTGACAGTGACTTTGAAGCCAGTACTTGGCCTAGAAAACATTTTCATAATGATGGACAAAGATCCTTGGCAAAGGTTTTGTGGTTGAAAATTAATAGTGGATGCCTGCTGAATATTAAACAAGCCTTTAGATGTTCCAGGATATTGAATCAGAAAATAAAATGTAAAAGAAAAGAAGTACTCTATTGTCTGGAAAAAAACATATGCTACTATCTCACTGCTTGCATCAGTTATTTTGCCTGTGGAAACATGTTTTCTTCATTTGTTGATTTTGTGAAAAAGAAATCTTCCTTAAACTTTTTTCCCACTCTTGTCTTTTTTCCACTGTTATTTTGGTCTTGCAAAGACGGGTCTGGTGAGCCTTTCCTTGTCACATATACTCCTTTTTATGTTTATATGTCAGTCAGTGTCATAAGTCTTATTTTTCCTATTTTGTGCATTGTATTTGGCCTCCTTTAAAGCAAGTCCAGCTCATCAAATGTCTACCAAATGATGTAATGCACATGAACCTACTAAGCTATGGTTATTTATATTTCATTACAGAATTCCTTCAGAATGATTAATTTCATCTTTCCCCATTGTTGCAGTTTGTATGTAAAATGTCCTTCAAGGTTTATGTGTTTGACAATTGGTTCCAAGGTGGTAGCACTGCTTTGGCAGGTTGTAAAACCTTTACAGAACTTCTCTACCCTTCTCATGCTCCAACCCTTTAATACAGTGCCTCATTTTGTGGTAACCACCAATCACTAAGTTATTTTCATTGTTACTTCATAACTGTAATTTTGCTACTATTATGAATCATAATTTAAATATCTGATATACAGATGATCTTAGGCAACTTCTGTGAAAAGGTCTTTGGTCTCCTAAAGGGGTCTGCAGCCGTAGATGTAAATGTTGATTTTTTTAATTATTATTCTTTGCTAATTCAATCCCTGGTCCTGAAGGATTTCAGCCTCTTTACAATTTTAAACTTAAGCCTAGAAGGCTTCAGTCTACAAACAATCTAATCTTCAAGATACAAGCCCAGACCTGGATGCCTTCATCCTCCTTACAATCTATCTGCAAATCTAAACCTAGAAGTTTTCAGCCTCTGAGAATTACCACTGACTGGATTCACACTGACTAGGTATCTTCTGAACTACTTCTTTTCACTCTGAGATGTACTGTGAACTGTGAACTGTAAATCATCAACTGTCTGCTTCTGGATCTCTGCTTTCTCTCTGCTTATTCTGGACTGGCTCTGCTCTTCTCATCTTCTCCTTCTGAACTGTCTGACTGAACTACTCTCCAGTAACTGAACTCTTACTTCTGCAATCATCTTCTCTTGAACGGAACGCTCAAACTCTCTTACTTCGTCTTCTGGACTGTTCCTTCTGAATTTTGTGTCTCCAGCTCTCTTCTTAACTGAACGGAAATGTCTGTGAGCTGAAAGCCTCCTTTTATTTCCTGAGAGTTGGGTGTGTCCTCACTCTGACTCAATCTCAGGCTTCACTCCGACTTAATTTCAGATTTCACTCTGTTGACCCTTCACTGTGATTCAGTCTCAGAGGACATCACTACCATTGCCTTCAGAACATTTCATCTGGATCACACAGGCCTCTGAATGTGATCCCTTTGTAGTTATCACACAGGCCTTTCAAGGTGATCTTTGCTGGAGCAGCCATGTTGCTGGATTAAAAGGTTAAATATCTCTCTACAGGGGTCATACCCATAGGATGAGATGCTTTAGGAGATGGAACATTCATGGAGAAAGTAAGTCCTTTGGAGATGGCTTATTTCCTATTTGCTCTTAATGTTTTCTCACTATTGTTGAAATGTGTCCAGCTACTGTCATGCCTTCCACATCATGATGAGCAGGATTCTTCAAGCTGTAAGCCAAAATGAACTACACCTCAAGTTATTTGTATCAAATATTTGATCACATGAACAAGTTAAGTATTCACCCATCTCTTTTATTCATTATTTTCAACTTAGAATGGTGTCACAGTTTCATATATACCACGATTACATATAATTACTTATTTAGTAATTCCATTTTCAGGATGTTATAGAAGCATTATTTTATTTTTGTATAATGAGTGATTTGTCTGCATACATCATGTGTACTGTATGAACACATTATCTGGGAAGATCAGATCCTCTGTGACTAGAGTTACAGGTGGTTATGAGGCACCATATGGGTACCAGGAACTGAATCTGGTCATCTGCAAGAGTAGCAAGTGTTCTTAACTGCTGAGCCACCTCTCCATTCTCATTTTCTAGCACTTTTTCCAACTTCATTTACTGTGACCAAGACAAGGAAAACACAAATAACTTCCAGAAACTTCTTTCTACACTCTACAGTCCCTTACATGTTTATTTATACAACTAATTAAAGCTGAAAATTAGTGTAATGTTCTGTTTTATGAACAAAGACTCTTCAGGTTGGTCTTTAGGTTAAATGAAATGTTAAATTAAATAGCTCAGAATATATTCACAACAGATTATTGTCCCTTTACTTCTTATGCTTTACATAATTAGCTTCATTCTCAAGCTCAAATTTCTAATTATGTCACACCAAATGAAGTTGTAGCAGATTCTTGGATCCTGGCTGGGATTAAGTAGCATTTGGACCATGTAAGTATTAAAATACCTGAGGAACACAGCCCTAGGTAGGGAATTTTCACTTCAGTAAACCTTCATTGATCCTGGAAGGCAACTGTCAACAAGCGGCAGCTTGAGGCAAAACATTGGAAACAACAATGTAGATAGTACATTAATCATTGTGGAGCTAAGTCTCTGAAATGATAAAATATAAAAATGTTACATTGTGTTTTGAGGTGAATACAGTAGAATGCATGGAGGGTGGATGCAATGATCTCACATTTTACTATTGCAATTGGACTTACTTTATTCAGTTTAAGTAGCATTAATGCAGCAAGTCCAACCTAGAATCACTATATGTCAGCACTGTGTATATATCAGACATAAACCTGTTATTTATTGCAGAACCCTACAAGCCTGCATCCAAGACTTGTTCTCTTGCAGGGAATAACATTTGCAGCAAATAATCTGAGGTGAGCTGGTAGCAGTGAAGGTCTAAAAATACTCACTGTCTATTTATAGCTGTGCTAATATTTGGAGGTTTTATTTACTTTTAACTTTTCTGTATATAGTTGTATATGAGTATATGCAATTGTGTGAGTTCAAATACCTGCAGAATCACAAAGAGGACATCCAATACCATGGAGCTGGAGTAACGTGACGTTGTGAGGAGCTCTACCTGGCAGATAGAAACAGAACCCAAGTCCTCTGCTAGAATGGTTCATGCTTTTAACCCTGAGCTATCTCTCCAACCTCAAATCAAAAAGTAGAACAGATGCCATTTCACTGTAAAGTGAAGAGTTTGCTTTTATTCTTGGAAAGTTGGGCAAGCATTCTTCACCCTTTCTACACACACACACACACAGAAACAAAAAAAAAAAAACAAAAGAAAAAAGAACCAGCAGGAAGAGTTGATATCCATTAGAACAGCTTTGCTAAGTAAAAGCAGCATAAAATAAAAGCATAACAGTGACAATGAGCACGAATAATGAAGATGATGATAAAGAGTGGAAAAAGAAAGCAAAAATGTCCAGATATTTGGATTCCATGCCATGTTGGGGTTTTTTTTTTGTTTTTTGTTTTTCATAAAACAGAGAGACATGGAACAAATTTTATACTCAGCAAACAAAGGCAACCTAAATAAACAACATCTGATGTGATATCATCTGGAAAATGATGAATATCTTTACTCAAAATAAATTTTTAAATATTTTATAGAGACAAATCAATAATAATTTTTATATAATTTCAAAATTATTTGAAATAGTACTGGCACAAAAAAACATATATAAATCAAAGGAACAAAATAGAAGACCCAAATGTGAATGAACATAACTACACCCTTCTGTTACTAGATAACACTACCAAAAATGTACACAGCAGTGAAGACAGAATCGTTAACAAATGCTGCTGGGGAACAGCTCTGAGGCTGTTTTTAACAGTCACTGGGCATCGCATTATTTTGTATTTAATTAAAGTCACATTGTGTGTGTGTGTGTGTGTGTGTGTGTGTGTGCGCGCACACGCACGTGCGTGCGTAATGAAGTGATATTACTTGGGGATGGCGATGCTTACCCAAAGAGTCACAGAGTTTCTAAAACATTTCCCAGTGCCAGGCTAAGACATCTCCTTTGAGTTGTTCACAGAGGAGTCAAAGAGATCACACCAAACTGTGTAGGCTGTTATCATTGTCCTTGTTCCCCTCCCAGAAATTGGAGGAAAGCCCCTATTGCAGAGGAAATTACACACTTTGGACAAAGGACTTGGAGAAATAGAACTGGAGTTGACATGGAAGCTTTCTCCTTGAGGATTATGTGAGAATGCATTTTCATGCATGTTGCCAAAGTAGAATGTCTACAAACCACTTCATTAACCTGCACACTGAGACATTTGCCAATGTGAAATAGTGACACTTGTATCTTATGGGAAACCACCATAATTTAATTGGACTCATAACCCATGCCTGCTGCTGTAAACCTGGCCAGCTATCCATCTGGTGAGGCCATGGAACCTAGAAGAAAATCTCCGACTATTGCCTTCTGAAACCAGTATAATTTCTAACTGCTTTCTAAATTTTTACCCTTATATCCACAAATAAGTGTAGCTCCTGCCCCTCATCAAAGAAGCTTGCTTTCGTACCAAATGGAGACAATTACATATATCTACAACTGCTCAAAATGCAGAGAAATATTGACAATGTGGTGTCTAGTTTAGATGATACATTCATCACACAACCACTACATCATAGGCTTGGGGAACATCACAGACGAGGGGGTAGAAAGACAAGAGGATCCAGAGGCTGGGACTTCTGTTATCCTGTGAGACAATATCTTCTGTAAATGAAAAGAAAGCTGAACCATGAATTCTCAACAATATGGTCACCTAAACAAGACCTGCACAATGACAACAGTTCATATGCCAGTGTGTATGGAGGAAACCTCACCAGGTCCCACCACTAGATGAAAACCTGTAGGCAGTTAATGAATCCTGACATAGGGAGAATCAAGGCTTCCTGAGTGAGGAGCCTTCTTGTTGATTATATGATACCAAGTGGTCAATTTTATACACGTGTATCTGAGCACTAGTAAATGACTCAGTAGTGTGTGTGTGTGTGTGTGTGTGTGTGTGTGTGTGTGTGTGTGTGTAATAATTAAAGGATGAGAGGTCATGAATTTGAGAGGAAGTGGGGGAACACAGGAGGAATTTGACGTGGAAATAACATAAATATAGTGCTGATATATGAAACTCACAAAAATAAAATTTACAAAAGGAACTGAAATAATGATGCTAAATGCTGGGGATAGATCTCAAGCAGAGCTTCACTTAGAAAACCCAATGCCTAAGATTCAATCTCAACACCACAAAAAATGTAATAAAGATATAATACTGTAAGTATCTTTACTGTACAGAGTTAATTACTGGAGAAATTTAAAGGAAGTGTCAGAAGTTAATACCTCACTCTACACAAAGAACTATAGGCAGCTGAGAAAAGCTGGGCAAATGAGAAATAGTACTCACCAGAGAATTGCATGCCAACTGTTTGTTCAATGCCAAATGGTCAGCCCTGGAAACATACATAAAAGTAACATTGTATAGACCAAGCAGGTTATATTTAGAAATATATGTATAGTCACAAATGCATATTCATACAATAACAACTAGTGAAAAAAGAGGCAATTAATTCAAGGAAGACCTGGGAGGGGTATATGGCAGAGGGAGGGACAGAAAGTAGAAATATCTTAATTGCATTATAACCTATAAAATAAAATTTAAAACATGTTTTACTCACTGATGAACAAGATAAGCTTGAAAGAGCAGTCTTGGTGTAGAGCAGTTATTTAATAAAACTTTAGTGAATAAATGAATGAAGAGCTTGACAAATGAAACAGTACAGCAAATACTGATAATTCCATCTTCTTTGCTTCTACTTTTGAAGTTACAAGACCATGCATTTAATAAAGATGTTTTCATAACTGTTGTAGGCACAAGTATGATCTTTTTTTCACAAAGTTAAATTAAATGTCTAGTTTTGTATTATGTTTTGACTCTTAAAATTAACAGGACTAAATGTTTCAGAAAGTAACCAGAGATAGTGTCAGATTTAAGTGGGCATTGGTCTCTGGGGCTTCACCAGCAACTAATGCTGCTTTTGGTTAGGGCTGAGAGACAAGGTAGCCTGCCCACCTTCACCCTAATCTACCATCTTCTGTGGTTTATCTATCATGTGGATATCTGAATATAAATAGTCTCTCATTTGGAAAAGTTTACTCATGCTGTAAAGTCAAATCCCCCCTTCCACACAGAAACAGGTTATTTCAATATTTGTGATTATGAGTTTCTACTCAACCTTAGTTGAATGACAACTGATTTATAATGATTAATTTACAATAGTTATGTAGCTATCAAAATGATATTAATAATTCTCAAATGATGGATAACTGATTATTTCTTCTACAGCATTCTTTTTTTATTTCTGTTAAAAGTTTGGTACATACCTTCTAGGCAGTGTCATGTAAACTACATTAAATGTCATTTACAATTGAACTCATTAAATGCCAAGAACCACAGAAGAATATCCTAATACTATCTCTGTTTCAGAACACAGATGCTGAGGACATGAGTGTGAAGTTACTTGCTCTAGGACAAATGGATAGTGGCAGAGCTGGGAGCTGAGCCCAAGTGCCGGGCTTCCAGGCTACTGAAGTAGAACTCTGTAGCTTTCTGTCACTACAGTAAGACAAAAGTCTGCTTTATTTAATGGTTGTAGAGGGTCCAGTGCAATCAGGCCTCAGATGAGGGTGTCGTATGGATCAGGTTAGGAGTACATGGCCTGGAAGCAAAAGAATATGAGGCAGAGACAGTTTCCAATGTTATCATTAATGACACTCACTCAATTGCATGATGACTTCTCACTGAGCCCAGCCTTCTTTTAACGTCTCTGTAGCATTTTCCTTGTGAAGATACTTTAACACAATGAGGCTTTGGGGTACTTCAATCATATTCAGACCATAAGAGTTATTTTTCCTTAGAAAGCTGAATAAGACATTATTTTACAAGAAGACCGTGTTTCAAATATAGTGATGTAAAAACAATATAATTTATTTTTTTAGAAAAATAGGAAGAATGATGACAATCATTTCTGTTCCTTTTGAAAAATCTATCACAGATTTTGCGTTTATAAACAAAAAGATATTTTAAAGTTTTAGTAAATATTAAATTTCAAATGTTTTAACAGAATTAAAAGAATTCTAGGAGAAACTACCATATATCTAGCCATCATTTAAAATCATAAATATGATATTTTAGTAATTGTGGGACACAGTCATTTATTAACTGCAACTTAAACTATTACATGGACCATTTAAGTCACACATTTTTTGAAAGTTTGTTTACAGAAGCATCCCATTATATTGTGATTTCTGTTTATATGAAGCATACTTTTCATACTCAAGGAAGGTATTTGTTGACTCATCACCATGGTTACAAGGAAGTTACCAGCTATTTTTCAACCTTAATTCAGAAATAGGTAAAATAAAGAAATTGATAAAATTGGTAAAATAAGTAAAGAAGTAGCAAATACTTTGGTAACCAATAAACTATCTACTACATTAGATTTGGCTTTGATTGAAGAACATAATCTCAAAATCCTACAAATAGAAGCAGAAGAATCCAGAATTAGAGTTCATTTTCTACTACACAATAGGTTTGGGAACAATCTTGCCTACATGAGACCCTGTATTCATAAGCGCACATGTGTGCATGCACACACACACACACAGAGGCAGGGAGGGAGGAAGTAATGAATACAATGGCAAGGATTGAAATAATAATGTATAAAGCAACTTAGAAACTTTCAGGTTGCATAAACATTGAGAAATGTTAGTGTGGATATGTTTTTTATTGGCCTGGATAATAATTTAAAATGTCTGGTCCATAACACATCATAAAGAGTGTGAATCTATT
This sequence comes from Cricetomys ansorgei, assembly GCA_026225945.1. NCBI lineage: Eukaryota > Metazoa > Chordata > Mammalia > Rodentia > Nesomyidae > Cricetomys > Cricetomys ansorgei. The sequence continues at coordinate 554,215 of JAMJFZ010000726.1, read as the reverse complement.
GTTACAGTTCTTCAGATTGTCAGCTGTCATTTGAGTTTGCTTATTTGAGTCTTACAGAAACAATTGACTGGGAGGGAAGTCTTCAAGAGATTTGATGCATTTTAGAAATGCAGCTTGCTATACTATATAACAGCATTGCTCGCTAGAAAGCAGAGTATTAATTCTGAAATTTCTAAATTTCCATGATTTACAAAACTCAGTATTTTCACTTAATAAGTTCTGAGACAAATTGACTTCGTAAATACACTTTTTTTTTTCTTATATTACTTACCTAGAAGTGTTTATTTTAGAGATCGTTCAATATCTAACTAATATTTTAACTAACTTTCCAGAGGGAAAACATAATCTGTCAAAGGATCTAATCATATCCAAGCTCTTTCAATGACTTCACATGCCAAATGTAAAGAAAGCTTAATTCCCCTAGGCCTGAACTTACTCACATATATTAAGACAGATTTTAGTGGACTCATCAACATGAAATTCTCACTTTAAAACTCTTCTACTCTAGGCTGGAAAGATGGCTGAGCAGTTACGAGCAAGAACTGTTCTTGCACAGGACCCAAGTTTGGTTCACAACATTCATGTTAGAATGACCACAGCTGCCTATAAGTCTAGCTCCAGGACATCTGGTGCCTTTTTAGGATGCCCAGGCATCTGTGTTCACATGTGCAATCCTATCCCTCACATATGTAATTAAAAATAAATAAGTCTTTAGAATAATTATACTTTGTAGAATAGAACTAAGTTATAGTGTAATAAATTTTTAGAAAACAAACCCAGACCCTATTTTCCTATGAATGTTGATGTTAAATATCCAACCATAAGGAAACAAAAAGTTCAGGAAGTACATAAAATAAAAATTTGAAAGAATCAAATAGCAAGTGAGATAGACAGATTGAGAGGTTAAACAGAGACACAGAGATAGACTATAATTTGCTGAGATCAAATTGTGCTGTATGTAATCTTAGTTTTGCAATTTGTATTGTTGAAGACTCAATTATTTCATTTACTTTTGTCCCAATTTTCTATTCTATAAAATGGGATTAGTACCTCCCATTAAATAAGTTTAAAAATGAAGGCATGTATATAATCAGCTAACCTGATTCTGGACCACATGCCTTTATCATTTTCAAATCAATCAGTTGCCTTTCTATCCTTTAGAATTCTCTTTTAAACCAAAATTAATGAATAAATTGTCACTCAAGGAAAATATTTAAAGGCTAATTAATGTTCATTGCAAATATATTTCTGAGCAACCAATTAAATGCTGCATAAAATCCAGCAGAGAGTGCTGAGCTCTTGTAACTCTGCATCCTTTCCCCTGGACAGCAGTCACAGCTGGTATCCGCAGTGAAATCCCCAGTTCCTGAGCAATTAGATTACATAAATTATCTATGCACGTGCCAGAGAGTCTGTAAAATGTGTGTTTTAATGAGGCTTATAAGGCGTGCACACTATCATAGTGAGCATTAGCTGGATAATTCATATTTAAAGACCATGCTTTTGATTTTTTAATCAGGAAAACTCTTGTCTTTAGCTTCACACAGTCATTTTTCTGCACATCTCTGCTTGCTGAGAATTTTCATGAGCTCTTCCATGAGCTGTAAAACTAAAGCCTCATTTCATTTAGTTTAGTGTTTTTTGGTGCGTGGTCTCATCACCACCTGCATCACAATGATTTGAGGTTCTTGTTGATAATGGCAGTTTGTCAGTCTCAAGGAGACACTGAATGATATTCTCAGGGAGGTGAACATAATAAAAAGGATATTTTAAACAAACCCCTGATGTGTGTCCCATGCAGAATTGTTTCAAGATACATTCGGTGTACTACAGTGGGATAAACAATAAACCAAGAATACCAAGACCCTGACAATTCTGTGCTGGGTGACCATTTAAGTGTGACCAGCATGAGCACATGTGTCCACACCAACTAGCACTACTTGGATATGAAACATTAAGTTGCTTCAAAAGTGACAACTAGAAGCCATAAATATGTGACTGTCAATTTGAGTGTATTTTTTATTTGGGAGGAAGCTTGGGCAAACTGAGGATTTTTTAATATATAGAAGTATTTAATTGTCCCAGCAGGTAAGTCTGTGCTATATAAATATTTGAGATTATTTCAAACTATTGAAAGATGAGGAAATCAGTGAGAAGCATTTATCTTCAAACCTACATTTGATGTTCTATGTGCTCATGAATATCACACACATTCACTGCAACAAGAAGGGAAACCTATCTTTTAAAAATAGCATCATAATCATCAGATTATTTTAATGGAAGAAATATGGGAATGAAGACAAAAAGAAATAAGGCCTTGTTGGAAGCTGAAGGCACTCTACTGTAAACCACCATTGTCTTTGGTGTTGTCTGTTTGATATTGAATAACCAATTGGTGTGACCTTTCTTGGGAAAGACATTTTCTTGTCCTCCGTATTCCTAAGTAGTCTATAGTTCTTTGTGAAGGGATAAGGGATGTGATTGGTAGCAAATACTGCATAAATCCTTGAGTATGTGAAAAATTTTAAATTTCCTTGTATATGTGTGTGTGTGTGTGTGTGTGTGTGTGTGTGTGTGTGTGTGTGTGAGTGTGTAATATATACAGCTCAGGGTTTCATTTGATTAAGAGCTAATTACATTCACTTGGCTCCTCTGGGGGCACCCATCTCCCCCTTCTCTCTCTCTCTCTCTCTCTCTCTCTCTCTCTCTCTCTCTCTCTCTCTCTCTCTCATGCACACACACATACACACACATTGTCCTCTGAAAATAATGTAATACATGCTTGTATACACAATGGCAAGAAGTGGTGACTCAGATGCCTTAGAGGAGCCTAGCAATAGTTATTCTTTGGAAGAGTATAATAAGGCTTACTGGTCCCTGGCAGGGCTCTGCAGAAGTCTGTGATCATACTGGTGATACTTTGCTGTTATTTTTTTGTACAGAGCTTGGTTGAGGTCTTGTAATATCAACACTACTTCTCGGCCATTCAGAGACCAGCACGAATTTACAATTCAAAAGTCAAGCTATCTGAAAGGAACATGTGTAGGTGACCACCTCTGGGCCCATGATGACTATGGAGAATTATACAAAGTATAACTAAGAAATTTTAAATATTCAGTAAGCCCAAGGATTTCACAGACCATATATTAGGAATCCCATTTGAAACTCTACTCAAATCCAGAAATTTTATATCAGTGTCATTTGCTTACCATCTTAAACTAGAAAAAATATTTCTATGGGTTCCCACTTTCTATATAATATCTATGTGGTTGCCACCTTCTTTGTAATAGGTACATGAAAAAGATAATTTCCAAATATATAATGTGGTTTGAGGTTTGAGACATTACTATGAACCAAATACTTCATCTCATTCTGATTCAGAATTCAATATACTAAAATGCATCAAAATTAAAAGTTTTTATATTGGGAATCTGTGAGAAAAATGACTCATATTTGTAAAATACACATTGTACAACCATTCCATTTCCATTAGTTAGTAAAAATGAGAATTGTAGACTGCTCAGTTTTCATGAGTCTCAAGCCAGTAGATTCCTCTTTGGTGTATACTAATCCATCATTGTAATAAGTTATGTCAGAAGAGATTGTTATCGGGGCTATCTATAGCACAGGTTCCCACAGAGAGTGCTTGTGTTAGATTGTGCTGAAGAAAGAAAAGGAGAAGGAAGACTCTCAAACAGAAACTATAAAATAATTTAACCTCAGCTATCGTAGAGCTGTAACTGGTAACTAGGAGTAAAATTAAATGATTCAGTATTGTAGATGTAGATGTGAGCATTGATTTATTAATTATTCTCATGCCTGGCTAGGTCTCATTAGAGCATGAGACTCTTAATCTCAGAGTCATGGGTTTGAGCCCAACATTGGACACCAAATGTAGCCGTGGATATAATCATTGATTTATTATTTTATGTCTCATAGGATCATGGCAAAGGACACTTTATTCTTTGCTAATTCAATCCCCAGTACTAGAAGATTTCAGCATACATACAACCTAATCTTCAAGCTTAAACCTAGAACATTTCACCCTCCAAGACTTACTGCTGACTGAGATCACTCTTACTAGCTGTCTTCTGAACTTTGAACTGTAAATCATAAATATTCTGCTTCTGACTCTTTGCTTTCTCTCTTAGCTTATTCTGGACTGGCTCTGTTCTTCTCAGCTTCTCCTTCTGAACTGAACTGTGAGCAGACTGCACTCAAATTTTTCTGACTTAACTAACTCTCTGCTTCTCTCTGAGTCTTGCCTGAGTTTTGTCTGATTCCCATCTGCTTCTTCTCTGCTTTCACACTCTCCTACCTTGCTTCCCTCTCTGAACTCTGAACGGTGCCTCTACTCTGAGCTTCTATTTTGAGCCTCCACTTCTGACTCCTTGAAGTGCTGGGATTAAAGGTGTGCACCACCACTGTTTTCTGTATTGGGATTAAAGGTGTGTGTTACACTGGAATTAAAGGTGTGTACTAACATTGTTTCTAAATAATCAGTTCATGCTTACCTTTTCATAAAATCTGTGGCATATTCTAAATAAATTTCCAATGTGTACATGTTATTTCCAACATGCACAATAACAGGACATATATATCCAAAGCACTTCAAGTCTAAATGGCAAAACTAGTGATCAAATTTTGAACATCTGAAAACTCTTCACTAGCTATTCTGCCAGGTCTCTTCATACCCTTTTTATTTGGCTTTGTTTTCAGGATGGGAAATCAAATCCAGGGTGTCTCAGTACTACAGTATACTCCAAACCCAGTAATTAATATTTTGAGTAAGTATACTTCAAGATATATTAGTCAGGATATGACAAAATATAGAATTGTAACAAATAACCAAACTATCAAATGTCTGTAAATTATGAAACCAGATACTTGTTTTTCTTTTTCTTTCCTTTTCTTTCCTTTCTTTCTTTTTTTTTTCTTTCTTTCTGTTTTTTTGGTTTTTTTCATTATTTTTTGAGATAGGGTTTCTCTGTTGTAATCTGGCTGGCCTTGAACTCCCAGAGATCCACCTGCCTCTGCTTCCTGAGTGCTGGGATTAAAGCTGTGTACCACCACCACCCAGCCGGACACTTCTTTTTCATACACACACTGTCCCTTATAAGTTGATTGTTCTCCAGGTAGAGCTGGAAGTTTAAATGAAGTTAGCAGATAGATTTATGTAGTTTTCCACAATGACAAGCTTCATCCCTGTAACAGGGGAAGAGTCTGGATTTGATATACTTTATTTCTTTTCACAAACAATTGGCTTGGACTAGTCTCATGACCCTTTGTACATACAAACGATTTAGAAAGTGCTATACTTTAAAGATGAAACTGGACTAAATGTTACTTCACTGTTGACTAGCTTTACAGTGACAGAGTGTGCTTCACGGTTGCTGGGGATGAAAAGATGTCAATGATTTCACACAACTGTTGAGCCCACTAACTTCAGTGAAAACCTTCATGGCATTGGTACTAAAAGAGTAAACAACTCTTTCTGTCAGGGTTTGAGGAAACTTGATCAAATTCCATATTGCTGGAGATATAAGCCAAGAACAGAAACCTAGAATTTTTGTTTTATTAAATACACTGTCATTGTTCTCTTTCTATTGTTGTGGTTAGAAAAAGGGCCAGGGCAGGAGGGCAAAAGAAACTTGAGGAGGAAATGGTTTATTTCAGCTTACAGCTTATAAAGAACAATAATGCAAGGCAGGAACTTAGAGACAGGAACTTAAACAGAAGCCAGAGAAAAAGGCTGCTTACTGTTTGCTTTGTTTGCTTTCTTATACAACCTGGGGCAACTTGTGATGAAGGAGAGGAAATAAAAAGGATGAAAGGAAGAAAGAAAGAAAAAGAAAGAAAGAAAGAAAGAAAGAAAGAAAGAAAGAAAGAAAGAAAGAAAGAAAGAAAGAAAGAAAGAAAGAAGAGAAAGAAGAAAAAGAGAGAGAAACAAAGAAAAACTCAAGCTATGGTTTTGCCCTGAGAAAAGACAGAACATAAGTGATAATATCTATCTTTCTCTTCAAAATTCATTTTACTTATTTATAATTGTTCTCACATAGCAGATGTAACAGGACATGATTATTCTGTAAAATGTATAAAATACATAATATAAACTTGAAAAATAAGCAACTCTCATTGCTCACCATAGTCATTTCCTGGCTAGTACAGAACAAATGATGTTGATAATGCTTTGTTGTTCAAATATTAATTGAAAGCTTTGGCAGTAAAAATTCTACTTATTCTAAAACTGGCATTCTTTGGAGATGGCAGGCAGGAGTCTGACTTACCTTCAAGCCATATTGAAAATATACTTCAGAGCAGGGACAATCCATTTATTATCGAAAACAATACATAAGGCTCTCATGTATTTTCAATTCTGTGAAGTTGACAAGTGTTAGCATTCAGTATGGTTGGAATGCCCAGGAATATTTATTATATTGGGCAAATTTATTCTGTTGAAGATTTTATTTCTTGGAATCTAAACCCTCTTCTTGCTTTCAGATAGATAAAGAATGACATTGGTCTTTTGGGACACACTGCATGGCATTTTGCGGTAATAACATTCCATAGAATGCTGGACTCTAATATCTATGAACATATCTGAAAATAGAAGCTTAGACTCAAAGTTTTCTACATTGTAGGCCTCATCTTGGGAAGTAGAAATAGGCTTCTGAAAATAGTGCTAAGATATTTAGAAAGAATCTATTGTAACAGAAACATGTGTGGCATGATAAAGATTAAAATACAATAAAAGTTCATACCATCATCAGTTCTTCTTCACCACGTGCATGAGGATGACTATTCAGCTATAAATTACCCTAATTCTACTCTAGCTGACCATCCTAAGCTTCTGCATCTTGGGAAAATACGTTAAAGCTCTATATAGAAAGGTCTCAGAGCTTCACTAAATGTGAATATTTTACACCTGCTATGACCATAAGACACAAAGAAGTTGAATGAGTAAATTATAAAATAGCACATGACATCTCTAACTACTTCAGTCAGTAAATAGAAACTGCATAAAGCGTTTACAGGTAGAGAAAATATAGAGTCTTGTTTACAGAAGATGTGAGTGCCAAGCACCTCAGAACACAGGGAGATGGGAGTTAAACCTGCATCTACACTACTGGCAATGCTCCACACAGAGCTGAATAAACCATTTGCTGGCAGAACCATCTGTGAGCAATACATCCGATCATTCCCTGAGCAGGCAAGATGACATTGCCACAGGAGTTATCTACCAGTACTTCTGTACAGTGTTTAACAATTCAGCAACAGATAAAAGGGAAATCGACTTAAAATCTTTTTGTTAAGAAAACTCAAGATAATAGAGTGGGAACATTGTTTTAAATTGAAACAGGATCTTGTATGTCTGTGCTCTTTGTAAACACTTATCAAAGAGAATTTCCAGTGGGAGAAAAGCAAAATAATCCAATGGACAGGCTGATTCATTATTTAATGCCAATTCCCACACTTCACCCTAGCCACAGTCTGTCCTTTTCTATCAGGATAACTATGGGAACAATGTATGGACTCAGCAGCATCAACTTTCCCTTATGGAAAATCTAATCACAGCACATTTTGAGTACCTCATTTCCCTCAGGAAAATGGCTATGTTGGAGTTTTCTACAGCAATAGAAAGACACATTGCTCTTACAAGCATGTGTTTTTTCCTTTTTAATTTATTTTTAAATTTTTTCTTCTCTCATACAACTTATAGAATACATCCCAGCCCTCCTCCTTCCTTCCCTTCAACCAGCAATTCTCCCCCATCTCCCTCAGACCTACCCTGATCATCACCCACTAACATCCTCCCCCTTCATCCCCAGAAAAGAACCATCCCACCAGTGTTACAGTACAATCAGGGCATGGCACAGCAAGTTGGAACAAGACCACACACCAGTCCCTACATCAAGGTGGACCAGGTAACCAAGCAAGAGAAAAATGGTCTCAAGGGCAAGCAAAATATTCAGATACTCCTACTCCAGCCTGTAGGAGTTTTTCCAATCTAGAGAGCCATGAGATCTATTTAGGGAACCCTGAAGGTTCTGTGTCTATGGTTTCAGTCCCTGTCGGCCATGTTTGTTTTTCTTAGGTGTATAGATGTTTTAACTGTCTTTACTACCAAATCTATTATCCATCAGCTTAATGAGAATATTTACCTTCACATTCTATATAAAACTACTTCTGACCAGTAAATGAACTGTTCTTCAAATGAAGTGAGCCAATGACCACACTCATTAAATTCATTGTCTTGTGTTTGTAGTCCATCATCTAAGCCAGTTGACCTCACTAATCTCAGAATGAATTTCTGAATGCTTTCATATTATTCCAGCAGGGGAAACCCATTGTGCACCCAGAATAGTATTTCCAGGAGGTTGTATATGCTTGAATTCAGCAAGAATGTGTGCTACTATTCCTTTTACAGTCAAGATCCATGGATTTAGATATTTCCAAATGAGTCTTCTCCTCTATTTGAATGATTTACTAGCAAACTCTTTGCTTTACAGTGTATGCTGACTAAGCAATCTTAGTTCCCAAGGGAATAATGCTTTCACTAGGAAACACGTCAAGATCTGTGTTAAACTGTATGTGAAGATGAGTATCTGGGACTCATTGGTGATAAATCAATAGACAAAAGAGGGCTATTAAAGTTATCTACAGTTATTAAAAAGTCCTCTGTCTGGAGTGAGTTATTAACTCCGAAATAAATGGAAATTCAGTTGTTACTACATAATAAATAGCACAACTGGGATAGAGTAATTCCCTTTGTGCAATGCTTAGGATGTTATTATACCATGCTAAAAATAAGTGGAAAGTTACACTATACCTGATTCAGTACAATATAGTTTGACCCTTAATCATTAGGTATGAAGGGAGAGATCACATACCATACAGAACCACAAATGCTATACTATGTGCTAATAATAAATTAAATGGATTATGAACCCCAATTAGGAGTATAAAGGACATTAAATAAGAATTCTATTAGTAAAGAGGTCATCTGCCCTACATTAATATAAATATGTATACAAAGTCAACAAGATGCGTCAGCTAGTAAGCGTAGCCACCACCAAGACTGATGAACTGAATTTGGTCACAATTCACAGGATTCACAAATTGTCTTCTGCCCTCCACATGTACACCTTATTATACACACATAAAATACATGAAAAATGTAAAAAATTACATACATGTTTCTAATGATCAATTTTTTCACCTCTCTAACTTCCTACATTAAAACTCTGTTAAAGACTGTCCTCATTCCTAAGCCATGCCCTGATTTCTATGTTGTTCAATAAATCAAGATCTAATCCTTTGTTGGGGTCACAAAAGGATGGACACAAGAACACACAGGTCCAACCAACAGTAGACAAACACAAAAACACTAGGCAGCAGAGAAACTACAAATGGCCCAGTAACCACAGAGTACAGACAATAGAAGAATTGATGAGAGGTGTACAGTTGCTCTTGGTCAAACCACTCTGTTAGGGAGCATCTGTTTTCATTCCTTCCTTCTGCACCCACACATTTTGGTGCCTTCTGAGGTTATCTTTACTGCATCAGCAGACATGTTCCTCATGTAATGTCTCATTTTTCTTGTCCCTTCTCCTTAGGATTACTATACAAATCACTATTTGGCAAACAATTACTTTCTTGCGGACAACACAAACTTCAGAGGGAATGAGAATCGGTTTCAATTTCCTCCCTTTAAAGAGAGAACGTCACTGGATAAGATGTTATTTTATGAGTATTTCCCTCAGGTATAAGGCTGAGATATCACAAAATTATACAACATGTGGAGAAACATCTAAAGGCTTTGGAAAAGGCTCCTGAAAAATAAGCAACTTGTATAAATTGGAGTAAATGAAGAGAGTACTCATCTGTCTGACTTTTTCCTTCTTAAAGATCCTTTGCTTATACTGGATGAGACCTAGGAAACTCTGCAGATATGAACCCATTTTTTTCTGTTGCATTCACTGTGCCTGGGCCAACAAATGCCACAAGCAACAAAGGCCCTGCGCTGAACACAGCAGCATCTATCAGCTGTGCCTCTGTCCATAAGAAGGAAGCAAGTGGCTCATCTGAAGGGGTGTATTCATGTCAGAGACATAAACCAGTACAAGGAATATAGAATGTGCAAGTTTGCAAAAGCAGTTTGAGTGATCTGTGAATATGCTGAGTCAGGAACCTTAGGAGAGGAGCAATGCATCCTGGGATGCTTTGAGCATATCTCTTAAGATGTCAGATGGTTTTGACAAAAAGCTAATGAGATATAGTGAACATTAGATAGAAACCTTGTGGGTGACACAGCCAAGTGAGAAAGTTAGAGAGGCAAGGGCTGTCTAGGAAAACCAGCAATTTGAGCAATAGGAAAGAGACGTTAAGTTGGTTTTGTTTTATATAAATTAATATTTAATACTCTACATAAATATTTAATAGAGTTCTAACCATGTTGCTTGAATTATTTTTAAAAATGTAAAATAAAAGTGAGAAGTTACACATTTCAAAAATGGCAACATAGGCCAGTGAAATGCGAAGAGAAGGGCTGAAATCGCTGAGCATCATGGAGAGAGAAAGGAAGTAGAGTGGGGACTAATTATTAACGGCTAACTCGCACAAGAAGCCGGCTAACATCACCACATAGAATTTATGAATAATTTGCAAACTGAAGAAGAAACCAATGAGAATGAGTGTTGTGATATTTCTAGGACAATTCAGAGAAATGTTTCAAATTATTTTTATTAGTTGCTGTCTCACTGGTTTTTTTAATGCATACCATAAAGAAAACCATGGCAAGATTATTTTCAGTATTTTTATTTATGTCTCCTGGTGATATTACTTGGGAATCTTTGATTAAAACCAGTAATCAAGGCGCCACTAATGGAAGATGTGTTTAGATCATCGTGGGCTTATCATAATAGAGCTATATTTCGAAAGTGGTAAAACTGTATACATAAACTCCTCCTAAGAGGTGTACAGAAATAATACACTGAACATTTTAGCATACTGTAAGGGATCATAAATAACTATATGCTAAATGCAATGCTCTAAAATCATAAATATGATGCATTTTAGAAATGCATTTTAGAAATGCATTTTAGCACTTTATTTTAACCAATATCACTCTAAAATATCTGAAACCATTCAATTCTAAAATATTTGAGTTATATAACAATGTTGTTCAATGATGGTGATTTAAAATGAGACTTAATTACTGAAAGACCTTAACCTAACAGTTAACAGAGGCTTTAGTCCTAAGTCGAATTTCTCTTCCTACATTCGAATTCACATTCACTTCAATTCTGAATAAAGATTTAAATAAGAAACTATCTCTTACACACAAATTCTTTGAGCAATGAGAAAACATTAATCCAAGAATCCTTCAGTGAATCTTTATATAGCTTTAATCTGAAACTTATTTTCAATAACTTTCTGTCAGGGTTATGGAAAAGACTAAGGTCTCGTTTTATCAACGTTCTTCATTAAGATGAAACAGACTATAATTATTGAGTATTGAGGAGAAGTAGGAAGAAGAATGGAAACTAATTATTAATAAGCCTACTTGCTACTCGCACAGTTTATGTTAACTTGTTTCTTATGAGTAACTGGAGAAACATACTACTGAGATTCTTCAAGACCCTTATCTCAGATATTTTTTTGAATGATCTAATGGCACATGGAGATGCTATTTCTAGACGGTTGGCTTTTTATTCAAATGCTTATTTTTGAGGCTACTTATTTATTTATTTATATAAGCATATTTTATTAGCTTTTAATCATTGTGATAAACTCCCTGGGAAAACAATCACTATGTGCAGGAGGAAGGTTTTGCATTGACTCACTGTCTCAGGTTTCAGATCACAATTCTTCTGTTCTTTTGTCTTGGTGGTGAAACAAAGCTGCTTTCCAGACAGCTGGGGAACAGAGAACAAAGAGCAGGAAACAAAACATTCCTTCTCGCTCACAGTCTGCTAACTCCAAGGAGGTCTTACTTCCTAGATTTCTATGCCCATCAAGTTATGGATAGGGTAGCAGGATCTGTGTCCTGCTGAAGGCTGAAAGCATGGAAGTTATTTTGTGGACACCCAGGCGTGCCGCCAAGGGTTGGGTCTCTGTGTTGTAGAGTTTGGTCTCACTCTCCGCAGGACTGAGTCCTCATGCAGGCTCTTCACTTGTGCTGCAGACGCGGACTGAGTCCTCATGCAGGCTCTTCACTTGTGCTGCAGACGCTTATCTGAGCGGTGAATTCAGGAAGGAATGTTTAGGTTCTTCAGTCCAGTTAATGATTCTAGCATGACAGACTTTATATCGTCTACTAGCCCCTTTCTCAGGCATGTATTCAGACAGCACACAGTACATCATAGGCCAAGATTGCGACTCTCAAAGTAAAGCTTAACTTGTTCTCTCAGCCCAAGCCCAACTCAAACGTTTTGAGACCAGCACCATAGATGATTATTTTTATATTCTGGAAACTTCCTTTGAAATATATATTTTTAAAAAAATGCTCTTGAAGAACCAGACAAAAATAAGAACGCTTTTTCTATTGCTTTTGTCGTTCAAATTCCGGTGAATGTGGAATGTGACTGGGGACTCAGCCCCTTGGTCACCTTTCCTGAAGATGTTTCCACCAGATTCCTATCACAGAACTCAGATCAACTCAGGCCTAAATGTGCAAAGGTAGCAGAGGACTGGATGTTTTGAGCACATTGTTGAGTACATTGAGCAAATGGAAGGATCATTGCACATGTAAGGTGATACACATCTAGGACTGGGCATAATGCTTTAAGAAGGAAAAGTTTATTTGTAGCTTCTTCTGTGGTTTACCTACAATCGTTTTAGCCAAATGTATCAAATTGATAGGAATATTTCTATATGTATTTATATATTTTGATGTTCTGCAAAGACAGTGAAAATTCTGTCATGAAAATGTTCCCCAAATGTTAGAATCCACCAATTTGATTTACATGAATCAATGAGTGTCTGTACAGATACCCCCATACACAAACACACACATACAATGAAGAAGGAAAAAAACAAAAAAAACCCCAAACACCACAACATTAATAGCATTGTTTCAGGTAGCATCCTTTTGTTGAGCACTTTCCCATTTATGCACATTCATTGCTGCTATGATATTTCACATAAAGATAAACAAAACCAATAATATAATTTGATCAAACAAGCGTAAGTCTAATTTTCAGAATTTTTTCTAAAATTTCATGTGTTAAGATGTTATGATCATCGGTGTTTCGCCTGTGTCTATACCTGTGTAGCACCTTTGTATGCCTGCTGCCCATGGCGTACAGATCGGGTGTGAGATCCCTGAAGCTGGAGTAACAGATGGTAGTGAGCCTCATTGTGGGTGCTGGAAAATTGACCCTGGATAGTCAGAAAAAGCAGACAGTGCTCTCAATTTCTGAGTCATCTCTCCGGCTCTTCTTAGGAGAATAACTTCAGCTAATGATGATTTTACGTTCAATTAGAATGTTTCAGACATGATCGTCTTAGTCACTGCTCTGTTGCTGTGAAGAGACATGATGGCCAAGGCAACTCCTACAAAGAAAGCACTTATCTAGGAGTTTGTTTATAGTTTTAGAGAGTTAGTTTGCCTGTGGTCATTATGGCAGGGAGCAAAGAGGCGTAGGATTGGAGCAATAACTGAGAGCTTTACATCCTAGTCTCCAGGCAGTAGGCAAAGAGAGAGACATTTAGTCTGCTGAGGGCTTTTGAGATCTCAAAGCCCAACCACAGTGACACACTTCCTTTAACAGGGCCACACCTCCTAACATTTCCTAAACAGTCCCACTAACTGGGAATTAAGCATTCAACTATGAGAGCTGTTAGGGGCAATCCTCATTCAAACATTGCAGTGATTTAATACCATGTATTCAAAATGAACTTCTCTGTATATTACATTTTTGGGAAAATACCCAGGGTGACCAGTTAGCTGTGTTAGTTTATATTTACCAATCATTCATGAGGATGTATGCCTATAATCTTGTCACCTGGGAAATGGGGACAGGGGACCCAAGATTTCAAAGTTATCCTTAATTTCATAGCAAGTTTGAAGCTAGCATAAGCTACATATATCTCTGTCTCATAACAATGATAATGATAGCATAGAGAAAACAAACAATATTGGTTAAGTATTTGCATCACTGTAGTTAAAATTTTTTACCTTGTAGTATATTAACTAGTATAGCTATGATTTAAAAGTATTTTAGCTTTCAAAGAAGGGAATTTAATTGACCACATTTACTCAGCACTCAGTTGATGTTTGATGCTCCATTCCTGTCCCTGAAGAAAGCTACCTCCTCTGTTCAAGCTGGGGCATCCTCACAATTCTCCTTCTTTCAAATCATTTTGTATCACTGAAGACAATCCTTCTGTTTTCTTATTCCTTAGCACTTAATAAGAAATCTGTAAAAGAGGATGAATTAGGGTCTCCCCAAGAAAAGATGTCGCATTTCCTTTGTTTCTCAAAATGTGACACCATTCGGTTGAAAATATCCTCTTTCCAGACTTAAGTTAAAAATGAGATAATTAGCATGAAAACTAACCCAAGATAACTGATGTTTCTAGAAAAACGGGACACTTTAAATAAGGAAACAGACTGATAATATCAACTGATGATGAAGAACAAGACTGGGACTCACAAGTTAAGGAATACCCAGGATGCCCCACCCATTGTTCCCAAACATATTTAAAAGGTGGGCTGATTATGACTTTACTTTTTGTTATATGAACTTCAGGAAATTGTTGCCACACTGGAACACAATACTGAGGGTTATGATTTCATATTGAACTCCCGAGAATACTACCTCTGGTCCCCTGTGAAGTGACTGCTATGTTTCTGCATTGAAAAACAACACATTGCTGTCCTTTGTATTTCTGTGGTATCAGCTGGCTCATTTCTTTTTCCATCGCTGGTTTTATTTATTTATATTTATATATTACCTTTTTTCTACGTAACTTAATGTTAACTAACTAACTAACTAAATGTAAACTGACTTTATTTTTATAAAATATTTTACATTATTTTTCTTAAATATAATATGGATTTTTATTTTATTTTATTTTATTTTATTTATGTACATGAGGAGCTTTCCTTATGGATCCCAAGGCTGACTTTAATGCTGATCCCTCCTGCCTTAGCTTCCAGATTGTTGTGATTTTAACAATAAAAAGCTTTATTTTTTTGGCTATGACATCCTTATCTTTTCATTTATGTCTGATCTGATTTTTATTATTTCTTTCCTTCTACAATTTTTGTGTTTAGTTTCTTCTTTTCATATTGAAAATGTTTTTATTTTTGTTCTTCACACATTTAACTACTTTTGTTCATACTTCACTCTGTAATTGGATAGCATTTTAAGTACTTTCTATTTCCTTATTTAGCCATTGTATTTCCCTTTCCTAATTTCTTATTAACAGTTTTATACATTCACATAAAGAATTTCAGGGTTTAGCTTCTTCTGGATTTCTCAAGTCCTTAATGTGCATTCATTGTCAGTGTGTTAATAATTAATACATATTTTGTTTACATTTCAAATATTCCAACACTAAAATAATTTAATTCTTACCTAAAGCAATTTTAATCTGATTTCTACATATAAACGTATTAAAATTTCTGGAAATATTTATCATTATAGTGGAAATAGTCATGCCATTTTGTGTTCTGTTTTTCAGAACACCAATGACAATGATTAATTTTATGTGTGGACTTGGCTGGGATATGGTGGCAGGTAAAACAATATTTCTAAGTGTGATTTTGAGGACTCTTCTGGAAGAGATAAACATTCTAATCAATACTCTAATTAAAGAAGACTATCTTCCATGTGAGTAATCACCTTCCACTGGGGGGTCTGAATAGGAAAGGAGGAAGGTTGAGTTCTTTGTATATTCTGGGTCTGGAGTACCCTTGCCATCTGGTCACAGATAACAGCTAACTTTTTCTAAGGCTCAGACTGAATTATGCGAGTAACTTCTTTGGGTTCCCAGCTTGTAAAAGCAGGTCAATGAGACTGTTTACCCTCCAGGATCTTGCAAACCAGCTCCTATATAAAAATCTCCCTCTTGTGTTTACATACGTGCTCTGGGTTTATTTGTCCAGAGAATCTTGTTGCAGATACTGTCCTCATTGGGTTTTTCAATTTGATAGCCCCTCCTTAATATATATTCATGGTTCCCTAAATTTATTTAATGACAGGGTCTCTTTTGTGAGTACTGTCTTTTATAATCACATAAATCATAAATCAGTTTTCAACAAACACAATGATAAAAACCTTGGTAAAACTCAACAGTGTCTGAAATGGAAAGAAAAGAAAACAATGATTTGGAAACATTTCATTTCAGATGCTTATAATGAAATAATATTAATGTATAATAATAGTCATACTATCTAATATCTAAACATTAAATATGTAAGTGATACATTGAATTTGAATAATGTACATGAAAGTACATTATTTTAATTGTTTAATTAATTGATATTTTAATTAATATTTTCTCTTTATAAATGTGTTTCAACCCTAAAACAATGAGTGATACAAGCTATCAAGTTTAGAAGGGCAGGTAAGAAATTAAGTCATGGAGAGACAACTATAGCGGTAGGTCTGAGAAAACAGTTTCTTAATCTGTTATTTGGATATGATTATAGGTGTGTGAGATTGAGCTAAAAGCCTAACTTTTAATGCTACTATTCTGGTCTTTTTTATGCCTTTATCGTTTCAGATTCAGTTTATGTGCTCAACTCTGCTTAGACATGGAGAGAATATAAATATGGGGTTATCTTTAAATTATTGGGAGAGAATAATTATCTTCACAGAATAGAAAATTTGTATATTTAGCTCCCCTCTTGATTATGATATTTGGAAATCATCTCATAATTCATGATGATTATATGAATATGGGACTTTTACCCACTTCTTTGATTTCTGCAGCTCTGTAAATGCCATCTATTTCCAGAAAATTAGACTTTTGATTGTAACAATGGGCACAATAGACACAAATATCAAATTTGTGATCCATGTTGCCAAATTTCCTACAATATGATATTTCTGAGAAGGATGTGTGTGTGTGTGTGTGTGTGTGTGTGTGTGTGTATTTTCAAACTATACCATGCATGTATATCTATACTATGGAAAAAAAAAAACAAAGATAAACCTATATAACATTGGTAAATACTTGTCATACCGGTGTGAGTGCCTGAATTGGATCTTCCAGAAAAAAAAAGCTCTGTGTAGTTCAGGCAGTCACAGTGCTAAGGCATTAGAGACAGGAAGGTCATTGGTTCTTAGTGGCCAGTCTGTCTAAAGTTAGTGAGCTCCAGGATCAATGAGAGATTGTGTCTCAAATATTGAGGTAGGCAGAAAACGTTAACATCACTCTAGCAGCATAGACTGTATTACTTGGGAGTGATAGTAGAGAACTTGCCAGTCATGGACGACCACACAACTTGTCCTTGGTTTCAAGGCTGCTGTTAGCAATGGCTGTGGGTCTCTGAACTTCAGCCTACGTATTCCTGTTCATTTGCCAACTCTGAAAGCTTCATGAAAGGACTGTCTGGGTGGTATGGCATCCTGAATCATTTCCTTTGATTTACCTTCACCTCAGCGACTGATGCTTGAAAACAGGACTGTCCAATTGTAGTGCTTGTAGATGATACAGGCTGGGGAGGTTTAGGGTTCATGGTTTCTCAATTTTTCAGTTGCTTCTTTCTAAATATTATCTATCTTCAACTTCCTTATACTTTAAAAAAGTTTCTAAATTTAGGTTCAGTGTTGGACAAACAATTGGTATCATTTGTTGAACAACGTTCTTTTAGAAATTTACATGTGATACAATTATCATCTAGTTTTTTAGGGAGTCAAACATGAAATCAAAGTTGTTCATGCTTGTGAGGTAAAGAATGACTTGAGAGGGAATTGAAAATAAAAGAGATTTGCTGTACAAGAAAGAGATAAAAGATGACAATGAAGGGGGGGCTTCAGTCAAAGATTATAATGCATGCATATGAAATTATAAAATGATAAATGAGTTAATTTTAAAATCTAGACAACATTACACCATATGTTGCTATTTTCTACTGTGTTACTGGAGTTTCTGCCTGGAGTCTCCTCATGACCAGAGCTGAGCATTTAGCAGGAAATGGCTTCATCTGCTGCTTTATTGCTCATTATAGAGCATCAGCTGTATCCGTGCTGAGGAGGAAGAACTTTAACATCCCTCAGGGAAGAGGATATTTTCTTGCTTATCACTTGAAATTTGCTGCATGACGGTGCTGACTTGCATATCAGTACTTTAAGTAATAGACACCAAATTCAAATAAAGATAAGCAAAACCGTTTAAATTTACTGGGCTACTTATCCTACAGTTGAAAGGTACTGTGTATTCAGAAATTATTCAGATAATATAACCAACACTTTCTGCTTACCTTTTTACATCTCTCTCTGGGGTAGAGCAATATAATCATATCTAACTAACCATTTACATAGCTAAAATCAAGCTTCGCTTTTACTCATAGGTGACCCCCCATCAATTCTAATGAAAAGTTCTGATAAGCTCTTTATAAGCAATGCCTATTGTGTGAATCATTGACTTACACAAGGAAAGAAATTCTGTGTTCAATGAGAGCAGATTCACAGGTGTACCTTTGTAACAGAGTGGGAAGCAGTAGATGATAGGATTATGATTGGTCAGTCTGAGAACTTCATATGTATCCAGAGTAGGAGGATTGCTAGTTTTGAAGGGATGCTGAACAGAATAAAATAAAAGACATCATCCACTGTTGGCAGTAGCCCCAGGACTATCCACTACACATTACGCAAACAACTATACACAAATGCAACTAACACTAAAATCCATCTTTTAAACAAATAATGAAAAATTAGTGAAAGCAATGAGATTAAAATAAACCTTATGAAGTATCTGATGAGAGTGCAGTGAAGTCAAAGGAGCAATAAATATTTTCATGAATGAAATATTGCAGTTCAATCTTAAAGAACAGGAAAATTTCAGTAAACAAATTTATTTCAAACATAAGTCATGACACAAGTGGATTAATAGCTCATCATACATTGAAATTAATGCTCAATGAAAGTAGTACATTTGTATTTATAAAGAAAATGTATTGAATTTGATCTTTCAAAATAAATATGAACATTCCATTGGCTATTTACATGTAAATAAATGCATATATCCACTTTAAATTATATGGAAACCTATGTATAAAGGTACTCAGGTATATGTGTCAGCATAACATGTATCTTCTATATCTGAATGTGAAAGTGAGAAAGCAATGACTCTGGTAACAGTGATCCCACCTGCCACTCAGATCTTAGTCTCTAATCACAATTGATAATAGAGAACCTTAGTCTTTATAGACATAGCTCAGTAGAACTGGGGAAACAAAATATAGGCCTGGAATATTATCCTTCAAGTCAAATCTTATTGGAAAAGTGTAGGCACCCACCTGAAACCGTCCTTGATGGTATGCTAAAACACTTTTACAAATATTATAAATAATATATTGGATTGTAACTAAGTTACTGACATAATGATTCATGACCTAATGCCGACATTCAGCAGAACTTTGAATGAATACGAAAGCTAACAGACAAGAGAGATGAGATGGATCTCCATCACAGTAAATTTAGATTAGGAAAAAAAGTGAGGAAAAGAAAACTATCACAGTGCAAACTGCTGCACAAAGAATGTCCCAGGTGAAGAGAATCAGTGACAGGCACGTATATTGGCAGCATCTGGTAAGAGCTAAGTTGCCACAGCTGCTATCGCCCCCAACACACTGAACAACTACAAGGCTAAAGGTAGCATCTTCATGTCTGTTTTTATAGTTATACTGTGTATGTACTAGGAGCACCAAGGTCAGAGATTAAAAAAAATAAAAATAAAAACTTACCAAATAGTTCTTGGTTTTTTGTTAAGTTTAAAATTGGTTAAAAATAAAAAGGTTCTTTAATGTACACCTGTACACATAAGGTTATCCATGGAAATCATCTGCTTTGTATTTCCATGAATACTTTGAGATGATCTGAAAACTCCCACTGAGGGATCCATTAAGATCCCCATATGCTGAGTTGGAACCACTCAGACAATAAACTCATTTTATGTCTGATTACATTAAGTGGTGCAATAGTTTTAGCAGTTTAATATATATATATTATACATTTATGTACACATTAACATATTTAAATATATAATACATAAATATATATTTCTTCTACTGTAAATATATATATTTATATAATATAACTTATAAATATAAATACATATAAATATATATATTTACAGTAGAAGAAAGTATCTCATAGCCACACATACTGAGATATTTTCCATTTTGTTCATACTCAGAATGAGTCATAGAGGCATCATTGAAAAATATCTTCTTCTTTCCATATTTATTCACTATCATGACCACATTTCTAAAACAATTCTAAAGGCTTAAATGTCTGAAGTTTTGTATAGACTAAGTTACCAGAAAGAGTGGTCATCACATTATGCATTAAAATTAATTTGCATTATACTTTGTTACTGTATAAAGAGAGACTAGAGAGAGGATAAACAGTAGCAAACTTAATCAGAAAAGAGGTATGTGTTGGAAATTTATTTTGACACGATTTTGAAACCATCTTTTCAGAGCCTCGCCTCCACACATATGAACGTGAGATTTTGGTGGAATCCACTTCTTGGCTTCAGAGGAAGTGAGGCAATTTAGTCACGAGAATAGCAGTACTATGCGAGAGCAAGGAGGGTAGTACCAAATCTCTATTACTTAAACTATGCCTATAAGTCAATGTGACGATTCTTATTAAACTGTAAATCAGTCAACATAAGCGGGGTATGGAACTGCATGTGTGCTTAACTATGCATTCATTTGACTACATTAGGAGTATGATCAAAGTGAGGAAATTTATTTTTCCAAAATAAATTTGATTGTGTAAAATATGATATATGTAACTTTCCTACAACAGAGGTCAGCTGCTTGGAGCTTCATTAGACATCCTGATGATTCTCACGACTGAAACCATGACTTAGCACAGTGTGGATGTGATATTTGTCACATCTCTCTGAAAAGAAAAAGAATAGCAACACTGATAGTGGCTGAATATGGGTGCTAGATGGTGAAGAGGACCCTTTATGCTTTCTTCTTGGCTTTCCTCTCACCTCATCAATAAACTGCTAGCAATCTCCTATCAGTCAAGTTATTCAGAGAACCAATAAATATCAACATATGAAGAGACATGAAAATTAACTCATGTGATTTTGGAAAAGTCCCATGGTCCACTGTCTCCAACCAGAAAAGTCAGTAGTCTAGGAAAGTCTGAGGCTGAATATCAAGACCATTAAAGATCTGTTCTGCAGCTGGATGGTGGTGGCACAAGCCTTTAATTCCAGCACTTGGGAAGCAGAGGTATTGCTGTGAGTTTGAGGCCAGCCTGGACTACAGATTGAGTTCCAGGATAATCAGAGTTACTGCAGAGAAACCCAGTCTTGAACCCCTTCCCTCAAAATAAAGATCTACTCTGCAAAACTTGAAGATTTCTTTTACTCTGCCTTTATATTCTGTTGAGGTTCACAGAGAGAGACTCAATAATGTTCACTCTCATTGGTTGGAAAAGTATTTTTAAATTAATCTGTTTATCAAAATGCTGATATCCTCCATAATCAACTCCACATAAACATCAAAAATAGTGCTTATACATTTTATAGCAATGCCTTAAGTTAGCCAAATTAACATATCATATGCAAATTAAATCAAGCCACTAGCTCCTTTAGAGGAGAGGAAATGCACATATTTCTGTCACATTTTTTTATGAAAAATTAGTCACAAAATATGAATGGTATTTGCTCTTCTGATTATCTACAATTTGATTGGACACTTCTTGTCCATGCCTAAGTGTGTGTAGTGCACACATCTTCTATAGACATCATATGTATTTTCATGGCTACAAGGTCAATAGGCACCTGGAGAATATGTTCTCTATAGTTTGGGGTTGGAAACATTCAGAGGCACACTTCAAAACTATTTTGCTTGTTAAATCTTGGAAACCTAAAAACAAGCAAAAAAATCATTCCTGCTACATTGCACTAGAAAAGGAAAGTCAACAATCTGTCTAAAAGAGTACCAAAAGATTGCAGTTGCAATCTATTGTATCTGTGTGTGGTTTCTACCAAGAGGTAGAAAGTAAGTCCCTTGTTTAAGATGTCATGCACTTCAGAAACAGGACCCAGAGATCCCTGATTTGGAACTTATATTAATGTGCACTACCTGGGGACTAGCTTTTATGGTACCAGAAGACTCCATTCAAATATCCAAAGGAGAAAAGCAACCAACAGTCCTACAAAGGTGTAGCACCTATGAACCATATCAATGCCAGCATGGCATGATAACCCTGTAGGTATAATAGTAGCATTCATAATTTGGAGGTAACCAACAGCTCATCAATTGAACTTAAGACTCATTCAACAAGTGGGATACCACGCCTGGTACTAGGAAACTAGCTAACTACTCAATACTGATAAAGTCATGGTTATTGGAAGAGAATCTACAATATCTAATTTTATAAAACCAGCATAATCACTAACAAAAAAATCTATAAATATTTATCCTTATACCTACAGATAAGTGTAGTTTTCACCCTCATGAAGAAAATTTCTCTTTGCAACATTTGGAGATCTGTGGGGCTGTCCTAGAGCAAAGATGGGGTTGAAGCATGCTTTGAACCCCAGAATTCTCACTCTGGGAGTGGAAGCCTTTGGTTGTTCCTACTTCCTTGTTCTGACAAGTTACAGCAATGAAACTTGCTTTCACAGCATGGCACCACTTCTTCAAATGTACCTTTTCCTCAGAGTGTGTAACCTGGCTAATGTCTATCTGACACTGTGGCCCCAGGACGGGGCTCCCTTCTCCCTATATGGACTTATAAGGTCTCTCCCTCCCCCGGTCCCTATGAGACTCTTGTGCATCCAAAAGAGGCTCCCCCAGAACTTTGGCCAGAGCCAATGACAATACAACCGCCTCCTAGGTCTAGGTTAGGAGCTTCCCACATGCAAATTGGGCTGTCTTAGGAAAGACCCTGTCCTAACCAATGGACCTTCCCTGACATGCCAAGGACCCTTCCCTTTCCCCCTATAAATGTGACCACCATTCCCTAAAATAAACTGGGTTGCATACACTGGCATACCTCCCGGGAATTCTTTGCTTCTCAATGACTCCTAGCCTCAGATCAAAGATCTGCCCTGGACACGTGAATCTGCTCTTGTGTGCTTCCCACTCTGACGCTTAGCCACAGGCTAAGGGAGGAGAGCAGACATGAAGAAATCCAAAAGAGATCCTTACAGAAATCCACAGCTAATCAAAATGCAGAGTAGTGGAGACCAGTCCCAAAGGATATATCTACAAAATTCTCCTGTATTTAAGGTTCAGGAGACATTGCATGAGAGAGGGAGGAAAGACTGTAAAACCCAGAGATCAAGGAGTTTTCTGTGAGTTGTGTCTTTTAGTAATATCAGAAGCTTCAAAATCTCACCAACAAGACCACCAAATGTGAGCTGAAGAAGAATAACATCAATAAACATGCCAAACTAGATGAGAACTACAGGCAACTGAAGAAAGCTGGAACCGTGGAGGTGATCATCTCCAGCACAAACCAATTGGCTATCCAGTGCTAAATGGGCAGCCCTCGACATACCTACAAGTAACATTGTATAAAATGAACAGGTTATACTTAGGAATGTATGTATATGCAAATACATACGTGCATGTAAGAAATAATTAGGGAGAAAGGAAGCCATGAATTTGAAGGAGAGAAGGAAGAGGTGTATGGGATAATGGGGAGGAGGGTGAGAAGAAATGTTGTAATTGAAATATAATCTCAAAAAATACAAAACCAAAACCAAAGTAGACATTTGTTCAGTGGAAGCAGGATTATAGAAATGGGCATGAATATTTTCAGTAAATACTTACTAGAATCTAAGTATCAGCAGCATCCCGAATGGGGTCTCTGGTACGTGGCTATATAATCCAATTTAGTGTTCTACTTAATCTCTTTCAGCAAAAGATTTCTATAATTTACTGTTTTAAAAATCCTAAAAAGTAAGCAAGTTTGCTGCACAGTCAAATACAGCTCTGTCATTAATTTAGAACCTGATCACACTGTGGAGAACTCCATGCTTATTTATCTGTCTCCTTTGTGGCCCATGATCCCTGGGATGTCTTGTCTCATTAGTATCCTCATCCTTCGGTAGTGAGCTTGGCACCGGGGAAGTGAGCACTAAATGCTTGTTGAATAAAGAATAAAGAAACATCAGTGAAGAAGGAAAGAAGACAGAGGGAGATCAAAGAAGAGCTAGGGCAAAACCAACCAAGCAGCTTTTATGCCAAGAGCCTCGCTTCCCTCACAGAGCTCATAACTGGAGCTCCTACATTGCCCAGAATTTTGTTCTTTTCTTTGAAGTTATAGTAAAAAAAAAAAAAAAAACTTTTGGTTTAACCATTTTATAATTCATTGTTAACTAAATGCATAAACTTGCTTTGCCTTCTGACTTGTCGTATAAGAATTATAAAAATACAAAGTTACAAAGTGAGCAATATTCATTCAGGTTTGATGCCCTGTGACCACAGAATAAATAATAATAAAATATTTATGGTTCAATGAACTTTTAGTGTTGATCTAATCTTGACGACTGAAGAAGGATACTGAAAACAAACTGAAAATAATAATTGAGACTTGATAACGTAATTTCCTATAATAAAGTAAGCATCTATGAAAGTGCAGTGTCAGAAGAATAGCTGGTATTTTCTGCTTGGTTTCAGTATTCCTTGTAATTTTCTATGCCTACTAGATATTTGGAATTAATCTTGTCTTAAAAATTTTTCAGCATTAATATATTCATTAAAAGTTTAATTTTATATTTGAGTTTTATGATTACAACATTGGACTCATAAGAAATCTTATGTAAAATGCTGGATAAGTTTCCCAACTTAGCATTGAGAAAAAGAAAAACTTAGTATATGATTGTTTGAGAGGTCATGACAATAACTATACAAAACACAGATGCTCTTCAACTTGATGAATGTATTACAGCATTCTGATGATCCCATCAAAATTTGGTAAGATCTATTTAGAAGGTGTATCATTTCCACTCCTTCTAAATATGACATAGGAGACAGTATGCCACTGAACTCTAGTTGCTGTTCTAGGAATTATGTGGCAGGCTGGGAATCATCGCTCTCCAATTCTTCTCAGCACAGACACAGAATCCCTAACACTTTGTACCATTGCTATAGAGTGTCATGACACATATCATTGACTAGGGAATAAATCAAAACTAAAAGGATATTTTCTTCAGAACATGCATGACTTCTCACCATTATAGAGTGAAAATCCTGAACAATCCTACACCAAGGATTGTCTGTAGGGGTGATGTGAGAAAACAGAAGTTGGTGCTTTCTTGGAAGGTGAATGACCTGGAAGAGCAGAAGCGAGAAGGATTTAGCAAAAGACTGCAAGATGGGGCTCATTTTCTGTTTCTCTGTGTATCACTCACAGGCACAGAGTCTGGGAGAAGACTCTGTGCCCCTCTGATCTCAGGCAGGAAGCAGACTGATAGAACTACTTAGCTACAAATACTTCAGAGGATAGAATTGAAGATCTAGAAGATTGTTTTTGACTTCAAACAAAAAACTAAGGAAATTTCAGTAATTATATGACTAGATTTAAAATTTGTGCAGACCAGGGTCTTGTCTTTTCCTTCCTGCTGGGACATAAATGAAACTGTGATGTTCTCAGTGCCTGGGGATCACACCTTGGGACCATAGGAGGAAAACAACTTTTCTGCTTAGTCTCAGGAATCTGCAGAGGACTCACGCCAAGGGTTTCATTCACTGTGATTTATACTATTGGGGTGATGATATTTTGAAGTTTGAAACTGTATAAACATTTTTGGAAGGAAGTGAAAAGAGTTTATACAAGGAAGGGATAGGAACTTCTCAGGATCAGAAAAAGAACTACAGCCTAGAAAATCCTAAATTGTTCTAAGATTCCCCAAAGCTTGGTGTGCATGCCACATAGAATTCAATGGGTACAACTATGAATCACTTCAATGATTAAATAAAAATATTTGGGAAAATTACAACAATTTTATAGATGTAATTAAAGTCCCCCAAAGTTAAGTTTTTAGGTAATCAAGGGGATAATTTTAGGTTGAGTTTGATTTAATCATGGGGAATCCTTTAAAGTGGGATATTTTGAAATGGTAGAATCTGTCCTCTCCTGGGATAGTCAAGTTACTGTGTCAGAGAGCCACATCTGGGAATAATGAGCTTGCAGAGGGCAGAACTTTCCATTGCTTCAACCTCAAGCTTTGAAGACTGCCAGGAACCACACACAAAACCATTGGTCCAGGTTATACTGCTGCTTTACCTTTATGAGTGACTGAGCAAAGAGTACAGACAACTTGCATTCCTGTTTCTAACCAAAGGGAAGCATGAGAAACAAATGTTTTATAGGAAGCTCTTACCTGTGTGTTACAGTTAAGGGTCCAGGACACCTGCTTTGAATGACTACTTAAAAATTATCTCTATCCTGGGTGACCTGACCACTGTGAGTGAGTCCTGCTTAGTAAACAAATTGGAATCCAAGTTTTACTTTCCTAATTTGTTCCATCCTGTGTATCTAATATTAAAAAAAACCATAATTATGTAATCTCTGGCTTGTCTCTTTTTTCCCCCTTCTTCATTTGAGACCAAATCACACTCTGTAGATGTAGATTCACCAGATGCCAGATAGAGATATTGATTCAGGGCAGGGGACAGTTTACTCTTTGTCTAATTAAATTACTGGTTCTTTGCCTGGAGCCCTGGAGCCCTAGAGAGTTTCAGCCTCTTTACAATATAAATCCTTGAACTGGAAGGCTTCAGCCTTCCTACAATCTAGACTGTTTAAGATCTAGCTCAGATTTAAAAGACTCCAGCCTCAGCCTCCAAGACCTTCCGCTGACTGAGCCACTCTGACTAGCTCTTTCTGAACTCTGACTCTTCAGGTTCAACTCACTCTTCCCATTTGATACTGACTTCTTCTGCTGAGTTCTGCCATGTCCCTGTGTCTCTCCCTGAGCTCTGACTGATCAATTCTGCCTCTGTAACTGACTCTGCTGTAACTCATACAGTTATTGCTTGACTGTCACTGCCTGACTCTTTAACTCACTCTTTTATTGTAATACTTTTACTAACAATTTGAATTTCATACAATGTATCTCAATAACACCCTTTTCCTATTCCTCCCTGCTCTACAACCTCCCACTCCTGTGCTCTCAAATAGGGAGAAACACGCACACACACACACACACACACACACACACACACACACACACACACACATACCAAAAAAAAAAAAAAAGAAAGAAATTTAAGCTCATATGGCAGGGGCATTGATGGTAGGCTTCACCATGGTCTTTGGAGGCAGAAGACTGTTCTGATTGTGTATTTTAACCTGGCCCATATTTAACTCACTCTTTAACTGACTCTATCTTCAGTAACTAACTGGCTCTTTTTGAGCTGAGAGCCTGCTTTATTCTCTTGAAAGTTGGGCATGTCCTTATTCTGACTCACTCTGCCAGCTCTTCCTCTGATCAGTCACTTTGCCTGTAATTCACTATGACTCATCTCAGACATCACTTCCTGTGTGACACTGACTCCCTCTGAGTTCTGCTTCCTGCATCTGCTTCTACACTGTTTCTCTTAGTGTAGTGTAAAAGTGTGGACCACCACTGTCTTCTGAATACTATGATTAAAGGTGTATCTGCATTCTATCCAGACCACACAAGCTTCTGAATGTAGACCTCTGGAAAGTAGACCCTAGCTTTCACACAAGGCTATTCCTCTACAACATTTCAGAACTAAGTCCAATCTATAGCTCACCCAGAAGCCCATACTGTCTTCAAACATAGGACAATCTTCCTACCTTAGTCTCCTCAGTGCTAAGTTCAAAGACATACCACTATACCAAGCTTCCCCCTTTTTTAATGTGTAAAATTAGCACTTATTCATTAGGGTTTTTAGTTGTGATTGCTACAAATACAAGAAGTATGACTAAAAACTTTAAAAATATAAATTAAATGTACTTCATTTGATATATAAAAACAAAAGTTGTACATATGCATGTGATGATACTTTGCCACTTACATACGTTATATAATATTAAACCAGTCCAAACATGCCTATATCCTCAAGTATTTATCATTCCTTTGTAATGCAAACTTGCAGAATCCCTTCTAGTCTGTGGAATAAAATGACACTTAGCTGTGACCAGTAGCAAGGAGAATCCCTCCACCGCATTTTCATGTTCTCTGATGATCCACCATTCTGCTATAAGCTTCTGCAAAATATAAATGTTTTTTACATTTGTAAATATGTGTGAGCACTGGCATAAAGACAGCCTTTCAATTAATGACTGTGAAAACTGAATATGTACATGTAGACAAGTAAAACAAGACCGTATGAAACAGCTTGCGGAAAAAACAGCCCCAGAATGAATCAACCACCATAAAGTAAGATCAGAATCATTACAACTCTTAAAAGAAAATGAGAAACACATCAAGATATAGGCATGGGAAAAGCCTTTCTGATACTGTCTCTAATAAATAACAGAGATAGCAGTCCTCAAAATTTATAAATGAGATTAAAAGGTCTGACCTTTTGTGACCCTTTGTTTGTATGTTGAACTCCTCTTTATGCAGTCTTCAAAGAATTCATGCCATCAAATTCCTTCCCCTCATGTTTGCACTCCTGTGCACTCTGTGTCCTTTGCTGTTTTCTTCCTGAAGGCTTAAGGACAGAGTCAGACACGAATCAGCTTTACTCCTCATGGCATCATTAACATTATGAAAGAATTTCTAAAAAGTCTGGGAGTTATAACAAGAGATAGGATTGGAAACCAGGCTTTCTGTACAAAGACTCTTCCACCAACAATGCTGATGGTGTCTCACACCTTTTGCCTCTCTCTTGGGCTCTTAGTCTCCAACAGGTGGTCAGGCTCTGACAGCCAAAGCCATGCAGCAGCCCAGATGCGATATTGGCTGAGAGAAATGAAAAGTAAAGTCACTTTTGAAATACTCTCATGTGACCCTGAAAAAAAATAAGAGCATGGGTGGGCAGAGCACCTCATTTGAGTTTAGTAAAACCAGGCCGGAGTCAGAATTCATCAGCTCACCATTTCCATGAAGATACTTTGTAGCAGCACAGCTGCCGCCATGATATTCAGAGGCAGGAGATAAAATGGCTGTTATATTTTACTTTTCATTTGAGGTTTTGGAGATTGCCGGAAATGGCTGAGCTTAGCTGGGCAATTCTGCTTCAGGAGATATGTTCAGCTCTACTTGGTCCCTCCTGATAGGTACACTCCAATCTGCTTCTATGTGTTTATATCAAGGTCATGGCATTAGAAAGGAGCTTTCTATTACTCAAAACAATTGCAGCTGGATAGAACATGTCAAACCTTGACTTATATCTGCTAAATGTCATTCTGCCAACAAACACAGCATCAGTGGAGCAGGAGGAGAATATATTCTTCCTGTGTAGGTTGAGCAAAGATGAAAACTAATTGATTGTTGTACTGTACCAGTTACTGTTCTATTTGCTGTAAACTATATCTGACAAAAGTAACTTAAGGAAAGAAGTGTTTGTTTTGACTTCAAGTTGAGAATATAGTCCACCATGTTAGTGTAGCCTTTCTGATGAATGGGGTAGAGCTAGCTCTGGCACCAACATGTAAAGAAACACATTGCATCTACATCATCGAACAGAGAGGGAAATAACCAGATTGCCCAATTGACTTCCTGTTTACTTTTTTTTTTTTATGATCATGCTTGGAACTCCAATAAGTGGGATAGTTTCACACACATTTAGGAATAGTCTTTATTCCTAAGTTAAACTCTGGAAACACCCCATGAGAAGTTCCTGGAGGTGTGCCACCTAGGTGATTCCAAATCAGGTCAAATTCACAGTGAAGATTAACTATTACAAGTTAATAGACACAACAAAAAAATTTAAATTACATTATTTCCAAATCTACCCAAGCAGGAACTAGACATGAGAAAGAGATGTCTCCATTCTGCTCCTTCAACTCCAAATCAAATGCTGACTTAAAAATTTAGAAACAAAGAACAAATCTAAAAATGTTGAGCAAGGATTTACAAATATTTATAGAAGCATTCAGGTTAGTGAACTATGAGGAGTAGCCCCAAGGTGAATCTACTAAAAAATTAAGACAGCAATATATAGGCACCTATCCCTGCTAGATTCTATTCAAGGGAAAAGACAAATGTGTAACATGCCAAAATTTTCAACTATGAATCGCTACATGAAATTATCTAAGAAGAAATATTACAGGAGTATACTTCCTTAGTTACATAAGTCTATACACATCTGTTGCTATAACAAGAACATTGTTTAGGTATAGTATGTAGTTACATTTGTTAGAGACTAGCATGGGAAATAGGAGGCCAGGTAACTCAGATACAACTTTTTTCATAGCTTAAGTTACATATAAGTGTGATTTTTTAAGATTTAAATACTTCTGGAAAAAAGTCAGTGAATAAACTTTATTTGATGGAAATAAGAAAACTTTCAATAAGGTATTTCTATTACCAAAGAGTTTCCATTTTTAAAAAAGGTAATATTCATATTGTTTCCTATAATTTTTTAATGAAATATTACAAATATTGTCAAACTACTAACATTCACCTGCCTGTAGCTTGTTCTATATCTAGAAAAAAATTTAGTTGATTTATTGACTAATTTTTTTCAATGTTCTTGTTATTTGACAGCTGTTTGCAAAATTGCCTTCCTTATTATGGAAACTCCACTTGTGAAAAGAAGTCAGTTGCAGCAAATGGGCTCATTGAATTATCCAGCTCACCAATTATATAGTATAAAATTATTCATCCTCATATAATTTGATCGGGAAAAATCATTTATCTCTTGCAAGTGTGTAACATTCGATATTATGCTGCAGGAGAGCTGCAGTTTTAACGCAACTACAGTTAAACTTTTAAAATGCATTTGAACGCTGAATTATTGCCAATTTTTGCACACCACTATGTTATAATAGAAAAGGTTAGGCTCTAAGTAATTGCTCCTCTGAGTCCACTTCTCTCAACACTTAAAAGGCATCATTTAAGTTGTTAAACTGCAAAGTGTCTATCAGTTACTACTGTTGGCTGTGCAGATTCCGTAATCTCATCTTTATGATAGTTCAATGTTTATAAATTAATGACTTCAGAATCATTTCCTAATAAAATCAGCATAATTTAATTGGCAGCTCTGCATAAGTATCATTGCCATAGGTGTATGTCAGAGGCATTGGAACAAAGGACTCATAAGGGCCAGGCTGACACTCAGAATCTGTTATTCATCGTGATTCGCTCAGCATTATTACTTTCCAATCTATTTATAGTTCTTTATATCCTTCCATATTTAAAGACTCTGCTTGATGTAGCCAAAGACTGCTTTTCTGTTAGAGTTAACCAAGTGAATCTAAATAGGCTCATCAACAAAAGTGAATATCCTAACAACAGTGAGGATTTCAGCAATTATCATCAGGGAAAACATTAATTTTTGTTATTTGGTCATTCTCTCTAGATATCTTCCAAGTAATGCATTATTCAGATAAGAATTAAGAAGAGTTGTAGGCACTCTACAGAATTTACATATCTACATTTCTCTATCAGTCAGTCAATATATTCAAGTTGCTCCATTTTGTGTATCCCTGACTCAATCTGTTTACTTCTTCTTAATAGATTTTTTTTCTTTTAATCATTGCCACCAGGAAACTCAAGGATATAGCAGCTAAAATATTCTTTAATTTAGTATATTCTATCCTCTAGAGATTCTGAATCATATAC
Source organism: Cricetomys ansorgei (assembly GCA_026225945.1). NCBI lineage: Eukaryota > Metazoa > Chordata > Mammalia > Rodentia > Nesomyidae > Cricetomys > Cricetomys ansorgei. Next base: position 522,286 of record JAMJFZ010000726.1, on the reverse strand, counting down.
ACTGATATATATGTATATATTTTATTACTAATATTATTTTTGTTAATTTCTTATTAAAGATTTTTTTTGGCAATTTAACACACACACACACACACACACACACACACACACAGATATATATATTACATTCTTGTTTTTCTCTTTCCATAGTGACGATAGAACTGTGGCTGAAAATATAGACAAAAAGAGAAAGATAGGAAACAACAGCTCAATGGGTTTTTCAGAAATAGATAACCCAGAAATTACAATCTTATGTGAAGCACAGGCATTCTCAATGCTAACATCAGAAAATGGCATTGACGGGAAAACAAATGAATCAGGAACAATTTCCATTGATTTTTTAAAAATTAAATATCAACTTTAACAATTTTAAAATTATGTAACATGAATTCATATTTACTTACGACTTTAATGTTTGTTTATTAAAATAAAACCTACTCATATAACTCATCAAGATAAGAGATTGAAAAGAACCGTAGGCAAATAGAGTGCTAACACATATGGAGTAAAATTGAATTTTCATATATAATGTTAAACACAGATTTCAAGTGAGTTTTACTGGGACTTGACAATCAGATTCTGAAACAACTACAAGACAGAATGTGTCCAGGAAACATTAAGAGCATCTAAAAAAACACAGTATGCAAGTGTGAGTGGCATGTTTCCAAGATACACTCAACTCGAATAGTAAGCTACTTGTTGGCCTATGTTTTTAGTTGCATGAAATAGTTTATTAGTTAAAATGAAACAGTTCTCATCTCCTAGAATCACTTGTCTCCTGAGATAAAAATCTTAAGCCTCAGTGTCTACCAGGGCAGCTTTCTAATGATCAAATGAGACTCTGCTACTACTGCTGCTGCGGTCAAAAGGAAGCACCACAAACATAATGCACCAAGTTTCCCATCATGCTGTCACCACCACGGCCATGGCATGACCTCCAACCCCTCATGAGCAACATGATCATGCATCTGTCTTACTTTGTGCCCTTATTTGACTCACTTTAGAAGAGTATTAGTGATGTGAGATGGGCATGTTTGCCATATTGGCTGCAAGGAAGACACAGGAAGGATTGTTTTACTGGCTAGTACAGCCTGGGAAGATGGGTTTTAGAATTCAAGGAGTAGAAATATAGAGAAGGGATTGCATGGCTTGGAACACCCCTGAAGTAAGATGCTTACCTTCTGCAGTTTTGTTTTTAAGGATATGAACTAGGACTTAGGACAGAAAATAGAATAACAGAGAGGAAGAGAGTAAAACTAATTTCAGTGATGCACAACTCATAAAGATCATAAGATGTTTAAACTTATAAAGAAATACTAATTTAGAGAAGAATCTACTTTTTAATTCCTTAGAAAAAGACAAATTCAGGGATATAAAAAAAAACATACCAGCTATGTAGCAAAGCAAACAAAAGAAAGAGGTCTATAAATATATAGAAAAAGCCAAGTCTCAGAATGGAAGTGTTTCTTGCACATTTAACTGACAAAGAGCTCATGTTAAAACATATTTCAATTATTTTCTATACATCTGTAAAACATTAATTCAGAAAAACATAAATAAAATGGCCAACTTCAAATGGAGAAATTTAATGTCCATTAGAAATATATATGCATATATATATACACATATATATGTGTGTGTGTATGTGTGTGTGTATATATATATATATATATATATATATATATATATATATTCTGAACATATGATAATCAACTAAAATAAATAAATGTTAACACACTGAATTTTCCTACTCAGATGATTATCAGAAACTTAAATGTCCAGGTCCTATTAACACTATCAGGATATGGAAAATAAAAACATTCAGACATCACAGAGGAAGAGTTGATGCTGAGTGACTTGCCAACATCCATTAAGTCTGGAGGAGAACATGCCCTCTGGTATGATTTCCCACACATACGTGGATACATACATTGCATATGTATCAAATATGTACATACTAAGAACATAAGTTGAAATGGCTTAAAATGGTAAATCATTGAGAAGTGCTGAAATGTCCATAAGTAAATGAACAAATCTCTAAAATATCTAATTGGAACCACTGACACGAATAAACAGATAAACCATGAGTTTTAATAAAATAAAAACACACTTCTGAATGACCTAATGACAATCATATTAAAGTACTAAGACATAAAATAGTACTTTTATAAATAGCTAGGTTTGTCATTTCATTTTAAAAATATACAGTAATTAAAGCAGCAACAACAAAACTAACCTGGTATAGAATTTACCAAGTATTTAAGAGCACATTGAGTTTACAGAGGAATAGAAAGCATTTCAATTACATCTTTGACATTTCACCTTTTTAACTGGGTGAAATTAATAAGTATTTATAACCATTCTCACACATTTTTATATTTCTAAATTAATTAATGTAGCTTTACAAAGAATAAGTGTTTGGTGTGGTTTGATGTATCCTGTGAATCTCTAAAAGGTTCAGATGTCGGGAAAATAATTTTAGTCTGTTTTTTCACATCTTGCTTTAAACGGATGATATTTTGGGAGAACTGAGAAGACAGGTTGCTCACTACGGTAATCTGGCCTGTTGCTTCCAATTGCTAATAAACTAGTATCTCAGAGTAGATTGAAGTCTTTCCAACTCCATATGTTGGCATGTATTTTGAAGTAGTTTTTGCCAAAGTAGCATTGACACCTCAGGGGCTAGGTCTCTTTCCTGCTAGCTAGTTCACACAAAGTCAGCAGTGATCTTGTGGTCATAGACCCAGTAACCAAACTCACAGGACTTAGATGGAAAAAAAAAACTAGTATGCTGTTCAATTTAATACTTAGTTATGAAACTACTATGTGAAGAAAGCTTCTGAACAATCTGCCAGTAAGAAAACTGTGAAGGCAACTAAGATACAATCACTGTCTCTGGAGGACAAGGTATGCTGGGAGTGCATCCAAGGCATTGGACATGCTAAGTATATTACATTCTGGCTGTACTGATGAGCGACAAACACAACCCTACCTCTTCTTAAGAACACATTATTATATTTCTTTACACAAAAAGTAACAGGGTAGTCTAATATTTTAATGTAAGATAGCAATTGTTCTGGTACTAACTTCATCGTATCAATTTCTATTATGTGCATGCTAAGTCAGAAACATCTTTTGTGCCTCTCCTTGATGACAATAAGTTCATTAAATATCAAAATTAATTAAATATCAAAAATCTACAAGTACAGTGGTTTTAATAACATCGGTTTGCCAGGTGCTACTTTTTTCTTTGATAACTGTGGCTATAGTAGGGATCAATTTTTGTGTTCCAATCCTAATGACTAATAACTCTCAGATCTACCTTATACTTCACACAATAAATATATGTATCATCTATTCTTTTATCTATCTTCAGTAACAGAAGAGTTTCAAAGGGCTTACAAGACAAAAACTATCAAGTAATTTCCAAGAGGCCTGAGAGGTCAAGCATAGGAAGCATCTAAGGACATAAGAGCTTCTGTACTGATAAAAAACTAAATGGACTTGGAGTTCTTGATGGAGAATATGCTGTGAGCTGAAGAGCTAGGTTTCAAAACAAGAATTGATATTTAGAATTGAATTTGGCTGATGAGAAGAAATGGCAATACTGTGACCAGAGGACAAATATTCTGCAGGTCCAGAGCACTGAAAAAACAGGATGGCAAGCACATGGCAATTTGAGACTGCTGTATCAGCTGGGAGACCAAGCTACATGAAGGATTTAGGTCAGTTGGAAGTTCTCCATTTGTAGATCCCTTCACAGACACACACACACACACACACACACACACACACACACACTGGGTAGTTAGATGGCAGGTTAGTGGAAGCTGTCACCATTGCAGTGTAGGTGCCTACTTCTTTCCTGGATCCATATGGGGGACTCTTTCCTTAGTATAATATGTCTAGTAAGTTCTTGGGCTTAATTTTCTAGATATGATTGCAGTAGCTCATGTATCTCCATACTCCTAATTTTCTCAGATAAATTTATAGGTTGGAGTTCGTTCCACTCTTAGCAGTCTGGAATCTGGCGATTCCAGGCAGATACAGATAATACCATTCATACATCCAGAATCATTCTCCATTCTCAAAATGGGATAAAAATCTGTTTGTGAAACAGTGACAGTCAGGGCCAGGCATAGTCTAGAAAAACATTGCTTTTATATATGTAATAACTTGGGACAGGGCACAGCTCAGTTATCACTCTCTTCCATGTCTCTAAAAATATGCGGCCTATTGTACCATTAAGAGGGATAAGCTGTAAGGTGACTAGGTCATGACGATTTTCACATCCCTTGATTCATGCCAACAGTTGCAATTTTTTCCAATAAGTTCAACACATCAGGAATTTTTTTCATGAAATTCTTCTTTGTCTAACTTTCATATAAGATTGTAATTATTTCATTCATTCTAAAGATCTGTCTTTCTAAAAAAATGGTTTGAGTTTACTAAGTCATTATAAAACCTAAGCATCATGTCCACACCTCAAATGACATTATACACTAATGTCCATAATTACATCTCATACAACATCCAACAGTTTCTTATATAATACATTTACCACGGTTGTTATTCAGATGACTGATGGAACCCATCTAACATCATTTGCTTTCTACAAACTCCAAGTGACAATAATTAACTTCTTGTAGGTGATAGTGAACTGCAAAATAAATACTCTGTAGAAGTCAGTTATCATAACAATATGTGACACTATTTGGTACTCATTCAATTTCACTGTGTAAATGACGTCTCCCTCTTAACATCATTTAGTGAATAGATGTCTGGCTACTATGGCATTTGACATTTGGCCAACATTGAATGTTAAGACATTTCCTTTAAGTACAAGTAATTCAACATACATTGATTACCTAGAGAGCTGAAATACAACAGAACTCAAAGTTGGCCATCAGACATTAGTGATGGCATTTAATTTTGTGTTAGGAATAACTTTTCATAGAGGATTGCAGTAAGGGCAAGTTCTGCTTTATGCTCCCAGCTTATGTGGAAATCTCATCAGCTTGACTCCAATATCCCCATAACCATATCTAGAGATAGACAAACAAGAAAGATGACTTTGTGTAATTTTACATAGAACCAGGATGGTCAGTGAGTGACTGGTTAGGTCCTAAGACTCTCACTCCAAGGGCTGGGAACCAGTTATGAGCAAACCTTTAATGTTAATCAGACTACAGTACATGTAACCTGGTGGTCTTTATCTTGTGAGCTGCCATGTAGTACTTGGGCCATGGGTGTAAATTTAGAGATATTCTAATAAGGATGAAGCAAGAATAAATAGATAAATGGAATCCACTGCTTCCGTTTAGGACTACTCATGTGTAGATGGTTTTAGGGATGACCAATTAGTATGTAATAATAACAAAGACAAAGAGGACATGGTTTCAAGAACTGGGGAAGGTATCACATGAAAACAGTGGCAGAGAAGAAGAAGAAAACACATAAGTAAAATACAACTGTATAAAGAAAATTAACAAAATTCAAGAAAAGAAAGACGGAAGCTATATCCTTCTATACTCAGAAATGTAGAAAAATCAACATAGAGGGTACATAAATCAACACTCCAGGTGCATTATCAGGCAAGATCCAGTTATAGAGAAAGAAATTTAACCTATGAGCATTCCTCAACAATTTTTAGTGTGTAGATACTATGAAAATGTAACTTTATATGAGTGTATCTTATCACCATTACATTACTTAAATGGCATATTAGCCATGTATTAAATATAGAACAAATGCCTTTTTTGTAAGAAGCATTTGAATCCTTCAATTGAGTTCATATGAGTAGTTGAGATGAGCACACTGGTATATTTCTGCAATCTCTGCTACTCCAGAAGCTGAAGCAAGAGGTTCACAAAACTCCAAGTCCTCCCTGGTTTACATAGTGAATTCAAGATAAATCTGAATGGTATAATAAGTTCTTGTTTCAAAAAACACAAAGACAAAAATAACCATTAGTGGCTGATGCTAATTTAGTTTTTCTTTGTTTTTGGTAAAATTTATTATGATACACAACTGTAGGCTGCTTTTCCATGGTACCAATCCAGACCAAAGTCCATTTTCTTAAATACCTTGTCTTGACTTCCCTAACAATGTTTAATCTTACTTTTTCCCAATGCTTCTGACTGAAACATACCATGGAATCTGAATCTAAGACACACACTAAGCCATGCTATAAAATGTAATATACCCATTGTCAACTACAGAAAACTGATAAAAGCAATCATTTGCTCTATGACTGTACAACTTCATAGTCTCTCCTAAAATATACTTCTCCCACTTAATTTTTTAATTATTAAGTTGTTAAGACATAGGATATTTATCTTGAGATTTACTAGAAATTAATTTGATAGCTGATAACCATCATTAATTTGATCATATATTTGTTTTTATTGCTATCCTAAATATGATGTGTTAGTTGTTTCCCTCCAACTAAAGTATTATATGTAAAATATTCATGTCACTGTGGATGTCTAAACACTAAAATATAACTGAATATGTTTAATATTAGGGAATTAGGGATGGAGCTTGGTTCAGTGATTTAAAAACCCAGTTCCTTGGGAAGCCAAAGCCAAGACAGAAGAAAAAACTTTAACCTGAGGAGCAGAAGAAAATAACAGTATAATTGGAGAAAGAGTGCATATTCTCTAAGCATTTGATTAACGTTTTCAATCTCTTCACTACAGAGACATATAAACACTCATTTTTTTTTAAATTAAGAACTTTGTTTACATATGACAGGTTCATCACGCTCTCTGAAACTTTGATGCCTCTTTTCTTTCTTTCCTCTGATCATCACTGTGTGTGTGTGTGTGTGTGTGTGTGTGTGTGTGTGTGTGTGTGTGAAGATCCTATGGTTGAAAACATCACTAACTGTGGATGCAAGGTATAAAGGAATAAAACTAAATTTTCTTGGAAACTCCGTTCCACTTCTCTGAAGTTCTCTGAGCCAGAGTTGGTGTTAGGTTAATACACATGACTCATCCATTGATGAGTACTCAGAGCTATTTATATTTGAAACTTTTACCAATTAGGAGTCTCTGTACTAACCAATGCCCACTGCAAAAAGAAGCTTTCCTGACCACAATTGAAAGCACCACCGTCTATAGATATAAACATATGTATTCAAAATTCTGACTGAAAACATGTACATTTATAAAAACAAGAGCAGTAGGTTTCCCCCTGGGGTCAAAGATCTCCCCAGTCATGGGCTTTTGGTCAACTGTAGAGTAGCAGTGAATATATCCCTCTTGTGATCAGGCCTTGCATCCAATCAGAAAGTGGTTAAAGTGGTTGGTTACTCCCATATCCATCACGTTACTATAATGCCAGTGGGAACATATTCCCATCAGGTCACTGTTGTAGAATGCAGGGTCCAGCACTGGCTGAGACCACTGATGTCTTCTCTTCCACAGCGGCATGTGCAGTACCTCTGGCACTGTGTAAACTGGCTAACAAGAAGAGGTTTCCTAGTCGGGTCTACATTAATTTATCTATGTCCTGAATCCAGAGTGCATAATGTTTTCAATAATAGGGTTTTACCATCTAAGCATGCCACGTAACCAAGAGAAATATGATTAGCCTAACTGCCGACTTTTTATGAGGATTCTTGTGATTCATTTCAGACCCTATGCTCTCAATGTAGCACTTTGCTGACTGAGCTATCTATGCAAATCCATTGATCTGTTCTTAGCTTTCAGTGGTTATTCTTGCCTCAATTTCCTGACTACATACCCAGTAGCATTCATCCTCCACAGAACTTTACTTGCCATCCAGTCTCCCTTTATTTATTTTCCTTTACTATGTCTTTTACAAATCAATGACCTTAATAAAATAATTCACCTCTGTGCTTTTAGCCAGTTCCAGCCATGAAGGGCAGCACAACTGAATGTTTACTGAGGCTACAAGTTGTGTTTTCCATAACTGAGTCTGTGTTAGAGCATTCAGTTACTGCACCCGAGGAGAAAGATAAAGACCTGGAAAAGATTGCTTCACTTCAAGTCTAATACTATCCTTGGGAGTGCACTATAGGTGCAAGGGCCACTTCCATTTGAAGGTCTAATATAAGACAAGTCATAGACTATGAAGACATAAACATTGTGTCTCACTGGACAATATAAGACTTTATTGACATCAAATCATGATTGACAGCATGTGATCTGTGATTCTGCATTAGCCAGTCATTATGCTTTCCAGACATGGCCACCAGGCATGTTTGCATGCTATGAAGCAGGCAGAATGGGGTAAGAGTTCAACAGCTGCTAGATACGTGCAGGACTCAGACTGGGGAAGAGGTGGTACCTGAGATGCTGATGAAAGCCTGCCTCTCTACTCTTGGGTATAAAACCCAGGAGCCCTTGTCCTGTGGCTTCAGCCTGAGGCTTCTCTGCTCCTGCCTCATGACCTCCATGAATATTTGCTGAATTTATCATACAGATGACCTTTAAGCTCTGACCGGGAAGCTCACCCTATAACCCTCCTCTTAGGAAGAGTTTCTTCCATGAAGAAATTTTGTTTCATCTACTAGATTGCCTTAGGGTGCCTGCTAGCAGCTTTTAGTCTGGTGCTTTAGTCAAGAACTCGTATTTAGCCTGGAGTGAGGCATTTCATTTCTCACTTGTATTGTTTCCTTAGAGTTTTATTATATCCCATCCACATTACTTCTTCTTTTATTTTATTTTAATATACATGAATGATTACTAAAACACACAAAAAATGGGATTAATAATATTTTGTGTGTTTATATCTAAATAAAATGTATCCTTCACAAATTGACCTAATATTTAATCCCAGAGATTTCTTTGGATTCAAATCACAATCTTCTAATTGCTAGCGACCTCTGAAACATGTCTATATATAAACAAATTACTCTATTTTAAGGCCTGTTTTCTTTTTCACTTCTGTGTGTCCTGAAACTTTTCATTCAAATCTCATTTTATGATCAATGCCTAAAACTACACTTTCTAAAAATTGTCACAGCAACTTTCCAGTGACTGAGCCAACAAGTATCACCTTGTTCCAAACCAAGCATATACAAACCAGCATATACAACCTCAGGATGCTTTACCTTCTGTTTCTCAAGTCTATATACACTCTCTTTTGCAAATAACTTCCTGAGGGATGTTTTCAAATCACATTTTTCACAATGTTTTATGGAGAGTGTGTGAAGGGAGGCAGGATAATCTCGTATAAATAAAACAAAAGTAAAGGGTAGAACACTGGGGGTGGGAAGGCTTATGCACTGAGGGTTCTAGGCATACTAGAAAAACTAGAGGGTGGAAGGTATAGCTATCCCAAAGGAAGGGTTTCTGAACAACCTAATTTTTTAAAATTATACAGACACATGTGAAATGATAGAAGAGGAGGGAATACTGGAGACTAAAAAATTAAGCAGGGGTAGGTACAGGCAGGAGTTCGAGAGAAGGAGGTTGTGGATGGGATAACTAAAATTAAGGACTATAGGAAAGTAGAAATCTGTTAGTAAGCTAATCTCCAAAAGCAACTAATTTATTTTAAAAAGTTCTAAGGAAATATCCTGCATGAGTAGATAATGTCAGCCCAGAAGAGATGAATTAGTGCATGGAAATCTCAGTGCAAAGCATGAGATACCCCACTACAAGCTATTGGTCAGGAAGGCTTAAACTCTCCAAAGTAACACAGACTATTATCATTGCCCATGGTTATCTTCCATTACTGAGTGGTAAGACCTCACTGTTGCAGACACCATACATTTCAAACCCAAGGCATACAGACATCAATCACAAACCAAGAAACCTTTTTCCTGCTACCTAACTTCATTGTAGCAGAAGTGTTATTCTGGGTGCTTGAGACAAAAGACATTAATAGACCTACCTAGTGTAGGCCCTGCATACTGCAATACTTACACATGCCAGGCAAAGTGTATCCACTAGTGGAATATGATGACTGTTAGAAAGTAAATGCGTTTTTATTGGATTGGAGGACTGCTTCACAGGAGGAAATTTCATGCCTGTTACTGCAATCCTGGTCACAGTCCATGCCTAGTGAGGTTAATAGGCATAAAGTAGAACCTGTTGCTTTTATTCTGCTAAATTGTCATATTGTCTAAGTGCCTTCTAAATATTTACATTTGTAGCCATAATTAGAGCTGTTCTCAGCCTTAATCTGAGAAACTTGAGTACTGTGCCCTAAACTGGACCTGTATATCATTCCCTGCCCAAGGCACAAGGAACACTGAAGAGGAGAAAACAGTAAGAGGGAGAAGACTAGAAGACTAGCTATGAAATACTATCCCTGGACATTACATATGCAACTCACACTGAACTTACAGTATCTGGTATACTTGCATCAAGCCAGCCAGCACTCATTATTGATCAGCTTTATGATCTCCAGTCCCCACCCCTTTTTAAGGAGCCTTTGACAGTTGTTAGTTGTTTGTGAGGTGAGATTTGTTGTTGTAGTCATTATTGTTTTTCCAGGATGTAACCACTGATATGATTCTTTGCTCCAGTGGATAGTCCCATGCATAAAAGGGCAGAATTAACTAAATTGAATGGGTTGTTAAAAAAGAAAAAAAAGGCATGAAGTTAGGAGGGGGACAAATTAGGGGAGATGTAGCTAGAGATGGAGGGAGATCATGTGGGATAAATATGGTCATGTTTTAGTGTATACATATATGAAAATCCAAGTAACAAAGAAAAGGACAAAGAAGAGGACAAATAAAGTCTTTATCTTTTCAAATGTTCTCCGTAATACATCCCAATGACATGACCTAACCTCATTGCTGTCTTTCTCTTTATGCTGCATGTCCTAATGAAGATATTCAGCTTTTGCCTTTCTTAATTATAACTTTCAAGGTCTGCCATGCCTTAGGATCTTAAGACTCATTGTTTATTCAGCTCAAAGTACTGTTAGTACATGAAGGTCTGAGCTCAAAGTCTTGGTGCATTTGAAGATTTCCATGACAAAACAATATAAACATTAAACTGTGTTCCTCCCATTCCACCACTGATCTACATTTGTTGATTGGCGGTTGCCATCTTGTGACGTTTCTTGTTTATCTGCTCACTGGTTCTTTCTTCTCAGGACAGTGGAAGCTTCTCCTGAGTTTGGACTGCTTTGATTTTTATTTTTCTCACAAATCCAGAGAAATGTTTTATGCTAGTAATTCTTGTTAAATGTTGAACATTTTAGTATTGAGAAGGCAACTTAACACAAAAGAGTTTCTGGGCAAACATGATTTCAGTCATAGACTACAAAGACATATGTGTATTTATGTATATGTATATGTATATGTATATGTATATATATATGTATATATTGGTTTTTTGAAATAGGGTTTCTGTTGAATAAGTTTAATTTTAGTTATGTATAAAATAATAAAATAATTGTTCTATGTACTGTTGAGTGAGGAGCTTCCTAGGTCTTGACGTTTTGCATTATCTGCAGGTGTTGGATATATGTGGAGGATGTTTGATTGCACATGGTCTGCACATGCTATCATTAGAGCACCTGAGGAGTTCTGTATAAATAAAAACACCTGAGCTCAGATGTTTGGGGATTTGTCGAGTATGGCATTGGCCATGATGGTGGTTCCCTGCACTGAGGTCTGGAAGCATTTGCACCTATGAAAGCACTTCCTTGCCTTCTTGTTAAGTCTACACAGTAGGTGTACTACCACAGGTGTCTCTGTTGTAACTCTGGCTGCCCTGGAACTCACTGTGTAGACCAGGATGGCCTCGAACTCATAGATATCCACCTTCCTCTGCCTCCTGAGTGCTGGGATTAAAGATGTGCACCACCACCACGTGACTACAAAAAATATTTGAATGCAGAATGTTTTAAATTCAAATAATATTATATAATGGGATTTGATACATCTGATGTATGATATCCTTCAGAAGTTCATTTTGTTGGCATTGGTCCTCAACGTTCATAGCAACTCTGGGCTGGATAGATTTTTGTCAACATGACAAAAGCTAAAGCCATCTGCAAAGAGAACACCTCAGTTAGGAAAATACATCCATAAGATTGGGCTGTAGACAAGTCTGTAGGGAATTTTCTCAATTAATGATTGATGGGGTTGGGGGCAGCCCATTGTCAGTGGTGCCATCCTTGGGCTGGTAGTCTATAAGAAATCAGGCTTAGCAATCCATGAGGAGCAAGAGAGTAAGCAGGAACCCTCCATGTGTGCTACATCAGCTCCTGCCTCCAGATTCCTGCTCTGTTTGTGTTCCTGCCTGACTTCCTTCAGTGATGGACAACAAAGTGGAACTATAAGCCAAATAATCCTTTCTTCCCAAAGTTGCTTTGGTTATGGCTTTTCATCATAGCAATAGAAACCTTAACTAAAACAAGCTCTTTAGAAAGATGATCCAAATCTAAATTTTCAGTGATTTCCCCCCGAAAAAGTCTATGGTTGGAATAAATTTTTCAACTATGCCATGGTTTGAATGGCAATGACTCCATAGGCTCATACATTTGAGTGCTGCACCACAGCTAGTGGAACTGTTTTGGAAGGATTACCAAGCAACCCAAAATTACATGCTTCATTTTATAAGATGCCTTGGTCATGGTGTTCCATCATGGCAATAGAACTATAACAAAGACAAACTATTATAAAAGAACAACAGAAATACACAAAAATTCAGTTTGCCGTGAAAGCCAAAGAGAGGGTAGTAGTTTCCAAGCATTCCCAAAGAAAATTATCTTAGATTGAAGTTTCAAAACGCCACAGACTTTTCTTTTGTAGTTCTGAACGGTAGAAGACAAGACTGAAAGCACTTGGAGGTTTCAATTCTCTCTAGTGTCTCTAGGAAAAGAATCCCTTTTTTATATTCCAGCTATTGTGGTCCTTGACAACCTGGGGACTTCTTGGCTTGTAGGCACATCATCCCAAAAGCTGCCCCATCGGCACATGATCTACTTCCTGCATGTGTCTTTTGTCTTTCAGCTTTGTTATAACAACATCCATGATAGAATAATGGCATACCCTAATGATCTCATTTTTACTTGATGGTAGTTTTTCAGACCCTATTTCCAAAAATGGCCTCGTTGTGGGATTCGGGGCCTGAACATATATTTCTGCAAGATGCAGGTCTATCCATTGACCAGAGTTAGCTAGAAATACCACCATCTGGCTGAACACAAAGAAGAAGAATCTAGGATCTACTTAGCCATGGAATGTTGAGTACAAAACACAGCCAGGTTATATAAATCTTTCTACTATGATTGACTCAGATGGGGAAATTGATGTTGTCAGATTCATCTTTGCCTTACACCTCAGGGAATATACTGTCTGTTATAAAACAAAATGAATAATCTTGGAAATGATATAGATCTATTGGTGTTGCTTCACAAAAATATACTATAATATGCTTGTAAAGGTAACACTATTGATTTTTACATGTGTTTAGTTTTAGATGTAGAAAATACTGTTAATGAAATCTTTATTAAAATAGCAAGCAATTTGTAAAGGAGACACTTGGATTATTTTGCCATTAGAGATTTTTACATTCTCAACTCTATTTAAAAGCCTGACAGGTGAAAAGGAAGACTTCTGGAAATTACTTCACTGTTCTGTGAGTACAAGAAGATTGTGTGTGCTGTAAGAACAGGAAATGGGTCTGTTCATGCTGAAGACATCAGTGCATTTTTATAAAATATGCTTTGCTTTATAAAAAGAGCTGCGTTATGTTTTTGAAAGAAATAATTATTTATACTTTCTGCTCTTGGGAAAGTATGTTTACTGGAGGTGGATCAGAGACTGAAATAAGAAGTGGATGTGGCTTTATCTAAGGAGAAGTAGAGTTGAACAAAACCTTTTACCATGTGTCTTGGCTTAAATGACATTACTTTACATTTTCACATGTTCAGTTTTGTGTATCTTTAACTTTTTCATAATTTGCTGAAACCTCTTGTGCATACACTGAACACTATAAATACTAGAAGTAATACATTCCAATAATCTAGCTAGTACTATCTGGAAATGTTTTCACAGCTTACACAATTGTCACACAAACACAAAGGTATTTTATTATGGTTTATAAAAAATAAAATGTATTCATGTCCATGATTGTAGATTTTCCTTTTCTTAATTGTTCATATAAAGTAGAAATTCTACAGCTAAGTTGCATAACAACCAAGAGAGATATGCTTCTGCTGATCTATCTCTACAGACTTCATTCTTCCTCTTCCCCTCCTCTTTCTCCTTCTTAATTAAATCTGTTTTAATAAGTTTCAAAATTCTGTGATAGATTATTTTTGGGCCAGTTGTTTTCATTAAAAAGCAATGATTTTAGCATTGGAGAAATGGCTCAGTGGTGAAGAGCACTGGCTGTTCTTCCAGAGGAACCAGATTCAATTCCCAGCACCCACATGATGGTTCACGAATGTCTGTAACTCCAGTCCCAAGGAGTGCAATATCCTCTTCTTAATTCCACAGACACCATATATACACACAGTGCATAGACAAGGATGTAAACAACACAAATTTACAAAAAATAAATAAAAATAAAATTTTAAAATTAATTGAAATACTGATTTTAAAATCTAGGAACTTAAATCTAACCCCCCTCACACACACAAAACATCCTTTTCTTCTGAAGGTTTTACAATGCATTGTTATCATTATTCATTCTTTTACTAATACTAAATATAAATGACTGATTGATAACAAACAACTCTGAGAACATTCCTCCACCACTGATTGAAACACTAGCGCAATGAACTGGGAATAATATTCATTTAGCCTATGAGATTTTTAGGCAGAGTTGCTGACCTCTGCAGTTCCAGCAGTCTTGCTGTTCACTGTCTGAAGACACCTACAGCAACTGTTTGCCTGATGTCAGGAACAGCAAAATAACATAGAGTAGGGTATTCAGAAGCTCTAGACACACATAGACTGGCCTAGGACTGTGTCAAAGTGGCTGAGTCAAGAGGTCTCAAGAATTTAGGGCTATCTTCCTGCTTCTTACAGGAACAGTATTCAGTTGTCTTTTTAAGCTAAGAAAGCTCAGAAGATACATGAGCTGTGTGATAATGCAGCGCATGGACACAGTCAGCTCTAACTTGGCCTAGATGGTTCAGGAAAATCCTGATTGGTAAAGTCAGCTGCTTTAATTAGTGGGTCATTTTGTCTTCACCAACAATGATGCCACACAGGATATCTTTGACAGATACATATTTTATATTAAAGCTCCCGTTGTCCCACGAAGTTTCATCCAAAGCCTCATAAAACTTTCAAGAGACTTTACTTCAGTTGTGACATTGACTAGAGTAAATGTAACGGCCATGCCAGAATAGAGAACACCATTTTTGACCAAACTCACAGGGACAGTACAAATACCACCAACTTTAAAACTACCTAAATGGGTATCCACAGAGGTTTGTTGGACAGCATGTAGGAGGCAATTCAAAGCTTCCAGCAGTGTGTTTTTACTGGCACCATAATCTTTATAGCTGACTTTCTATTCCTTTAACCTGGCTCATGCATTTTGTCACCATTCCAACCAGAAATTGGCACAAATGTTACTACATCAAGTTTGTAGCCAATATCTTGATGTAAGTATTGACAACCTCAAAAATTCCTTATGTCTTTTTGGGCCACCTGGAGACTTGGTAGAATCAATTTTGTTGACACCAACAATTAGCTGTCTCACACCAAATATGTAAGGTAAAAGGGCATACTCACGGTCTGCCTATTCTTGGAGATAATGGTTTCAAATTCACCAACAGCACCAGCAGCAATGAATACAGCACAGTCAGCATAAGATGCTCCTGCAATCATGTTGTTAATAAAGTGTCTATGTCTTGGGGCTGTGGGTTACTGACCAGTCTTCACCCACAATGCAGTTCCATGAACTATCCACAGAAGAGGGCGGACTGTTGAATGAAAATTAAGAGAGATGAAGAAAAATGAACATTTTTCATTTTTCTAGTGGGACAATATATGATGCACTTATAGTGCTCTTAAGACTCACATAGAACATGGCTTACATATGATAAAGAGTTTAATTTAATAATAAAAATTAAAAAATTAAAACTTAGAAAAATTAAGAATTAGAGAAAGCAAAATAACAATGTGCACATTGGGGAAAAAATTACAAGGCTTCCCTCTCTCACAAATATTTTGCTCTAACTAATTTAGCAAAAAAAACTTCAGGCTGCTTATGTCAAGCATTCATCAAAAAGGAACCAATGCAAGAATGTTCATCCCCTCTCAGCTGCAGGCCTCTGATCTTCAAGATTAACTTTAGTGAGTAGTCTTAACACATAGTTTATTAATGAACAGCTGATCCTTGGTCTGCATACTCACTGTTAAAGGAGGAAGGCATTCAGGTGTGAATTATCTATTTGCTTTTTCAAGCTTGCTGACCTACTGTCTAGATTCTTCATTTCTGGTCTCAACCATGGCTCTGTTTCCCTGGGAAGGTCAGGGTAACCAAGAAAAAGGTTTTATGATATGTCTACTGAAAGCATGAATAGTTTTCACATGCCAAAACTTGAAGGTTAGTTTACAGTGACTTAGAGCTGAGATGGCAGTGTCCTTCTCCCAGCCAGCCCAGGAATTGATTTGAGTTTACACTATTAGGCCAAATAGACAATATTATTGATGAGTGGCTTTTGTCACCATGCAGTAAAGATGAGAAAGGGGCAAAGCAGTTGTTGGGCTTCAGATTCCCAGCAAAGGGAAAATCCAGAATCTTTGTCAAGATGATTATGTCCACTGCTTGGGTATCATCAGCCCTCATCATGGGGCATCATCGATAGTCACACAATATTTTCTTGCCTCAGATTCCCACAAGATAATATCAATAATAATACTATACTTTCATTCATTTTTCTGGTAACTACAGACCCAGGCATATTTGCAGGAACATTTTCCCATTTCAGCAACTTTTATTCCATAGTTTCCCAGTGAGACCTCTGTTGATTCTACCACCTTTATAGATCAGATGGCCAGTAGTGATGGACATGAGCAAATCTGCATGTCCGATGACAACAATGTTGATGTGAGTCTTTTTGATTCCTATTTTGGCTTTGAGTTGGTGCTGCTTATCATAACATCTGCCTTCTGAAGACAAATCCTTTGGGAAAAGCTCATCTATGTTTTGGTAGCAACATATATATAAATATAAATATACATTTTTTTCTCCCTTTTCTCTGGTTTCACATTTACTCATAGTCACGTATATGAAGAGGAAATGTTCAAAATAAAAATGTCATGTTTCAACTATATTTGGTTATAGTACATAGGTATAATAATTTTAACTTACCATTAGTTAATGGGTACTAATCTATTACTGTGTTTCACTGGTAAAGTCACCTGTTCTGGGGCTGTAGAGATGGCCATGCAGTTAAAAGGATTTGTTGCCTTGCCAGAAAATCCAACTTCGGTACTCAGCACCCATCCTAGGTGACTTACAATTGCCTGTAAATCCACTTCCAAAGTACCCACAACCATGTTCTGGCCTCTGCAGGTACTTACATACACACATACACAAGTAAAAATAATTTTAAAATAAAATATCATTCCTATTATAGCCATTTTATTCTATAAAAACAGAATACATAACTATGTAATTTAGAAGAATCTATAATTTCTACTATCTTCTGCAGAACTTCAAGATATGTTCCTTATGGAGAAAGGGTAGCACTGCATGAAGCTAAATGAAGAGCACATGTACATATGACACACAACAATTATGGGGACTGAAGAAGCAGCATGAGTTATGAATCTGTGGAACATTTTACTTAGTCATAGCAGCCAAGTAAATGTTCTTTTACTTTTTAGAAACTGTACATGCAGAATGTTCAACTCAGTCAATATGCTCATAAGCTAAAAACAATACAAATGTTATCTGTAATTTGATGAACTGACTCAGAAATTACTCCACAGTAATATCCCACAATGCACTCATGTGACATTAGTCTTTCAAACGTTAACTCTTGAGAAATTTCTTTGCTAGTAAACATGAGTTCATTGCAATCTACTAAATGCAAAAGCCAAGAGTATTTTTTTAAGCAATTAATGTTAGAGAAATACCAAGAAAAGACATTCCACTGTTTATGAGTCCATTCCTTTGGAGAGCTAGGTTTTGTTTTGTTTTTTTTTACTTTTAAAAATAAGATATTTTTAAGAAAATAAGAAAAAATTTGAAAACTCACATGGAAGTATTAGACTATGTATTCCAAGGTTTTTAAAGAGAGAAACTTAAAGGATAATGTTAAGTCATTTGAAGTACACATTTGATCAAATTTCCTTTCAGATGCATAAGACCCACAGTAGCAACACCACTCTAAACAACCTCAAGCTACCTGTGTTGTGTATAAGTTGGAAGAATGCATGAGCTACCTAGAAAGATCTTGTCTGGTTTCCTTAACCTCTGTGGAATCTGGGATGGGAACAGATGCTTTTCGACTCAGGAAACACACAACATAACTTACGGTTCTTCTTAACTACCAGTACATTGAAGTTAATTCTGAAATTTAACTACAAAACTCAGTTTATTTCAAAATACATTTTTCTTTCAGCAAAATATTCAAATGCAAAATTTACACATATATTTTTATATCATTATATCATAGATATAGATATATGTTATGAAAGATGCATATATTCATGTATGTTATTTGTCATGAAAATTCATAATTCCTATTTGCACTAAGATGATACACAGCAAGCATAAACCCAAATTTTGAAAAAATTGTGGACTTTCTGCCTTAGATGACAGATCACAGTCCCATGATGTAGATAGGAATAGCCCATCCACACATGACAAATTTCCACAAAAAAAATGCATTTTAAGAATTTGTACATTAAAATAAAATTTATGTGCTATTTCTCAGTTACTTTCTTAAAACATTGAAGATTTAAATAAATAAATAGGTTGATTTTTTTCTACATAAACAGAGAATATTAAGTACTCCTGCGGTCAGTGCAATAAGATTAAAACAATATTATTCCCAGAATTCATAAGAATGGTTTAACCATATGTTTATGAAAACAAACATTCTCTTTAACAATATGGTTTCATTTTTAACTTCTTTAAGTTTGCATAGAAAAGGCCCATTGAAACGGGACCATTCTGCTCCCTCTCAAATGGAAGATTCATTGATCTATTTTGGCAATGAGACATATAATGAGGTAGGGAAAGACTCACAAAACTCAGAGCTTTGAAGCATATGCAGCTGCATATTAATGATCGCATCTGTTATGCTTTGCCTAGAGTTCTTTCTGTCTGTAGAAAGTTGCATAACCACTGTCAAGAGATTTAAAAGGCTTCCATTAATTTGCGATGGCAGCAATTAGCAAGAATGGTGCTAAGGCAGGCTGGATCTCAAGCTGTCATTTCTGTCCATTTTTATTTATAGTTTTATTAGCTTGCACTGTCATTTGCTTAAAAGCATTAATTAACACACCACTCATATATGAACAATTTTGGGGAGGAATTCTTTTCTAAAATATAAGAATATTTTAAATATCATTTTAAGCCCCTATATTGATTCTAAATGAAATATACATGACCTTCTAAAGATAGTAATGAAGTGTCAAATCACAAATTAGAAGACTATAAAATCATCACAGATAAAAATTGCTGAAGTCCTGGAATGAGCAGACCCCTGTGATAAAGAATGATGCAATGAACTAAGATGTGAAGGGAACACACAGGCCAGTAGTCAGGATACTGGGCCTAAAATTCCTGCCTTCTAGCAAATATGTTATGATAAGAAAATTCTGAGTTATTTCATTAGACAAATCATCTGAGGTTGAATTAGAAAATAGTTTCACATATGACATATGATACCTTTATCCTCAATAATAATAATGTTCACAAATTCATCCAAAATGGCTCTGTTTCCTAGACTCTTGCAATGCATAAATGAATTTTTAGTACTCGTTCATTCTAATATTTTAATATTGATAACAGCAGTAAATGCTTATTTACAAAATCACACACACACACACACACACACACACACACACACACACACACACAAGTTATCATTGTGCTCCTCCTCCACCACTCTTTAAGGTTGAGAAAGTGATCAGAGCACAGTGTGGCAGTCCTGATTCACAGTTGAGGAACAGCAGAAACATTTGCAATAATAGAAACTCAAAATGAATAAGACAAAGAGGTGTGTCTGTCTCATGTCAGAGGTGAAGAAATAGCTTGCTTCTGGCCTTGATTCATATGATAAATAATGTCAGGGCCTAAGGCAGAGTTCAGGTTTTCTAAATTCTCCACTGAGGCACCAAGAAAGAAATAAGTAAGAGTGGTTGGGTCAGAGCAGAGAGCTTTCTGCTAAAACACAAACCTGTCATTGACCTGTGTGTAGTTGGGATGCTTCCTTGCATCATAATAGAACCTGAGAGATATGGAAAATTTGAAACTTGATGATAAGTTTTTGCAATTGTCATGTACAAGAATGCATATGACTTTGGATAGAGGATAAAATTAATTGATCTATTCAGTAATGGATTCCATTTTGGAAAGCATCATTTTATATCTTTATGATAAATCCACATTGAGATAAAACTTTACTAAACATGATAAAATCTTATTTTCAACTAAAAATTCAATATTCCAAGTTTATTTATTTTGTGAAAGAAATAAACACAAATAGAATAAAATTTTAGAAGGCATAGTTATATTTATTTTCTTTCATTTCAGAAGTATGAGACTCCAATAGGGCAAATATGTTTCCTGCCATCTGTAGTTCTAAAATTTCAGTTTTGTCAAGTATTGGATGTTCAATTAAGAATTAGTTGTTGAATGAATAATCCTCCATAAATTATATCCTGTGTTAGTGTCTTTCTCACCTCCTTGGAATAGGTAATTAAGTAGTGGTTCTTCTGCCTTCTGCAATTAAGGCCTTTTGATTTCTAACACTCTGCACCTCAGTACTATGATAGCAATGACCTGTATACTCACAATGATATGACTAGTTTCTTAAGACAGGACATTATTATCAAAACAACCCATGTCCTTTTCTCTAGAGGGGTAGACAAATTCTCCTCACCCATTCTCTTAGACATCCATGTCTGAAATGAGTCTGCATTTTGAAGGCATTAACACATTGACATCTGAAGCTCTGTGTCCCAGGGCCTCCTTCTGAAAGTCAAACAGCCTGTCCATTAGCAGAGCCTCATTGGCTTCACTGCATCATAAGGTCCAATGCTTCAGGTGAGAAGTTTGCATTACTAATTAAGTATATGTTTCTATTCATTCTATCTCTTTAGGAGGGCTTGGGAAAATATAATTCAGTTTTTTTTTTAAGTTTTCATCAAGCAAAACTACTTTAAAATACTTTCTGAAATAATGCCAAGATATGTCCAACATTTTGTTGGCTATATATATTCACCTGCATTCATCAACTTACTGCTCTTCTACACTCCTGATTAATTTGTTGAATAAATACAAAACTTAGATTGATGATTCTGCATTTTATAAAGTGTCCATGAGCAGTTACCGGAAATTACACTCATTAGAATATAAATTTGGTTGACAGCATAATAGAAAATTGGTAGGTATAAAAGTATTTGTTCAGTTGGATCCCATATGGATAATATTAATTATGCAGCACTTGGACATAAAAATAAATCTTTGCAGAAATAGTAACAGTAATAAAGAGTGGATTTTATCTGGTAGGGTTGCATATGACATCTGTGATTCAAGAGTCAAAATAATAATTCCAGCTAGTGCTGATGGAAAAGCAAGTACTTTAAAATCTGCATCATTTTTATTCATTTTAAAGAAGTATATTTAATATGATATAGCCATTTCTAAACATAATAAAATGATTTACAACAGTTCAACTTTTTTAAATGTAAAATTTTTTGCTCTAGACTTATTTATTGTGCAACTTTTTAATTGAAAAAATATTTTTTGTACAATAGATTCTGATCTAGGTTTCCTCTATTGCAACTTCTCCTAGATCATTCACTCATCTCCGCCCACCCAACTCCATGTCTCCTCCCTTCCTCCCTCTCTCTCTCTGTCTCTCAAAAGCAAACAGACAGGAAACAACAACAAATAAATGAGAATTAATTTTAAAAAAACATGACACACAAACACAGAAACAAAAACCATAATGAATACAAAACAGGAAACCCTAGTATATAGGCACAAGGAATATAACAACTATTAGCTTAAGTAAATTATAATTGACAGTAGCAAAAGATCATTACACAAAATCATCAAATATGAAATAAAGATGTACATTATCTTAAAAGCATTGAAACTTAAACTTATGAAAGCTAAGATATATCATCTTTGCTATGTCTATTATATTTGGTAAACATTAATTTTCATGTATGATCCTTGATATGATTGATGTCAGCAACTTTTGTGTTTTATACATGAATAGCTAAATCTTAAATACAGGATGAGAGAGGAAAGTACACAGTAGCTACATGGATTGGAAGATATATAATGGGCAGAATGTAGCTGAAAGAAGGAAATGTCGTAGTTGATAGTTAATTCCAAGGATGCGATAGAAAGAGAAAGAGAATAGAAAGCATCTAATCATTGCAGGACTAGCTACTCAATTATTGTTTTCGTGTTCTGGTTGGCATTCCCTAGAGTGACAGACTGATATGGAATAGAAAGAGATGATAGAGATAATTGAAAAAATGGAGAAAGCAATAGATGAGCATGAGAGTGAGGGAGGGAACGTGGGAGCAGGAAGAAGAGAGGACCCTGGTAGAGAGAGAGAGGAGGAAGGCAAAACGGTGGAATCTGAGAGGGATGCTCTAGTTAGGGAATTACTTCCGTAGTTCAGGAAGTTAATCTGCCCCATGATACACTGACTACAAATTGAGACCACAGAAGTTGACTGTATGTCTCACTTCAAGCCCAGTGATGGGAGAATCAGGATCTGTATGGTAGTTCAGAGGCCTACCCTCTGAAACTGGTGATGCAGCTACTGCTTATGGGCCTCCTGGAGAGCTTGTCCCTGAAGGTCCTGAGGGCCCAGAGGAAAAGAGCCAGGATCCAGACTGAGAGCAGCATCTGAACCATTAGGGGAAGAGGGAACATCACTGGGACCCAGGACCAAACCATGATTTGGGGGGAAGGGGGGCAGCTGTAGTGGGATTGTCATTCAGCTAAGTGGGTCAAGGGCACTTATGCCTTCAAGCTCTCATTTTGAGGAGCTGGCAGGAATCTGGCCCCTTCTCTGCAGCAGCTGACAGACCACAAGCCACTGCCCCCTCCAAGTGCTACATGATCTGGCAGAGTTGTTTATCTGGATTTGCAAGTAAATCCTTCCTTGTAAGGTCTACCCCTCTGGTTCCCAGAAAATACCAAACCCTAAGCCGTAACCCGAATATACAAGTGGAACTGCCTGTCCTGACCAATGAGCCTCCATTGATGCTCCTGGGATATGGGTACCATTCCTTTGGCTATTAATATGTAAGCACTTCCTCCATCAAAGGATTTCAAGCCCTCTGCCCTTGACTCCCTAGAATGGTTCATTCATTTTTATTAGTTCACAGATCTCTAATCTAAGACCAGATGTGTGAATGGTGGTATAACCAGTTCCCACAGCTTCCTGCCCCCCAGGAGCGAGTGGAACCCGGAACTTCTGGTAGGATGTTTTATTATTATTTTTTTTTACAACAGGGAAGCAGAGCAGTGAGTGGGGCAGGGATGAGGCACAGGGGTAGGAGTAAAAGAGGGGGTGGAAGTCAGTGGTCAGAACAAGGGGCTAGAAGGGCTAGGTAATGATGGTCAAGACAAGCACGTGGTCAGAGGCCTAAGGTATTGGGGAGCTGCTGATACAAGAGACAGAGTTCTAATTCCATGAGGTTTTCATGTCAGAGAGTAAGAGAATTCCGTCCTAGCACCAATCCCTTCTCTTTGTTCTGTGACCTCAGTCTGCAGATGGTATCTAGCCACTTGTATGAGAACAGATTTCCTTAGTCTGCCCACCCACTGGATCGATGTCAATTTTTCCTAGAACCGCCCACATAAACACTCAGAAATGATGAGTTTCCAGCTTCCTGGATATCCCTTTATTCAGTTAAGTGGCACCAAAATTTGCTTCCATAACTTCCTATGATTTTTGTGTTTTCTATTTTTACTGAATGAAAGTGTTATTCTGCATTTCCTTTTATTTAAAAATGATAACAAAATTTTCAATGTATAAACATAACTATCATTTCCAACCTAACCAGTCAGCTTTTGGTCTGCTTGTCATTCTGGTAAATACTTACTGGGTAATTTAGAAATTTTGTCATAAAATGATATTTTCTCTAATTTAGAGTATTTCTTCCCCTGTGTTGAAAGTATACCCCTACTGCCATAGTGCTCGTTTACCTTGCACAGAACCTGGAGTTTCATCGCTAGTAGCATATAAACCAAATATTTTGGAACTTGCTTGTAATTCCAGAATTTTAGATGTAGAGACTTGATTTTCAGAAGTCCAAGGTTATCCTCAAATAGGAAGGAAAGTCAAGGCCAGCTTGGAATACAGTATACTCTCCCACAAATAAATAAACATTCGTCACCTTTTAACTCATATAAAACTAATTTTTTTTTAATTAAACCAAACATACATGTTTGGAATCATCACATATTTGCTTTTTATTGAATGTTGATGAGGTAACAAAGAATAAAGATCTTCCCCCTATGCAAAATTAGTTCATAATGTACAGGAGATGAGCCCAATAAAGTGACGTATATGTGATGTGATGAACACACAGTTTAGAAGCCTCAAGGCATATTGCATGTTTTGCATCTGAATTATTTCATGTTATCCAGAAGATGACCAAAAATATGTACAAATTCACTCAATTTACATAGTCACCCAGAATCTGTTATACATGTGGCAAGTGTGAGAACATAAAATTGTATGTGGATTTAATGCTGATCTCATGAAGCCTAAAACAGTACAGAAATAATCATGCCTGTACCATGTAGAAAACTGTTTCACCTACTTTAACTTAGTGAATTAATATCAAAATTATTTCATTGAAAATAAAAATAAATTTAGGTCATATGGCTCAAGTATGTATGCACACTGCCATGTAAAGGCTACGCTGTTACTGAAAACACTTTAATATTATAAAACTCCTTGCTTTAAAAATAAAACCACGTATAATGTTCTCTTTCTCTCTCTTTCTCCCTCTCCCCCCCCTCTCTCTTTCATTTTCTTTGTTTCTGTACACAGCCTGCCTTTCAGGAGCCTGGACAATATTTCTGGCTAGTGATGAATGCCATTATTCATGGGATATCTTCACTCAGTATTGTCCCTAACTATTTAATGTTTTTTAATTGAAATGCAATTACATCTCTTTCCTATTCTGTTCTTCTATTCAGTCTCTCCCAGATACTCCCCCTCAAACCTCTCCCATTCTTTCCCACTCTCCAGATGATAGCCTATTTTTCTTTGATTATATTTGTAACAAACACATACATGTATTTGCAAACAGAAATATGTATAAATTCAACCTCCTGAGTCTTCTTTTTTGTTTGTGTGTATTTGGTATCAAGGCTAACTACTCTGGATTGGAACAGCAATATGGGGACTCATCCCTGAATGAGGTTAATTCTCCTTTTCTGAACAGTCATTAGTGGCCTGAAGTTCTTTGTCAAGGGATAGGATTTCATGGAATTTTCTCCATTCTATAGTAACATGTTCATTGATATGGCTATTGTTCAGGTCTTATATATGCAGGAGAGACTGTCTTTTTAGGAGAGACTGTTTCACATAAGACTTCATGTTATTCTTGATTTTATACTCTTTCTGCCCCTTCTTTCATAATGTTCCCTGAGGCATTGGTATAGGAGCTGGGGAAAAGGTATTTCTGTTGGGGTCAGGGGTCCTTGTGATCTGTTGATCTCCACACTATATCCAGTTGTGGTCTTTTGTGACGGTTTTGGCTTGTTATAAAGAGAAAATTCTTTCATGAGAGGTGGTATCTATGTTTATCTGTGGGTATAAGGATAAAATTCAGAATGCAGTAAGGAACTTTTCTTGACTATCAAAGTGTTAGTAGTAGATTACTTTTAAGGTCCATGACTTCACTAAGCCTGGAATGCCAGCTAGGTTTCCAGTACTGGGAATGACTTTCCTCCAGTTTAGCGGGCCTTAACTCCAATCAGACAGCTTTTGTTTACCATTGATATGTGAGTGCTGCTTGCACTTTTATTCATATGTTGCCATGCTGGTCGTTGTCTTGGCATATAGATGTCAAAGCTGGATAGGACTGTTCAATAGATAGCTTCTTGGGAACTTGCATAGTATTTTCCATAAACATGGAAGCTAGAATGCAAAAAAGAAATGTTCAGGACATATCCAGCTCAAGTCATATGAGTCCTGTGTCCTAAGTGTGATCAGCAATAAGGGCCCACCCTCAACCCCTGGGAGGCAACCAAAGACATCTATAATGTTTGAGGAATCACCTGAATTATGCTAACCCAGAGGAGTTTCTTCATGTCTAGTATGGGTGGGAGTGTATTCAATACTTCTTTTGGGGAACCATTGTCAACCCAAATAGTTTAACTTCTTTTAAGGAGTGTAGGTGTGTGTGTGTGTGTGTGTGTGTGTGTGTGTGTGTGTGTGTTATTCCTTGAGGATTTATCAAATAACATTTTTGTTATTTACACTTCCTCTCATTCTATATTGAATCCCTCCCCCCACCCCCCAGTTGGAGTCCCTTTCGCCTTATCTGTTTCCACCTTATTCTGTTTTCCTACTCCATATCATCTGCAATCTACTATTCATCTCCCAATTCCCTCCCCTTCTATGGTCTCTTTATACATCATAGTGTCTGTGGTTACTTTGAGTTGTACACTCACATCTGAAGACTTGTATCTCAGTGCCAGAGATGAGAGAACACATGTGACATTTGACTTTCTGGGTCTGGGTTACCTTATTCAACATAATCTTTTCTAGACCCATCCACACACCTACAAATTTGACAAATTTCATTTTTCCTTACAAGTGTATAATATTCCATTGTGGACATGCCCCATATCTTCACTGTCTACTCACGTGTAGAAGGACATTTAGGTTGTTCCTATTTCCTGGCTATTGTGAAGCAAGTGTCTGTGAGATAAGATGTTGAGTATTTTGAGCATAGGCCAAGGAATGATAGGCTGGGTCATATGTCTATACTTTGTTTTTAAAAAAGCTGTTATTTTCTTCCTGATTCGAATAGAATCAGATAAGATAAACAATATACAATAGTTACAGAGATACACAAATAGGCTAAGCCCCTATGGAAAGAATGAAAATCACACAAATCACACAAACTTTAGTAAAATATTAACTTTCTCATTTATTAAATATTGAAAACATATTTGAAGTCATCAACTCCAAATATGTATGTTTATATTAATCTAATAGAAATGACTTCACTACCATAATGTTAAGGTCAAAATGTAGCAAACATCTTCCCAAGTGCATCTTCCACAAAAGACATGAATGCCCATTTATTTAAATGTCAGTTTATATTTTTTACTGTGACTTCAATTACCAAAGCCTTAGAAACCGTATGAATCCTTGATACTTTGAAACTACAAGATACTTGATGGAAAGAGTCAGCGCATCATCATAGCCATCCTTTGTAAAATATCTTTCTTCTTGTCTTCATTAAGCCCCACAGACAGATTTTCAGAGGACACAGTGTAGGTGCAGCTGCATAACTGACCTGCCACATGGTAAAAGACAATTTCTATGATTTAGAATTAGAAATAAGAACATAAAAATGAAGCTTTAGATTGATTATAGTTTATATTTTATTGCTTTTAATTTTAAGTGAAAAATGCAACTAATCATATATGAATTTTTCCAGAAGTTCAGCAGATCTAATAAAATAAAATGTGGTGTCAGCATGGTTTGTGCCCTGACAGAGTACT
Organism: Cricetomys ansorgei; assembly: GCA_026225945.1. Classification (NCBI taxonomy): domain Eukaryota; kingdom Metazoa; phylum Chordata; class Mammalia; order Rodentia; family Nesomyidae; genus Cricetomys; species Cricetomys ansorgei. The sequence goes on along the minus strand of JAMJFZ010000726.1, from coordinate 494,423 downwards.
TTTCCTAAAATTCTCAATTAAGTTACCTCTAGGGTGAGCAGCTTTGAAGTACAATATTGCAGTTTGCCCGTGCTGTCTCTACTGAAGATATTTTTTAAGTTAACTATCACTTTTTGCTTTGTAGCACTGTGTAGGAATACAGAGGGCCAAATTCTTGAGATGTGTCAAATTACTTTTGGAAATAATGACTTATTGCCATGGTAACCTTGAACCTAACGAATCCATCTCAAGATCTCAGCTCAGGTATAAAATGAACTGCACAAGAAATTTTAAAATAGTGACTCAGTTGCCTGACTCGGACGTGTTTCATGTTCTTTTTTCTCCTTTAAATATCAGGTAACAGGATATTATTTAGAAAATGAACCCTTGGCACACATAAGATTTTTTTTTCTATCACTGAGAACTAATTTTAATAGAGGGAATTTGTAGGATTATCTGGGTAAGTTTTAAACACATTTTTTACATTTATTTTGATTTTATGCATGTGTATATGTGCGTGCGTGTGTGTGCGTGTGCGTGTGCGTGTGCGTGTGTGTGTGTGTTACATGTGTTTGTGGCTATTCTCAGAGACTAGAAAAGGTATTGGATCCCCTTGTGGTGGAGTTAAAAGGCCTCAGTGAGCCACCTGACAAGGTTGACACAGGAACAGAGCTGAAGTCTTATGGAAGAGAGCAAATGCTCTTAACTGCTGAGCTAATTCTCCATTTCCATTAAGCATACCTTTCTTAATATTATTTTTTCCAGTCACCAAACATGCATAAACTCCTTCTTAAACCACACATACACACACACACACACACACACACACACACACACATGAAAGATATGTGTACTATAGAGTATTTATTGAGTTATGAACAATGATTAAAAATTCAATAAAAGAGGAGCTGACAATGTGCTGTCTGCTAACCTCTGGAGATTGGTGCTGATGTGTGTCCTACTAACTAGAAAAATGATTGGCTACATGTCTTCTGTGTGAAGCAGTACAACCAGGGTATTGGTTGTGCATGGTCAAGAAAGCAACATAAGATAGAAAAACAGCAACATAAATTTCCCTGGATCCTGCTTCTATAGGTCATGATTTCAGTGCTCTATTTCTCTAATATCAAAAATGACTCTTGCTGAAATGATCTGAAAAGTATTTTGACATGTCACAGAATTATTTAATCATTAAAAACCATTTCTGATGTGTAATTCCAAACAAGCAGTTAAATATCTTTAGTGGTAAAGTGTGAAGCTAAGTGAAAAATTAGATATGAAATAAATATTTGAAGAATAAAAAAGAATGCATCTGCTCTGAAATTTCTGCAAATGTCTCTCTTGTGTAGCCAACAGTGAATAAACACTAACCCCCAGGTCTCCCATGACACAGTATTCAGGATGTGCAGACACCACCAATTCTGCATAATTAGTCCAGAGAGCTGAAACAGGGCCTCATGGATCAGAATGAGGGCTCTGGGAGGCCAGACATCCACTTGTCTCAATAGTTAAAGCTTCGGCATTTCACTGGGTTTTAGAAAAGTAAGAACAAGAAAAAATTAACTTTCATTGCTCAGATGTAACATCATTCTTGTGTGGTTCAATGTTTGCCAATAAAAAGTTCAAACTGGAAAAGTTCCTAACTAAGTAACAAAATGTGAAAATTCTTCTCACTATGTGGAGCAACGTTCGAACTCCTGAACTATTATTGCTCTATTTTTTTCAAGTTATTTCTTTTGTAATCAGTATATGAAACCTTTAATATTTTTGTTATGATGTAATGGGGTTTCATTTGTATTTCAACGAATGAATACTGAGCAATGTATGAATTGGTTAAGTATATATTTCTCTCATTGATTCATCATTCCTTTTTAAATCTTAAATTCTGGAACATACAATATGAACTATTTGTTAGGAGTCATCACCCTTTAGAAGTACGGTAGCACACTGCAATTGTCTCCAGCATAACTGTAGCTATAATATAATGCCCATTCATCAGCTTTTATTCTTTTTTCAATTTTTAAGATTATAATTTGTAATATAATTTATTTCCCTTTCCTCCAAAACCTCCCGTATGCTCCTCCTTGCTCTCTTTCAAAGTCATGACCTCTTTTCTCATTAATTGCTGCATATATGTATATGTATACACACACACATATATTAGTAATTGTAACATGCTCACATGTATAATGTTACTTGCATGTATATTTTCAGGGCTGACTATTAGGTATTAGATAAACAAATGATGTGCTCATCCCTGGAGAAGACTGTTGCTCCCTCCCACAGCTTTCCCTGACGGCCTATAGTTCTTTGTGTGTAGCTGAATCTTTGCGAGCTTTCCCTTGTCCACTCTGGCACACTACAGTTGTCCTTGTTCAGCTCACGTTTAGGCAGTCATGTTATGACACTTTATAGGTATAGCTTCTGACATTACTAGGAAACAAAATCTCACAGCAAACTCTCTGATCTTTTGACTCTTACAGTTTCTCTGTTCTCTGTTTAGCAATGTTCTCTGAGCCTTAGGTGAGAGAATATTCTTATATATATCCACTAGAAGTGAACCCCACAACTCTGCATTTTGATTGGCTGTGATTTCCTGTAGTGGTTTCTGCCTGTTGCAAAGAGAGGAAAATATTGCTTCAAAAGATGATGTTTTCCATCTTACTGAAAGTTTGAGCGAGTATAGAGAAACAGGAAAATAATATATAGGAAAAAGAAAAAATGCAAGGTACATGTTTGTCTATGGAAAGTCCTGAAGAATCCACAAAACCTTTTGAAAGTAGTTATGAGATTACTAAAAATTATATTAGTAAGGATATTAGATATGCAGAATAATAGTTGAGTATAAAGCATTAATTATGTTCCAGCATTTAGCATTAGGAAGTTTAAATTATACACTTCAAAACTGAACCCCAAATAAAAGAAAATTTTAAGGGCTCTGGATACAGCTTGTTTATACAGTACTTGCCTAATGTGATGAGGCCCTGGGTTTGATTCCCAGCACTGCATGAACCAAGGATGCTGGTGCACTCCCGTAAAGCTAGCATTTAGGAGGTGGGGGCAAATGAATAGAAAGTCGAGTTTATCCCCAACATATGGAGCTACTAATACCCTTTCTCAATTAAATAAATTTTAAAAATAAATTAATAAATAGAAAGAAAGAAAGAGGAAAATATAGATGTACACTAAAGAAGATATCTGTGGCTTACATAGTCATAAAACTAAAATATTTGTGGTGAAATAACTAAAGATCTAAGTGTTGGGGAGCTATCTAATATACTTTTAAATTAAAAGACTTACTTTTTTTAATAAATCAATTGCTTTCAATAATAAAAGTTACTTTATCTATAAAATACCAATCCACAAATAAAATTTTTGATTTGTTAAATACCATCAGAAAAAGAGATAAACCAAGCTCTCAGTAAAAATATTTATGCGTGAATTTTTTCATTTTTGTTTATAATTTTAATAAAAAGACTTGAAATGATACAAATAACCTTGACTCACAATAGGAAAGAAATAAATATACATATTTTTAATTGAATGAATTTCTTTACCAAAGAAAATATCACACACACACACACACACACACACACACACACGGCAAATAGGCACTCAAAAGAATAGTTCATCTGAATTTGTTATCAGTGAAACAAACACAGACTATAGTGAAATTATAATTAAATTTAAAATTGAATTAAAATTAAATAAATTTTTTGCTGAATTTGGAATAATACACGTTTTTGTTTATTGTAGATGGACATTCAGAATGGGATAGTCTATTTGGGACAGAGATTTGTGACTTTAATACAGTCAAACAGAGACATTATGTAAGTCAACAATTAAAATTTAAGTTTTGATTCAAGAAAAATTTCAATACATGTGCACTAAATAATCAATTATAAATATTATTAACATATTGCTCATATTTGTTAAAACATGTAATGGAGCAAAATGTTCTTTCAAAGGGAAGTAGAGAGTGGTATCTGTGTAATAAAGTATTCAACAACAAAGAGAATGAAGTAATAATCCATTCAACCTGGAATAGCATTGTATGAAACACCGAAAAAAATGTTTGCAGTTCCTTATCAACCGAAACATCCCCCATGACTGTGACACTCAGCTGTTAGCTGTCCACCGTGTGAATGTCAGCGCAAGGCTTCCCATAATTATGCATAGCAGCTTTTCTTGGGGTAGTAAATGTTGGACAATATTGAATGGCAAGAAAGTTTTATCACTGAGCCATTTCCCCATACCAGCCCAGGGGAAGAGTCCTGTGTCCAAGTCCCTGATACAGCTGCATCTAGACTTTGATGCACCTTTGGCTGAGTATGCTCATCTTCTCTGTGCTCAAGTTGCCTTTCTGTTGGCATCAACTTGAATAAGTTTGAGCCACTAAGTATTGTTCAGGTCAGCCTGTGTGAGAGGTTTATAGTTCTCTGGATTTCATAATCTTACAGTTAGAGAGCTTGTGTTTACTTCTTTCTCGTTTTCTCTTCCCTGCAGAGTGGTTGGACTGCAATTCCCCTCAGGACCTGTTCCTCCTTGCTCCAGGATTTTAGGTAACTACAAGGGATGTCTGACCATCACTATATAATTTTGCATAAATTGCTCCATGTAGCCAGTGGGTCTCTGGAGCTTTTTGCTGTCTTTGCTTATGGATATTCTCCTCTTCTCCATTGTTGGTAGACAAAGAGGTCTTCCAAAGCCATGCTTTGTGCTCTGGGTTCAGCATATTTGTTCTTTCGTATTCTGCTGACTACTGTGATCCTACATTGCATTTATACATTCTTTACCTTGTTTTTGGAATTATATGTCAGATTTATTTCTATAAAATTCATGAAAACATAAGAGAAAATGTTGGTTATCCATACTCTGCCATCTTCAAAACTCCAGAGTAAATGTGAATGTTAAAATCACTCAAATAATTAACTAGGATAACATGGATGAAAAAACTGTGAAAAACTAACCAAATGCGAATGCATTTGTGCACCAGGGCTTCACTGAAGGACACGGGGAGAGGCACAATCAAAGACACCTTGGGGGGATCTTCAGCGAGGAAATTGTAAGAGCAATAGTTTAGCAATGGGTGAAGAAACATCATATACTTTTCACCTGGAGTTTCCTTCATGAAATAATAGATTAAGCCTTCTGAAATTACATGTGTACTGAAGTTAAACACAAAAGGAAATGGATGATAGAAATACATACCAGAAATCATAATGAGCAGATTGAGAAAATTCATTTTGGAGCCAGATCACGTGTTAGAAGCTCAATGTTTACTGCTTCACTATCCAGTAGAGTGCTTCATCCCTAGATTGTGTGTGTGTATGTGTGTGTGTGTGCATGTGCATGCTGCCCTTCATTTTCACCTTGGTATGTTCAGCAGTAAAAATCATTTGAGACATATGTCTAGTTCACCTGCCTTAACATTGTGCACTTTAGTAATATATTTTATTCTAAAATAATCCATTAATAACTGGCACCTACATGCCAGCGTTTGACTTTGGAAAGTTTCTTTTTTGTACCTTGTGTTGATTCTTGCAGGAGGAAGGTGGGGAGTAGCACCCAATTCATCCTATTCTTTTAAAGGGCTGGGGTTAAAGTTCGTTCTATTGATGGTGATGTTTTTCAGTTTTGTCAGGGAAATAAAAATCCTTTGAAATGCAAAAGGATTTTGTATCACTGAAGCAGTTGCAATGTGAAAGTAAGGCCCTCCTACTCCAAAACATGTCTTTTGATGATTTATCATCAAGTATCAGCCCAAGAAATGAATCTCTACAGACTCCCACTCAGGCAGTAAACATAGTTGAAAGCAAGGTTGGGCTGCAGAATGTCTGCTGCCTTCCTGAAAGGACTCACTGCCTGTTCAGGGAATAAAAAACAGAAATGTATATAAATTCATTTTCATATTTCACACAGAATCCTAGAGGACACTACCTTGTATTTTCCTCTCTCCATGACCTAGAAATGAGTGAGGAAACTGTTTGTCAGGCAATAAACACTTGAAGAAAAAATATGTCAATTTCTATGTATCCCATGATCTCCTTCGGAACAAGTAGAAGGGTTACAACTGGGGATATTTGGAGACCCATTCTTCTTGGAATAGGAGCAATCTTGCAGATACATAAAATGATGTGGAAAACCATGTTGGTTGTGATGGACCTAATCGAATGTAACCCTAAGTCAGTGGAAAGTAACGTGTGCTCATCATTGTTTGTCTCCACATTAACACTGTGTTGGTCAGATAGTTTGATCTCTTGTCTGATTCTCTAGTCCTCCATGTCACATTCAAAAAACACAGATAATCTTCACTAGTGGTTTTTGGAACGGGGTTGCACTATGCAGCCTGGCTGTTCTTGAATTTGCTTTACAGATTAACAAGCAACTTGCAGTGATTTTCCTGCCTCAGGTGCTGGGATTAAAGACTGATGAAGCCACTCCTAGATCTTCACGATTTCTTTCATTAGCCAATACTGCTTCTCCCATTTGAAAAGCCTTATTTTGTCACTTTTATATTCACTGTTTCACTCAGCGATTCAACATAGTAATATCCCCAATTAGCATCAAAGGAACACAGATAAAAAGAAAATAAAACATTTCAGAGACTCATATTGAATGCATTGACATAATCATACAGTTCTAGCTTTTGACTGACATATTTCTGATCCACACACATTGCTCTGAGTGTGGGGCCCAGATGACGGCTTTATTTATGGGAACATCGTATTGCCTGCATCACAAACTCCATTACAGTGAGATTCTACAAAAATATACATACTATGTAGCATATACATGAATCTGAGGAATTAAATGTGTGTTCTTCCCAAATACCCTACTCCTAAAACTCTGGAAGTGGCCAGAATACATGAGGAATTTTGCAAAAGGGTCAGTCAGTGAGTGTGGGATGATTATTTTAAAATGTTGACACAGTAGCCATCTGGCACTGAGCAATTTCAAAGGAGAGTAAGGTTCCCATTCCCTGTTTTCCGTTCATTCTAGCTAGAGCACATTTGTTCTGTTTTCTGCAACAGCAAAGAGCAGCTATATTTAGTAAGAAAACATTAAGTCAAGGTTTAATGAACAGAGGGAAAACAATGCTAAGTGAGGTGAAAAATATTTTCATTAAATTGAATGATTTCTCTTAATATCTAAAGCTTATCGTTTTATAATTTTGCTCATGATTCTCACTTGAAAAGATATTTTATTTGATGAAAAAGAAAACTCTGGGCCATACTATCATTTATTTCTTGCAAAATATTTATGTTTTCTCCCTTGGCATGGGGTTCTGCCATTTCATTGTCCCAGCAGATCCTGCAAGCAGGATAGGCTGTAGGTTGAAGGTTTTGTGGGTGTGTTGGTACCCCACCCCACCACTGGAAGCCTTGCCTGGTTAGAGATGGCCAGTTCAGGCTCTGTATCCCCATTACTAGGAGTCCTCTCTAGGGTCACTCTGGTAGATTCCAGAGAGTTTCCACTGCACGAGGTCTCCAGATCACCCCCTAGATGTCCCTCAGTCGCTGTATTCTCTCTCTCCGTGCCTCTTCCCCTACCCATTCCCTCCTGCTTTTATTCCCATCTTCCCTCAGTCTACCTGAAACATCTGCTGGGCCATCTTGTTATACCTTGTTTGATGCTTAACCCCAGAAGGTCTGCTCTTTTCTGAGAAGAAGGGGTGTGGATCTGGGTGAGAGGAGACATGGGGGGAAACTGGACGGGTGGAGGAATGGGAGGCTGGGGTTGGGACGTAGTGCACAGGAGAAGGAAATATAAAGCAAAAAAATACTTACGTTTTACTATTTCTTTCTGCTCTCTTATTTTTTCTCTGCATATGGCAACAGATGCCCATTCTTTGCATTCTGTATTTTCATAATTATATCTTTCCGCCTAGACTACCTATTGAGTTATGATATGTAGTCCTTTTAAAGAAACCTTATCATTTTTTAAAATTTAGCTTAATATGTGCTTTTACTAAAATAAAGGTAGGTAATAATCATGGGATTATTGATTAACTGGACTTCTGGTGTGTGGTGGAGTTATTTTTTCCATATCAATCACCTCTCTTCTGAACATTTTAAAAGTCACCTATGAGGGCTATTCTTGATTGTTAACTTGACTACATCTGGAATTAACTAAAGCCCAAGCAGCTAGGTCCACCTGTAGGGATTTTTTCTTTTCTACAAACATTTGCATTTATTTTTCTTCTCTCACAAAATAAATCCTGACCCCCTTCTCCTCTCCCTCCACTCCTCCCAGCTTCCCCAATCTCCCCTTTCCCCCAGATCTACCCCTCCAGCCCCCCTCCCTCTGCCCACCACATGCAGCAGTCTTTCCCCAGAAAAAAACAGTAGTTGTCTGACTTGGTGTTCTTGCAGAGCTCATTCAGGCTGGAGGGAGCAGGGAGCTCTGAATCTTTTACAAGCCCTTGGGACCCTTTGTCCAGCTGCTTGCATAGTCCACCCTTGATGTAGGGACTAGTGCCAGACTTGTTCCCTTTTGTTGTGCCCTGTGTGAGCGGTAACCCATGGATTTTTTCTTAATTGAATCATTATAAGTTGGAAGATCTACTTTAAATCTGGATCTTTTGAGGTGGAAAAATTCACCTTTAATTTGGGCCACACCTTCTGCTGAAGCCTCTATAAAAGACATGTAAAATTGTTCTCTTTATACATTCCATGTATATTGCTCTATTTACCTTCTTGCTTTGCCTATCACTGGTAACTCTGTTCCTTCACTGGCATGAGATTCTGGCATATCCTAGAGACCAGCTGAGACATCCAGCCTCATGGACTGAACAATTACTGGATTCTTGGACTTTTCCTTTCTAGGCAGCCATTGTTGGACTAGCTGAACCATAGCCTATAAGCCATTCTAATAAATTCCCTCAAAAGACTCTAATAAATCCCGATATATTATAAAGGAATATATATTATAAAGGAGTATTTAATCACTTAATCCAGCAGCATGGCTGTTCTAGCAAAAGATCACATTGAATGGCCTGTATGATAGTTAGTAAGAGATCTAATTCAAGGGTCTATATGAAGGGATCACATCCAAGGGTCTATAAGAAGGGGTCACAGTCAGAGACCTGTGTGGTCTAGATGAAATGTATAAAGAATGTTAGTACATCCCTTTAATCCTAGTATACAGAAGGCAGTGGTAGTGTGTATCTTTAATACCAGCACATGGGAGGCAGGAAGCAGAGCTCATAGACCAGAAGCAGAGCTCAGAAGGAGTTGATGTCACACAGGAAGTGATGTCTGAGATGAATCAGAGTGAAGTTAAGGCAAAGTGATAAATCAGAGGAAGAGTTAGCAGAGTGAGTCACAGTGAGGACGCACCCAACTCTTATGATAGAAAAGCAGGCTCTCAGCTCAGAGAGATAGAGGGCAAAAGGCAGAGAGAGGACAACACACAGATACAATGAAGTGGTCTGACTGAGGACAAGGCAAAGAAGCAGAGACTCTAACTGAGGTAGTATGGGGCAATGAGAGCTCACAGAGAGCACAAGCAGTCTGAGGAGTCTGAGGCAGAGCCAGAGGCAGCTCAACAGAAGTCAGTATCATAAGGCAAGAGCGAGTGAGTCAGTTTGAAGCCAAGCAGAGTAGTTCAGTCTTAGGTAGTCAGAGAATTAACAAGAGTCTCACAAAGTCAGAGGAGTTTGGTCAGAAACAGTCAGCTGCTGATTCAGAAGGTCAATTTTAACCAGCAGCTTGGAGAAGAATTTGAGCCACATCAATGAACCAGATTTAGTTAAGTTAGCATAGGTCTGAGTTCAGAAGGAGGTAGTCAGAATGGCTCAATCGGTAGTAGGTCTTGGAGGCTTAAACATGCTGACTTTGTCAGAACAGCATTTGTTGTTCTCAATATGATACATATATAAATCAATCAGTGGGAGAATTTTTTCTGTGAACTTCTAGTCTCATTGAGTCTCATCTACTGAATTTGAAAATGGATCCTATGCTACTTTAAATTTCCTTCAGCAGCAAAACTGAAGGATTCGCAAACTCAGATTTATTCCTATCCCATAGAGCTGAAATGTATACTCAGTGCTTAGCAATATGTGTAATGGGTATTGACCTACAATCTTTGAGTAGTATGTCAGCTTGCTTCCATGAACCTTCCTCATATGAACGTGAAGCTTCCCTTCAATCATCGGTTTGGGGGTAGAGCAGTACTTGATGGTGAGTGGATTTCTAATTCTTCTAGTGATGTAGAGAAGGTTGAAGAGTAAGCTTCTTGCCTTATATGGGCTCAAGCCCTGACTTTTTTTTTTTCTCTTACCTACATTTAAGATTTTAAAACTCAAATTCTATTACAAAGTGTACAAGCTCCAAAGTGTCAAAATTCACCAAAGGAAGCATACTGTAATCCTCCAAGTTTCCACCTGCTGTTTCCAAGTTTAAAGATTGTTAAATATTTTGTCCTGCTTTTATCGTCCTCGCTTTATAATCCTAAATTCGAATAGTCCTTTGCGAGCTGAACTTTTAATTACTATGATATGTATTTTGAGTTTCTATTCTTGGATCCAGTTTTATTCTGTATTGTCAGCAACTTACTATTTTTAGGCATGTACTTCATAGCAACAAGGAACAAGAAAAGCATTTCCAATTAAGGAGTTTTAAAAAAATTAAATTGCCAACATTTTATATTCTCCATATTCCTTACTGTAGAAAAGTGATTCTAAATTTTCACGAAAGGTTTTGAATGCCATAAATTGATGAATTTGAGCTTCAATTTTCATTCTATTTGACAGACTAATGTTGTTACTATAATTTTGTCAAAATAAATAAATTTTTAAAGAACTTTTTTGTTACCTTAAAAGTATTTCCATAGTATATGATTAACAATATTTTGTTTCTTTTGCCTATAATGATTTTAAATTGCAGTTTAAATAATCCAAGGCTGTAGTAAAAGAATAGAAGATTTTAAATTTATATTCAGGCTGTTTCCTCACTTTTACTATAAATGTTCTATTTTTATTTAAAAGGAAAAACATCAAAATTGGGAAGCATATGGTCTGTGGTATGATAGTGTGAGTTATGGTTTCATGTTTTAATAAAGAAAGACACTGTAAGGGTTCGGGAGAGTGCATTCTGAAATAAACCAATCACCATTCTCCTAACAAATAAGGCAGATGAGGCAGCAGCATACATCTGCGTTTATTCATTTGATTTTACAATAATCTAATAAGTGATTAATGTAGTTTGCAACTGAGAAAATAGACACAGAGCCATTCAGCATCCATGCCAGCCATACTAGTTTTCTAAGTAAGGTTATTAGAAGGATTGAAAACCTAAAGTACTCATGTACAATAGAAATGTCTGTGCCTACTCACAACTTCATTATGAAGTTGGTGCTATGGGGTGATCACTACTGTTCAAATGCACCACTTGATCTCTAATTACAATGCCACTTATTCCTAGGACAAATCAGAAAAGGACTAACAGGAATATATATACATTATATTTTCAATCAAATAAAATATTTACATTTTTATTTTGGTTCTAGTGTTTGTTGGTCACATAAAATTAACCATTCTCAAAAGTTTAATAGGTATTCCTATTGACAAGCCAGTATTATTCTTTCATAGTTAAGTTATTATTTATCATCATCATCATCACCATCAACACCATTGTGTGGGTGTGTATGATTTATATACGTTGGTGCAAGTACCAGAGCACACGTGAAGTGAGAAGGCAGCTTTGGCTAGCAGAGTCTTCTACTTTACACTAGTTTCGGGGATCGAGACCAAATCCTCAGGCATGAGCAGCGAGTGAGTATCTGAGCTGTCTCTCACCAGACCAGCATACCAATATTTTGTTAAAACAGTTACACACATTAATTAAAATAACAGATAACAAATATCATGTGTGTGAAACTTTGTCTCTTTTCTCTGCATTCTCTTTCCCGTGATTTTCATAGTCACTGTGAACCTCAGATGGATAAGACCATTTCATGTTTTGATAAGAAAATCATGTCATTAGTTTTAATATATTTATGTGATTTCTCTGTTTAAATATCAAATAGAGTCATTACCGGTTTATCATAACTGGAAATCAGACTAGCAACATTTGTTTATTTCCAGTGAAGACATCAATTTCAAATTTGTTTAAAGTTCAGCAAAATAATTTTAAAAGCCTTTCCTTGTGAGCACAAACTTGTCTAACATATACATGGAATTCTTGTGGAAAGATCTAACTATTGATTTGTTTTTTGCTGTTAATGTAGTGAGAACTTCAGTTATTTGGGGAACTGCTGAGCTTTCTCATATACAACTCATCCTGGACCAGTTTTATCAAATACATACAAAACAATACTCCATATAATATTATCACAAGCATATAAAATATTGTAATATTGACAAATATAATTTTTAAATATTATAATATTAATAATCTTATTCTGATATATAAAGCTGTATGTTCTTATATGAAAAAACATAATTTAGTTAATTTCTTCTGGTTTCAGTCTCATATATATATATTATTAAATAAATATATATATTCATTAATAATTATATAAATTAATATATATATTTCAATTAAAATATATTATAATGAAAGTGAAAATGAAGCTTAGAAACTTGTCTCCAATCACAATGTTTTGCTGAGCAGCATACCACAGTAATAGTCCACCACAATCCTGTCATAAATTGTGACATTGGATGCACTGCAGATAGAAAGCTACCTACTTAGGCTGTGTTTCTTGTTCTCAAACTACAGTGATGTTATTGTAAGGAGACATTAAAAGTGAAAAGCAAGCAGCAAGGAGATGTGTGTGTGTGTGTGTGTTCACACCTGTCCTTTTTTCTCCTTTGTTTTATTATTTTATCTTTTTTTCTTTTTCTTCCTTAGTGAATTAGAATATATATGCTCAAATACCCCTGATAAATAATTTCATGGTCATAACAATATATTTGGGAATGAACTATTCTAATTATGAACAGCAGGAATGAAGTATTGTTTCTTTTTTCCCCGTTAATGGAATGAATTATTCAGATTCATTCTCTTTATTTTGTCTTCTAGAATCACTGTTTTATGAATGATGTTTTGGATAACAAAAGCAAACAGAAAAACTGATACTTACTGCAATGACCAAATCACTTAGGTCTTTAAAAATACATTTTGTTGTTTTATGTTATTGGTTTATATTTTAAAAATTCAGTGACGCATTATTAGATTTTTCTAAAATTAATATATTAGGTAATATACCCTCATTAATAATTCCTTTTAATTGTTGTTTGTGATGATTTTTATTAAAAATTTATAGGTTTCTCAGATTCTGACTATATTTTTTGTTCTTACCTAATAATATCAAATTCAGATTTTATGTTGGTTTTTAGATAAAACTTGTTACTTTGTTCCATTTATAGAAATCAAAGACATAACATTTGTCTGGCAGTAGTGATGCACACCTTTAATCTCAGCACTCAGGAGGCAGAGGCAAGTGGATCTCTGAGTTTGAGGCCAGCCTAATCTAAAGGGTGAGTTCCAGAACAGTCAGGGATTCACAGAGAAACCCTGTCTCAAAACACAAAGCAAAGCAAATCACATTTTAATATTATATTTTACTCTGAAGTATATTCTAATTTATATTATATTGCTCAATAAAAGCAATTGAATTTTAATACAGCCAATGTTCAAATCCATATAAACACAGTTGTTGAATGTGTACAAAATGTGGATACAGGCACCATTATTCCATGTGAGAACTACGTTCTAAGAAAGTCTAGATAACATACTGAAAATGGTCATTTAGTAGTAGATGTAGCATTAATATGCCAACATATTAAACATTTTAAAGCAGTAGTTTGGCACTCATATATTCTGAGATATTACTTTGTAATTTAGTAAGAATAAAGCTATTAATAAAATATGAGAAAATAGACTAAGCAATAGCACATTTGATCTAAAATTACCGGGGAGATTTCTTAGAATACAAATTACAAGGCATCGATCATTAAAATGCCATGTAATCAAACTAGTCATGCTATTGAGAACATTTCTGAGTGTCACATCAAATTGGTTTCTTAATACCGTGAACACCATTCACCTACACACATGAACACTGTTAATGTGTACATACAGTGCGTTTGTCTCTTGACTTGTTCTGACAAAACACCTGATGAAATCAACTTAAATAGGGAAGGGTTGATTTTGGCTTCCAGGTCTAAGTGATATAGTCTATCATAGCAGAGAAGGTACTGTGTCAGAAATAAATGACAGCGGGTTACATTACACCCTCAGTCCAAAAGCAGAGACTGACAAGTGACTGTGTTTGGCTTGCTTTCTCTTTTTCTGCTCAGTATATTGATGCAGCCATGGAACGTGGTAACAATTAACGAGAGTTATCCCATCAAAATTTTCTTAGTTCTATATTCTCTTGCAGATATGCCCAGAGAATTATTTCCATGGGGATTCTAAATGCCATTATGTTGACAATCAATATTTACCATCATGACAGAGTCTCATAATTTTGAGAAGCTTTAAAAGCCAGGACACATATGTAACGTATGTGTTACATGTGTACCAGGACACATATGACTTAAAATACCAGATTTCATCCACAACTATTCAGTTCAGGTCATAAAATAATCTCCTCCAAAAATATGTACTTAGCTTACTTCATGTTCTAGAATATTTGATTATTTACGCACATATGAAGATGTTGTACAGTGTTTTTTCTCTCTCAAGGATCTATAGCAGGATATAAAAAATACAAACTCTTAGAGTGATATACTGGAATATGTGCCACAAGAGAAGTAACAGAATGGAGTAGGTGTTGCAGAAGTTTATTTCTAGTATGTTTAAAATGGTTGTTATGTGCATTTTTGGGGGAAGGACTGCCTAGGCCTTGACATTCTGAAGGTGTTGGCTTTATTTAAAAGATGTTTGATCCCTCATGATCTACACTTGCTCACTGCTCTATGGCAGAGTCAGGCCTTGGAATGAAAAGGTAGAGTTTTTGTGTCAATAGAACACTTGAGGAACTTCTGTATCAATAAAAACCCCTGAGATCAGACAATTGTGGTTCTACTGTCCAGGCTGGAGCTTTCCTTCACAGTGGCTCCCTCTGCTGAGGTCTGGCAGGACTAGCAGATGTGAAACTCTTCTGTCTCTATTACTGAGCAACACTGGAGGCGTGCTGCTACAAGTAGGTGCTATTATTTTTCTAATAATGATTACTATGTTTTACTCTTAAGGTGAAAAAAAAAAACAGAAGTAAAAAAATATATGCTGTGTGACTTCTGTTGCAGAAACATAAATAAATGGTTCCCCATCTCAGATCGAGAACAATGATAAACCAAAGAAATATTTTCAATCAAGTATAAGCTAATAAACCAGTGGGCTCATTAGGATTCTTTATATATATATGGTTACAGACCACAGACTTTAAGGCAGTTGTATTAGCAAAGAGCCCACCTTAGCATTGTTGATGACTTGCAAAATCTGCAACACCCGTGCTCCCCACAAACTTGCAAAGAGCTACATAGATGAGAAATTCTCTTCTCCTCATCACTGGTGTGAAGCTAGTAAGTGTCAAAAGCTTCCCAGAGACTTGAAAGCTTTGCTTATTCTCTGAGATTTGCAAGTTTTCTCTTTACTTCCTGAATTTTAATGCGCTTCCCACTATGAGGAAATTTGTACGAAATTGCTACAGAACACCGTATTATATTGTCTGCAACACTCTTACAGGACTTGTGTCCTGAGCTGACACAGAGACTGACTGCTGGAGTCTTGGTCCTGGATAGCATAGTACTATTTACTGAAGAGTGCATTGCTGTGGGTACACAAATGAACCTTTTACTCACTTTGCATGTTTAGGCAATTCCTTCAAATATGATCCCTATCCAGGAATATGGGACGATTAGCAAAACTAGTAATTGTCCATTTGTTTTGTTATTGCTTGTTTGTTTCCTAGTTTGGAAAAATATTAGGCATGAGTATTGTACTAAAAAAACCACACTGCATAAAATGATGAAAATACAGTTAAAATAGGAGAAAAATTACAAATCAAACTAAGACTCCAACAACAGGACGAACACAGAATGATTATCCTGGTGAGGCCACCAATTTTTTGATGAGATTTTTAGAAAGTTTTCTCTTTATGCTACAGTTGTTATATTGTGTTCATGGTGGTTTGATAAGAATAACCTCTTCCTGTAAGATCATAAATTTTAGTGCATAGTCATCAAGGATCAGAAGGATTAGAAGGATTAGGAGTTGTGACTTTGTTGAAGGAAGTGCATCACCAGGGTTCATCTTTGAGGTTTTAAAAACCCATGCAAAGATCAGGTTTTCTTTCTCTCTCCCTGCAGACAAGAATATAAAGGTCTCAAATACTGCCCCAATGCCTGTGTGTGTGCTGCCATGGTCCCTGCCATGGTGATAATGGACTACACCTCTGAAGCTATAAGCAAGCTCCCAAGCAAATGTTTTCCTTTATAAAAGTTTCCTTTATAAAACTTGATCATCATGTCTCTTCACAGCAGCAGAACAACGACTAAGACAGATTTATGCCATTTTTAACATGGTTGGTCTCTGTTTTCTAACTCTTTATTTTCTGTATGTCAAGCACCAGGCATTCTTTCTCCCAGTGGAGAAACTGATCTGTATGTTCTTTCATTTCCTAGTCTTTTGAATTTTTCAGTATGCGATTCCTACTTCAGCACACCTATGGTGTTTACAAAGCAGTCTCCTCCCTGTGACTTGACTTCAATAGTGTCTTCATGCACATTCTTATACAGATATTTCCCCAGTTACTACTTGGATCGCACTTACTCCAAAAGTGCTTGTGGTAAATAATTCTATAAAATCATCAAGGGTTTTTGTTTGTACGTTTTCTGACCCCATTTTGCTGAGTTAAGAATTTCTGTAGAGTTGTATGTTTTATTTTTCCTACTGACTCTTGTATATTATTCCTGGAGATATTATTGATTTAAGGGTATTTTCCGCTATCAGACATCTTCCTCTATTTTCTGAAACATAGTAATCTTGGCTATTTAGAATGTGGTGTTTCCTCTTCTTTAGATTTCCTATAAGTTTGTGTCTATTGCTTGTTATTTCCCTAAGGTTTTGAACCCTGTGGTTCCCTCATTTTATGTGCTATTATATTTGTTGAGGGATACTTCTTTTATGCAGGTACAGTAGATGAGCAAATTGATCCTTTTACAGATGAAAATGGGATAAACTTTGTGTGTGATTGTAATGACATTTGGGGTACTTTTGTCTAGCACTTAACTAAGATTATGTCTCTTCAGAGTTCTCCATGGAGAACACAGGATTCACAGGTCTTTTCACCCCAGGAGTCTACGAAAGCTGCTCTGATCTGCAGAGTCTGATGCTGATCTTATATCTCCCCCCTTTGGCAGTTCTTAGCACTTGAGGAAGGTCTCAGGTAGAGATAATCTGTGTATTTGAGGTTGTTCAAGCCTCTGCTTTTTCATGAGTCTCCCAGAATTCAGAGATCCTGTTCTGGAAACAGATCAGAATCCTCAGTCCCTTTCAGGGCCCAGAGTAATCCTCAAGAGGAAAAAAGAAGAAAAAAAAGAAAAGAAACAATCTGTTGAGTCTTAATGCTGTCAATTCACCAGGAAAAGTTCATCTCTTGTCTTTGATTTTTGTCAGATGCCTTTATGATGTGTGGATGAAGATAGCAGCCCACTCACCACAGTCAAACACAATCCATGGTCTCTGTCCCTCATCAGTACCAAAGAAAAAAGAAAATGTCCTCAATCTGGATGTCATCTCTGGAGGCTTTAAACTTATGACTAAGTTTTCTACCCATTCTTGAATTTTTTTTTTTTTTTGTAGAAATACAATCTTGTTGCAAAATAGTTTATTGTCCTCAGAATCAAATGTATCATTTATGTGGTTTTCCATCACCATTTAAAGGTTAAACTATTAAAACAAAAACAAAACTATATAAAATGTCTAAGAATATGCTAATGAAATTTACACAAGACCATTAAAGATTAAAAAAACAAAAACTGTATTCAATACTTTAAAAATAAGTAAACAAGTATAAAGGTTACCATCTGTTCTTGAATAGGAAAATCAATACAAAAGATATGTATTCAAATTCAAAATTTAAGTAAAATTTTAATAAAAGTCATAAAAAATGTGTTGGTTGAAGGCATTAAATATAGCCTCAGGGGCACCAAAATGCATCAGTGTTAAATTAAGGAAAGAAAACTAAGCACTTCCCTTGGAACTATTTGACCAAGAGTGAGGTAAGTTTGAGTTCTCTACTTCTTTCTCTGTTTCTTCTGTCTATGGTTTGTAGCTGGTTTGTCTGTACTCTTCCTGTTGTATGTCTGTCTGTATTTTCCTGATGTCTGAATCTGTCTTGTCTCTAATAAAGGATTTTGTGTATTGAACAGCACAGAAAGCATCACATGTGGGAAGGCATAAGGGATAGTTTGCAAAAAATATTTAATAGTTTTATAGAGGGTTTATTGAGCTACTTACTCCAAGTGACCTAAAGCACTTAGTACTGAAACACAGCACACAAATAGATTCTGCACACTATTTCCAATTAATTCTAGAAATTGATTTAGAATATTGAAATAGGATAATCAGAAAATGATTATCCTAATGAAGAGACAAACATATCTCATTGCTGTCTGGTTCAGGGGCATGGACAAATGCATAATTAAAGATTAAAAATATGCTTTACGTTGTGTCGTGAAAGCTAAGTATAAGGGGAATCCATAACAAGTAAGACTGTCATTATATTGCTCCTGTTTCACCTCACAAATATATCTAACAAAATGGAAGTTTATATCATTTAAGAAGTATGATCATTTGATTCCCTTAGAATCTTTCTTGGTTAAAATATGCAATCAGATGATTTCTTGTTTGTTTAGGGGAACTGATTTCTCTTATTGTTTGTTGTTGTTTTCTCTGCCATTCACATTTGTTTTTATGTTGAGTGTTTTAAATACAGTTTGGATTAAAAGTTTTTAAGGTAACAAAACCGTAACTCAGTACAGTGGGTTGTTTTCTGTTATGATGATAGTATTATATAATAAAATTGTATAAACTGTTCTTTACTTGATTATTGACACAAATAAAATGTTTACAAATAAATTGTGGTATTGATCAAACACACACACACACACACACACACACACACACACACACACACACACACACCACAACTGTATGCTATTGTAGTAGAACAGGATTAATACTAATTAAAAAAAAAAAAAACAAAAAAAACCCATCTAAACAAAATAGCTTCAAACTATATCCAGCATAGTAAAGGGTTGTGCATCATAACTCAGGAGAATTTATACCTGGATTTCAAAAAAGATTTACCATTCAAAAAAATGATCCATGTTGTATATCAAATTAAGAGAATGAAGGAGGGACTGGTGCGATTGCTCAACAGAGTCAGGCACCGGAGTTTGATTCCCTGGATTCACATGGCTGAACGTGAAAATTCAGTGACAGAGACAAGGTTTCTTCAATGAATACACCCATGGGGGATGGAGAGATGGCTTAGCGGTTAAGAACACTAGTTGCTTTTCCAGAGGTACTGAGTTCAATTCCCAGCAACTGAGTGGTGGCTAACAACCATCTACCATCTTCCAGCATGAAGGTGTGCATGCAGACAGAACTCTCATACATTAATAAATAAGTCATTTAAAAAACTATACACACACACAGACACACACACACACACACACAAATGCATAAACAATCCATACCCACAAGTAAATAAGTACATAGATAGAGAAATAATAACTTTAAAATTTGAGAATTAAAAAAAAAAACCTTTTTAGAAATACAACTAAAAACTTTAAATGAGAACAAAGAAGGCTTGATCAGAGAAGGTATTTGACACAATTGGACAGTTTCTTGAAGAAAGTACCCAATGTAGGAGGATGGATTGTGACAATGTACTGAGCAATAGATCATCAGGGAACAGCACATTCAATGGTAAAAGACTGAAACTGTTCCTGCTGAATCAGGTGTGATCAACCCACACTGTTGGCATGTATACACATGTATACACACTACATGCTATACACATGTAACAGTAAGAATTGAAAAAGTAGTGTAGTAAAACAGGACAGATTGTCAAATGCCAATAATGTCATGTAGATGTTGATTCAGATTCAAAGGCTAAGTCAATCACTGGGTCCTGGTCCTGGAGCCCTGGAGCATTTCGGCCTCCGTACAATCTACTCTTAAGTCTAGTCTACTCTTCAGTCTCCATACAATCTAGAACTTTTAAACCTCTGTACAATCTAATCAACATCTAAGACTTACTGCTGACTGAGTCACGCTGAATACCTCTTTCTGAACTCTGACTCTTCTGGTTCAACTCACTAACTGTTCTCAAACTCGGCTCAAACTCCTCTCCAAGCTGACTAGTTTAAACTAATCTTATGAGCCGGCTTACTTTTTCTGACCAAACTTCTGACTCTGGCAGACTCCAGCAACTTCTATGGCTGATTTTGTCTACTCAGCTTCAAACTAACTCACCTGATACTGACTTCTGCCAAACAGCCTCTACTGCCTCAGACAGAACTTCAAACTGACTCACTCTTCCTGTCTGATACTGACTTTTGCACAGCTGCCTCTGGATCTGTGCCTCAGACTCCACAGACTGCTCTGTAACTCTGTGAGCTCGTGCTGCCCCATACTGCCTCAGTAAGCCTCTCTACTTCTCTGCTTCATCCCCTGTCTCTAAGCTGAGAGCCTGCTTTTCTCTCATGAGAGTTGGGCAGGTCCTCACTCTGACTCACTCTGTTAACCCTTCCTCTGATTCGTCACTTTGCCTGCCCTTTAACTCATCTGAGACTTCCTGTCTGATACTGACTCCTGAGCTCTGCTTTGTTGGGGAAGTTTACTTTTAGCTGTGTTTAAAATAATTGTTTTTGTGCACTATTGGAAAAAGGGATGATAATAGGTTTTGCCTTTTGTATAGTCTTCAGCTGTTGGATTTCTGTGGGGGATGTTTGATGGATTATGATCTGCACCTGAGGAGTGCTGTATCGATAAAACCACCTGAGCTCAGATGCTCAGGGGTTCACTGTCCAGGTTGGCATTTGCCATGGCAGTGGTTCCCTCTGCTGAGGTCTGGCAGGGCTTCCACCTATTAAAACATCTCCTTGTCTTCCTGTGCTGAGCCGCCCTGTAGGTACAACTACACTGCTTCCTGTCTATGAGCTCTGCTTCCTGTCTCCCAAGTGCTGGGATTAAAGGTGTGCACCACCACTGCCTTCTGAATACTAGGATTACAGGTGTGTACTAACATTCTTCCTACATTCTATCTAACCTACACAAGCTTCTGAATGTGATCCCTTCACATAGGCCCTTGGATTTGATCCCTTCCTAGTTATCCCACAGGCTTTTCAATGTGATCTTTTCCTAGAGAAGCAATTTAATCATTTAATAAATGATTAAATATTCCTCTACAACACAGAATGCACAATGCAGAAGAAAACCCAAAGCCACTTGAGGAATATAATTTGCTATCACTTGTTGCTGAATGTCCACAAACCACATATGTAAAGGCTTACTATCCAGGTCAAACCTATTAAGAGGTAATAGAACTGAGAGGGTGAGTCTGCTGGGAGATCTTTCAGATGCTGGGTGCTCATCACAACAGGGGATTGTAGGACTCAGCCAGCCAATCTCCGTTCCTTTCGTGGTTCTTGGTTCTTGATGTGAGCAGTTGGAGCATCTACCAGATACATTATTGCTGCCTTCACTAGATACTGTGTCAAAGTGCATCCAATCATAAACAGAATCTAGGACACACAATATCCTTTCCTCTTTTGAAGTTAATTGCTCCAACTATTTTATTATAATGATAAAAAGCTGATTAACATACTCATTTTTACACAATTTTTGCCACATAAATTTACACTCAGAATGATATTATCAATAGAATTTTCAAAGAAAGATAGTTTTTTAACATAAATGTGAATTTTATATTAAAGATAAGAATCATAAGGCTGGTCTTTAATAAGAAATATAGTAAAGGTATAAATAACTCAATTTAAGAAGTATAGATGTCAGATAATAAGCATAGTTCTGGGGAAAGGGCATTATCTGGTATACTCCAAAATTATCTCACATTAAAAAAAAATACTCATTCACTGTCTATGCAACTATTTTCAGTAAGCTATGAGAGACTTTTCTTCTTCTTAAAGTGATTAATTTCTCACATATAATATTCAAAGGATAGAGGAGTGAGCTTTCAGGAGTCCCAAACATACCCATATATATAATATTTTTACCCTTTTGTGCTTATTAACGTGACCAATAAAGGTAGCATATTCTTTATCAATTTAAATCGACATTTATTAGTTTCTGTAGTTTTAGTATCATCTCATTACTAAGAAACTTGTCAATAGAAAGGCTCTATTTGTCTTGATGATTGCATTTCAATCTAATGGCTCTAAGGTATTTGAGACTGACATTCCTGGGTCTTAAAGCTTACAAAAGCCCTAGTTAGCATTTTAAAAGGTTTACATACATTTCAAAGAGACAGACAAAGTACCTTCAATTAACAAGTTTTGTAAAGTTAATGCTCTAGGAAAAGATGGGCTGCAGAAAGTCTTCTCTGATTTTAACAAGGAGAATTAAGCTTTTTATTTTTGATTCATATTTTCTTGAAATTTGCATGCCATGAATTAAAATCATTAGTAAATTGCTCAAAATAGAAGAAAAAAGTATGTTGGGGTGTTATACAACTAATTCAATGCATCTTTGAATGTGCATAAAACGATTTTTCAATAAGTTATTTTTATTTTCTCTTGTTCTTTTGTAAACTAATGAACTATCTTACATGGCATACAAATCCACATAAATCCTGCTACTAACTTTGCACTTCTAGGTTATCATTATTTATGTTCGAGTTAGAAAAATTACTATATGGAAACTTATTCTGGAGAATACAAACAGTGTGATAGGGAGCTCCCATAAGGAGTTGAGCTGGGGACGAGCACAGGTAGCTCATATGCTGTTTGCTTAGGAGTTGTTTCAAGTTCATGCTGTCCTCTGGTTTTAGCTCCTTTGCCTACCAGGACCCGAACTCAGAGTTTGAAAGCATGGCATTGTCGGGAACAGGGGAATAAAAAAGACAATTCCCGAAGCATGAGCTGAAGCATAAACTACCAGAATGATTTCAATATGCCAACTAGATTATTCTAACCTAGAATTACAGACTATAACCAAAACATGAGTAAAAAAAATGGAAATAAATGAGATATTCAGTCTAAATATTTATAATAAGGGATTTAGTAATTATGAAACTCATGAAGAAACTATAGAGATACTTAAAACAACAATTACCAGAGACATAAAAACTCAAATTATCTATATCAAGGAGTAACAGAAATACGGAGTAATTAAAAAGACAGCCCCCTGAGTGTTGTGTTTGTAATATAAAATGGAATACTTTTAAGCACAGAAAAAAAAGAAACTATGAGACTGTAATATGAAGAAAATTTGATTTTAAACTGCCTCTCATTCAAATATTTAATTGACAACTAAGTATGTCAAATATTTATAAGACCTTGAATGCTTAATTCATTTAAATTTTTAAAACTCAAAAAAAAAGAGTAAATATTTAAAGGTAAATGTTTCTTAAATCCTTACCTTCTTCATCTGGTTCACATAACAGATTTCTACCTTTTATTTCCTACGTGCTACATACATATTGAAAATGTGTGAAAATGTGTGTAAATAAGTATGACATACTCACCCATTTGTAAACTTTCCCTTAATGGTTTATATAGAGAGATTTTAGCTGTATTGATAGACAGACCGATCATTTTGACAGTTATACTTTATTCATTAATCACCAAGGTTTCCTTCAGAGTCCTTTATTGATAGACCCTTGACATTTTGGAAATCCTGAACCATAGCAAAACATTTTAAGTGAAATTAGTTAAGATGCTGTATATCATTAACTTATATTTCTATAGAGGTGTTTGCTAAGTACATAATTTCTGATGAAAAGAAATACGTATTTGATACTTTCTGCTCAATGTTACAAGATATGTTTCCTATTAATGTGTGATAATAATGTCTATTTCTCGACATCCTTCCAATACAACATGTAAAATTAATTTTAAATCTTATCATTTGAAGATGTTGCAGTCATATATATGAGATGAGGGGGGCAGCAATCAGTCACTTAAGTTTAAGAGGCATGAGTATTCCTGGTTTGGCAACAATTTATATATACATGCTGCAGATTTTCCACTGTACTGGTAGTCTTTATACTGATTGTAAGAACTCACACATAGCACGAAATTTACCATATTGAGCATTATGACTGTTGTTTGTTTTCAGACAAGGTCTTACTATGTAGCAGTCTGGTCTTAAACTTGAGATCTACTTACCCAGGTTCCTGAGGGAGACTCAGTCTCACTATGAAGCTTGGATTAAGCAAAGATTAAACTAAGTTTCTGACCTAGGTGCTCAGACTATGGTCATACATCAGTATACCTGATTATCTTGTCCAGTATTGCTATGTAATTCATCAGTGTTGAGTGCATTCATGTCAGCTACCCTCACACCTCTTCTCAATTTCTAAGACTAAAATACTTTACCCATCATTCACATTCTCTCCTGCCCCCATCATTTGAAAGTATGGTACTGTTTGTTTCTATAGTTGAGGCTACCTGAAGTACCTCATACAAAGTAGAGGACCAACACCTGAGGTTTTCCTCCTTATGTTCTTACCAACAAACATGTGTTCCATATGTACCACATTCATACACACAGTGGGGAGTGGCTTTAAAAGCATAATGATGTTGAATCCATATCTAATACCTTATATTAAAATTAGCTCAACATGAATCCTAAACCAAAATGCAGAACCAAAATCACAAAACCCATAGAGTCATGCAAGTGGAATCACCCTGTTGTTTGTGTTTTATTACATAACTAGTTGATTTTTCTTGACTCAATGCCCTCAGTGTAGCCACAATATAATTTTCCTCCCTTCTAAGGAATAATAATATTCCATCCTCCTTACCTCCCAAGTTTTGCTATCTATTATTCTTCTGATAGATATGTGAGTTGCCCTCACCTTTTGACCATTATGAGCTACACAGCTATGAACTTGGATTATTCTACCGTATCCTCCAGATCCCATTATCAATTATTTTTGGCATATGCCCAGAAGCAGAACCCATATATCGTACATTTATTTCTCAGGACTAACTGATCAACTCGTCTTCCCCTATGGCTAGACCTTCCACAGGATAACTGGCAGGCAGACCCTTTCCTCTGCCTGTTAATAAATTAGAAGACACTAGAACAGTCAGCATAAAATGAAAGTGAGGCACACTGGAGAGCATTACAGACTCTAGCATGGAGAACAGTCCCTGGAGCTGGGAGACCAACAACTCTAAGGGGCTTTGGGTTTCTATTTGAGTTTAGGGTGCTGCACTGGTGATCTTCTCTACCTTTTCTATTCTTCTAAGGTGTTTCTCTGCTTCTTATGCAGTAAGGATTCGCTCTCATTTTTTGTCCATGAGGACAGAAATAACTGAATTTTGATTGGATGCAATAAGAGTAGGCACACTGACTTCCTTCTTTGTGCTATAATAGTACAGAGAGACCCACTGCATGCCAGGGAAAATGAGCCACATTTCTGAAGAATAGAAACTTCTGGACAGACAAAAGCCACAAAGAAATGGAAACTTACTGTCTATTGCTGGCAGCAAAATGCCATTAAAGAAATCCAAACTGGAGTTTTTATGATCCCTTTTCTCCCCTCCTAGGCACCTGCAGCCTCAGCACTCTGAGACTTCCAGTGGGGCAAAAGGATTCCAGTGATTCTGCATTGTCATAGGTACTTATTAGCATTAGAGCCCTTATTCTTTCCTATATTCTCATTTGAATCTCTCTCCTATGTTTTAATCTGTCATCTATTTTTTAATTGAACCTTAGAAATTCTATAAATTCTGCTTACTTTCTTGGTCTGACATGTACTTTGCAAATATTTTTCTTATTATTTACATTGTCCTTTATTGACTTTGTGTTGTCATTGTTCACAGTGTCCAATTTATAATTTCATTCTTTTTCCATCTGTGCCTTTCATAATATATACAAGAAATATTTACCAAGCCTAATTATGTCAGAATTTTTTTGATTTTCTTTTGAGAGAATTACAATTTTGATCTTGCAAGTTTTGTTTTGGATTTGTGTTGAGCTAATATTTTTAAATGGTATTATGCATGGATTCAGCTTCAGATTTTAAAATAAATTTTTGTATTTTAATGTCTGTGTAAGTGTGTATGCAAGTATGTGTAAATATGGATGCATGTGGAGTGCAGGTAGATGTTATAGGACCTCCCTAGAGTGGAGTGGTGGCCCAGACATAACACCTTCCACAGCAAAGCAGTGCAGTGTTCTTGCTCTTTTTTCTTGCTGATTGACATGTCTAACAAATTGTTACTGCTTTATCCTTCACTAATATCAGACCCAGTATCTTTGGCCTTCCAAAATGAACTCAATACCTTTGGCAACTCAGAAATCCTCCAGGTGGTCATCTAGCATTCTGTGCTGAACAGCTATCAGGCTCTCAGCTGGTTCAGTTGGCAGGCAGTCACTGTTGGACCATCCTGCCTGTATTGTGAGAGCTAATCTAGTAAACACTCATATATATATATATATATATATATATATATATATATATATATATATATGTATATAATATTATATATTACATATTCATTCTACTGTTTCTGTTTCCCTAGAGAATCCTGCTTCATATACTGTGAGTTTGTTTGGGGCTCAGTTATTAATCTTATCTATGTATCTGTCTGCCTGTCAGCACCACCTTTATTGGATTGTATAGTTTGCACTAAACACTGAAATCAAGAAGTGAGTCATCAAGTTTTATTTCAAGGTTGCATCAGGAATTCATGACCTTTTAGAGATTCCTTATGTATTTTAGAATGACTTTGCTGTTTCTACAAAATCTCCTGGGAATTTTGATAGGAATTTTATTTTTTTCTGCTTTAGATGAATAGAATTAATATATTAATAATATTAAGTCTTTCAGTACATCAACACATGCTATATATTCATTAATGCCAAACTTTATTTCAGTGGTGTTGTGTACATTTTATTGACAAGTCTTTAATGTTTTGGCATTAGCCAAATTCTAAGAAGCTTATATGAATATTGTTAGAAATGGAGTTGTTTCTATAATTACCTTTTCTGATTGAACTCTATTAGTGCAGTATATAGAAGCATAATTGACACTGTAGAGAATAGGCCTGGTGATAGACAGGAAGGGTCTATATGAAAGGATGAAATCTAAGGATCTATGTGAAGGGATCAAATCTAAGGGTGTGTATGAAAAGATCACATTCAGAGGCCTATGTGGTCCAGAAGGAATGTAGAAAAAATGTTAAGAATGTTGGTACATACCATTAAACCCAGTATTCAGAAGGCAGTGGTAGTACACGCCTTTAATCCCAGCACTTGATCAACAGGAAGCAGAGCTCAGAAGAAGTCAGTGTCAAACAGGAAGTGACATTGAGGGCAAAAGGAGCTAGTCATAATGGCTCAGTGAGAAATAATTCTTGGGCTTAAACATTCTAGATTGTATGGAGGCTGAAGCCTTCCAGTTCTAGATTGTAAGGTGGCTGAACATCTGAAACACTCCAGTGATTCAATTATGGCTACACTATGTCCCATGGAGTAGTCATTTTATTCTAATTTAAAAATTATATATATATTATCATGTTTTAATGGGACATAGATTAGAAGTTCAAAATTTATTTGTTTACTCTGAGATTAATAAAACAATTAAGTATTTTATTTATTGACTACAAGATCTTTCAGTGTCAGAATAGATGGTATCTTAGTTTCTTTTCCTGTTGCTGTGATAAAAAGCTCTAGCAAAGCTGGTCACAACATATCTGTATTCAGGAAGAGAACACAGCAAATGCATGCATACTGATCAATTCCCTTTTTCTAGTTATACAGTCTACTGTCCTCTTCCTGAGGAATAACCTGGCAAGAATTAAAAGGAATCTTCCCACATTAGCTAATATAATTAAGATAATTTTCCACAGGCATGCCCAGAGGCCCATCTCCCAGGTGATTCTAGATTCTATAAAGCTGACAATTAACACTGACAATCCAGAAGATATACTATGGAAAAATCTATGGAATGAAATTTATTTAATTAAATTATAAATAGAGTTTCCAGTATGAATGAATAATTTTCAGTATATATGCATGAATGTATGTGTGTATGTGTATATATATATATGTATATGTATATGTATATATATATGTATATATATCTTATGTCTACTAATGCTAATGTGTATGTATGTGTATATATATATATATATATATATATATATACACACACACACACACAAAACCTTGTAAAAATAATTTCAATCATGGAATAGAAAATAGATTCTAGAATACATGATACCGAGCAGTAAATAAGTATTCTAAAATAAATAAGCACATTCTCATAGGACATGGGAGGCAGACTCTAAGTCTTACTGTTGACCAAATTTGCAACAGTTTGAACATTATAAAAGAAATAAATGAATAGATACCATAATTCCAATTCAATTATTAACACAAATAGATCCATGAGCACTACTTAATTAATTGGTGTTTGTCTTGTAGTGAGAAAATGCAAGCCTAATAGAATGGCAGAATTCAATGTAGAAGAAATCACTATTCAGTTTAACATTAACAATACTTTAAAAAATCATAAATTCGTAACAAAATTGGAGATAGAATTTTGAAGCATGATGTAGTTTTTCATTATTTCAAAGTATCATGATACAATTAACTATTTATAAAGAAAAATACTTTTCAATGGACAAAGCTTATATACACCACTTTAACCAAGGTGACATCACATGGAATGAACCCAATTGATCTCACACCTCAGCAAATGATCACTCAAAAGAACACAATATCCATTCTGTTCACACACAAAGTAATATTGACTTACTCCTGAAGAAGAAGAAAGTTTTCTCTAGGAACAGGACCCCTTATAAGTTATCCAATTCCAAGTGGCAAGCCCATATGAGCATCACTAACAGAATTGTGACTAACAGAATCACTAGCAGATTGCACTGATAAATGTATGTGCATATGATATAAATTCAAAGAATTAGAGTCCATTAATTTAAGAAGGATTAGCAGAGATTAGGGAAAATTATTTAAGTATAGTACTCATACATAAAAATCTCAAAAATATTCAAAATTTTCTACAAATAGCTGGTTATTATTTATGATATAAAGAGGGACTCAGTCAGATTAAAGAAGACTAACAGGACATGAAAAATGAATGCTAAGAATGACCCTGGATTTCTTGAGAAGGAATGTGCCGGAAAGCTAATTAAATCTACTAAAGTTTTATAGATGAGCTCATTATACGCTCCAAAATTTATAACTATATAAGAATCACATGGAGAATAGTCTTTTTTTGTGGGGAAACGTTGACATATGTAAGAATAGCATTTTCCTGACACATTCTATAATGTGTTCCACAAAAAGAAAACAGTACATTAATGTGTGTTAATGCGTGCGTGTGTGTGTGTGTGTGTGTGTGTGTGTGTGTGTGTGAGAGAGAGAGAGAGAGAGAGAGAGAGAGAGAGCAAATCAAACACCTCATAGAAGAACCAACAGTTAATTTTAGAAAAAATTGATTCTTTCATTTTCATTATTTTACCTGCACAATATGTCACTCTGCATTATATACATGCATACATATATCTATATATGTGTATGTGTATATGCATATGTATGCATGTATACACATACATAAATTTCAATCTAATATTGTTAAAGTACAAAAGTCAACTTTAAATTTCATTATAAGATATACTAAACTACAGGCCAAATATTCAAGTATATTGTTAATATTTTTCTTTAAATTGACTTTTCAAGTACTTATGAAGTCACTTCATTATCTTAAAATGTCATTTTTATTTAAAAAAATCCCTATTGTAGAAATTTATTTTTAGTTATGTATAAAATAATTGTTTTATATGCTGTTTGGTGAGGGGCTGCCTCGGTCTTGGCATTTTGTATTGTCTTCAGGTGTTGGATTTATGTGGAGGATGCTGAGTGCTCATGATCTGTACATGCTTTCGCTCGAACACATGAGGAGTTCTGAATCAATAAAAACACCTGAGCTCAGATGCTTGGGTTTCCACTGTCCAATATGGCACTTGCCATGATAGTGGCTCCCTCTGATGAAGTCTGGCTGGGTTTATGTCTGTGAATATATCTCCTTGTCTCCTTGAATGAAACAGTAGATGTACCACTACAAATCCCAATGCTTAATCACCTTTTAGCTTACTCTCATTTGCAATCATAATTACCGAAAGCAACAAGAAAGTCTTGTCTATCTTCTCATTATTGGGAAAATGAGAGGTGATTCTATAGTTATTGACAGTGTTTATCAACCCCCTACATATAGGAGACTTTCATTACTACCAAAGAATATGTATTATATGGACATTGAATTTTAAATTAATACCTATAAATGTATAGTCATTTAAACTTCTCAAGAGAGAATTTTCACATGTTGAAGATCCTTGCCCTCAAGAAAGTTTTAATTAAATGGGCCCCGTGTTTACAAGATGAGAAAGTATTACAACTCAAATAAAGAAATTAAGGGTAATAAATGTTCAAGAGGCGAGTACTGCATTTTTAAATATATTTGTATTTCAATGGAAAATAATGATTGGATAACTGTAAAACCATTCCATTCATGATACTGTTTTATTTTATCTTATATCGTCTTCAAAAATTAAATAGAATAGTAATTTTCTTGTCTCAATTTTCAATATGCATTTTGGCTTCATGAATATTAATATGAATAATCCAGGTTGATAAGACCTATATTCCATATTACCACAGAGGCTGACTTTTCTTCACATTGTAATTGTTAATGTGTCAAATCCTGTGAGATACACTAAACAAGACTCTCTTTTAGTTTAAGTATTGGCTATCAACATAATTTGCATAAAATTAAATCAGTATATAATGAGAAGAGTTATACTTCTCAGTAATGACAACCCCAGTGAGGGCCAAGTTCAGTCACCACATGAAGGCTAATGAAAGTGGAAGCATACTTTATTTTCTTTTTGGTTTTCTCCGGTTCAAAGCTAATAAGAAAATCTGTGCATTTTTTTCTTCCCGATCCAACATAAACCAATGCTTAATAGAGAGTCAATAACCTTATTACAAAAATTGATCAAAATCAATAGTATGCAGACATTGCTTGGTGATGCTAGACACCTTCCCCAAGTATTCACTGACAGCATCATGTCCCTCTGGTCAGGAGTTACTGGGAACACATCTTGAAAAGCACAGTGAGGTACAATGAATGCATGCAGATGCCTGGTGCTTGAGACTAAATTTAATCACCTCCTGCTTGTGACCATTTGGCAGCCTTGGGAAAGTTCTCCCCTGAACTCACTCTCTGAAGCCAAGCCATTAAAGTGCTAATTAAAGAAGGTACATAGAAGACATGAACGCTAGGAGTCTGGGGTAATTGGCTACAAAAAAGACAAGGCTGGGACACGTCACTTTGTCTGCTCCTCCTGATTAGTTTCTAATTCGAAAACCAATATTTCACTGCACGCCACAGTGCTCTGGGAGAGGTATCTGCCTCTCTTCATTCAATAGATGGCTCTTGTGTGCAAAGGGAAAAATAGCAATTTTGTTTTATAGCTAATCCTCTGAAACCTCTGGGAGTAACAGGAAAGTCCACAGAACCCTTTCTGTTCATCCTGACAAGTGTTATTAAAGATGACAAAAACAGAGGTAGAGAGAAAAATTTTCTAATGAAACAAATAAGTAACTGTGCGATAGAAGTCACCCGCCAAGCCCATTATGAGGCAAAGGTAATTATACCTGAAGTGCTTATATACACTGATAAAGCAAACCGTAGCACTGTGTCTATTTCTTACCTACTTCTAACTTCCTTCAGCATGAAACATCAATAATAGGACTCAAAAGGGAAAGAGAGAAGACACAAAGGGAGTGGATGTGTTTTAAAAAGCTTTGGAAAACATTTTGTGTGATAGACACTCAACTTGTGCCACTTTATTTAATCCAATGGGGACTCAAAGAAGTTAGATATTGTTTCCTTTTCATTAGCAAACGACTTTACATAAACTGGGTTGCCAATGGACATGGAATACATGATAAAATACACAATGAATTCTGGCTTTTTACTTTTTGTAAGGTTTTGTAAGGTTGCATCTCAACCTAGCCTTTCACTAACTATGAAGCCAAACACAACACTGAACACTTCATCCTTCTATCTGGAGTCCTGGAAGATCTATGCAAAACTTGGACTTGACTGCGGGCTTTGGGACCTTGCGACATGTACTCTACTCATTGTGCTTTGTCTCCAGAATATGTGAATTTCTGTTTTTAACGTTAAGGAAACTGAAGATCAGGGCAGAAGAGACTGTTCTAAGAGAACTATAGCCAGTTATTTCTTGTCTTAAGTCATTTTTAGTAAATTGATAGAATGGTAGAGGAAGCACACCTAGTGGTGGAAGCAAGAGGCAGAAGGTATGAAGATAATGTTAGTCTCTACTACTTCACAGAAGTATGGGGAGGAAACACAGTTTAAGCTTTTAGTTGGTTAAAAGCATAGAATTAGACTTTGACACAGAGTACAAGCATTAGATGGTAAGGGATCAGAACCCATGTCTGGACTATATTATTAAAAGTTAATTCATCTGAAAAAGAAAATGATATCAGATAAGTTATGAGTTCAATGTTAATAGGTTTCCCCCACCATTTGAGGTTGAGCATACTCCCAGGGGCTTACAGGAGGCGTCTACTAGCCATCTGAGATTGAGCTCCATAGTGCTTTTACTTATTTGTTTAATTGGTTTTCAAGGAATTCCCTTTACCTGTCATTTCAGTGTTCTCCTGGACAAAGTCAGTCCTCTGCCTCTGCTATAGATTTACACAGTTCTATAAATCTTAATTTAAACATCACCTAGAAAGTTCTTAGAGTCCGAGACAGGTATTTATTCTGGAGCACACTGAACCCTATGTATGACTCTTTCACAGAATTTACACATTTCTTGAAATATTTTGCAAACTACAGCCCAACGGAAACACTGTGTAGAACAGTAGGAGACACCCTATGCTAAGCAGAGGATAAAGTGTATCTGTATTGTTCTTTCTGAAAAGTGGTAGCAGAAGGTCTAGAGACATGGCTTGGTGGATGGATGAAGCGCCTGCGTAGCTTTGGGTTTGGGTTAGATCTCCAGTATCCATAAAATTGCTGGACATGTATGGCAATGTGTATTGCAGAAGAGCCAATAGTAGCTGCTGTGGGGTGTGCATGCTGTGCCTACCAAGAAGATTCTGGTTAATGTTGCAAAAACAAAGGGATTACTTGGAATTTACTTGTGCCTTTCATGGCTCTCCTAAGAATGGTGCCTGAGACAGAATTTAATAGTGAGTAAATGGTGCAGATAGGAGGAGCAACATTACAATTAAACATAGGAAGATTTCAGGACCACAACATCCAGATGGCTTATATGTGCAAAGCAATAAGTCAATGAACACACATCTGACAAAAACCAGGGCAGCATTAGATGGATGTTCATGCTCTAACCTGGGTCCTAAATCATGTCCTTGTAATCTTCAAAGGATTACTGGCCCCACTGTTTGCTTCCTAAGATTAATATCCTTAGTTTCTCAGATTTATTGTTCGCACTGCAAAAATAAAACAAATGCATTATTAAATGTTTTTGGAGGCTTATCATTCTTATCACATATTCATTTAAAATTATGTGATTTCCAAGTGCCTTTATGCCTATTAAGGTAATAATCGTTGCCAGATGAAGAAACCCAAACAGGACAATCTAGTTCCAGTGTGCTAAATTACCTCTTATAATAGCATTGTGAGACCTTGGCTAGAATGTGCACCCTTCCAGACAGTTTCCACACCACACAAAAATTATCCTGAGGCAGATTCCAGGCAGAGGGACACAAGCCGACTTGGTACAGAAACCTGCTTTCGGAGTGAACACAGCCCTGCAGAGTCAGGAGAGGGTCTCAGTCACTTCCGGGCCTTTGACATGTGAAGACTGACTTCTAGTCACTGGAGAAATTTATCAACTGCTTGAAAAATTCCTAGTAGAGAAGATCTAATCTATTTTTAAAGGTTTTACCTAATTAAATCAGGTCTTCCCAAGATAATATCATGTTTTGTTAACTTAAAATCTGATATCCTGAGATCTATAAAGTTCTTTCACATTTTCATGAGAAAGGCATATAGATAGATAGATAGATAGATAGATAGATAGATAGATAGATAGATAGATGATAGATGATAGATGATAGAGATAGATAGATGATAGATAGATAGATAGATGATAGATGATAGATGATAGGTAGATAGATAGATGATATAGATTGGTGGTGATAGATAGAGATAGATAAATGCAAGTGGTAGTTGCTATCTAGTACAGAAATATTGAGCCTGTACAACGCATGAATATTAAACCTTAGAATTGTGGAACTCTGCCCTAGGGCGTGTCCAGCATGATAGATATTGGGGAAAATTGACTAGAAGGAAGAATTCCTTATGCAGGGAGGAAGCCACCATAAATAAACTAACAGCATATTACTAAGTCACATTAGAACACGTCCCTGTTAGATTAGCAGGTGCTCCAAATCTGTGGAAGTTGAGATGTTTTACTACTCATTTACTACTGATTGTGTTGACTGTTACTGTTACATTTTATTTACCTGGAAAAAATAATTACACTATTACCTGCCCATTGCAAATCTCACTAAGAGTTCTCTAACTTGTCTGTTGGATGAGACCTAGTTTTGATATTAGCCCTGCTGGCTCGTCTCTGCTGCGTAGAACAGGCACACTTGTACCAATCGAGACTCTGGCTACTAGTTTACTCTTAACATTCTTAGATTTGTCAAACTTCAACTATGAAAAATAATAAAAAAATAATACAATTTTTTTTGATTAAAAAAATAGGCAATTTCTGAGATTAAATTGTTCAAATTTATGTTATGGGAACATTATTAGCTTTATTAGCTTAAAGGAATCAATTGGTAAGGAAGAAGTAGTGAGGTGATTTTTTCGTGGATTCTATTTAGTTTGCATATTCTTTGCTACCCATGGTTAAGTGGGAGAAATCTCCTCTATTTTAAAAATGATTTTGTATGATAATAGATAAGTTTAAGTGTCTAGCTCAGGGTTGACAAAAATTAAAAGTTATGAAAGATTTTAGAATACATTAGGTCTGTATGCCAAGTGAAAATTGATCCATTCATTATTATCCTTGGGCAAGTCCAATCACTCTTGAGACCACAGTTAGCTATACACTCCTTGAATGTCACTATTAAATAAAGAGATATTCTGCTTGCTAAAAATCTAGCCAGGCAAGATCTAATTCAAATCTTTGTCTACTTAAGAACACTATAATGCTGTCACTGCTTGTGAATAATGCTGACCCAGACGGTGTCTTCAAACTCTTCATTAACAAACACATGATCATTAGCCCAGAAATACTACTGAACAGTAAATGGCAAAGTTACCAGTGCTTGGGAGTCATTTCTCTGCCTTCATATAAATTGTAATCCTTACCTTTTTGTGGTATTCGCATGGATTCATCTATTTTGCTTAGGTAAGACTATTTGATCTCCACCATTTCACTCAATAAGCTACATTATAATGGGCAAAGGCCAGCCATCCACATATTATGGGCCAGTGAGTAAATTGTTGGCATTTTTGAGCAAGAGCGTTTCTTTTGACTTGCTCCTCTAGTGCATAAAATTATTCACGCCAGGTATATAGCCTTCATTTTATATTCCAACGTGAAAGGAACAATTCACACTTGAGAGGGTCACACTGTATTATGCCTTCTACATATGATAACATGAACTAAATAATGTCTTCCTAAGGTAATTACTGACAGTGAGGAGTTCTGCTTTTCATTAATCAATTAACATTACTGAATCTTCTCAAATATTGACCTTATCTATTTAATTACTATCTATTTAATAAAACTTTTGGGACTTCACATAACTTTCAAATATACTTAAGAGTATTACTTTTGATGGTTTGAGATAAAGACAAGGTCTCCTGTAGAAGAAGGCTGGCCTCAGTCTCAGTATGTGGCTGAATTTGAACCTTGAACTTTTGATTCTTTTGCCTCCCACCTGCCAAATTCAATCATTAAAGGCATACACCACAAGACTTGACTAAATATTGATAGTGTTAAAGTTTAAAATTATTTCTAAATTATAAACTTTTGTAACCTTTATATTATATATTATGTTGTATTTATTTAATATATATGTCCTCTTAATGAACATTAAAAACAACTTTGAGCTTCTTGGAAAACACATCATGCCTCTCTGCTATGGTTTGCTTCTGGTCTCCTGTTTTCAGTACCTGAAAGGTGTTCTTTCATGCTCCCATCCTATATTCTATTAATATCTGTCCTAAGTATTTTCACCTTCAGAATGGCATTTTTTTTCTTCCTTATTGAAACTGTTCTACCTTCTCCGGCATCACTTTCTCTTAATTCCTTTCTATCTCTTTGGTATCTCCCCTCTTGCTTGATCTTTCCTTTCAAATTCTCATTACCATCATTCTCTTTCATTTTGAGCATCTTTTCTTGTTATTTCAACCCTAACCATTTCACCTCCACCACTAAACTATTTTAATGGTTGAGTCACTCTTGAGCCCTAAGCACTTTTGTTTCTGACTCACTGCTAACACTTTACCAGTGATGTTTCTTGAGTGGCAAGGCTTCATTGTAGACTAATCTTTTGGAGTGTGGGTGTGGCCATTACTCAATTACATGCTTAGAGGAGACCATTGTATGGTTACCTCTGGCTCACAGCAATTCTCATTTGTCCCAGATGTACATGACGCTGACAGAAGACTGATGCATGTGTTCAGTTGAGAGCATCTACATGTATCTAGAATTTTTTATTCCACTAAATTTTCATTGCATTCTTCCTTTACTCAAAGGATTATGCTCTGAGTTTAGCATAAGGGTAGTGATACTTACTACACTTTGGATAAATTGTCACCTTGGCTTTGTCCGTTCTAGGTTAGTTTGTAGACATCTCAAGAATTTAGGAGTATTTCTGATCTTTCTCACTGGTGTAATATTAAAAAGAATACTTTTGTAAACTCTTACTGCCTCAGTCTATGATATTCACAGTAGTTGATATGATATCATTGGTCCCTTTCTTGCCAATGCTTGAAAATAAAACCATTTTTATAGGAAACTAAATGATACTATATTGCCTCATTTTAAATTGAGGTCTTTGTTTCCTTTATTATAATACATATTTTTGAAATTATAATTACATCATTTCACCCTTTCCTTCATCTAATCCCTCTCATGCAGCCTCTTTCTCTCAAATTCATGGGCATTTGTTCTCTAATTGTTGTAATTATACATGCATACATACATAAGGTATATTTAAATATGTATTAATACACACAGAATCTCTTCAGGCTATAAATGTTGTATCTCTCTATCTCTCTATCTCTCTATCTCTCTATCATCGTCATCACCATCACAGGGATGATCACTTCCTATCATGGTATTATATAACCATTTGGGTGCTCTTATTTAAGGGAGACCATTTCTTTTGCTTTCAACTTTCGCTAGCCACTATACTTCTTTGTCTAGGTTTGAAGACCTGTGAGCTTTTCTTTTTCCGTGTTAGCATATCCATTGGTCTTACCATTTTTCTGGCACTGTTAGGTAGCCATACTGATAAAATTATATGGGTGCATTTCTATGAGACGTAATCTCACAATCTGTTCCTCTGAATCTTGCCATCTCTCCTTTCTTCTTCTGCTATGATCCCTGAGCCTTAGGTATAGGAATTGTATTGTACCAACTGGGACTGAGTACCACACAGTTTCTTGTTCTTTATATTATAGTGTGTTGTGGCTTTCTGTACTAGTCTGTTGAAAAGAGATTATTTCTGGTTGAGGGGTGAGAACTACCTTTATCTCTGGTTAAAAGGATATTTAGAATCTAGTTAGTAATTATGCAGGTTTAATAAAGTTGTAGGCAGTTGTAGGTTCTCATCCAAGATCCCAGACTTCATTAACTCCGAAGTCATTGACTAAGCTTCTGATACCAAGCATCATTTCCCTTTTGTTGAGCAGGCATTATGTCCAATGAGAGAGCTATTGTGTGCCACTACAATCATTGTTGTGGTTAGAGTGCTTCTCCCTCTGAAGCTTGCATAGTGACTTCTGTTACCATGAATGCTAGTCTTCAGGAAAGAGGCTTTCCACTGATGTAGAACTCAGGTTCTCTAGGTCCTGTTTCTGAAGTACATGGTGTCTTCAACAACAGGGACTTACCTTCCACCTCTGGTAAGCAACTAAGGATAATAACACTCCATAATGCTTTCAGAATCTCTTAGACAACCCTAACCAGCAACTGAAGAATGAGGCTTCTCATATTTGGTGTTGGGGTATTGTTAGATGGTCTTTGGCTCTTGGGGTGAGCATTGTCAGCCCAGAAGGAAAATTTTCATTTAAACTCTATATGTATACGTATGAAGAGATTTATATGCATTATACACAATTTTAGATGTTTATGATAATGATTCCTTATGACTTTCCAGATGTCCTTACTGCTATTTTACCCTCTTTCCTTGTGTTTACTCTCACCTTGTTAACCAATCCACACCCTACATCTTTTCATTTCTTCTTAAAAATTACTTGAACCTTGATATTTCCCTCCCTATTTCTACTTCTGCCTCTTTATTGTTGTTGTTGTTTTTCCCCTTTATTTTCCTGGTTTCTGAAGTATGACTCCAGGTTATGCACCCATATCTGAAGAATTGAAACTAGGAATCACAGATAAAGAGACACATTCAGTGCTTTGTCTGTCTGTGTTTGGGTTGCCCTACCCTGCATGATCTTTTCCAGTGATAAGCATTTACCTGCAAAATTCATGGTTTCATTTTTCTGTACATCTGAGGAGCATTCCATAGTGTATATGTAACAGATTTTTATTACCCATTTATCTGTTGAAGGACATTTATGTTGTTTTAATTTTCTAGCTATTTTGAACAGAGCAGCAATGAATATGGCTGAACAAGTATTAGTGGAATAGATAGTATTATAGTAAGGGACATTTGGTTCAATACAGACAATTTGAAGTTAATAGTTTAATTTTATCCCAGATTTAAGATATTACATTTCATCTATGTGATTTTTCATCAGTGTTAAATTTCAGAATAGTGAGTTTATGATATCATTGAATTTTTACAAGCTTCTCGTATTCTTAATATCTTTCTACATACACTTAAAAGAAAAAGGAAAGGAGGTATATATAAATGTGTTGTTACTGAAATTAATGACCTTGGAAAAGTACCAAATATGAGCATTATATCATTTGTTATATATTAAGAGTTAGAAACTGGAATTATTTAGATTCATATTAAATTTGAGAAAATTTGATAAGATATACAAATTATTTTAGATAACTATGATTCACATGCTGGAAGATTTTAATATTGAAACTCTTAAAGCATTCTGAATGAAAATATAAATTA
This sequence comes from Cricetomys ansorgei, assembly GCA_026225945.1. NCBI lineage: Eukaryota > Metazoa > Chordata > Mammalia > Rodentia > Nesomyidae > Cricetomys > Cricetomys ansorgei. Next base: position 454,857 of record JAMJFZ010000726.1, on the reverse strand, counting down.
CAACTGAGCTTATAAGTCAAACTGCATTTTTCCTTTCTTAATAATCTCCTAGAGGACCTTCCTACTCAAAAGATGCCAGTCTTTATTGAGAATTTGTCTAACAAGGAGATAGATTATCACCACTGCCTGGGCCTGTTAAGAAATATTTATGTTCAAAGCAGGTACACATCTACACGGCACGTGACTATGTTCCCAATGACATCAATATCAGTTAGTATGGTCACATTTTGTATTTTATTGTTGTTGCATTTGCATTATTAAACCCTTCATCTTGGCTTCTTAAACTGATAGATCATAGTTTTCACATGTCAAGAAATTTTTAAAATACTACACCAAATAGGATTTCTTATTTTGTATCTTAAAGTTCTCAAGATTTTAAGTTTAATAGCAATGAATGCATACAAATGACTACATAGAGTTATTATTTGAATTTGCATTTTAAGTGGTTTTGTAAACTTAAACGATAAAGCTAGCCAATCAAATAATATTTATATTGAAAACGATGAAAGAATTTGCATCTGTAATCTTTTGTGTGTGGTTGCCCAAATGATTTTTAGTTTTTAATTAAACATTCCTTTGTAGAGATCTATGCTATTGTTGTAATTTAGTTCATGGTGGCAGTTTAGAGAAGGAAGAAATATTATTAGTAATTAATTTTAAAACTATTTATTTTAGTATCTTTATTTACAACCCTTTTAACTCTTAATTCAGAAATTACCTTTTCTCAGGTATTATAGTATGAGATGGAGAAATATACATAAACATTTTTGCTTTTTCCTAGTAAAATGTACTTTTTACTATTTAAAATATTTGTTTTATTTCAGAGAATCATATGCGTGATCCAAATTTACTTAAGGTCTATATTCAAAAATTGAGATATATTAATAGCTATCTTTAAAAATAAAATTAAACATTGTAGAAAATGAAAATCTATGCAAATATCAGTGACATTTTGGAAATTAAATGGATATATAAAGAAAAGATATTGATATAATTTACATAGAACGAGTTATTAGACAGGGTTCTCTAGAGGAACAGAACAAATGGAATGGATATATGTCATACAAGGATAATTATTGGATTGGTTTACAGGATCAGATAATATTGGGCACATTCAGGGTAGTATGGCCTTAGACTGGTTTACAGGATAATGTCAGGGTAGTTCAATATTCTCTGTCATTGTACTGCAGAGAACTGGAAGCTGGTTAGTTCATAAAGTTGTATATCTCTGGAGTCCCAGTTCAATGTTGGCAGTCTTGTAGACTCCTAAAGAGCATGGGAGCTGGAAGATCTCTGCATTTGTGTAAGCAAATGATGGCAGCTGTAGCGAGACATTTTGAAGGAGTTTTGTGAACTTGGTTTCTCTAAAAACCACAGAAAGGCTTTTGGAATATTTTTTGTCCTTATACCAGGTATAGTGGATGGTAGTGAGATTGATTTAGATTATTCATTACTGGTGGCTATGATCTGTTTACTTGCCAAAGTGAAAAACATAATTTTGCTATGTGCAGCTTGTCCTTATGATTGTGTGCCACTTAGACTTCTGGGAACTTTGCTCAGAGTATATATTGGTTGAGACCTGAAGAGCCAGGGAAGGACTTCAGTTAGAGGAATTAGGTTCAGGGTTGTTGTGTTGAGATGTCATTATCAGCTCCTGCTCTCCAAGCTTTGGACAGCCAATAAAGGCTGTGAATCTTTCTTTCTTTCTATCTTTCCAGGCCACTAACAAGGATGGTAAAGATTCCTTCCTTCCTATCTTTCTTTTTTCTTTCCTGAGTTAAAGGGTAAAGAAGTATGATAGCAACTTGCTTCAGGCAACAGTAGTAGTAGAGGGAGCAGTAGGGTAGATGTGCCTTTCAATTAAAGGAAAGACAAGCAGGAAAAATACAAAAGCTTTTCCCTTAGACTTCACCACATGTGGGCTTCTACAGGAAGATGCTATCCACTCTGGGAGAAAGTCATCTTCCCTCAGTTAATTTCTTCAGGAAATACTCTTAATGACCTGACCAGAGGTACAAGTCTTAAATGATTCCAGAACTAAACAAGTTGTCAACAACGATTAGCCACAATGTGGGGTAATTCATTCTATGCAAATAAGAAAATCTTTCAAAGACATTATGAAGGATATAAAAATCACACCATATTCAATGCTATAGAGAAGGAGATATAAAGGTAATGGAAATACTGTTCCTTTAGTATGATATCAAACAGACTGAAACATGCTAAAATGATGAAGACTAGAGATGCGTTACAGGAAAAATCTCTAAAAACCAAGCAAATATTTGCCTGTCCTGACTTCACTAAACTTAAAGAAACTCTATGAGACTAATGATTAAATCTTTGTGATATTCATTCTAGCTATAATCCAATAGCCCATAAACTCATCTAATGTTGTGTGTTCAAGGATAGTGTGATATAATATTACACTATGATTTAAAAGAAAGGTAAGAAGAATTGTAAACCACACCTAATAATAATGTAAGGATTAGTCACGCCAGTGGAGTTCATGACACCCCATATAAATATTAGTTATTTGAGAGGATATAAAAATTTAACATTTATTTAACAACACTTATTTCTTTATAATGTATAGCTAATCACTTTTAGTTATAGAAATATTTACTGTCAAAGGAATATCAATATATTTTAATGGTAAATGTTAACTCATATTAATTTTCATACTTGATATGCATAAAATTTTATCTCAAATCTCAAGATTTATGTTATTATAACTTTATATATGTGTGATGAAAATTTAATTCAATTTCACGAATTATTTTGACAATAACATTTTTCTTCAATGAAATAAAAGTATGAAATAACAAATGAATCCTTCCCTCCCCAAAATAAAAATACAGCCACCATCCTTCTTTCCCATGGCATACGGAAAGTGCAATTGGTTGCTTATGTACTTGGATCAGTTAAGGGACAAGAGGAGACTATGTCCTCATCGGTGCATAAAGGCAACCTGGGAACACAGATCCATCACTCCAGATGTTTTCATCCTTCTGCTGAGCTTTCAGAAGGACTGAAGTAAATTCTCTTAGGCCCAGGTGGCCCATTGGGCCTTGATGCCTTGTTTCCTATGGATTCCTACAGTGAAGAGGAGGACACGTGACTCTGGTACAAGGCAATAGTAACATGAAATAATGTTGATCTCTGGGGTTTCAAGACAACATTTGAAGGAGATCATCTAATTCCAGACCAGTGATCTTTATAACTCCCACTGCATCTGGGCAGTATTTTGAGAGGCACTGGCACCAGACAGGGGACAGGCAAGTGTGCCATGTCCTTTTCTCTCACTATGCTCATGATGTGCAGGGTCATAAACAACAGGGCAGATGGACAGTAACTGTTCTTCACCATTTCCAGGACAGTCACAGAATAATTGTTGAGATCAGTAACAGCAACTGCAGTAGCTACCAAGAGAAGCTTCCATTCCAAGATTTTTTCTTAAATCACTAGTATCTAGTGATTTGGGCAGTAAGTGACCTCCTGCCTCTCAGAGCAACAGAGCGACTGCAGACAAAGTGATGGAGATGCAGCAGGCCCTAAGATGCAGCCTGAACCATAGGCAGTGACACTTAAATCTCCATCAACTCGTCATTGACAGGACAGGTATCAAAGGATGGAGGCAGCTGTGTATGCTGACCAGCCAGAGAGAGGTCCTGTAAAACACAGCTGCAGGTTTCATAAGGCTGTGCTGGGACCTAGCCCACAATGTCAAAGCTTCAGGAGTTTACGGAGCTGTGTGGGCCTAAAGCTGGAGTACAGCAGTTTTAGAAGCTTCTGTAAAACCCTAACACTCAACAACAAGGACCTGGTATTCCCATGAGCAGTTTGCTGTGACTTCCTGACCCTGAAAAACAAGAATCTTCATGTGTCAAGAACTATGACATGGTCTTGCCAAATATTTAGAATACCACTTGTTGACAGAATGAGGCTTCTTCCATATTGACCTGATCTCATCTCACTGTACAGGGTGGAGGGAAAGGAGTGTGGTTGGGACATCCAGAAAGTTATGCCCCAAAGACACTTTTTGACTAAACTTAAGAAACTGAGACATTTAGAAGAAGGAAGCTCTTTCTCTGAATTTACCTGTAGTCTGTTTCTAGTCTCTCAGATACTGTTAGGTTTTTAGAAGCTTTGCTTCTGTTAAATGTAAAACAAAAACCACAGTTACATTTTCTAAGATGTGCAGGTTGGAAGGAGATTGATTAGGGGTGCAAGAGAGGATCAAGATACATTGTATACATGTGTTAACTTGTCAAATAATAAGAGACACATTGTATACATGTGTTAAATTTTCAAATAATTAGTAAAAGACACATTGAATATATGCATAAAACTGACAATAATAAATAAAAGATATACTAAAAATACCCTCCAAACCCAAACACTCATACGCAGATTTTTAAGGCAAATAAAGGATTCAATCTCTTAGACTAAAATATGAAAAAGGTCTAAAGTAAAAAAGAAGAGAGTGATAAGCCATCAGGGCACCATTCAACAAAAGATATGTGCTTATATTAACATGAAACCAAATAGGCTTGTAGAAGAAACCATGAGAGAAGGTAGGCAATGACCATCTATAAAATTGAATGGATGGATGTAACAGGCCTCCAGACCTCAGCACAACTGATGTCATAATAGAAGCCCATTCAGGCCTTGGAATCCAGCACATAAACAATAACACCTGCCAAAACAGGATCAAAGGCTGACTCAACAGTCAGTCCCAGGATGAGGCTAGGGAAGTCCCTAAATATACCAACCTTCCCTTTGTTAGCTTCTAGCTAACCCGTTCTTGCTAACAGAAGTGTGTCAACCAAGGATGTGCTTAAAGTAACAATACTGGTAGAATTTGGGCAAGTTTCCCTGCAGCCACCTGCTGATAACACAGACTTTCTATTCTCTTTAAGAATGTCTGTGTGTGTTCTCTTGGGGAGTTACTATACAACCTGGATACATTAGAAACACACAGCAATTCTAATGTGTATGCACTTGATACAAAAACTCAGAATCTCTAGAGCAAAATTGATGAAAAAATAAAAATTGAGCATTTTTTTGTTATTTTTTAAAACTGTCTACAAGAATTAAAATATTTCCATAGAATCCAATAAATACAATCTAAATAATATGTATACACACCTCTATGTTTATATACATATATCCTGTCTAGTGACAATTTTGAACTGGAATTATTTTAAACATATTCAGGAAAATTGGGCACATCTTTGCCCATCGAGCAAAATTATATGTTTTAAGGGAGATTATTTGAAACGAACCTCATAATATCCTTGCCCCTGTTTTGAAACAGGCTTTCATGAAGCACTGCCTGCTGGAACTCACTAACTGGCCCTGACCTCCTGATCCTCCTGCCCACAACTCCCAGTATTAGTCTGTAGGATGTACCATCATGCTCAGACTCTCATTCTTCATTAGTTTTGCTTGTATATCATAGAGGGAACACTTCAAATAAGGTAAAAGGCAATTTTGGTGGCAAAAGAAACATTAAGTCAGAGAGAATTATTTTTGCTCCTACTGATCTATTTAAACCTTTCCTACTTCTTTTCTCTGCATAATAAAGGTCTCAAACAGGAACTTCACAAAACACAACCATGTATATTTTTCAATATTCATTCACAAAGAAAAGTCAAAATAAGAAAGAAAGAAGGGATGAATGGAAGGAATGAGTTTCTCTCACATTCCCCTTTCCAACCATGCAATGAATATAGTACACTGATTACAATTCTCTATAATACACTGATTACAATTCACCCTCCTCTTTTTCCTTCCGCTTGCCTTGTTCAAAGAAGTTAACAGCATGCTTTGCTGCCTGGAGCCTGGCCAGACCAGTGACCCCCTTCACAATTATTTGATGTCATTTCAGCAAAATGAACTCTGGAGGACAAATTACTTCACATTCAGTACTGACAAAGTAAATATGATTGAGTTTTCAAATATTACAAAGAGCAAAAGCACCATGAACCTCAACTTGACTTCAATATTCCACAAATAAAAGCTGAAGACTGTCCCCATCAGCTATATCCTACATAGATGCAAAGAAGAAATGCACTAAATTCCTGGCTTTTAAATTTTTAGAAGAAAAATTTCAGGGCTGACTTGCTATCCTAACCGGAGTCCATTAACCGTTGCACAGGTGGCAGCCATTAATGGTGCACAACACCACAATCCTAAGGTGTGTCTAATCCAGGAGGCAGAAGATGTGTGTGATATTTACTAACTTTAGACAGCTTCTTTCTCTTCTACTGAAAACAGATTTCCGTCATGCTGTCAATAGCTTGACTTTCCATTCAATGTCACTGTCAAAGACTCACGTTTTAGCTCCCCTTGCCCGCCAGATCAGCGACCTTACTTGGCAACAGGTGCCACACATTTCTCACAAAAGCCCTGACTTTTGAACACACTTTATTACATACTTCTGGCTCCAGGCACCAACTTGCAAACTGTAGACTATGCTAATCAAATTCCAGACATTTGCCAGGCCCCTCAAACTGAGAAAGGGACTGGAAAGAAGTCATCACCAAGAATATTTCAGTAATGAAGCAGCAAAGGCAGCAGAACTATGCTTTGTCTAGTGGTTGCGATTTATTTCACATTATGGCCATATGGAGAAGAAGCTGAAGATGCAAGCTTTTGCAATAATTTGACCAAATATTCTCCAATTTATACCTTAAGCTGTAAAATGTCTTAAAGTTAACTTTTCTTATCTAACATTGTACAGTACCTACAACTTACAAAATAGCTGTATTTTCTAAGAAACAACTGAATGAATTACAAAATTTACTTCCGATCTCTGTTGTGTGTGGTAAATAATAATTACCCACGATAAACACAGCTACCTTTGTCTTGTGCTTGAGTGCTCTTTTAAAACAATTTACATTTTTTTACTGTGTGTGTATGTTTGTGTGTGTGCATGAAGTTCAGAGACTTTGATCTTCTTTTTTGCTGTGTTTCCCGGGGGTCAAACTCAGGTCATCAGGCTTAGCAGCAAGCGCCTTTATGCACTGGTCGGTATCTCTGGACTTGCTGGTTATGTGTTCTGTGTGACTAGGCCTCACCCTTATTTGTTCTGACATTGGGAAATCAAGGAAATGACAAGGCAACTGTAATTATCTTGAAATTCTGGGTTTTTAAAGATAAGAAAATGTTAATATTCCTTTGAACTATATTGAGGTGCATAGTGGCATATTCAAAATTAAAGCCAAAGTTGACATAAAAAATGTATTCCCTTAAAACTGTCCATTACATTGATCATGTGTGAAGCCTCACTCTATCCTCGGGGCTACATGTGGAGAGTTTGGGGCTGGAGAGATGAATAAGACCACTAACTGTTCTTGTAAAGGATCTGAGTTTGGTACCTAGCACCTACATGGCACCCCACAACTGCCTATAACTGCAGTTCCAAGTAATCTGAGGTCTTCTGCCCTTGCTGGGCTTCTTAGTACATATTGCACACAGAAACTCCTGCAGGCACACAAATAAGTCCATACAAGAGTAAAAAAATAAAACATCATATTTTATAGAAAATTTCATCTTTATAAAATTAAAATTATCAATTTAAAAAGAATTTTCAATGACTATAAATTCAGTTTAGTAATACATCATTGATATTCTTGATTATATTACACTGTTCTAGAGGTTTCTACATTTTGGTGTTCTATGAGTAATTATTATCATAATGTTTCTTTTATATTGATATTTATTCTTCTCTCAGACAATACATCCAGACCACAGTTTCCTCTCCCTCCACTCCTCCTAATCCCCTCCTATCTACCCTCTCCCCAACATTCACTCCTTCTCCATTTTCCTTCAGAGCAGAGAAGGCCTCCTTGGTACTTTAATCAAATACAGAGTAACAATAATATTAGGCATAAACCCTCACATCAAGGCTTGACAAGGCAACCCAGTAGGAGGAAAAGATGGAGCAGGTAAAAGAGTCAGAGCCACTGCCACTCCCACTGTTAGGAATCCTACAAAAATACCAAGCTAACAACCATACATATATGCAGAGGATCTACCACAGACAAAGTTTAATCATCTTTTTATGAGATTTTGCACAGCATAATTACTAACAAATTTCCCATAATAATATGTGTCAAAATAGCCCAAGCAGAGTACATAATTATAACACAAATCATCTCTGTATTTTCTTTCAAGATCAGAATCCATCATATAAAATGATGCTATATCAGTTATTTTTAAGGTCATGATTATAACATAAAAGTCAATGGGAAAACTGCAACTTACGTGTTTTATATGAAGTGTGACCAATAACAATATATTCATGGTGCGTAAGACTAGCAATGATTGCTACAGGGTTATTGTCCATCTGATATAATAAATATTTAGAGACATAGAATGCGGGGTCTCATATTAAAGAACTGGTTAAATATAAGTAAATAACCCATGAATACAGAGATGAAAATCTTTTAACACAGTTAACGAAGAGATATAATTGCAAAGATTTACAAAGCCCTGGTATAGGTCAAGAAAAATAGCATAATACTCTTTAAGATCTCTATTTTAGGGTTGAAAATATTTGGGTCTGCTATAATAAATCTATTTTCTCTGTGCTCCAGCTAGCTAGAAATATAGCCCTAAAAATCTACTCCAAGTTTTTAAACAATGTTCTTTCCACATTGTTAATATATTTTAGAAACTTCATTTTAAGAAAAAATTCAAAATCAAAACAAGTATAAAAAACTTCACACACAAGAGCTTTGAGGTGAGGTCCTTAGTGGAATCCAGAGGGGGGGTAATCATTAGTTTGAGTCAGGAAAGTTGGCCCTTCTCTTCCTGCGAACAGTTTCTTCACATTCTGCTTTTGATCATTGCTAACAGAGTTCATTTGTGCTGTTTCCTTTAATGTTCCTTTGCCTCATCCCATCTATTCCTCTAACTAAGGAAGATTTCAGGTTTTAAAATAAAACCTTAAGAGAGCAAGGGCCAAGCAGATTGATAACTAAGCGGGATGCCTTATTAGCTGAAGCAGAAAACATTGGAGAAGCCAAAACATCCCCGCAAAGATTTCAGTGTTCGTTTCTTTCTTGTTACAAAGTTACTTCTACTTTGTTGACTAAATTGCTCTCTTGCTGGCTGAAGAATCTCCTCATTAGTATGAAGCTATAAAATCTTAACAGAGAAATTATTCTTTCTTTGGAACAAGATACCTTGAATAATTTGCTCAATACATTTATGAATTTATGTTGCCCAGTTCATTGGAGAAGTTGCCTATCTTCCCAAATAGGAAAGCATAAAGAATCAATATAACAACATAAAACAGCCAACACCCGACTACAGAATAGCGTGCATTTCACCACAGCAGACATTCTTAATGATGCCCTTGGTGATAAAGTCACATGAACACCATTACTCTGCAACTGTTACAAGACCTGCTCTGCTCTTCACAAGGGTCACACAATATTAAAGCTCTTAGCCAACATTCATTTCTCCTCTGAGTTGTCAAAGTATGTATTTGCATTCATAAATTATATCCATTGTTAAGGAAAACATCCTAAGATACATCATGTTTAGGAGTATGTTTTATTTACTAAACAAGATGCCAAATGATACTCTGCCAATATTTTACACTTTGTAATTTGTCCCACAACATACACATGTGCTGTAGCACACATGTGGAGGACAGGGGACAACCTGCAGAAACTGATCTTCTTCTTCACCGTATGGGTTCTGGGGATTGAACTCACATCGTCAGATTTAAAGTGCTTTTAACTGATGAAAAATCTCAGTGGTCCCATAAGTTACTTTATTAAAGAAAAATAGTCCAGACATGAAGTAAAAAGTAAACATTGTCTGTCTTATTAGCCCATTGTACAAGGGAGAAATGCAATCAGAAAGTCAAAGTCTATCCACAGAATTCACATTAGAAACAACAACTACAAGTTTTCTTTCCATCTATTTAGAAAAATAATAATTTCAAAGCATTTAAAATTATTTCTAAGATATATTTGCCAAGAAATTATTCTGTATGGAATAGACTAAATGAAATAAAATGACAAAATTATTCTTACTACATATTTCATAGTTATCTCCTAATATCCCTATAAGAACAACCTTTGTAAATTGCTTAATCTAGGAAAATAAATTGCTATTTCAAATGTCATATTTAGGGATTTTGGGAAAACATCCTAAAACAGAAATTTTAAAGGAAGTAAACTTCATTGTATATTACTATCTTGAGTGAGCAGACAGCTGCTTCCTGGGAGATTGAGTTCAAAGGACTGAAATGCAATTTTATAGGATGCATGGCTATATGGTGGGAGTCTTTTCAGTTAGGGTCATTACTTATAAACCATCATTACAGGCAGGAAAAGGAAGATTAAACTGCCATGATTGTCTAATAGGGTGTAGAAAAGGAATGTGGAGGCAGCAAGAGGGTGTTTAAAGCCCCAGACACATGATTCATACACGTAAGGAGTAAAAAACATATTACCCTAGTGTTCACCATGTTGAAGAGAACACCTCAGTGCAATGTGTTGAATAGAATAAGATTCAATCACCATTTAACTCTATTATAAATCATCATAAAATAAATCAAAATATTATACAGACCTGAGATGATCCTGAAACCAGAAGCCTTCCTTCCAACTTGGAAGACAGACTGGGCTCACGGATAAAGGGTTAGTTCCCAATGTGGCTGAGAAGTTACTGCAAATGGACATGCAGAGCTGATGATGAAGTGTCAGTCTAGCTGTCACTAGAGTTAGTGAATTCAAATCTATAGAGTATTTATCCATACACATTGAGATTTCGAGTATATTTCATTCTTGTCTCTTTTCTCCTTCCCACCTCACTCTTCTAACACATCCAATATTAGATTGGCTGTTCTAACCCAGATTCTGTAGCTCAGAATGGGCCCAGTAGATAAGAGATTCCACATGGCCATGTTTACCTTCACAGCCATGTAGTCTCTCTGCTACAGGTTGCAAGGGTTATAAGGAGTTTTATTGCTAAAGCTGAAGTATGTGGATTTATTGGCTCAGTAACTTCTTGAAAGAAATGGTGAAGGTGCAGAAGGTCAGGCACACAGAACTGTCTTGGCTTCCTCAGAAGCCACACAACAGAGACGGTAACAATTCCACCACCTCTTCCATCCATAGTTGGCTTTTCTTCGAGCTAGAATATAAGTGACCCTAATCTACAAAGAGTTTGTACATTCATAACATTAAGGACTTCAGTAGGAAAACAATCGAGATATCACTAGATGACATAGACTCTCACTCTTATGTCCTTGGAAGTGAAGAGCAAGAGCAGGGATTCAGCTAGACCTGTCTCCACACCACCCAGAAATCATATAAATGACTTCTACTTGAGCTCTGCACCTTATTTTCTAAAACAAGGACCAGAATGTTTACCTCATAGATTTTTCTTGTATACATTAAGAAGATTGCTGGTTTTTACAATAAATATACCATCATTTCAGAAATGTCAATTAAAAGACAGCACTTAAAACTCCTGAATTTCATGCAAATTACTCAAATGTCTATAGCCTAGAAAAAGTGCCAAGGCTATGCAAATGTGAATGATTAAAGTGAAAATGTAAATAATTACTTTGGAACCATTAACTGTACAAAGAAAAGTGTCAGAAACCTGAAACCTGTAAATGTGGTCCTTATGTCCTCCTTGAATCGCTGTGACTGCAGCATAGCCTAGCTCTGTTTCACGAGGACAGAGACACAATATACACACAAACAGAAATCCATATTTTAAAGGTAAAGGCACACTGAGGATACACTTTAAAATTCAGATCATTTAAATTGAATCGTTGTTGCCAGTTGGTTAATAAAAACATATGCTCTTTTAAAATAAATTAATTGCTTCTAGATATTTTTAAAATCTGAGGAAAACCTTCAAGATGAATATTACAGTAGTGTATGTATGCTGAATATCGAGAAAGATTATCTCCCTCTGTGATTTTGGAGATGAATGTTATAATATTCCTTTTAGGTACTCTTTTTTGTATTTATTAATGCTTAATAAAATATTAATCACAAGGGGAAAAAAGAATTTTTTGTCTGAAGTAGTTTTTCATGCACTATACAGAGCAGTCTGGGCTAACAACGTAAACAATTTGACACCACATTAATGAAGGCCCTGCTGGCTGAATCCTTGTTGTAGTGAACTAAGTGAAGGCTGAGTTCCAAAGAGATTTCGACATTGGCAAGCCTCTGTAAGCTTTATGAAACGTGTTCCCATTAACGTCAGCAACATATTCAGTGAGTACACCATGGCCAATTATGCTGATCCTTGCTTTTTAAGGATAGGATTTTAAAGACAATCTAATAGCATTATTTCTTCCAAAGTCATTAAGTTTACTTAGAAAGTTGACATGAGGTGATTCTTTTTGGATATTTCAATAAAACTTTGTGAAGTTTTTATAATTTAAAGAATGTATTTAGTGTTTTCATTTCTGTTTTCAAGTTAGCACAGCGGGCTAAGGTGCAGGCATCAAAGCAAGCTGCCCTAACCTGAAGCCCGTCTTTCACCTCTTCAGTTTTGTGGTCTAAGGCAAGTAAGTGGCTACAGCTTTAGAAATCAATTTCCTTACCCGTGTGAACATAATCTCCTGGAAAGACACTGTATCTGCAGAGACTGATTGGTTGTGGAGAGATTAAAATAGTGCAGATCCAAAAGCTAATTACTTTATCTTTTTCTAATTACCTTATCTTGGGTTATTTCTAGCCTCTGGAACAGCCATTTCATACGAACTAAAATCATGTGACTACTAGATTAAAAACAAAAAACAAAAACTTTTGAACTCTACTAACTTAGCAGATGGCTTTCTTTCACCTACCCCAAAGCTCAGATAGCATTGCAGACCTATAGAAAATCTTCTCCTATCTTGCTGTAATAACCTGTCTGACCTACCCTCCGATGATTTTAAACTTGTCTTGACTTATGAGTTTCTCTGGTCTGTAAAACTGTAAAAATCTTCATTAAACTACTTCCACATTAGAACACAAGATTTGCAGCAATTTAAACATTTGTTCCCGAGTAACAGTCTCTCAAAATGGCTCCAGAATAAACTATCTTATTCCTTTTAAGATGAACGCTGTGCTTTTTACATTGACACCTGTGAGATATGTTTAATAGTAAATTATCAAAAGAGTAAAGTCACTCAGTTTTGAAGGCTGATTAAGTGTCTGGTGCAAATGTTAGAACCTGTGTAATAGAACTATGGAAATGCTCTTTATTATAAAGATTAATATTTAGAAATGTTTATGAAGGACTTTATTTGTGTTAGAAGATATTTGTAAGTTCAATAGAGGATTACGTAAAAACAACCAGGAATTAGTTTCATCTTAGAACTTGCAGTATAAGGGATGCAAACACATGAAATATAATTGAATATATGTACAACAAGAAGCTCCAGTAGAAAAATAAACCCAGAGATGAGAGGTACTGAGGGTGTTGTGGGGCCCCTTTAAATGTTAGTCAGTTGTCAGCAGTTGCCAGAGGAAGTAAACAGGCCTCCTATTGCTGAGGCTGGCTTCCTTAGCTAGTCCCTCAAAGGCCCTTCCTCCATCAGGTCCTGGAAGACTATGATGGAAAAAGGCATGGAGGAGCTGTTCTACACCAAGTCTGTTCCTGGATTCTTCCTAATTCTGGGCTATCTCCCCAACCTCACTCGAACCTCTCAGAACTATAGCACCCATTAGAAGCAAGGGAGCCCAGTTTTGATTTTTTTCCAAAAGTCTCTTAACAGGCCTTGGAATTGTCCATGTCCCTAGAGACATGCTTTCATCTTGCCCAGTGAGTCCACAGATGTGCTCCAAGAAGACCCAAAGCAGTCTCCCTCTTCCAGGCTCAGAACCACTAAAAGCAGCTGCAAGCATGCTTTGCAAGCAGGAAGCATGCCTGGAGTGGTTCCGTCTCCAGGGTTCAAACGTCTAACAATCCAATTCTTCTCGTTTTAGTTCAGCACTAGATATAGTAGATGTTTCTCTCAGTTTTCTACTCTGTGAAATCTTAAGTTTTTTTATTGAATTTTTCCTCCATGTTTCTTTTTTTACTTTTAAAATTATAATATAATTTCCCCTTTCTCCCTTCAAAACCTCCAAATAGCCTTCTTTGCTCTTTTTCAAATCCACAGCCTCTTTTTTCATTAATTGTTGTTACATTCACACACGCGTGCGCACACACACACACACACACACACACGCGCGCGCGCGCACACACACACACACACACACACGCGCGCGCGCGCACACACACACACACACACACACTATATCTCCATCATTTATATCAGCTATCTATCAATCTATATCTATATAAATGTGTATCTATCTCTTTCTCTCTCTCTCTCTCTCTATATATATATATATATAATATACACACATTTATGTATAGATAGATATCTATCTATATATTTATATATAAATAGATATTTATTTTTACATATATATATATGTATGAAAGAGAGATACACATTTATATTCCTAAATATAACTTTCTCAGTTTGTATAATATTACTACCATGTATGTTTTCAGGGCTGCCCATTTGGTATTGGATAACCACTGGGTATGCTCTTCCCTGGAGAAGATCATTTCCCTACTTTCAGCATTCCTTAGTTGCCTGAAGTTTTTTGTGTAATTCAAGGCCTGATTGTCTTTGCCATTCCACTTTGACATGTTCATTGGTGTCATCATTGTTCAGTTCACATTCATCCAGTCATGTTGGTGAGATTTTGTGAGTGTAGCTTCTGATATTAATAGGAGACACAAGCAACCTAACTAATATTCTATATCTAGTTAACTATTAAATTCTTTTTAAAAATTCCATAAAAATATGCTCTTAAAAATGTTCTCTACCTACTTATTTATTAAATTTTCTTTAAAAAACTTAATGCAAGATTTTTTTCCTAAACACAATCCAAAGAACAAGAAAGGTCTCTCTTAGTAAAGACCTAAAGGAAAAGAGGGAGTACACGTTGCAGAAACAGAGACAAGAACATACTGCACTAAATTTTTCACTCAAAAGCCCAGCAGTGGGTCTGGGTTTAATGTGTGAGAAGAAAAGAGATTGCATTTCTGAAGATGTGGTAAGAATGGATCAGGGTGAGATCTGAGAGTTGCAAAGGTCAAGTCATGGAAAGTCACCCAAACACAGTGACTAAAGGCATTTGAAGAAGATTCTTGAAGGGTGCAAAAGTACAGCAACTATTACTCTCTGGTAGGGGACAGTCCTTGGGAGTGTTCTGGCCAGGCTGGATGACAGAACGTTGGTTCAGACTCCTAGTGGGTTATGAAGAATGCAGGGCTGTCGTATGAAGAGATGAACAGCCCCAGCTTCTCTTTTAACTTCTCCCATGGGGAGAATATACATGTACTTGCTAAAAAATATAATGTTTCTTAACTCACTATGAATTATTTAGCAATAGTACATAATGAATATGGTAAAGCATCCATGAATTTTTGCAGTAAATTTAATAGAATAGAAAACATGTAACAAATCAAACATATTCATCTCAATTTGCAGCTGATACCAGTAATTGGGCAAAATTTGGCTTTCTCTTCACTTTAAGAAAAATAATTAAGACCTTAGAATTATAACAAATTAAAAATCCTTAGTCTTTGACACTAAAGAACTGTATTCTTCTTTATTCTGTGAGTTCTTAAAATGAAGGAGGATTATGGAAAAAATAAACCAGAATGAAAATCACTGACATAGGCAAATGCTAAGATACTAGCCTGCCTTCATAGCTGCAGCAAAGCTGTTACTCTTCTGCATGCAAATGATGCTCTTTCTCTCAAATTTACAACCTTTTAATTTCATGTAAAACAGATAAAAGTGTATATAATATCAGTATGTTGTATGGGAAATACTAAAACACTTAAAATGATAAAAAATACTTATTTTGAAAGTATAAGTAATACTGGAATTTAAGATTTGCTGACATTTGATTGTTGTTTTCATTCACCTAAGACCTAGAATTACAGTAAAATTTGACCACTCAGAATATTGGGGAAATCAAAATATAAGTAACATTTTTACTGAAAACAATTTTATAGCTACTATTTCTCAGCTATCTTTATGTTTGGAAAAGTGTTGGAATCTTGCAGCATTTAACAGACATTCTTGTCCATGTCAGAAAAATCTCATTTATGAATCTATTCATTATTGTAGATATCTGACAAATTGCATCAAGTAGTACCCAGATACAAATTTGTTCTAAATAAAAAATAAAGAAAATGAGAAATTATATAACACTAAATCTAGTATCCAGAACCAGATTCTGATGAAATTCTTCCTTTTGTTTCAAAACATTCATTATGAATAATTGTTTTAATAAAAATAGCTTAAGAGGATGTTTTGTTGTTGCTGTTGTTGTTTGTTTGTTTTTATATGAGAAAACCTAAAAACTAGTTTGGATGATAAATGCATCTTAAGAAGGCCAGTTTCAATTATTCAGTCTTTGTTGGTAATAGTTTTTGTTTGCTTTACCTCCTTTTGAGCAAACAAAAAAAGTTTCACATGCATGTGAACATGCTTCAGAATATTGGAACAACCTGGAATGATGTCTGCTAATTTGGGGGAACACAGAGTGACTAGGATTTCAATTTGTCACACTGCACATTCTAGCAGACATCCCAGCCTTTTGATCCTGGGCATGCTCAGAACACATAGTTTTGTACAACCATGTCCACTCACTGTTTTGCTGAGATAAATTGATTGTCTCTAACTCTTGGAAGATCCTAAGGGACAACCAGTCACTGAGTATACATGGGTGAGCCCATGAGCCTACGGTGGACAACTCCAAACCTATTATCACATGACAGCCATGTTTTAAACTCAGTGGGTCAGGTCACAAGGCAAAACAAAAAGGCATGAATGTAAGAATGGGACTTATAGGAAAGAGGGGTGATGGGAAAGCATGAGAAGACAATGGACTAGGCTGGGCCTTCCCTCATCAATCGGCAATCAAGAAAATACTCCACAGATATGCTCCGTTCTCTGCATCGTATATGTTGGGAGATTTTTAGGCTATTTGGAGTAATGGAACAGATATTCCAACACATTTTTTTTTTTGTCTTTAGAGACAGCAAGAAATAAATTCTAATGAGCAAAAAAAATTGTCCTGGTGATTCAGACTATTATGCCATGACCCCGAATTTCTTCCCAGTAACAGGATTGTGGACAGAAAAAAAAAAATTGGACTGAGAAAAATAATGAAATCTGCAAACGAATCAGCATCAAGAAAAAATCAGCTAGGACTTTTCTTTTTATAATACATTTTTACCAGGACATATTTTGTGAATTAAACATCCATGTTGAATTTCAAATTAAAAATAATTAATTTAGCTATTTTGGAAGCTTTCATGTCTCCTTTTGGTACTATAAAATATAATTCTGAAGACATACATGAAGATAACATTGTATGGGTTAAGCAATGTGTAGCTTTGTACTTAGAAATATACATGTATATACATATACATCTGTGTATGTAGCAACAATTAATGAAAAAAGAAGTCATGAATTTGAAAGAGAAAGGAAGAATATATGGGAGAGTGTGAAGGGAGGAAAGGTAAGAGAAAACAATGAAATTGTATTATAATCTCAAAGAGAAATCATTAAAACATAAGTTATTTGTTAAAAACCACATGTACACACAAGAAAATATCCGGGCTAAGTGAAAGAGAAAATGAATTAGATGAATTTGTTGGATTTTGGCAATTCAGAAGAAGAACTTCTTAGACACAAGCTATTGCATGTCTGAGTGCAGACTCATTTGCTAGCCGTGGCTCACATGCAGACATCAGAGCACAGCCTCGGATCTTGCTCTCTGCCTTCCACTTTCCTTGAACAGTTGTCACAGCACTACATATGCCACGCCACCTGCTCCGTAAGCTCCTGGGGATTTCCTGTCTTTGGCTCCAGTCTCATTTTAGGAACTCTGAGATTACAGAGTGAACATTACCACATCTGGCTTTCTGTGGTTAAGGGACTCCAAATTTACATCTCCACACTTGTTCAGCAAGTGGTTTACACTCAGCAACCTCTTCAGCTTCAGTTTTCTCTCTGAAGAGAAAGACAACTTAAAAAAAAATAGAACGAAAGGACAAACTATTTACAGAAGATCAAATTCAGAGATAGTGTATCTTCAATCTGTAACTAACACAGTCATTTTCAAACATTTAATATGCTTCAGGAATGAGGGCAATAAACGGCATTGTTCTATTCAGCGGGGAAAACTTAAGAAATTGTAAACCGGAAAACAGTTTCAAGAGATGAGTAAGAAAATTTCTTTGAGGAAATAGAAGTTGGTGCCTAGGAAAGCCTGGGACTCACAGAAAGTTGAATCAGCTTAGTAGAATTAGGGCAGTTAAAAATAAGACAATAAAGTATGCTTTTCCTCTTGAGTTTTTAAATTCAAGTAGCACCACTGATATTTTTAAATTTAGACTTTCAAATTTAGAATTTTTAAAATTACAATATGACGTATATCTCCTTTTTCAATAAATAGTTGGCTTTTCAAATATCTCTATATCTTAAATTTTAATTCCTGCATTGTCTTCATCAACATAATTCATAGAGTCTAGTTGTTTTAAGCCCTGACTAGCTTTAGGCGGCATCAAGCACCTTCTAATGTCACTACCACACACAGTATCATAATCATAATTATGTCGGGATGAGTGAGAACATTTACCAGGGATAGGATAGGTGGGGCATGTAAGGCTAGTGCTTACTGAATATTAAAAGTATTAAAAAACATTTTCCAGGATGGGATGGGGCTATCAATGAACACAGTTAGGATAAGAGTTCCAACCTCTTGGGTATGCAGTACTGGCATTGACTAATTCTCTTTTGTT
Source organism: Cricetomys ansorgei (assembly GCA_026225945.1). NCBI lineage: Eukaryota > Metazoa > Chordata > Mammalia > Rodentia > Nesomyidae > Cricetomys > Cricetomys ansorgei. The sequence goes on along the minus strand of JAMJFZ010000726.1, from coordinate 435,999 downwards.
TTCTAATATAACAAATAAAAAATTGTCTATCATGTTTTTCATTTATATTTATTTAATTAAACCCTTCAAAATATCTTAAGCATATATTTAATAACTTTGTCTTCATGTGATGTAAGCATTTATATTTGTGTGTATATATTTGTATTCTTATGTTTGTGCATGTGTGTGTGTAGATGAACACACACATACACACACACACACACACACACACACACACACACACGCCTGTGCGTGTGGAGACCAGGGATTGTTGACATTGGCTGTCTTCCTCAGTTGCTCTCTGCTTTATTTTTTAAGACAGGGCCTCTCACAGAACCTGTTCACAGATGATCTATTCTATATGATCAGCCAAAGCTGTCGGTTTTTGACTTTCTAATTAAAAAGTTTCACAGCGATTAGCCTGAAGCTTAGTCACATGTTTCTCAGGGTGAGGACTTTCCATGAAAAAGAAGAGAGAAAGTGATCATGTCCAAGCTCTTTGTACAGTGGACATCTGTGCAAGCTGACTAATGGCATCACTGGAAGGGCACGCTTTGTTTACTGTGTAGGGTGTTCAGTGGGATACTAGCTTAGAAGTCAAGCTCCCTGGACAGGACACAGAAGCTGCTTAGGCTCTGGAAATAGAAGGATCTAAACACCATTCACTGAGGAAACCCATGCAGTCACACTGCAGAGCTCATCTACCATCCTGAGCGTCCACTGATGCTGGGAGGATGGTTAAGGAAGCATCAGGGTACCACTGGGAGCTTCCTCAGGTGTGCTCTAGACTGCCTACTGGGTTGGAATGATTCCTTAAGTTTGAAGTACTGTGTGAACTGGAAGCCCCATTTGACAACCTACTAAGTGTTAGTTCATGAAGCCATGTCTCCATGCTTGTTCTGGCATTTTTATACAATGGAATCTTACCTTATTTATCCATATACTTACTATACTATGAGTCATTTTATATCATACTGCTCACTAATCAATTTGCATTTTATCTATTGCTTCAAGGCAGTACATTACATTTCTTGGTTTACAGAAATGATAAACAAATAAACATTGCTGACTAGATGTACATGATTCTTCATTTCTTGATTGTATTGGATTATTTATATACTATCTGGAAAATTCAGGCCATTTTATTTAAGACTGTAGAGTGATGGATTAGCCACAAAGGAAATAGGACATGTTGTTTTGTCATTTTTTATTATTAATTTACTTGACTAATTCGGACCCTTGTTTTCAAATAAACACAGTTATTTAACAATCACTTGAAATTTTCTCTTGGGTTTTCTTTCACAGATTGAGTTTATTACTTTATTGTAGTTTCTAGTATTTGGTTTTGTTTTTTAAGAATGAGGTAATTTTAAATTTATTTATATTGTTTTGCTGATTAGTTTTATATCAACTTGACACAAGGTAAAGTCATTTGAGAAGAAGGAAATTTATTTGAGAAAATCCCTCCATCAGACTAGCCTGTAGACAAATCTGTAGGGCCTTTTCTTGATTGATGACTGATGTGCGAGGGTCCAGCCCACTGTGAGTAGTCCTACCCCTGGGAAGGTGACCCTTGTTTTCATAGAAGGTAGACTGAGGAGAAAGCAAGTACGTAGCGCTCTTTCATGACCTTTGCTTCAGTCCCTGTCTCCAAGTTTCTGCCTTGATTTTCTGTCCTGACTTCCTTTCATGATAGACTGTGACTGAGATGTGTAAGCTGAATAAACTCTACCTGGGTGTTTTACCACAGTAGGAGAAACCTCACTAGGACAAATACAGTCCTCATAAATAATTTTATGCTTTTTTAATTGCTGTTTTTATTTTCATCTTTTTCTAAGTGATGTTTTCCAAAATGGATAGACTTTCCGTTTTGATTCTTGTTCTTTTCATTTAATAGTTTTCTTCTCAAAGCATGGACAAGATTTTCAGAACAATATTGAAATACAACACTGACAAACTATCTTCACTTAGTCCTTTTGTGTATCTATATGTGAAGTCTGAGTATGTTCATGTCAATTGTGATCTTATGTATATGTACAGGTAGAGGCTAGATGTTGATTTCTAGTTTCCTTTTCAATTGCTCCTCTCTTGGTTTTAAATTTTTATTATTTATTTTAGTTTATTACTTTATTTTATGTGTATGTGTGTTCTGCCTGCATGTATATATGTATATTACCTGAGTGTTTTGTAACCACAGAGGTCAGAAAAGAGCATCAAAGTCCCTGGGTCTGGAACTATATACCATTGTTAGCAGCCATATGGGTACTTGGAATTGAACCTGGGTTCTTTGGAAGAGCAACCAGTGCTCTTAACTGCTGAGACTCTATGACTTATTTCATCTTATATTTTGAAATAGTATCTCACACTGAACCTGGAGCTTTTTCTCTGGCTGCTCAATGTAAGCCACCTTGCCTGGTTTATTCATGTGAACTAAAATCTGAACTCATAACAGGCACATTACTGACTGAGAAATTCACCTAGTACTTAACCTAACATGTCATTATCTGTGTACTGGATAAGGTAACCATATTTTGTCCTTTAATTTGTTCTTATTCTGAATCACACTATTGGAGTTTCTCATGTTGAACCTCATGAAGTAAATCTTCCTGTGATTATAATATATTATTGTTACCAGGAGAATTTTAATGGTTGGATTAGGCTTTAATTAAGAATCTTTTGAACAAATAAATGTGTTAATTAGTTTATGCAAGAGTATGACCAAGTAATAAACAAAACCAAGTATGCATGATAAGATGTTTCACTTATGCGCATTCTACTGTAGGCCTGGCAGTTCTCTATAGGTAATATCCTCTGATTGACCATGGTCATCCATAGCAATATCTGTTGTAGTGTTAAGCTTAATTAACTTAATTCCTTTCTTGCATTGGTTATCTTCAACAAACCTTGATATTAAGACTGCACTAACTGCAGAAGATGGTGTGGAATTAACAAGGCTTTGTATAGAAGAGCTTGTTAAATGTTAGGAAGTGTATGATCTTCCAGAGTCCTTAAGGTTCTTTTTTTACTTTTATTTCTCTGGTATGTATAGGAATTAAATTGATTCATATTTTTTCTACAATTTATCCAGTACAATTCACTGTTCACACTTAGAACATTTTTCATTCATCAAAAATATTCTATAGTTAAATTATCTATTTTTAATTCTGTACTTTGTTTAGTTTTCTTCTTTTCCTTTTATAAAATCTTGTCAAAAGTCCATTTCTATAATCTTTAAATTTTTGGCTTAATAACAAACAAACAAACAAACAACCTTTAATAGGCCAATCAGATGCACAGTAAGTAACCACACCTTCTGCCAAGCCTAACAATTTGAGTTTGGTCTTCTATCCTAGGGAAAGAACCAAATTTCAAAAGTTTTCCACTAACCTCCTACATGTGAATCATAACTTTCAAATCCCTTCACACACAGATAATCAAGTCTCTAACCTACAGACACTTGGCTTGCGGGATGTAATCATCTTCCTTTACAACTTGATGAGATATAGACTAACCTAAGAGACATGTGTGAGGGGGACTTTACAGGGAGAAACCTGGAACTTAGGAAAATCTACCCTAAATGGTCTGGACCTCTGCACTGAATAAAAAGGAAAAAGAGGGAGTTGAGCCCTGTATCTCTCTGCTTACTGACTGTGGAAACGTTGCTACCAGGCACTGTACACCACGGTCACCTCACCTTCTCTAGCAAGGCATTGTGTCCCTTAAACTGTGGGGTAGACCAAACTGTTACTTCCTCAGTTGCTTTTTTAAGAATTTTGTCTCAACAACTAGAAAAGTAACTGATACAGAGACAATATGCATTGAAACCAAAGGCATTCCCTTTAAAAGAACATAAAACTAGTCCTATACAAATTCAATAAAAACTTTAAAAAATTTCCACAAAAACTAAAGATTACCATTATAAAAATTAAGGAAACAGATGTATGCTATCAATTACTAACAATGAAGATGTCAGATCTACTTAAAATGTGTATCTGTGTGTTATGTGATGGGGCAGTTAAATTTTTGGTTTTGGGAAGGTTTTTATTTTATTTTTTATTTTAATTTAATTTATTTTTTTTAATTTTTCTTCTCTCATACACTTACAGAATACATCCCAGCCTGCTTCCTCCCTCCCACACCCCCCAGGTACCCCACCACCACCCCCTTACCTACTCCTGTCACCACTCACAAACATTCTCCCTTTTCCACATAAAAGAACTATCTGTCCCACTAGGGTTACAGCACAATCAGGACATGGCACAGCAGGATGGAACAAGGCCAGGAACAATCCCGCCATCAAGGATGGGCTAGGCAACCAGGCAGGAGAAAAACGGTCTCAAGTGCAGGTAAAATGGTCAGAGACACCCCCACTCCATCCTGTAGGAGTTTTTCAAGGACATCAATCCAGACAGCCATGTGATGTATTTAGGGATCGTACAGGTTCTATGTCCGTGGCTTCAATCTCTGTGGACCCCTGAGTGCTACTCAGTTGACATTGTGGGGCTTGTTCTCCTGGTGTTCACAGTTCCTCTGACTTCTGCCATCCTTCTTCTCCTTCTTCGGTAGGGTTCCTCAATCTCTGCACGATGTTTGGCCCTAGGCCTCTCAATATGCTCCTCTCAGCTGCTTGAGGGGGCCTTTCTGGTGAGGACTGGATTAGGTACTGATCTATGAGCAAAGTGGGACATTACTGGAATTGGTTCCTGTGTTATCCAGTCTCTAGTTCTTGTCCTATCCTGCAGTTTTAGGCAGGAGTTCCCTTCCTTCCTTCCTTCCTTCCTTCCTTCCTTCCTTCCTTCCTTCCTTCCTTCCTTCCTTCCTTCCTTCCTTCCTTCCTTCCTTCCTTCCTTCCTTCCTTCCTTCTGCCTTTCCATTTTCAACAAGGATCTTGCAGGATGAATAGGCTGTAAGTCAGAGGTTTTGTGGCTGGGGTGATGTCCAGGTCTCGCAACTGGAAGCCTTGCCTGGCCACAGGGGATGACCTGTTCAGGTCCCAATCTCTGATGACTAGGGATCCTTGCTAGGTCTCTCTCTTAGATCCCAGTGAGTTTCCACTACACTAGATCTCCAGATCGCCCCCTAAATTGTCTCCCATTTCTTGTAATATCTCTATATATTTTTCTCCCTCTGTTCCTCTCCTTCTACTGGTCCCCTCTGTTCCCATTCCCATCCTCCCTTACCCCACCTGCACCTTCTGTTCAATTTCTACCCTAATAAGGAAATTCCTATGTTACACCTGGGTTCCTTTTTGTTGTATAGTTTTTCTATGTCTCTGGATACTAGTATCTTTCTCCTTTGCTTAGCAGTTAGTATTCACATATAAGTGAGTATATACCGTGTTTCTCTTTTTGTGACTGTGTTATTTTTCCAGTTCCATACATTTGCCTGCAAAGTTCATATAGTCATTTTTTAATAGCTGAGTAATACTCCACTGTGAAAATGGACCATAATTTCTTTATGCATTCTTCAGTTGAGGGTCATCTAGGTTGTTGCCAATTTCTGGCTATTATGAATAAAGGTGGTATGAACAAGTGTCCTTTTGGTAGTCTTTTGGGTATATTCCAGGATTAGCATAGCTGGATCTTGAGGTAGGTAAATATCCAATTTTCTAAGCAATTGCCATATTGATTTCCATAGTGGCTGTACAAGTTTGCATTCCCACCAGCAATGAAGGTGTGTTCCTCTTGCTCCACATCCTTGCCAGCATGAGCTGTCCTTTGTGTTATTGATCTTGGCCATTCTGACAGGTGTAAGATGGAATCTCAAACTGGTTTTGATTTGCATTTTCCTAGTGGCTAAGGATGTTGAACATTTCTTTAGGTGTTTCTCAGCCATTTGAGATTCCTCTTTTGAGATTTCTTTATTTAGGTCTATATCCATTTTTTAATTGGATTGATTGCTTTCTTTATGTCTAGTTTCTTGAGTTCTTTATATATTTTGGATATTAACCCTCTATTGGAAGTGGAGTTGGAGAAGTTTTTCTTCTCTTATTCTGTAGGCTGCCATTTTGTCTTGTTCAGAGTGTCCTTTGCTTTGCAGAAGCTTTTCAGTTTCATGAAGTTCCATTTATTAATCGTTGATCTTAGTGCCTGAGCTATTGCTGTTCTTTTCACAAAGTTGTCTTCTGCACTAATGCATTCAAGGCTCTTCCCCACTTTCTTTTCTGTCATGTTCAGTGTGTCTGATTCTATGGTGAGGTATTTGATCCACTTGAACTTGAGTTTTGTGCATGTTGATAAATACAGATCAATTCGGATTTTTCTACACGTAGACATCCAGTTAGATCAGTACCATTTATTAAAGGTACTTTGTTTGTTCCATTGTATATTTCTGGCTTCTTTATAGAAGATCAGGTATCCATAAGTGTGTTAATTTATGTCTGGATCTTTAATTTTGTTCCATTGATCGACATGTCTGTTTTTATGCCAATACCGTGTGGGTTTGTTTACTATATCTCTATAGTACAGCTGGAGATCATGAATAGTGATACCCCTAGAAATTATTTTATTATATTCAGTATTATTTTGGCTATACTGGGCTTTTTTTATGTATGAAGTTTAGTATTGTCCTTTCAAGATCCATAAAGAGTTGTGTTGAAATTTTGATAGGGATCAAAATAGGGATCATATTGAATCTATAGATTGCTTTTGGTAAGATGGACACTTTTACTATGTTGATCCTACCAATCCAGGAGCATGAGAGATATGTCTGTCTTCTGAGGTCGTCTTCAATTTCTCTCTTCAAAGACTTGAAGTTTTGGCATACAAATCTTTTACTTGCTTGGTTAGAGTTACTTCAAGATGTTTTATGTTATTTGTGGCTATTGTGAAGGGAGTTGTTTCTCTCTCAGTCCATTTGCCAATTGTATATAGGAGGGCTATTCATGTTTTGTAGTCTGCCACTTCATTGAAGATGTTTATCAGTTGTAGAAGTTCCCTGGTAGAATTTTTGTGGTCACTTATATATACTATCATATCATCTACAAATAAGGATATTTTTACTTCTTCCTTTCTAATTTGTATCCCCTTGATTTTCTTTAGTTGTCTTATTGTTCTAGCTAGGACTTCAAGTACTATATTGAATAGGCAAGGGAAAGGGGACAACTTTATCTTGTTCCTGATTTTAGTGGAATTACTTTGAGCTTCTTTCCATTTACTTTGATGTTGGCTGTGGGTTTACTGTAAATTGCCTTTATTATGTTTAGGTATGTCTCCTATATCTCTAATCTCTCCAAGACTTTTAACATAAAGGGGTGTTAGGTTTTGTTAAAGGCTTCATTGGCTTCTAGTGAGATATTCATGTGTTTTCTTTTTTTACTTGAAGTTTGTTTATGTGGAGGGTTACATTGATTTTCATATGTTGAACCACCCTTGCATCTCTGGGATGAAGCCTACTTGATCATGATGGATAATTTTTCTTGATGTGTTCTTTGATTAGGTTTGTGAGTATTTTATTGAATATTTTTGCATCAATGCTCATGAAGGAAATCAGTTTCTAATTGTATTTCTTTGTTGAATCTTTGTGTGGTTTGGGTATCAAGGTGACTGTAGCCTTGTAAAATGAGTTTGGCAATGTTTCTTCTGTTTCTATTTTGTGGAATACTTTGAGGAGTATTGGTGCTAACTCTTCTTTGAATGGCTGATATAATTATTCAGTAAAGCCATCTGACCCTGGGCTTTTGAGTAGTGAGATTTTTAACGTGTGCTTCAATTTCCTTGGAGGTTATAGGTCTGTTTAAATTGTCTATCTGATCTTGATTTTACATTGGTAGGTGGTATCTATCCAGAAATTGTCCATTTCTTTTAGATTTTCCAATTTTGTGGAGTATAGGTTTTTAAAGTATAACCTAATGATTCTTTGGATTTCCTCGGTCTGTAATTATTTCTCCATTTTTGTTTCTAATTTTGTTGATTTGGATATTCTCTCTCAGTCTTCTGATTAGTTTGGATAAGGACTTGTCTATCTTGATGATTTTCTCAAAGAACCAATTCTTTGTTTTATTAATTCTTTGCATTGTTCTTTTTGTTTCTTTGTTATCCCTCAGCTTCCTTATTTCTTGCTGTCTTCTCCTCTTGGGTGCGATCACATCTAGAACTTCCAGATGTGTCATTAATTTGTTAGTATGTGTCTCCACTCTTTTTTGGTAGGTACTTTGTGCTATGAATTTTCCTCTTTGTACTGCTTTCATTGTGTCACATAGATTTGGGTATGTTGTGGATTCATTTTCATTGGATTCTAGAAAATCTTTAATTTCTCTCTTGATTTCTGTCTTGACCAGGCCATCATTCAGCAGAGGGTTACTCAGTTCCCATGAGTCTGTAGGCCTTCTGCTGCTTCTGTTGTTGTTGAAATCCAACTTTAATTCCTGGTGGTCTGATAGGATACAGAGGATTATTTCAACTTTCCTGTATCTATTGAGACTTGCTTTGTGGCCTAGGATATGATAGATTCTAGAGAAGGTTTTGTGAGGTGGTAAGAAAAAGGTACATTCTTTTGTGTGTGGGTGAAATGTTCTATAAATTCAGGTCTGTTTGGTTTATAACATCTGTTAGCTCCTGTGTCTGTTTGATGTTTTGTATGCTTCTTGTACTTTAATAGAGATCTCCTTTTTTAGGTTTGGAAAATTTTCTTCTGTGATTTCATTGAAAATGTTTTCTGGGCCTTTGAGGTGGTATTCTTCTCCTTCCTCTTTTCCTATTTTTCTTACATTTGGTCTTTTCATAATGCCCCTGATTTCCTGGAAGTTTTGTGTTAGGGGTCTTTTGGATTTAACATTTTCTTTTACTGATGTCTCCAGTTCTTCTATAGCATCTTCAACTCCGGGGATTTTCTCTTTCTTCTCTTGTGTTCTGTTGCTGTAGCTTGTCTCAATAATTCCTGATTGCCTTTTTAGACTTTTCATTTCCATAATTCCCTCTGTTTGTATTTTCTTTATGGCTTCTATTTCCATTTTCAGGTCTCAAACATTTTTGTTCATTTCCTTTAATTCCTTGCTTGTTTTTTCTTGGCTTTAGGGGGTTTATTCATTTCTTCCTATTTTTTTGTTTTTGTTTTCCTGGTTTTCTTTTGTGGACTTACTCAATTCATCCCATTTCCTATTTGTCTTTTCATCTATTTCTATGAGAGATTTCTTCATTTTCTACTTAAATGCCTCTATCATCTTCATAAAGTTGGTTTTGAGATCTTTTTCTTGTTCTTTGGTTATGTCTGGGTGTTCGAGGCTTGTTATAGTAGGGCAGTTGAGTTTGAGTGGTGACATAGTGCCCTGGTTGTTGTTGATTGTGCTTTTACATTGGTGTTTAGCGCATCTAGGATTGGGTGATTGTAGGATTAGATGTTTAATTCCTGTGTTTATCTTTATTGGATGAATATTTTGTATTTTGTTTTTGTTTTTGTTTTATTTTTCATCCTTGAATTAGTCTCTTTTCTTCTGATCTTTGTGGCCTCTTGTCAAGCTGGGGTATCCACCTGAGTTGAGGGCTGGAGCTCTGGTGACTTTCTTGGCCACTGGTCCAGCAGGACCTCTCTGGTCAGTCCCCTGGCTGGGTCTACAATAGCACTGGGCTCCTTGCTTTTTTCTCACAGGAGGGGGATGCAGGTCTGAAGGAGAGTGGGGAAGGGCTTAGGAGAAGTGGATTATGGGAGACACAACCAAGTGTTCTGCAGATAATGATCTCACCTGGTCAGTCCTCTGGCTGGGTCTATGATGGCACTGAGTTCCTTGCTTGGGTTCCTGGGCAATGTAGGCAGAGCTGGAGGAGAGTGAAGCGAGGCTTAAGAGGAGTGGGGGACAGAACCAAGTGTTCTGTAGGTAGCAGATGGAGATATGACCTGGTTAGTCCACTGGTTGAGTCTAGGGTGGTGCTAGTCTCATGCTCTGGGATCTTGTTTTTTTTTTTTATTTTAATTAATTTCAAATTGCAAAAGAAATATAAGGGCAAAATTTAACTTGAAAAAGAAGTTTAGGAATCTCCATAATTTGTTATTAAAATTTGTACAGAACTTGGATTATGAATGTCACGTATTAAAATACGATTTGGTAAATCAATCAATAAAGAGAATAGATTTCAAAGGCAGATTATGTATTTACTTTCAAATTAATCTTCAAAGTAATTGAATAGAAGAAAATTGTTTCTGAGTGAATGGTGCAATGAAAACTAGTAACTAAATAGAAAAAGAATTAAAAACTAATATTATTTCACATAAAAAACAATTTGAGATGAATTATGTGCTTAAACATAACAACTAAAACTCCACGTTATCTAGGAAACAATATTTTTTAGAATTATAACTTATTCTTAGATCAAACACAGCAAGCAGCATTAAAATTAATGAGTAAACTAAATTTCAACCAAACTAATAATGTTTATTCATTGCCAATAGTGCTGAAGAGGTGAAAAGCAAACTATCAGACTTTGGAATATAAGGTGAAAATAATGTGTTTTTTTCCTAGTCAAAGATAGAAAACAAATTAATTTTTAGTGATTACAATATTTTTAAATTTTATTTTTATTTTGTATGTATGGATGTTTTGCCTTCATGTGTGACTGTTCCCACATGTATTCCTGGTACTTTCAGAGGCAAAAGAAGTTATCAGATCCCTGAAGCTGACGCTACAATTGGTTGTGACCTTCTTTATGGGCGCTGGGATTGAATCTGGGTCCTCTGGAAAAGAAAATAGTACTTTTTACAGTTTGGTACATTTCTTCAACCACAAAAACAAACAAGAACAACAGCAACAACAACAACAAAAAAAAAAACCCACAATTTTTAATTAGAAAAAAGCACTATCATTTAAAAGATAAATTTATATTCATCACTCATAAACACACTTAATTCTACTTAAAATATTCAATCATTATAAAGTTGAAAATTAAGAAAACACACATTCTGGACAGGGGAAAGTATGAATAGCTCATTTCTCAGTGGTAGAACACTTGTCTAGTGTAAACAAGGTCTTGGGTTCAATACCCACACTATGCACACTCATAGGAAAAAGACTTGTATAAAACACATTGCATGTTCTCTGCACTATCTGAATTTGAAAACTATTAATATCAAATTGTGGGAAGGCTGTAGTACCACTGGACTCTCATACTGTGATAAGGATTTACAATGGTATAGTTATGTCAAAAATCTCCTTGAAATATTCCTATAAAATTTAACACACTCTTGCCTATACTGTTACTCAGAAATTCTCCTTCAGCAAAAAAGTCTCTTTTCAGAAAATGCTACAAAATAGCATTTATCGGTGATTTATTCATATTACCTCCAATTCTGGCACAAGTGAAGTGTCCATCAAGACAAGAAAAGAAAAAAAAACAAAACATGTCTTATATTTATATTGTAGCATGATCCAGCAGTAAGAAAAATACAGTTTGGTATGTTGGACAATGTGAATAAATCCCATATACACACTGAGTAAAATAAATGGCAACAAAAGGGAATATACGATTTATAATTCCATGTGGATGAAATTCAAGAGTAAACTCAGCTCATGCAATCGAAAACAGTGCTGGTTTTATGGTTTTCTTTTAAGGCAGCCCAGTATCAGAGAAATTCCCAGATGCTAGAAATGCTCTACACTTACCTAAGGTGAGATGTGTATGTGAATGCGTGTGTGTGTGTGTGTGTGTGTGTTGTGTGTGTATGTGTGTGTATATGTATGTGTGTATGTATGTATGTGTGTTTCCAAGCTGTCAAACTGCAAGGAACTGTGCATTTAAGAACAAACTAATATACCTTGACTATGGAACAACATGGTATCCAACAAACACTGGCATGGTTTGGTTAATCTGCCATTTTCCTATACCAGTTCCAGACAATTCTTTAATATCTCTAGAGAGTTTTCATACTGCTTTGATTATTCATATCTGAATTTCACCATGACTTCTGCGGTTTCTCCAGCATTAATTGTGAGAGATCATTCTATCCTAAAAAAAAGTCACACATACTAGATATTATTTTTTACAATGAACATAAAAACAAACTGTACTTATAAATCTGGATTTGTCCAGGAGCACATAGTTTGTGAGCACTGAAAGCCCAAATTGTCACTACAGATGCTAGTCTTTCCTTTATACTGTTAGAGAAATACAAAGTACACTGTTAATTTCAGGTCAAACATTCACCATCAGTTGCCAGTCCCCAGGGTGGAGATAGGCATTACTCATTATCATACCTAGAGTCCTCATAGCTTCATATCATCGCAGATCTGTTAAATGAAACACTAAACACACTGTGTTTAGAAGGCCTGACCATAACCATAAATGTGTAAAGAAATATCAGGAGAGATTTTCCCACTATCTTTGTTATTTGAAGGAAAAAAGCAGTTACTGTTAAGAAAGTGAAATTATATAAAAGTGTAAATTAGGCAGAAAAATTCTGAAAGATCAAGGCATGACAGAATAAAAGCAAATCTTTCAAGATGGAATCAGATATGTTTCATACAGAAAGAAGAAAATTCACATCCATGAAGTGACTGTTCCTCTCTTGTTATCTTGGGAATATTGTTCTGCTTCAATTTTCTCATGAAATTTCTTAGCAGAAAATATCTAACCAAGATCTTAGTGGCAGGAAGATGTGATGATCTTCAAGGATGTACAAAGATCACATATATTTCAAAATAACCCATTATATCCCTTGTTTTCTTAAATTTCCTGATATTAGTTTTCTTAAGCAAAGCCCCTAGAATGTGCTTTTCAGAATGTTCATGCTCTCTTAGTGAGGCTATTCTTAAACACAAATTTTGGTTTTTGGAGTTTCCTTAGAGTGTTATCAGATAAAACATTCCCTGTGTAGGTTGGCAGAGCTTAAGAAAGACCAGGGAAATTAAACTACTAAGTACAAATCTTGTCACCTCCAGAAAAATCAATGGCCACCTAAAAACAAGCAAATGACTTTCCAATAGTGATAACTGAAGAAGAGGTGAGTGACAAAAGAAGGAAACTAGAAACAGAAATTATGAGTATGTATGGTGTCGATGTACAAGATTCTAAGGGTTGTAAGAATGGCTTTGAAATACTGATCATTCTACCATCTGAAAACCATTGGAAGCTCCTCAGATCATAAGGAGGCAAAGATGCAGACTGTGATACTCACAGCATCTCCAGGGCAGACCTAGACAACATCCTCCTGCTCTGCTTCTCAACAGTGCTGTATCACAGTTCTCACATGGAAATGTTGCAGGAGATTTCTGAACCTGCCAGTTAGGTTCACCTCTGCTCTGTATCCCCCATCACACCACTTCACTCCTACCTTATATGTGTAGCCTCAACCCTGCATTTGAGTCAGGGTAGTTTTCAGGCTTCATTTTGATGAGATCCTCAAAAGCCATGGTACATCTGTATTGCACACTTTCATGGCCATCTGCAGCAAGACTCACTGGAGAGTACCCCATTTTAAAACCATTGCCTCACAGTTCCTCTAGAATGTGCTCGTCTCTTCTACAGCTGTGCTTTTTATAATCTTTATGCAAATGGGTAGGTAGACCTAAAGGAATGGTACATTTTTGTTGTAGTTCATTTTCGAACTATTACAATTCCAGGGCACCTCATAGTGTGCTAGACATTGTTTCACAGAACTTACACATTAGTTTTTTTTTTTTATTCCTCACCAATAAAAGCTAAGAAGCAACCTCTGTCTTATGGATGAGAGCAGCCATGCCCTGCTAGCTTTTAAGTTTTATTCCAAGTAAAGAGGATTGGTGAAATGGCTCAGCGGGTAAAGGCATCTATCTGGTAAAGCATTTTAAATGGAGACACGGGCTCAACTTTGGAGCCCACATGATGGAAATGGAGAGAACAATTGCCATAAACTGACCCCTGGTATCTGCAGCGGTGCTGTGGCGTGCGTGCACCTACGCTCACAATAAAGCTATGCTGCTTTATTTTGTTAATAAAGCAAATATTTTCATATCTAAATGGATGAGCTGACAAGCTTAAATCATGGTAATCTGAATAAACAATGCTTATTCAACAAATGAACGTAGTAAAAAAGAAAAGAAATTATTCAAGGACCCCCTCAATATCTAAATCATAAATAGTTTACTTTAAAAATAATAAATATTGCTTATTATCATTTGCATCATTGTTCTTCTCTGAAAGTAGTAACTTTGTCTGTCCAAGTTCCCGCACACCCCTCTGCCAGCTAAAACCACTCCTAATAATGCCGTAGTACATTGCATTTCCAAGCATCAAGAGCCAACTGAGTTCATCACTGCTTTTAAAGCTAAGACTGAAGAAAAGCAACACATGGCAGACTCAGCATCAGTCCCCTCCAGTGAAAAACCTTTCAAATTTGTTCTAGTAACCTCAAACCAACTTCCCAGGCCATTTTTGTTTGAAGGATATTTAACTGAAGACGACTTTCCCTGGATGTGGAATAGAAGACAAATGTCTGTTCACAGAGGATCTCCTTTTACCACCGGCAGTCTGGCTTTACTTTGGCAATGGAGCATGGTAGCTGTGAATTCTGGCTAGCTCCATTTTCTCATTTTGATTTATTTGTATATCAGACCCAGCCAGTGGGTCACAGAAAACGCCAGCAGTACCCAAGTATGACTAGAATGTGGACATCTGTCACTTGCTCAAATTACTTCCTGGTCTCTTCTATAACTACTGAAACTAGTTACAAATATATCTGTCCCCTTTGCCTCATGGATTGCTCAACCACAAAATAACCTTATGACTAATGTGTTTAGCTCCTATCAGGATACTGTAATCAAAGACACTTTGCCTCATGGCTCATCTGTTGGAGTTCAGTCTCTATCCGTGACCCAGTAGTACACTGAGAGCTATTTATCCAAATGTAGAAACACTGAGTTCTGTCGAGCCCAGAACTACAGTCTGTTGGTGTCCCGTTGCATTACATTACCCGTGTTCCTAGCAACACCACAAATCTTGATCAAACCATCATTCTCAGAGTTCCTTGAGTCACAGCCTGACGTGCATTCCATCTCTAGCTCTAGGCCCCATATGAAGCTTGATGATATCTGTTAATCCAATGTAAATGCCACAGGAGTCATTTTTAAGAATGTGAAGACTGTGAGAGGCAATGCATTGCGTGTGAACTGATCCCTTGAGTGTGCTACCCCAAGCAAGCTGTGAGTGCATGAATCATCAGAATGAGATTTATTGTTGTACACAAGTACAGAGATGGGATTACCCTGTACTTCAAATAGAAGACCAGAAATTGTTTTACAACAAAATTAAATAAAAATACTACCTTTTTTATGTTTTAAGAGAAAGTACCATTTCTTATATAACCAAACATCAAACACATCAAGGTATTTATGTTCAATTGACTGCAAAATGCTTAAGTGTTTAATTGTTAACTCCCTGTCAACCAGGCCTGTTTTGGTTTTCAAAAACTTAGGCATTTCATCATTTCTTCTTAGGGTGTGCTAGTCTATGATTTTCTTTCAGAAAGATTTTTAATACCTTAAACATGCCATTATAACATTTATGTAGCTTTTACCACTTTATAAAAGTGAAGACTCAAGTTGTTATTTTAAATTTTGAACCTCAATGAAGATTTAGGTATCACTAAGATATTGAAAAATCCAATTACAATGGGACCAATAGCAAATTAGAACAACCTTTCTCCCTACTTTCAGAGTTCTACATTGGTCAATATTCATGTTTAGCTAATCAGCTGAATAATTCACTGAGTTAACAAAAACGAGGCAGACTATTCCTATAGTCACTCTTCTATGAATGGTAAATGTTGTAAGATGAGTTTCAACTTGAATAAAGGAAATTTAAAGAGCAACTTAAAGCAGCTTCCTTATGAGCACACCATACAGGAAAAAATGGAGATCGACAGCAAGTGCAGACTTTTGGAGATGATACTCAGTACAGATACTAAATTGGCATATTTCCCCATGTTTGGCTGTTCTTCCTGCTCATGAGGTAAACAATCTAAACCTGGGTACCATCATGCCATGGTGCTTCCCACTGTGTAGTAAGTGGATTAGTATGGTATTTCTGCCCAATTGACATTCTGGTACATATTCAAACCTGTAACCTTTAAACTAAGGAGCCTGAACTCATAGGTTAAATGTGCCCTTGTAACTTTGACATTGTCCTCAATTCTGAAGTGTTAGAATGTCCAATAGAGGCCTGAAGGATACTCAGTGAATTACTAAGACCATTAAAAGTAGGGTCTCTGGAATTGAAGAGGTGGATTCAGACAGCTAGAAAAACCTTGAAAGCCTCATATTCTTTCCAAGCTAAAGTGACAGCTCATGAGTGACAATTTTATTACAGAGCTCCATAATTATCAAATTAGGACTTCCGTGGATACTGGCTGATAATGAATCTTGCCACAGCGGCCTTAGTTCCTTACTGGAACTCAGCTCTAACCTGTGCCGACTTACAGACAGGTCCCATTAGTTATTCTCACAATGTACTTGTAAAGGCTCTCTGATCGTAAGAAAGGTGAAAGACTTGGAAGAGTCAGACTTGAGGTCCTATAGATAAGGAAATTTCATTATGCTTACAGCTTCTTCCTCCCCGGTTGATGTTATAGAAAAGTGTGCTGAATGGTGACATCACAGAGAGAAATGGCTTCATTATTTATCTGTGACTGCTTGCCACTAACATTACTTTTTATCTTTGCCTGATATCAACTATGGTTTCCAGTATTGACTTTCTTGGAACTTACATTGAGAAAAGTTTTGTATTTTTGAAGTTATAAATAAATTCAGCAGTTGAACAATAACACTCCTTGTTATACCAGAGGTCACTGTAGTCCCCATACATATAAAAATTCTAGGCTAGGATAAGATTCATTTTCTTTACCAGAGGGGCCTTTATATAGTATAATGTTCTCTCACTGCTAGTATTACATTATTACCTTTAAATATTTTTAACATTAGAAGAATTCACATGTGTGTGTGAGTATTTGTGTGTGTGTGTGTGTGTGTGTGTGTGTGTGTGTGTGTGTCTAAGGATTTGAGCCATGTTCCTCAAGACTGCTATGTAAATGCTCTGCCAATCTACTGTGGAGCTGTGCATCTTTGGTCCAGTTTTGAAATTTGGTCTATTCCCAGGTAAGCATATGTGGTATAATTATCTCCCACAGTGCTTTGCCTCCGTCAGCCTCCCAGCTGAGAAGATAAATAAATACCTGACGCTCGGTAGCATACCCTAATATTGTTTTAAAAGTGTATTTGGTAGACTAGGTACATTGTGAGTTCAATCAACGCCGAGCTAAGGAGCACTTGAAATTCTATGTCAATATGTGCTTAAAAACCATTATCAGCATCATAATTCATCAAGAAGAGGGAGACAGACATTGGTCCTTGTATATAAGCAGTCACACTATTGCTTGTAACCAGAGAAACTATGGATGTCCTAAGGATGAGGTACGCTACAGGGAAACACTGCTTGTAAAAGACTGAGATTAGGAACATTGTGTGTTGCCATCTAGAGGAGGTGCCTTTGAGTTCAAGGTGAGTTGAACCAGAGACAATGAGTTCCAGTGGGTGTCAGATGTAATGGACCAGGAGGAGCTCCAAACCCCAGGCACATGTCTTGTGAGGTTATGGAGTACAGTGAAAGCAGAAGCAAGCCAAACACAGGCATATCTGCTTGCTGCTGTGTCTTCCCAGAGTCCTTTGTCTGATTGCACAGGCTGTAGAGCCAACATATGACTCTTGAGTCACATGACACAAGACCTTGTCCCACAATGGAAGCCTCTTAAGTTCCTCAGACTGTATGAAGTTTGTATTTTCTGGAGCTGTGATATCTAAAATAAACTGGGACTCATGAGAGAAGGAGCAGGAAAAGCTGTTGAGGGTGAGAGTTTAAAACTATCTAGCTATTTGACTCCTGGAAATAAATTCCCCTGCAACTCTACAACACGAACAGACACTGTATCCTTATTCCTGTGGTAGGAATAGTAACAATGAGTAAGTGCTGATCATTAGTTGATAAACTTATCCTGTTTCCTTTATAGTTGTAATAATCCTTAGTTACATTAGAAACCCAGTTTTACAGAAGCCTCTTTACTTGACAAGCTTGGCCTACAAAAGAAAGCTGAGGCTGTGGCTATCAGGACTGCTGTTTGGATGACTAAAATGATCTTCCCATGACTTTGGTGAAGGGCTTGTTCTCTGGGCCTCCCGTGTACCAGTTCCATGTAAATTTATTTCACCAAATGAATATTTCCATAAAAGCACATACACCAAATCAGATTCTTTTTCTTTTCATAAAATTATTCATTCCAGTTCTGACTTATTTGTTTTCTTACTGCTGAGGCAAGTTATGTTTAAACCTCAGGAATTATCCAAGAATCTTGGAATGATGAATTTCAAGCACACTTACAGAAATCACAGGGGAGTAGCCCCTTGTTAGTAATTCAGCTACTCTGGACTAAACATAAAAAAGGGCTCCCCCATAATTCCACAATTTAGTCTTTAGGACTTAGAAAAAACATATTCACCTGCAAGGCATGAGAGAATTTTAGAAGTGTTAAACAGAAGAGCCTGAGATGGGAAAGTATCAGAGAGGGGCTGATGTGAACATGCAGAGACAGCCTTGGAGGTCAGAGCAGGAGGTATAAAGCATGGATGAAGGAGGAGTTACAGTCATCCGAGAGGAGAGCTAAAAGTCAAGTAATGTGGGGCCGTGGAAAGGCAAGGTCATAACTTTGTCAGCTCTTCTTCTGCTTCTGATTCACAAAATAGCAGCATGATAAATCTGCTAGTTGAAAGTACTATATTTGTTACAACAGCAAAATAAAATAGGATAATTTACTTATTTATCTTCAAATTACTCCTTTTTTTTTAACCCCTTCAGAGTAATTTACTTAACATCCATCTACATGTATTTTTCTAGTTCACATCAACTAGAATTATCCAGATTTGAAATCCTGTGTTCTGTAGAACTTAAAAGTCTCTGCTTAGGGAACTTGAATGCCGAAAGTGAAAGTAATGGTCCTGAGTAGAGTCCATATAATCTCGGTAGACACTGTTTATCTGACATAATCACCACTGCATATTGAAGCAAGGCATACTAAGCCAAGAACATATGGATACATAAATATGTATGTACATATATATGAAGTTTGGTATGCATAATTTTTTACAAATGTATTTCAATGCTATGTCTCAAGATCCCATTTTTCCTATTTATAAAACTAAATGTGCAACATTTTGATAGAGACAGAAACACATCTTACCTGTAACATCAAAAGAAAATGCTTTCTGTTATACTGGTCTCAGATGCTCTGGGGATTTCTAATACATCTTTTGTTGATTTCCCTGAGTTTGTATATCTGGTATAAACTGATAATATAATTTCAATTCCAGTGTCTTGTCTTCATGTAATAATTCTTATTACCTGCAATTGGACAAAACATGTGTACTAATATATACAAATTGAAAGCACATTAAAAGCAAAGATAAAAAAATAAGTTGTGAATTTTTGCTGTTTTAACACTTACCCATTTGGATATATTTTATGTGTATGAGTATTTGGTCTGTGTATATGAATGTATGACACATAATCTGATCTAGACATTAAAGGACAATCTAATAATTTATAGGAATTTGTAAATTGTATCTCTCATGAACACTAATGCAAATATCTTAAATAAAATGCTAAAAATTGCTTGTTAACATATAGTGATGGCTACTTCTCCAATGGAGGTAGTGTGCAAAGTTTATAGAAGCTCTACTTCTACCTTTTCAACTCCCTGTTGCAATTATTGTAAAATAATATTTATTTCACTAAAAAGACAATTGCTAAGAAAATTGAGCAAGTGTTTTAGAAGTTCAACAAAGCAAAAACACAGACAATTAAATTCATAAACCTATGTTCAACATTATTTGGCATTTTGTGGATTTAAATCAAAACCACATGAAATGTTTCTGTAGCTAATATGGGCTCACACACATACACACAGACATACACACACAGACAAACTCACAGTCTAAGAGTTAGAAGACTAGAACCTGCATTAAGAACTTTAACTCTAATACATTAATTGCACAGTTGCTAAGCAATATAGCCACTTTGAAAGACAATTTTGCAGAATTGTATACCCTTTATCATTTATTTTTCATGTGGTTCAGCATTCACAGCTCCAAATATTCACTTAAGACAATAGAAACTTCACTTGTTGAAAAGACAAGCATATGTATGTACGTGTGAGTGTCTGTGTGTGTCTGTGTGTGTATGTATGTATGTTTCTATGTGTGTGTATGTGTACATATGTGTGTGTGAGTGTCTGTGTGTGTCTGTGTGTGTATGTGTACATATGTGTGTGTGAGTGTCTGTGTGTGTCTGTGTGTGTATGTGTACATGTGTGTGTGTGAGTGTCTGTGTGTGTCTGTGTGTGTATGTATGTATGTTTCTGTGTGTGTGTATGTGTGTGTATGTGTACATATGTATGTGTGAGTGTCTGTGTGTGTCTGTGTGTGTATGTGTGTGTGTCTGTGTGTGTATGTGTACATGTGTGTGTGTGAGTGTCTGTGTGTGTCTGTGTGTGTATGTATGTACGTTTCTGTGTGTGTGTATGTGTGTTTATGTGTACATATGTATGTGTGAGTGTCTGTGTGTGTCTGTGTGTGTATGTATGTACGTTTCTGTGTGTGTGTATGTGTGTTTATGTGTACATATGTATGTGTGAGTGTCTGTGTGTGTCTGTGTCTGTGTGTGTGTGTGTGTGAGTGTGTGTGTATGTGTTTGTGTGTCTGTGTGTGTGTGTATGTGTATGTGAATATGTGTGTATATGTGTATGTGTGTGTGTGTGTGTGTGTATGTGTTTGTGTGTCTGTGCATGTGTGTATGTGCATGTGTGTTGCTGATCAGTATACCCAGCACTTCAACCACGCTAGCCAAGTATGTTACCACTGAATCTTATCCCAGCCCCATTTTCAGTTACAGAATCATGCACCGTCTTATTCTATAAAATAAAAGTCAGTGATTTTTGTGTTCTGAGCACAGAAATTGACTTTTACAGCAAAAAAAAAAAAAAAAGTGAAGAAAGCAGAGACATGGGAAGAGTAATTTCTTGTTTCAGTTGCCTCTCTTTGTATTTTGACCAGAGATGCCCGTCTTAGCACACTTAGTCAGAAAGACTGGAAGCACCTGTGTTGTGTGAAACTGTCCCTTTAAAAAATTACAGTTTGCTTGCCTGACCCCCTAACATCATGGACGTGTTTGGTCTAGTGGGCTGGCACAGAATAACGGGCTGGTATAAAACAAGGTTCTTCCAATAGGTGTGTAGGATCTGATGAATCTGTAAATTCTTCTATGTGTACTTCTCCTGAAATTTTTCTGGAAAGTAAGATGTGTCAAATTTGACACAAAATTCTTGGACATGAGGCATGATTACCAAGATACACTTGGCTTTAATGATACAGAAATAAGGTTAAATAATTTTATACATATAGATCACAATCACAATTTAAAATGCCATATGTATTTTCATAGAGAACTTTCCAATGTTTATTTTTCTTGAAATTACATTTTTTTATGTCAGGAGAGTGGTCAGTGCTGATTGTTCGCGTGCCACAGGACACTGTTGGAGGTCGGAAGGCAACTTGCAGAAGTCAGTTCTCTCCTGTGGACCTTGCACACCGAGCTTTCTCACTGGTCACATTTTTCTAACATAAAGACCAAACAAAGATTTTTAAAAAGAGTTTAGAATTTGTTACACCTGCTTATATTGTCACATAGCACCATTTTTCTTTCTAAAATCTTTCAATTTAAAAATAAATACAGTTGAAAAGAAAAATTCAAAAATATAAAACTGGAAATCTCCAAAGATTCTAAACCTCTAGGAATTTTATGTCTGCCATTTAATGTCTGTGCCTGCTACCAGTCTCCATGATTATATGTGAGGGTCTTCTTCATGGTTCTGGGCATTTGCATCGACATACAAATATCTAGACATAGCATAATATATTAAATTAATATATACAATAACCAAGCTCATTTTATTCAGAAAACTAATGAATATGAGTACTAGGGGAAATGCATTTCCTATAGCTAGTATAACATGAGCTCTCTGGGAATCAAGTGATAAGTGCAGAATTTAAAAAAACAAAAAAATGTAAGTGATTTCAGAATAATGAGTGACCATTAGATACTGAGAGCTGTAGGAAGCATAAAACTTGTATATGTAAGCATAGGATGTCAGCAGGAGCCTAAATGAGGCGTGATTATTTAAATCAAAGCTTCAGGTTATTTTCACCCGAGATTTGTATATTATGGGTAAATCTTTGATTAGCAGGCAAGTAGCCATGTGTCAAATGACATTCATTTTATTTCTTTATATTTAGCTGCAGCACAATTATTGTTCTGGTTTTACTTTTGTTCACTAAAGAAGGTAAGAGAAATCTGACAGGTCACATTCTATCCTTTCTCATGAAAAATAAAGAACAAAAAGGAAGCAATCACTGTAAAAGTGACCCCAAAGAGTCGGTGTTTAAGAAATATGAGGAGAGCAAGGACAACAGGATAGATAGGATGCCTGGGACCATTGCTTGAAAAGGCAGCTTGGAGGTAGAGGTGTTATTTTTCTCTCTGCTGAATCACCACCATCTATCTATTCCAGAGCAGTGAATGTACACTGAAGATGCTTAAACAACACGTCAAAGTGAATGCTTGAGAGAGGGGGTGTGGGGAGTCTGTTGGATATAAAGTCAAACAAAGATAGTTTTGAACACCTGAGAGAAGCACCTCAGCTATTCTCCCTCCTCCAGGGACTGCTCTGAACATCAGCAAATATATGTATGAAAGAACACCTGTGCCTTTCTATGTAGAGCAGGAGCAGAAGTTCTCCAGCAGTGGCTTAATAGAATTGCTTTCTAGTTCAAGTTTACTGAGACACTCAGGAGTCAACGGTTGAATTGTTAGAAGGAAGACTGAAGATCAAGTATAAGCAAATTTGGATTTGGCTCACAGCTGATGAGCCAAAGTCTCAAAGCCATGAGTCTCCAGTGATTATGTATACAGATCCCACTGCTATGGAATACTAGTAAGCAGTACAAAGGAATGGTACCACATGGACAAACCTCTTATCTATTAGAGTAGGTTACAGGCAGATGCAGGAGAACAAGATCTAAGGGTAGTGAATCAGAGCTGAGCTTCTGTGTGGCCCAGGAAAGAAAGTGATGGTGCGACATTTAGTATTTTTATCCCATTTGTTAAACTACTTAAATGGAAATTAGGTTGAGGAGTCTCTAGTGCCCTGGATTCCTATACAAACAAATCCAAACACTTCTCAATGCAAAAAAGCAAAACAAAACTAGCTGAACCAGCTAGAAACTGTAAACTAACCTTTAAGTGGGCCAGGGCTTTCCCACAGGGTAGCCCGAACAAGCCTACTGCTCTATTTTAGTCACTCAGAAGTTTTTTTTTAAGTGTTTACTTGTGTGTAAATTGCACACATGTGTGTGTGTATTCTGAGCATGAATATACATGCTCACACATGAGTGGGACAATGTGGGATGGGCCTGGGGAAGAAGGAGAGCTGGATTTGACTGTAATCTTTTGAGAAATGATGAGGATAACAGTAACAGGAAGGATTAAAATGTCAGAAGCTGTACTTAAAACCATAAAGCACAAAATAATAAAGCAAAGAGTCAGTATAAATATGGAAAGCTAATTAAATAATCCTTTTATACTGACTTCATGATAGGTCTCATCTCAACTAAACAGTTTGAATGAATTAACAGGGACCCATTGCAGGAAACAGCTGAAAATCCCCAGTACAGAAAGAACCATTTCTTCCCAATTCAGAACTGTTGGACACTCAGCCAGATTTTTCCTTTCTCCTCTGATTAACACCCATTTTTTCTGAATCAGCCTGATTGGGTTTATACTCTTTTAACCAAAACTCTTTATGAAAGAACCCCAACTTCAAAAAATAATCTCAGTCAACTGAACTTCTTTGATTCCCTCCAAACCTCTTTGTATCCCTCAGGCACAATAGGAATGAAATACTGTCAGCCAGTGAGTCAGGATTCTAAAACCAAAATTGCAATGATTTGAATTTAATCTTCTTAAAAATGACTAAGGTAATATGACAATAAATCATGAATTAAAAATAAATTATATCCCAAGTCATGAAGTATGTAATAATGTCTGCTTTCAGTCCCTATGAAAATACAGTTAACGTGAGCACTGTCTGCCACACTTCTCGTATCTCTGTGCTCTCAGACTGATGCATGCTCTCTTGAGACTGTTTGTCAAGGAGATGCAAGACTCGACACAGAACCGTGTCTTGTGGCAGCAAAAAGCTTCTGCTGTATTTTCCAGGCACTTTGTAGAATCAGAGCACTGTCTTTGTCAATCCATATGGTTCTTTCCTTCATTTAAAATACTTAGTTTTCCTTTGTTTATGCTTTACATAAAACAACGTTCCTCTCTTGTTGAAACAGTTAATGATTTCCCTGAAAGTCCTTAAAGAAGATGCTCAGATAATGAACAAAAAACAATTTGATTTTTTCTAGCCTCTTACATATATTTATTTATTTATCTAACACAAAATGTTTGATTATTTTGATTCAGTAAAAATCTGTTTAATTCCAGGTTAATAATCAATCTATACATTCCATCAACTTGTCACTATAAATAGTGCATTATGCTAGAGAGTTATAAAGAAACCAAGGGAGAAAAATAGGACAGAGACTATGTCCTAGATAAGCTTAAATCTGAAGCTCATAAAACTACTGGATAACATTTAAGTACCATACTTGCATGACACTGACAATGTGGGGAATGGAAAGCCATGTGGCCAGAGAGCTCATGGAAAGCTCATCAGAAGAAACAGATTCAACTCTGCCTATTCAGAGGTTTTTAGGATAATACCATGAGGACATATAACAATCATATGTATCAGGCTGTATAACATTGTTCTGGCTATCATTAGCATTCCATCTAACAAACAATTATTGAATATGGCACAGAAGGCCTTTTCCAAAGTCATAGAGGGCATGGGCTTCATCGATTAAAATGACTTTTATTTTTATCCTTGGAGGATGAGAAACACTTCTGGAAGGATAAATAATTTGTTCACACAAAGAATAAGAGCAAATAAACCACAAGGAAGGTTTGTGATGTTTCCTTTGATTCATGTGCTGAGACTTGAACTTCTAATCGGGTTATTTTTCTTACAGGAATGTTTCATTTAAATTTTGGCTCAATGATACTGTTAATGAAAATCATGCTGTACTTGATGATAAAGCCATTGGGAGAAGTCAACTTTTGGTTAAAAAATGAGGGCACCAAAACTGGGGAAAATTTTAATCAAATTATAATGTACACATATAAAATAATATCATACTATTAAATTATAGTGTGCCTTTTCTATAATGTAATAATAATACTAGTACTGACATGCTTCACTGAGGATAGTAGACCAGACACAAACAATTCTTGTGTGCACAAGGCCTACTAACATTGACTATGTATAGGGAAATATTCAGTAGAAAGATCAACAATATGCTTTTAGAATGATACAAACTTTTTGTAGCCGAGACCCCACACATCATGAGAGCTCTGAGGAACGAATGAATTTTTACGGTGGAAACACAGCATAAAGAACTCTAGACCCCTCTTCCTCTCTCAGGGCTTTATACCCAGAGGTCAAACCACCCCAGCATGGGCCTAAATGTACAGATATATTGAACCTTTGGGCAAGGGCTAAATAAACAACATGCACCTCATATTCACACCATACACAGTATGGTTGTGCATCATCATGTGACTAAGTTTACAGGGATGCAAACAGAACTTTCTTTCAACAATCAGCTACTCCAGAACAACTAGGTTTTGTCAAAGTCCATTTTGCAGCCCCCAACTACAGAATGGGAACAAGAATCACTTAAGAAAACATTTCTTGGAATCATTTGCTAAAAATTCACCTTAAGTTTAAGCTGGTTTGATCATTGATTGAGTAATCAGAATTCAAAATGATCTGTCCCTCTCAGCTATTGTGTGAAAATTTGTTGGCAAGAATAGTGCAGGGTAACAAATCTCACACTTCTACCCATGTAGAATGGAACTGAATAGAAATTTAAGTGGGTAGTCAATTGTGGGAGACGGGTTTCTTATTGTTGGAATCAGGTTTACAAACAAGGAGAAAGGAAATTGGACTATTTCATAGCTATATAAATTAGAGTTGGAGATATGAGGTTGAACTCATGTTTGGATCAATAAGAATAATAATGGCTATATATAAAACTAGTTTATATGGGTATGTATATGGTTTTATTATATACACACAACGTTATTTTCTCTATCAGATGAGAGAGCCTAGAAACAGTGATAGCCTCATAGTGGCAAACACTGTAACTGACCAGTTTGGGTTTCTAATATTTTCAATAAAATACATTGTGGTTCCTTGAAGAAATATCTGAGTTCTAAACCTGGAACAAGAACTATTTAAGATGAATCTATGATACTTTTTTACATGAGAAAGTACATGAATTACAAAAAAAACCCATGCATTTATTAGACAATAGGCCAAAGTTGCCAAAAACTAACTGAAGGAATTTCTAGAAATGAAAACGATTTCATTGTTATGAATAAAATCAATGACATACTACTGGGCAATAACATAAACGACAGATAAGATAGATTATTGAATTAAACATTACGATTGAGAACCACCAAATGCCTTCTATAGATAATACTAAATATATTATATAGATACACAACCCCTAATAAAGGGGGACATAAAGTTATACTCCTTAAATGTGGCTGCGTATAATAAATTCCTTCCATATAGTACAACTGGAAACAAAGCAATCCTCCCTTCATAAGTCAATATAAACTTCACAGATCATGCTGGTAAGATGTACCTTGCTGTTTCTGTTGCTTTTTTCCCCATCATGCAAAACCCTACGATAATCATGGGAAGCAACAAGTGGATTCTGATGCTATAGCATTCTATGAATTTTAACTCAAAATAGTCAAGGCCACTAAAAAGAATTAAGTCTAATGAAAAGAGATAAAGCAGACCTAACTAAATGCCACAGGGTATCCAGGATTTATGCCTGGGAAGAAAAAAATTAGCTAAAAACAAAGTAAACTTGAACATACTATGAGTTTTAGTTATTAATATATAAATTTGGTTTGTTAGGAAGACATATGAGGTAATCTGATGATTATTATGAGGGCACAACGTGACGTAAGTGGGAAGCTTCAGTACTATCTTACATTTTCTACAAAGCCTGAAACTTTTCCAAAATGCAAAGTTAGAAGCTGTATGAACACATCAATTTACAACAAAAAAAAAGTATATAAGGAAAAGCATTGATACACTGAAGTGATGAAGATAAGAGAATTAAAATACATATCTTTTAGCTAACAACAAAAATGGGAAATAGTCCATTACATAGCATAATGTTGAAAGAGTACTTTGGTTGTATATGTGTGTGTGTGTGTGTATTTAATTTTCTGAATAATCTCTTTGCTCTCATTTTTATCACTTATCTAGATTTACTTTTATAGATGCCAAGTATAAAAGAAGCTAGGGAAATTCTGATAGTCATGTCTTTAATTTTAGAGAAATTTGTTTTTTCACGTCTTTGTTGCCTGTTTCACTTGTTGTCTGATTATCAAAGCAACCAATGAGTACAAGATGAATACTCAGCCTCAAGAAAGCAGATCTCTCACTTAATCAATTATGGTTAACAGAGAAACGCTGGGAAGAAGTTTCGATTGTCATAAGTAAATGACAGAGCTAGATAACATAATATAAAATTAAATGAAAAAATTTTATTTTTTTAGTATATGCTGTATGTTTGTGTAAAAAAATTAAAAAGAAGAAACATACCTGAAATTTGACCTATGTTGACATGTGTTTCTAATACACATTAAAAAGACTTAGAATTTCCCATTAAGTTTCTGGTAACCTTTTTCATTTTATATTTACCAACAAAAAGTACTGGGTTCAAATGGTCTATCCCTTACTCCATTTTTTTCATTTCTTTAAGAGTTAAGTCTGGTGGGTGGGTTCCACTATATTTATCCCCCAATATAGAAAGAAACTGTCTAATTTGAAAGTATTTACAATGCTTATTTCAAAGCTGGAACTCAAAACATAATTGAATCCTTCATTTTCAGATGAATAACTTGTCTTTTGGAACAGTTAACAAAAGATAGTTAATTATCAAAGATTGAGATAGAAAGGGTGCTATTTAAACATAAATAGTGCTTCCCAAACAGGAAACCAGAGGGAAAGGATAGATGATTGAGCAAATTTCTCTTCCCTTCATTACTAAAATTACAAATACTGATTAGTAGAAAAAAGAGAATGAAATCAATCTGTTGGGGTCCTTAGATAGAGCAGGTTATGTACGGCATAGGTAGGTACTTTCAACACAGTGAACTCCTACAATGAAAGTTTGGAGGCAGGTAAGAAATGCTGGTACCATGTCCACAAGCATAAAAGTAAGTATCTCTTGTTGAGGAAGGATAAACTGAATTCATTTCAGGGTGATCCAGGAGAATCCAGAGAAGAACTGAAGACAATGCTGGTACAGAGAAAGAACTCCAGCAAGAGAGCCATTGGTTGATGGGCAAAGATGGTTCTGTGTTTGGCATTGTAATGGAAGAAATCAACACTTCCTGCTATCTAGAAACAGGCTTGTACTTGAAAAAAAGTTGACAAATGTGTGGGAAAATCCCTGTTCCTAGTCACTGGCACAGTGAGTCCATAGATACCATGCAGTATGCTTGGTGCATCCTCACCTGTCATATACCAACGTTGAGTGACACTACAAAGACATTGCTCTAAAGCTGTGTTTCACAATGGATTATCTCTTAAAGTATAGTACAGTTTCCATGGCTTGATAAAGCAGAGTCATATCTCCCTCACCTCAGTACACAACATGGTAGCTATTATAGTACCAATGGAAACACAGAGAGTAGCATGTGAGCTCCATTAGGAACCATGTGGAGGATATGTGAAGGCAGTGACCTATCTGTTTAAGAGCAACTAGGTGGTAGAGTCTTGGCTTAGCCAGCACAGGTGTTGAGAAGGACAGGTACATTTTCAGGTGCTGTTCAATGTAATCCTAGAGCTGCAGTGATGACTCTGTAGGAATTCTGACAACTGTCATCTCTTTCTAAAGCATATTAAAAGTGCCCTGAATCCTTAAGGAGTAACTCAAGCTTTTTAACTGTTCTGTATCATTTCTCTTAATTTGGAAGCTTTGTAACTTCATCATCAGCCACTGTCTTTAGTTTTACTTTTCTTTTGTGCTGAGGATAGAAACTAGAGGCTCCCAGGTTATGTGGATGTTCTGTGACTGAGCCACATACACTCCTACTCTTGTCCTGGTACAAGATCTGAAGGATCAGTCAACCTAGACTGACCCAAACGGTAGTAAAAGGTAATATTAAGCAATTCTTTTTTAACAAGTGATGAAACCACATAACTTTTATATTTTTTTCAGCTGTATATTTAAATATTATTATTAGATTTGTATCAGATATACTAATAATACTTAGAAGGAAGAGAATAATTATGATATATATATAGTATAATTGAATAGATGTTTCTATAACTCCTGTCATTACAGCATGGATAAGAAACTATTTTATGACTCAGTATTTTCAAATATACATATATTTAGAAAATATAAACACTAAAACTTATTTTGCCATTAAAACATGGTTAGTGGGGCTAGGAAAACTGTTCAGTGATTAAAGCTCTTGCTGTGCAAGGGAAAGGGCATGGATTCAGTTCTTCAGTACCCACAGAAATCTGAGGTTGGTATGACAGACTGCTTATAATGTCTGGAGGTAGGGGCACTGGGATGCCTTCCCAAGTGTGCCTACTGCTGAAGAAAGTCTGTCTTACAACCACAGAAGGTATATACAAAGTGATTCTATTGAAGATCCCTTGCTGATTCTGGGGTTTCACTTTCTTTGCCTCTCTGCACCCCTAAAAACAGCCTGTGGGAAAGAAATAAGAATGAATCAAAATGTAGGCAGAAGCATAACAAGCTACAAGCAACAAACAACAATCATGATAGTAATTGTATCCAGAAAACCATTAACCCTGAAATAATTGCTAAGAGCCTAAGTAATATCCTAAGACCCCAAAAGATAGTAAATAAACAAGGCCACTTTAGACAATCACTATTGACTAGCGGTCAGGGGAAATGTGACTCTCATATTTAGACAGTAC
Source organism: Cricetomys ansorgei (assembly GCA_026225945.1). Lineage (NCBI taxonomy): Eukaryota > Metazoa > Chordata > Mammalia > Rodentia > Nesomyidae > Cricetomys > Cricetomys ansorgei. The sequence goes on along the minus strand of JAMJFZ010000726.1, from coordinate 405,861 downwards.
GAAATCTAAAAAAAAAAATGGATGCCAATACTTTTGTTTTGTTCTTTCTTTGCACTTTTAACCTTTGCTAAAAAGAAGCCTAATCATACAGCAGCAACTACTTAAAATGTTCTTCTCTTCCACAATAAATGTTAGTGGAGATAGATATATCAATAATATCTATATTTCACTCCTTTGAGGAGCAATTTCCTTCTCTATGACAGCAAACATTGACCATTTTAAGATTATGACTCTACATTTTAAAATTATGCTTACATTACTGTCTGTAAAATTCAAGATGTGATGCCTGCTTTTAGCAGCAAGATCCTTTGATGGATATAAATGGTGGCTAACAGAATGTGACTCGCAAGGAAGGATTGACAGCCCACTTAAGTCCATGATTCACAGGATACTTCACTCTTCTGATACAGCTAAAAGAAAAAGAAACACAGACGATGTTAGGAAGGATAACCCCCATTTCTATTTGGATAAAAATGGTGTGAAAGTACTTTAATGGCTCCACTGCACTCAGGGTTTCATTTATTCCTCTCTTCTTGTTGGTAGGCACTGGCAAGAATTTGAAATACATCTGAAGGAGGATTTAAACCTTGGATGATGAAAAATGATTTCAGAAGCATAAGGGAATCTTCAAAACTATTGCCATGGCTCATCCAGATTTCAAACTAAATCACTCAATTTTAAATCATCAGATATTAGTCTTAAATATTTCAAACAAGCTGCATGGTGATTATTATTGACACATCAGTATTCAAGATGCTTATGCGCTCCCTCTCTCTCTCTCTCTCTCTCTCTCTCTACATATATATATATATATATTTCATATATATATATATGAAAATGCATCTCATATTACCTACATTTCCCTAAGATTTGCACCTCTGTACCTCTCATATTTGTAACACATGGTACTGACACTGAGAACATTATTGTAGAAAAAGAATTATTTTTATTTTATTTTTTAGTATTTCATACAACAGCTCTGCATCGACATTATTTCCACCCCTCTCTTTCCTAAACCCCATGTGTGCTTTCTTCTCCTTTTCAAATTCATGTCTTACTAACTATTATTGGTACACAGACACATACCTATGGGAGAGAGAGAAAGGAGATGAGGACAGAAAGAAATCCTGTCAAGCTCATTCAGTACATGTGTTTAAGGATGAACATTTGGGATTGGATAATCTATCTAAAGACTAAACCCTGGAGAACAGCAATTCTCCCTCTCTCTGCCATCGTTAATTGATGTTAGTGCTTCATCTAAAGGCAAGACCTTGTGAGATTTGCCCCATCCATGATGATGTGTGAGATGGTTATGTCACCATGCTGGTCTTTTTTGTTCATCGTATTGTTGAGATTTCATGGGAGCAGCATTCCTTCCATAACTAGAGGACTCTGTCTCAGAGTCAACATCCTAGTCATCTGGCACTTGCAATCCTTCTGCACACTCTCCCATCCTCATCTATGAGCCTTAGGTGTGTGGATGGCCTTGTAGATGTACCAACTGCAATCCTCCTGCACTCTCTCCTGTTGTCATCTATGAGCCCTAGGTGTATGGATGAATTTGCAGATGTACCAACTGGGAATATTCACCTCATAGCCTCTTCATTTTGTCCAGTTGTAGATATTTGTAGGATCCTAAAAAAATTCCACTGATATGCAGTAAGATATACACTTATCTTTGGGTAGAAATGTGTACAATAAAGTTAAGATTTATATTGTTTATATGTTTAGTAAAATGACAGTAGTAGGTTTTCTTCTAGGGCCGGACCTATGTCTACAGTACATGAATTCCCTCCAATGGAGTGGGTTTTAATTCCAATTAGATGGCTGCTAGTTACCTCCAAGCTATAAATGCCATTATTACACCCTAGAGGCTATCTTGCCACTGGTTACTGTAATGGTATCTAGGCTATACTTCTCTGTAGGAATACTGGCTTTTCTCCTTTGAGAGCTTGCATGGTAATTTCTGTTGCTATGAGAGCAAGTCCTCGGGGGGATGCATCCAGGTAAATTCCATATTACTTTCCCAGTCATGTGTCCAGATGTGTGTAGATTTCAGCAACACAGCCTTACCTTAAACTTCTTGGAGGTAACAAAGTGCAATAACAACAGCCTATATTATTTTGGGGGCTTATATTATTTCTGACTCTCCTGAACAACAACCCAAAAGGAGACTTCTCATGCTTGGTTCTAGGGGATTTTGTTAGATAATCTATGACTTTTGGGGAGAGTTTTATCACAAAGTGACACAACTCCATTTAAAATGTATCTTTTCTTTTCTTTTTCTTTTTTTGCCATTCCCTCTTCATAGCATCTGTGTTCTAATATTTCCCTCTCTAGAACTGATTTTTGTAAATTTACTTTGTATCCAGCCACTTTACCCAAAATAGTGATAATTTCTATTAGTTTTCTGGTGCAGTTTTAGGAAATTGTTATGTGTAATATTATATTTCTAAAATAGAAATAATTTGACTTATTTTCCTATTCATAGCCATTAGATTTTGTTCTCTTGTCTTATAATCTTAGCTAGTATTTCCAGAACTGTATTGAAAAGGAGTGTTGATAGTCAATAGCCATTTCATTTCAGAATTTAAGGGGATTGCTTCAAGTTTCGTGTTTTTTTTCTTCATTTGGGATAATATTAACTGAGGTTTGTCATATATGGTAATAATTATGTTGAGGTATGTTCCCTATAAACCCACTCTATTTAGGACTTTTATCTTGAAGATCTGTTGAATTTTTGTCAAAGACCTTTTTCTACGCCTATGGAAATGATCATATAGTTTTTATTTTTAAGTCCATTTATATAATTTTTATGTTTATTGACTTACAAATGCTGAATCATCCCTGCATCTCCAGGATAAAGCCAACTTGGTCATGGTTGGATATTTTTTATAACTTATTTTATCTTTTATTTTTGAGATTATAATTTAATTAGAACATTTCTCTTCTTTTTCTTCCTTCCAAACTTTCTCTTATAGCCTTCACTGCTCATTCAAATTCATGGTCTCTTTTTTTTTTACTAATTGTTATTGTAAGTATATCTGTATATGCATATACATGTATATTTCTAAATATCCACTATTCAGACTGTATAATGATACTTGCATTATGGTTTCTGCACTGACAGTTCAGCATTGGACAGCACATTGGTGTGCTCTTTTCTAGGGAAGGCTACGTCTATAATTCCCTACCTTCCTCAGTTGTATACAGTTCTTTGTGTAGGTTGAGGCCTCCTGGGTTTTTCCCTGTCCAGTTGATCAGATTCATTGGTGTCTTCCTTGTTCAGTTCCTTTTTAACCAGTCATGTTGGTTAGACTTTATGGGTGTAGCTTCTTGTACTTCTGGGAGACATAGAGGACACCATCTCATGACAAACTTCTTGATCCTCTGGTTCTTACTATCTTTCCATCTCTCTTCTGGACTGTTTCCTGAGCCTTAGGTATGAGAGTGTTTTGTAAATGTATCCATTTGGACTGGGCTCCAAAATCTGCATCTTGATTGGGCTCTATATGTTGCAAAGAGAAATTTCAATATCTGAAAGCATGAATTCTTCTAGGCTGTTTATACCATGGATATATTTTCTTTCTCCTTACCTATACAGATAGTTTTGTTAAGTACAATAGTCTTACAGGTTAATATGTATGGTCTTTTAGAACCTGAAGTACATTGTTGCAGGTACTTGGGACATTTTATATATCCATAGAGAAGTCTTATTTCCTTTGTTGCAGTTTCCTTTATATACGTATTGTGTGTATGTGTGTGTGTGTGTGTGTGTGTGTGTGTGCATATTTTTCTTCTTGAAGCTTTTAATGGTCTTTCTTTTTTTCTGCATGATTAGTATTTTAAATACAGTGTGTCATAGTGAGTTCTTTTTGAACCTTGTATATGAAGTGTTCTTTGTGCTGTCTATATCTGCATGGATGTGTCTTTCCTTAATTTGAGAATTTTTTTCCTATGATTTTATTGAAGATCTAGTCTACATCATTGTCCAATCATTCTTCTTCATCTATTCCTGTAATTCAGGATTTCATCTTTTCATGGTGAAGCAGCGTTCCTGTATGTTCCTTTCTTGTATTTTTATAATGTTTCATATTCTTTGTTTGATCTAATTCCTCTCCTTTATCTTCAAGGCCAGACAGTCTGTCTTCTACTTGATCCATTCAACTTGTATGGCTGTGTTGGAGTTATAGGTATGTGTTAGACATCTCATCTGGGACCTGGGAGCCAAACATAGTTTCTTTGAAAGAAAAGTACATATTTCTAACCACTGAAATAACCTGCACAGCCTCTGCAAAGAATGATTTTCAAATAGGATCACCTAAGAAATCTGATTTCTCATTCACCCAGTACCTTATTTAATATTGTCATTTAAATCTGCCTCTTGTGGTTACTTAAATTAGAAAATGTTTAAGTATCACTGTTTTGCTTACTGTTACTTTGCTGGTTATAAATTAAAAGTTAGTGCTTTTCAAAAAATACACATATATAAAGAAATATTTATGAGATCTGAAATTTGTTATTCTTACTACATTTCACACAACATCCAAAAGTAAGTCAAGGCTATGGAAACTGAGTGGAGAGAAGAAAATACGTAGATGTGGAGTTACTAATAGTAGAAAAGTTTAAAGGGGAAGGAGTTGGTCAAGCAGTGAAAAGGGAGTTCAGTCAGGAGGGACAATCAAAATTACAGATGTATGAGAAAACATGGAAAGCTATTAACTATAAGCTATCTAAAAATATAATGAAATACTTTTAATAGAAGTTGCCATATTCACAACACTGAAAATTGATTTGAGTCATCTCCAAGAAGGAAGAACTAGGTCATACCTATCAACAAAACAAGGGACGGTCAACTTTCACATAGGCTAAGAAACTTCCTCATGTTGCAGAGTGGGGGGATTCAGAAGCTGAGATTTAATCTTTAAGAGACAGATTCCAGAATGATGTTCTCAAGCATTATAGCACACAGGCTCTTAATAGAACCATTACTAGCAAGGTAGTCCAGTTCTAACACCTAAGTTTAGGTTAATCTATGTCTGCATACAAATTAAGTTTAATTACAGTTATGATATATAAACTAAGCCACTCTACTTCCTTAATAGACTGTACCAGTGTACCCTTAGATTGGAAATTAAATTTACAATAAATCTACTTATTTCATATAAAGAAAAAAAATACAAGCCAAAGTCAAGTTTCTTTCTCCTACACTTGGTGCTAGCATTGCTGTTTAGGCAAAAATGATCTCGTTTGCTTGGGCTACCATGACAACCAGCAACGACTTGTTGGCTTATATTTCACTTATATATTTTGTTTAAGATGTGTGTAAAATAAAAACAATTGGACTTTGATGTTTTCTGTGGTTATAAAATTAGTCAGTAATTCATTTAGAAAAAGCTAGTTTATGCTGATTGTTGTCAGAAAGTATAGAAGTGCCACAATTACCACTGTTCTTCTCCATTTCAGGATCTACTGATCATCTACATAGACCCAAGGCCCTGGCTCTGAACACTCTTCACTGGGCTACTTCTTACAACAGAGAGATAAGCAGATGTTCTTCCTGGAAAAATCAGCTTTTGGTGGGAGAATCACTAATAGGACTCTGAGTCACTTCGGGGTGCTCTCTAGTTATACCAGAGATAGCAATATTTTCCCCGATGTTTTCTCTGGGAATGAAGCAATGTGTTAACAGAACTGGAAGTAAAAAAAGCAATTTTTCTAGAATGAGAGGTCATGGAATCAATTTTAGAATCATTCCTGAATTGTTTTATATGTTCCAGATTCTTAGCATTTCAACATTATTCCTTTCAGTTGGATCTAGGCTACTTTTTCCCAACACAAAATAACTCATTAATCATTTCACTATGGAAGATACTGACAGTAACTCCATCATTTATCATTTAGGCTATCTCATAGCACCCAAGACAATTGGCTAAGTTGGCTGTCAACAAAATTGTGTGTGTGTGTGTGTGTGTGTGTGTGTGTGTGTGTGTGTGTATGTGCACGAGTGAAGGGGGGAGATTTGTGTTCATGAAGCAGTCAGTTTCATATCTACTTTGGGCTGCTCCAAAAAAGCTCTTTAGGATTTTGTTTCTCCTTATGAATTGTGTAGCAAGTATTTATGGAGATTATTTTGCTTCAATTACTTATATTTGTTGCACTGGCAGCCACTTAGTCAGAATCATTCTCAGGTTGTAAGTACATTAAACAAGTTGTGTAACCAACTGCTAAGAAGGCTAAAGGTACTGGCAGAATCATCAAACTTCATGAATGCTGCCCCCCAAGTCTGTGCATACCTTTAAGAGACTATAGAACCTTGAATTCCTATTTCTTGCTTGTTCTAGGCAACAATTACTATGTCAGTCTATCATTAGAATCAAGCCATTTATCAAAACATCTTATATCAAATATCTAACATCAGCTATAATAAAGCAGGTTCAAGTTTAAATACGTTATTCTATCATATAGTTAATAGAAATATAAGTGTCATCTGCTATTAAAATCAGATCAGATTAAGTATATGTGTACAGTGGTTTGAATAGGAATGTTTCCAAAGGCTCATATATTTGAATGTTTGGTCATTCGGGAGTAGTGCTACTTAACAGAGATTAGGAGCTGTGTCTTATTGGAGCAGGTATGTCCTTTTTGGAGGAAGTGTGTCACTGGGGATGGACTTTAGGTTTTCCTATGCTCAAGCCAGGCTCAGTGTCTCTCTCTTTCTGCTTCCTGTGGACCTGGATGCATAATTCTGGGCTCCCTCTCCAGCGCCATGTCTACCTGTGTGCCACCATGCTTCCCCTTCATGCTTCCTGCCATGCTGATAATGGACTCAGCCTCTGAAACTGTAAGCAAGCTCCAATTAAATGCTTTCCTTGGTCATGGTGTCTTTCCACAGCAAAAGAACAATAACTAAGATTAATGTCTTAATGATTAAGACAGTTAAATTGTATACATAAAACCCACATGGTAGACGTGGAATAAGAATCTCTTCTTTTACCGTCACTCTTAGCATCAGCGTAAGCATGAGGAAGTGACTGCTCACTTCTCTATTTGATAGAATCCTGAATAGTAAAATTTAAAAAATGTATTGCATTTATTTACTGATTAATTAATTTGTGTGTCTGTCTCTGTGTGTGTGAGTGTGTGTGTGCGCATGCACGCTCTGCAGTGCATGTGCAGAGGAGATCTTAGCACCAATTACTATGCACAGCCTTTTGTTAATCTTTAAAGGTAAACAAAGGTGTGTCTTGTGCCCCTCACTCTGTATGTGTGAGCACCTTCCTGCCCCCATCGCTCCCCGTCTCTACAAATGGCACGCTTCCTTCCTTCCTTGTCAGCTTCCCCTTCCTTCTAGAATTGCCTCAACTCCTTCCTACCTAGATGGCAACCTCTAATAATCCAGTGCAAACTTCATTAAGTTCTTTCAGCCCCAAACAGTGTTCTGTTTCTTTCCCAGTGTATAGGAATTAATGACTACACCAGGCAGACGAATTCATCAATGACAACTGTCCCTTCATTTACCGACATCTCATACTAACAACTCTTACTTTTCTTTTAAGTGTGTTTTTTTACTTCTTACTTTTCTTACTTACTTTTTGCCCTGTTCTAGAGAATACTTGACAAACTTTAGCTGTTTCATTCTCTTTAGTAGTTTACACACACTTAAATGCCCTATGTTAATTGAGTACAGTATTTTTCACTTATAAATGCTTAACATCATACCAGTTTAGCACTATTCACTGATTTAATTTTATCTCTTTTCCCCAAATATTTTATTTATTCCTCTTATTCTTAATAAAGAAGGCATATTTTCATTCCAAACAGTCAACTCTATTTTAATTGTCCTTTCTGTTGGTATTGCATGTAGTTTTCTCTATTCTCTTCTTCTCAAGCCTTTGGTACATGCCACACTGGATATACAGCTCAACAGAGCTGCCACCAGCACACTGTGAGTTATCTTGCTGTAGCTGAGAGAGGTAGCTCATTATCTAGTTAGATTTGAAGATTTTAACAACCCAATTTTAGTTTCCCATGGTCTCTAATTTATAGTTTCATGTGGATGAATTCTTTGTAAACACGTGTTCTTAAGATTAACAAATCAATTGAAGTAATCAAGCAATTCAAGCTCTAAAATAAAGGATTTATAAACACAGCAGAAATTACTACATAACTTTTGGAAGTTTGTATGCATGTGTATATATACAGATATATGCATATTATATATATATGCATTTATATATATTTGTGTGTGTATGTGTGTGTGTAGGTTTCTCATTGTATCTCAATGCAACTGGCTTCATCAGTCTTTTACATTAAATATTTAGATATATGTTGCTACAAATATGCAATTCTGACTGTATTTATCATTTTTAAAATTGTACGCTTTCTTAAATGTGATGCCAACATAACTTTTTGTTTCTAGTGTGTGTATGTGTGTATCATTTATATTTGTCTGTATACATACACATATAAAACTATAAAATATGCTTATGTATGATCTGAAAATACATTTTATAAAATTTGACAAAGATTTCTAAATTAATAATAATATCTTAAATACAAAGCTACTATTATAAAAGTTTATAAATAATTAAACCAAGGCTTTAAAAATATTACAATGTTTTTTAAGTATCCATACAAATTTTCAACTTAGTAATTATCTGTAAAATTAGAATACATGCATAAGACCAACAGGAACATATTCATAAAGATTCAGGTACATATTAATACCTATTATTGTAGCAGAATGGCAAAGTTAAAATATAACTTTATAATGGATGACCTTGATTGTCAACTTGATGGGTTCTAGAATCACCAAGGAGACAATAGTCTCTGCATGTTTGTAACGGAGATTTCAGATTGGGTTAATTGAGGTGGGAAGACCCACTCTAAATGTTGACAGCATCATTACATGCACCGAAATCCAGACTGAACAAAAAGGAGAAAGCAAGTTGAATACCAGTGTCCATTATTTTTTGCTTCCTTATTCCAGCTGTAATATAACGAGGTGTCCCAAGTTCCTGCTGCCTTGATTTCCACACACTGGTGAACTCTCACATTGTGATCCACAATACATTTTTCTTCCTTAAATTGCTTTTGCCAGGTATTGTTGTAACAGCAAGAAAAAAAAAGGAAATTGTACAAACTACAAGCCAGGATTGACATTATTCAACCCCTAGCAGACCAACAAAAGAAGAACTGTGGATATGAGTGAAAATTAAGATACATGATACTCTTAATCAAAACATTTAGGCATACTTAGAGCTTAGTCTTTAGGGGGCACTTTATGCTCTTTCAGAGTACCCATGTTCAATTTTTAGCCTCTAGGACCTCCTGTAAGACTTTTGGCACCTATGAAAACATACATAAGACACACACAAGAAAACATACATCACATAAATAAAACTAAGTCTTTAAAAATAAATATGAATATGCAGCTAATTGAATTCCAACTTTATATATAATATTCTCTTATTCTTTGCACTCTAAACCTGGACATAAATGTCTACTCTTATAGTACTCAGACTAAAGTTCTTTGCAGATTTAGACTATATTTGGTCTTTGCATTACTTCTTGTCATTTTAAAAGACTATTTCTCCTTTTGGGAATGGAAAACAGAAGCTAGTTTTCTGTAAAAGGAAGTAAGAAATTTCCAAACCAAATACCTTCATGTTTATTACTGTTAATGACTAGGTAATATGAACTTTTAAATTTATTTCATCAAAAGATCTTTAAGATCTTTAAGAAAATTACTGATAACTTTCTTTACTAATCATAAAACAATAAAGGCTAGTCACATACCACTATTTTAATTTATAAACTCAAGTCCAGCTTAAGAGTTTGGTGGGGGAAATAAAGGGATTTGACTAAGTGTAAATTTATGGACTGACCTCTGAAATGCCCATCCACATAAAACGAGTATTTCTACTGATATGTGCAGAAAGCCAGACTATTGGCAAATCATGTTCAAATAAAAATTCATAAAGAGAGTAAATGCAGTACAATTCAAGAGATTTGGACATCAGGGAACTTACTGTTTGATTTTGACAAAACAATATGCTTGAATTTTTCCATGCCTAATTAACATCCTTGATCAATGGCATTTTCATACATTAGTGCCTCATTGTGTGGATGCTGATGGTATAGTCGACATGTCTGATCAGCATTAAAGAGGTTGATTGTAATCTATTCCCAGTAATGTTATGGACATTATTTTAATTTTTACTGCTCCATAGCTTTGTGGATTCTAATGTGTAATTTGTTGGATTTTTCCATCTGTCTTTCACAAACACAGCACCAAAAAATATTAGTTAATGTGGAGTGAAACCGAGAGTCATAATAATAAAAGAGGTAGTATTAAAATGCCAGTATCTCTAACTTTAATGTGGAAATTAGGATAACAAAGCACAGTACCTGGGGGAGAGGCGTGGAACTTAAGAATTCCTTATTTTTTATAAGGGACAAGTTTGGCCTGAGATGTAGAGGTTCATCTAAAATCGGCCTTACATTGGAATCAGGAATTCCAAATTCTTCAGAAATAGGATTTAAAATCTTTATCCCAGAGATAAAATGTCAGTGAACCCCTTCAGAGTTGACTTACTGGTGGCACTAAGTAAGCACTGTTGCTGAGCATAAATGGTTTGGATATGATAAAAATCTCAAAGAGGAGAGAAGCTGTGAGTCTGAGTGGCTTGATGGCCTTTGAGTGGATAGATCAGGGGTAAAGAAATGCTAGGATTCCAGAATCCAAGCAACAGAGGCTGAGTGCCGCCTTAACATGGAATTTTTTTCCCACTATGATTCTGCACACTCAGTATGGTGGGTGGCTTTGGATGGAATCACTGGAGTGACTGCTGTGGTTTGGGTCATGGAAATCCCTACAAAACGCATATTAAAATTTAATACTAAGTGCAAAACTATTGAGATATAAGACCCTAGTTAGAAGTATTTTGCCATCAGGATTGGAATTAGTGCCCTTATGAAGGAATTTAGGTTGAAGGGAGTACCCTTTCCTGCTGTTCCACCTTCTGCAATAGGGGGAGACAGCAGTCCCCTATGAGGAAAGCAGTCTCAAGTCCAAGCCTCAGAAGCCCTTCACGCTGCAGTCTTTAGTTCAGACTTTCCCGTCTTCATGATTATAAGAAACAGATGAATGCTATTTTATTATTAAATATAATAAAATTTAATTCTTCATTTGTTGTATTTTGTTATAGCAACAGCAATGCTCTGAGACAATGAATGTCTTCCTTTGCTTTTCAAGCTGAGACGACATTGAGAGTTCTCCAGTGAGACACCATGACCACTTGGCTGGAAGAGGTTCTCAGCAAACAATCCTTCTATAACTTTGAGGTTTTGATGAAATGGTAGCAAGTGACAGTTAACTCACTTTTATCCATCTTGATGGATTCTGTTAACCTTCAAAGGACTACCCAGAGCTAGACCCTCCCCAGTCCAGAATGTAGTAGCCAAATTGTTCCTTGAATTACTCTTAAATGGTGATTTTTGAGAACTTATATTATAAAACACTGTGCTCCAGTTAAATTGGTCAGTCTATGGCCTGGCCTGAAACCTCAGCCATGTAAGCATTTACAAGGACCACAACAAATCTCAGAGGGTCTCTATGTAGTCCTCTCTTTTTTCTCCTGCATTTCAATGACTCAGTTTCAGTTTCACCTGATAATTAGGATTCCTCATTTAGGAGACAGAGTGCTATTCTTCTCAGTCATTGGGTCAGTTTTGTGAAGAGCTCAAAATGGGTTGTGTGTAGTTTCATCTTATAATACAGAAAAGCTGTGACTATGCTTTTGTTAAAAACAAAAATCTTTGAACAATAGAACCTCCAAGTGACTTTGTGAAATATGGAGCAAAGTTTCCTCAAGTGACTGAATCACTTCTGTCTCCACTATATTCCCCACCCCAGACTCATAGATTTTGACTATGGGAAAGAAATAACAAAATATTAAGTATTTCAGTTTTCAAGTAGCTAAAATACCAGCAGAGCCAGGATCCTAACAGTCCTCCATTTACTTTATAAGTAGATTCTAACAATGAGTCACATTCTGTGAAATCAGTAGCTCCTAGATCCCTGAAATCTGGATAGAGCAGGAAGTCGACAGATTTAGATAAACTGACTCAAAATGCAGCCTTCGTTAGAAGTGAACCTTGCCACTCTATGAATGAGACATGTAGTCCACACATAGACTCTCATGAACATGCTGAGAATTGAGATGCAATTCCTCATACAGCTTGTGTTTATCCTAGGAATAACAAGGAAGTGTTAGTTATCCACTGCATAAAAATTAGCTCAACATAATACTGGCTGGATTTTTCAGCTTGACACAAACCTAAACATATTTGAGAAGAGGGAATCTTAATTGCTCCTCTGTGTTTCCTAGCTCCAAATCTTCAGATGTGAATATACAACACTGAGTAACTACAGAAACCACATAAATATAACTACCACCCCTTATCAAAGAAGCTTCCCTTACAACAAGTAGAGACCAACACAGAAATCACAGAGATGAAGAGCTCATGGGAGCCCAACCCTAGTGGATACATCTGCATCACAGCTCCAGCATCTATGGAAACAACAAGGAAGAGAGGACAGAAAGATAATAAGAAACAGAATACCAGGAAGTCTTTTGTGAAACAGTCTCTCCTAGAAATGGCTCCATAAATAAGACCTGAACAATGGCATTAACAATAGACCTGTTCATGCAGAAAGTAAAAAAATTCTTATGAGGCCTTGTCCCTAGACAAGGACCTGTAGGTAACTAATGACTGGTGACATAGGAGAATTAGCCTTCCCAAGAATAAATCCCCAATTAGTGATTCAATAGAACCTGGTCAACCCCCAACCATATACACTCAAACAACAACAACAAAATGGACTCAGCTGTCTGCATTTATTCATTTGTGCATACTTATGCATACATACATATCTATATAACAACAATTCTCAAAGAAAAAGAGGCTCTGAATTTGAGACTGAGTTGAACATAAAAGAGTTGGAAGGAGAAGACTTGGGAGGGGCTGTGGAGAGGAAAGGAAAAGGGGAAGTGCTAGAATTACATTTCAGGTAAAAGATATTTTAAAAAAGAAAGAAAAGTTACCCTAGAGAATAATGAGATCTGTGTAGATTCACTATCCATACACAGAAGCAAATTAATGACTTGTGGTTAGCCTTTGTAACTGCAGTAACAAAATGGGTAACCTTAAATGGGCTTATACACAATAATTAAAAAGAACTTTCATAAAAGCACTGGAATTATACCTTGAGTTGATGCAAATGTTAATGCAGCTAATCTCTGAAAAACATTCATACATTTGAAATTTAAAGCCAGAAATATAAATGATTTAAAAAATATTTTAAAAAGAGAGAAAAAAATGCCTCTGAAAGACTTGCCAGGCCAGGCAGTGATGGCATACACCTTTAATCCCAGTACTCATGAGCTGGAGCCAGGTGGATCTCTCTGAGTCTGAGGCCAGCCTGCTGGTCTACAAAGTGAGTTCCAAGAGAGCCAGAGTTACAAAAAAGAAATCCTGTCTTGAAAAAACAAATTGCCTTGGGCAAGCCTTAAGGGCACTTTCTTGACGAATGATTGATGTGGAAGGTCACCACCAACTATGGGCAGTGTCATCCCTTGGCAGGTGATCCTGGGTGTATAAGAAAACAGGGTGAGCAACTCATTATGAGCAAGCCAGTAAGCAGCATTCCTCCACCACCTTTGCTTCAGTTTCTGACACAAGATTTCTGACTTGAATTCCTAATTTGACTTCCCTTCTTGTTGGATAACAACTGTAAGCTAAAATAGACTCTTTCTTCCCTAAATTGCTTTTTGTCAGGATATTTTATCACGATTGAAACCCTAACTAAGACAAACATTTAGCAGCTTGAATATCTGTTATCCCAACTGTTTCAACTTGTCATACACAGAGGCTTCTCACAAAACTACAATCCGTCATCAGACGAGTTTCCTTCTAGCTATTCCCATGTACAGATGTTCCTAGAATGTTGATACCTTGGAGTCTTAGGGTTACTATTGCTATGATTAACACCATGACCAAAAGCAACTTGGGGAGGAAGCGTTTTATTTGACTCACGGTTCCATATAACAGTTCATTAGCAAAATCAGTGAATGTTAGAGATCAAGCAGCGCAGGAACCTGGAGGCAGGAGCTGATGCAGAGACTATGGAGGGTGCTGCTTACTGACTTGCTCACCATTGCTTGCTCAGCTGCTTTGTTATAGAACCCAAGTCCACAAGCCCAAGGATGGCACCACCCACAATGAGCTGGGCTCTCACACATTAATCGCTAATAAAGAAAATGTCATCTCTTGGAGGTATTTTCTTAAATGAGATTCCCTTCTCTCAGACAACTTCAGCTTGTTTCAGGTTGACATATAGCTAGGCAGCACACTTGGCTTATGATTTTCTAACTTTGTAATTGCACAGTGTTGAATTTTGACATTTTGCCATGCCAGTGAAATGTGTTACAGACTCTTACACAATACTACAGTGAGTCTGAGGTTCTCAGTCTCCTGACCATAAGTATAAACAACAGTGCTCCTCAGTATACAGGTTTCTAAGTTATAATATTTGACAAATGGGTGCATTAAATGCATTTTAAAGGCTGATGTTTTCCATTTACAACAAGTTCTTTAAAATTTGCAAGTGTAAATTATAGGCATCCATATTAAGGTATCTGCCATAGAAATACCAAAATTTCTATCACTTATCCATTACAATATACCAAAGCACTCCAAGATCTAACACCTTAAATTGTATGTATTGTCTTATCCTTTCTGTGATAACAACCTACCTGTGCATTAGCTGGACTATTTATAACTCTTACACTGGAATAGAAGTATTATTTGGAATTGAATTATGTTAAGATCAATGCTTGTTTCTGTTAATAAGACTCAGGATCTAGACAGATAGTGATAGGAGACATGTTATTTTGTTATGTAATCACTTCAGGTGACTATTCACAATGTATCAGATTCTCCATCCATCAGATAATGGATAAATGGGTAAAAGATTAAAAGGAGAGAAAGAAAAAAGAAGGGAGATATGTCATGCAACCTTACTATACAATTATCTAGAAAATATATTAGTTAAATATAACTCCCTTGTGATTATACCAGCCAAGACTTCCAAGAGGCATATAATTTGTTAGGAGTTAACGAGTTTGAGATCTCCTGCGCAGTTTTACCAAGACCATGGTCTCTCTAGGGTGTTTCGCACTGATGGATAGCCAAAGAAGTAGGACTAGAATGGAATCACTTTTTCCCACTGCTGAACACTACTCGAAAATATGTGTCCTGAGTTTCTCAACAGCCCAGGAATAACTCTCAATGCTGCGTGTCTAGATACCCTTCAGTGTTACATCCTTTCCATTACTCTGCTCCTTGACAATCCACATACATTAACTACTGTCTGAAAACTCTCCCTAGTAGCTATCATTTCACCAGCTCTGTCTTTTCCAACTAATTCTTCTACTAAGTGTACAATTTAAATTTTGTTCTGGCATCTCTTGCTCAGAGATGCTGCCTGATATAAACGACAGTTGCATAGAGACCCTTGTTTTGCTGTTCAGTCTCTACAAGCACTCAAAATCAAGCCCCCAAACACTTTTCAAACAGAACTAGGACATCAATTTACTCTAACATTCTGGAGATGTGTTCCTGATATCTTTCTCCTATAATAGCTATCATCAGTATGACTGAGTTTGTGGTATCTCATGGTACAAGTGTCAGGACAGCCTCTCAGGCTGCAGTGTCCTTTTTGATTTAGCCTGTAGAGGAATATCCTATGTGAAAGATAGGGTCTACATCCCAGGGATTACATTCAGAGACATGTGTGGTCTGGATGGAATGCAGACACACCTTTAGTCCAGTATTCAGAAAGCAATGATGGACCATGCCATCATTGAATGGCATGGCAAACAAGAGAATGTCAAAAAAAGTAACTAATCAGAGAAAGAGTTAACAGAGTAAGGACATGCCCAACTCTCAGGAGAAAATACGGGCTCTCAGATCAGTAAAAGAGAGTTACATAGGAGTTAGAATCATTCAGTCATTCAGTTAAGAGAGTCAGTACAGAGTCAGTTACAGAGGAGTGACAGAAGATGAGGCTAGAGTCAGTTACAAAGCAGTTAGTTGAAGCAATCAGTTATAAAGGCAGTAAAAGCTCAGGGAGAGAGAGAGAGAGAGACATGTTAGATCTTAACAGAAGAAGTCTAGAACAGAGAATGCGTTGAACCAGAAGAGTCAGAGTTCAGAAGGAGCTAGTCAGAGTGGCTCAGTTAGCAGTAGGTCTAGGAAAGCTAAGACTGAAGCCTTATAGATCCGGGCTAGCAGTTTAAATGTTCTAAATGGTAAGAAGGCTGAAACATTCCAGTTCAAGTATGAAGACTAGATAGTAAAGAGGGCAAAATGCTCTAGGACTCAAGGGCTCCAGGAAAGAACCAGTGATTTAATTAGTGAAAGAATAAACTGCCCTCTGCCCTGATCCAAGGGTTACATCTAGGTGAATTCACATCCATTTCTACAACTACATTAGCCTTCAGGGTCAATTGATAAATAGATCTGGTGATAATTTGTTTCTTCCGTTAGAGAGATAAATTGATGTATTCAAAGACAGTGGATCCCTAACACTTCCCCAAAGTCCCTGTTGTGTTGTGGGATTTATCTTCCTGCTTTACTGTCTTTCTAAGGATCAATTGTGCACGCTATTTCTTGCTCACTGAATTCAAACGGCTTAATGTTATTACTTCAATTGTTTTAATATTCAGTAGTATATCAACCTAGTCTAGACATTTCTGGTCTTTACTATACATAGGATCCAGAGGGCTGACACAGTTCTGAGGCTGCTCTAAAATATCCAATTCTCCCTTTCAGAAGAATGTTGCATCCTCTGTTTTGTAAAAATAGAAACAGTAAAGAAAAGGCATTGACAAGTTCAACAGTTCTACTTGTGCCAGAGGCTATGTGGATGCTCTAGCATACAAACTTCTAGAAACCCAGCTACAATTAATAACACCATCTGATTTAGTTTGCAATAATTTCCTGTCATTCTCACTGATCCATCTGCCTTTTGCTGAGGCCAAACAAACTATTTAAAATTGGGATGTGGTAGGAAGCACAGCCTTGCATCTTTGAAGTGTTTGAAATGACATTAATCTCTTCCTTTCTTGGATGAACCTGATAATGCTTTTGGCTCCTTGCCTTGATGTAGCATGGTCACACATCCAAGGATGTCTTGTCCTTTTCCACCATAATAGTATATGTTCCAGATGTCATGGAATTAGTATGAGATTGTCAGTTGCTATGTATGCATACACCAGACATTGAAGAGTCCTCAATTCATTTTGACTATATTCTTTCTTGTTGTACATGTTCCTTTTTAGAGCAGTCATTTGCTAACTGTCTGCTATTACTGCATTGGGATAAAATTCTAGCTATGGGGGCCAGAGAGATAGATCAGTGAATAAAAGTACTTGCTGCTCTTGCAGCAGAGGATTGGAGAGTTTGCTCACACAAGCATACACACACAGAGAGATACCTGGAGGTTCTTATAAAAGGTCTACCCAATATAAATTGGGCAGATGTTATACAGGGTAAATTTAGTTTCTAAAATAGGGCTGTAAAGTTTCCACCTGTCATTTATAGGGTTTGGCGAATACCAGTTGTGGTTCCTTTTGGACATGTATTATTGTCCTTCCTACCTATGTAAACTTTGATTATGTGATTGACTTTTCACCTCTTCTGACCTTACACTCAGGTCCTTTATTAATTTCCTATGTATATGGCTTGCAGAAAAAAGAGTTTGAGGAGTGCTTCAAAGGTCTTTATTCACCAGGCCCAATAGACATGAGGTAATCATGTAACTTCCTCCATTCATACTGTCACCATAGTACGTAGATGTCACAGCAATTGACTATCTCAGTACCTGGCCTACCAGCTGCACCTGCATATTGCACTGCTTGGGCCTGTGAAGATCTTCCACTGCACATGGATTCCCCTTACACCTTTCACTGAGAATGCTTCCTCTTTTTAGTTTATTACTATAGTGACCCATGGATCCTGTATAATAAATGTACAAGGAATACAGAGCATAATGTGTAGTTACAGAATAAAACAAATGAATGAAGATTTTTGTTTCTTACTTGCATAGCCCTGCTGGCTATAGGAACCTCTATTTCTCAATTTAGAGGAAATATACAGCCACAGCCATTAAGGAGAATAAACTAAAAAGAGGAAGGGTATTGAATGAAATTTGTTAGGGGAATGCCTCTGCAGATGCAAGGTGAGAGGTAATATTATATTGGCTCAAAGATTTGTACCCAGAAATCCTGCATTCGAAAGAAATGCAGGGGACTGCTAAATTTATGATATTGAGACAGTGTTGTATCATATTATAACCTCAATATCTCCTTTTCAAAAATGAGGATAAAATAAAACCTACCCGACAGTATTTTGCCAGAGATTAAAGGAGTCGGTACAATCTGAGGTAAATAGTGTGTAAAAAACTTAAAACTGTGACTGTTATCAGAACTAGTAAAAAGTTTTTGTGTTGGTCTGCTCAGGCTTGATTCATTAGCATTAATTGTCAACTCGACACCAGCTACAATCACCTGGGAAGAGAGTCTTAATGAGTAATTATCTAGATTAGGTTGGGCTGTAGGCATCTTGTACCTGATTGTTTTGATTGTTAAAGGAGGTCAGAATGCCTACCATGAATGTGAGAACTATCTCTTCCTGGGATGGGATTGTTAAAGGAGGTCAAAATACCTACCATGAATGTGAGAACACATCATGGGCCCGGACCTTAGCTATGTAAATATGAAGAAAGCTAAGTGAGCATAAGTATCAAGCAAGGAAGAAAGTGGGATCCTTGCATTTATTCTTTCTTTGATCTTGACTTTGGATGTTTTAAGCTCCTGCCTTGTCTGCCCCTCAATTAAGTGGTTAAATATTTACTGATCACAACAGCAGAAATAAAGTTACAGACTGCACTAACAAATTACCTTAGACCAGGATTAAACATGAATTTGTTTCCCATAATTCTCTAGGTTTTGAAGTCCAAAATGAAGGCATCTGCTAACTCTCTTCCTGGTAAGGTCTGGCCTATTGACTTCCAGGTAGCCATCTTCTGACTATGCTCTCACCTGGGAGTGTGGTAGAGGATCAAAGATCATGCTGTCTCTTTCTTCAAGAACTCTAACCCCATCCTGAGACGCCACCCAAATGACCTTCCCTAATCCAAAACAGATTCCACTTCCTACTTCCAGCACATTAGAGACAATGACTTCACCACAGAAATGGAGGTATTTAAGTCTGTCCATTCCACTAATTATTATTTACACACTAGAAATCTTACACGAATTCTGTGAGTCAAACTTCAAATTATTCATGTAATATTTAATGTTATTATTTCTCTTTTGTGTATTAGAAAGCTCTGACTGAGATACTCTGGATGGGTAGGCTCTGATGACTGCTTCCTCCCACACTACTGTAGCACCATGATTCAGTGCCCTTTGGAATAAAAATTACTGCCATTTTCTTACATTATAAGATGGCTGAGTGTCTATCTACTTTAAATTGAAAGATTTCCTTCTAGAACCAGGAGGGAGCCTTCATAAAACTCATGAAGCTAAGGAAACTTAAAAGACTTGAGAGGTTTAGAATGCTGCAAAGTCACAAAGTTCCTCCCCAATGTTATATAACCATTAAACATTTGCTGAGGGAGAGGAGGTATGTGTATGTGTGTGGAGGATAAGGTGGACCCTGTATGTGGCGGGCGGGGGGGGGGGGGATACGATGGATGTCTGTGGTCAGCCAGGGAACTCCAGATATGCATGTTTCAGGAGTCATCCATGCTGTGATGGGCTTTTCAGTGAACCAAGACAGACTTCATGTGAAATTGCAGATGCCAATGTGTGCCCCACAATTAGACACCAAGTGTAGTTTATTATGTCCAGCAATATATTAATGAAGACACGTGAGACATGGTTAAAGGGACAAGCTAGACAGACTTAAGGAAAGCTCACAAACTGCCATCTTCCAGCTAGTCCTGGCAGTTTATTATCTTAGAAGCTCCTCCTGGTTCTCTCCTCAGAGTCTATTTGCATGATAAAAGAGAATCAATGGTTTACTCCTCCCAAAGCTTTGGCCATCAGGGTGTGTCCATGTCTGTAGTGGGGTACCACTGACACAAAAGGGGCTAGGCCCCATCTGTCTCAGTTATGTTTACATATTATAGTGAGGGAACTACAGATCAATAGGGGAAACCAGGCCACTCATAATGTCACCTCTGGTCAGGTATGGTGGAGCATCCAAATGACCTCTTTATTGGCAGCACGATTTACATTAAGCTAAGAGGCTGTAACTCTTATTTACATGATGAAACAGGCGGTTCAGCCATAGAAATCACATCCCACTAGGCTCTAGGAAGCCAGTGCAATGATATTTTCAGTGAATATAATATCTGGAGATAAGTTCAAATAAACTTTAAAGTGAAATCATCCTCTGCTCTGTCGCTGTTGTTCTCTCTTGGTGAGTAGAGGTTTGCTCATCTCTCCTGGACCATCTGTGTACCCTTCAGCTCCATCAGTGAAAGTTTCATGTGAAAACAGCAAAGTGAAATTCATTCTTTCTGGACTCTCCTGCCTTACTTCTTTTCCTTGTGTCTTTAACATATGCAGAATGGCAGAGTTTAGGTTTAAGAGCAAAGCCACTTCTGGGGTCACACTTGAAATCTATTACTTTATATGTGTTTGTACTAGTTAGTTTTGCCATCATGACATAAGATAGGGTTACTTAGGAAGAGAGAGCAGCATGCAAAGAATTTTTTCCTGTTCTAACCATAATATCTTGGAGTTGATCACTTTTAAATTTATATTGAATATAATTTAATTATAATTAGTTTAATAATTTCTTTAATTAAATACTCAATTTTTATTTAGTATTTACTGAATTACTCAACTTAATCATATGTATCACAATAAAATGTTGATAGCATATACATATTTATGCTTATGTGATGCATCCTAAATACTTTATTGCAAAAAAAAAAGCAAAAATTTTTGGTAATTAAAATCCAAAATTAGCTCAGGTCTTTGAGGCTGCTACTAAAGATCACAACAGCCTCAGAACACTAAGGGGATTATCCTCTGTGTCATGTGTCTCTCACATGACGACTGGGATCCCCATGGTTCTTTTCACTAAAACTGATACTGCTACTGGTTAGGAACCAAACCTGGGTACACATTTCATCTCTATGTCTGGTTGATGTCTACTATAACATTGCCACTTATTCACCTGGGTGGATTCTTCATTTGTATTATTGATTAAACCTGAGATGCATTATTTCAGCTTTAACATATATTTGAAAACATGACAAGGGATTAAGTTAAAGGGATTATCTTTGGATTTACTTTCTTCTGTGGGATTTATGTAATTGGTACACTTCTTTTGTGTACTTGTTTATGCGTGCCATGTTTTAACCCAATGGCCATTATTGCAATCCTAAATTCTGCCAACCTTTTTGCTTGCAAATACAGATATTATTGCCAACAAAAACAGGTGCAATCTCTGCCCAACTGAAAATATTTATTTCTGCCTCATCCAACCAAGAAATGGAACCAATTGTCAAACCTTCCTTTAATGTTCTTTACTTAATCATGTCATATAAAACATAGATATTATATCTCCAGAATCAAATATTGAAGAAACAATCAAGTGAATTCATTTCATTTCCAACCAATATTAATTTCAACACAAATTATTCTACAGACAAGGAGAAAACATGAATAAAATAGCACTTTGGCTATACATACATGGTTTTCTAGTACGGTAGCTGAATACCTTTAAAAACAAACAACAAATTGTTGTCAATTCTCTATAGATTTTATTATAAAAATGTTAGTTAGAAACACAAATGTGAAGGCTTGCCTGATTTGATAAAAAAGAACTGTATATCTGTATCAAATGATCATACTGTGTCCCATTAAATGCACAAATACCTATACACAAAAAATTATGTCAATTAAATATAATTTCCTAAAGTCATTTGATATTATCTACTGCTTATCAGAGTAGAGAAGTAAAATGAGATAAGGACTGTATCTTTGATTCAGGTATTAGAAAATAGCATAAGAAATAAAATATAACAGTGTAAAATGTGAATTTTCAAATTTCATTTTATTTCCCTTTAGAAATATGTATCCTGGATTTGATGTTTCTTGCTGCCAGGACAGCAATGTTTTAAAAATATCTTATTACATATGTTGATGATTGAAAATATTTTACATAGCTTTATATGAGATTTTACAGTATTAAATCTCTTTGCACATTGTTTTATGATGAATAATATCATTTTGAAATTTAGCTCTCTTGATGTATATAGTTATATTGGGCCTAATTTCAGCAATGGATTGAATTTCCATGTATGAATTTTTTATAAATTGTTGATTAGTTCATTCAGTTCTATGTAAGATGGTTGTTACTTTTAATAAACAATGTAATTATCCTCTTATATATCTCTGAATTGCATATTCACATGTTATAGCACAACTATTGGTTATTAATCAAGGTAAATTTTTACTTATGTAGATAATGCTAATTATTCTGCAGAGGATGACTTTATCTCACCATCTGTGGATAAGAGCAGCTTTTGTTCTTTTAATCATTGCCAACATACGCTATTTAGCCATAAATATCAGGTTGATGACTTTATTTACACACACACACACACACACATAGATCCCTCTGCAGCTAATTATGAGCTCATACTTCAGCTTAGTCTTTACCAGATTGAAGGTTTTTATCATTGTAGAATGATTTATCAAGGGTTTTTGAATTAAAGTTTGTGTGTGTGTGTGTGTGTGTGTGTGTGTGTGTGTGTGTGTTTTTATGTAACCTGTACTTTCATGTTACTTGAGAAAATCCTTTCAGGATGAAACGTAATCAAGTCTTTCTTTCCGTTTGGGAGTTACTTTTACTTTCTCCGATATATCTAAACATCTTTTCTATAAAAATTAATAATATTTAATATTCTGTAGTTAGTTCTATATAGAGACGTGTCTTTTTTCTGTCTGTATTTGTGTGTGTGTGCATGAGTAACCTGTGTGTCTACATTTTCAGAAGAGCTTATTCTTTCCTTTAAGATTTTCTTACCACTTACACTGTATATGAACCCATTTGTGTCCCTCCAACTTCTTTTCTAAGACTTTTTCTATCTATTCCTCTACTTAGTCACAATTATGTTACCTTTATTTAGCCAGTGTCTGGTAGGACAAAGGTTATTATATTGTTTTTCAGGGTTGTAAATCTTACATAAAATTATGTATGCATATGTATATGTACATTCAGATTTTATATATCATTTTCAGTCAATTTTATAAACTATGTATAAGAGAAATATAAAAATGTAACAATATGTAACATAGCTCCTGATATTAGAAAACTGTTTTCTTTTATGAATTTAATTTTTTAGATTTAATACGTGAATTGTATTTACATTATTCAACCACCCACCTCCCCCAAACTGTCCCTAAGTACTGTCTTCCTAATTAGTGCTGCAATAGTGTGTTAATGTCATTAATCTTTTTGAGAAATTTTTTTAAGTTCAGGCATCTATTGTATTTTATTCATTATTATTTTTAGTCTTTGGTCAAATGTTCATAAAAATATAAATAAGGAACATTCCAACTTTGGCTTTCTCTGAGGATAAGCACTTGTAGAAATTCAGAGTTTAAACCTAGAACCAAAATATGGATAATCAAAGAATCTGCTCTATTGCTATAGGTCCAGCAAACATTAAACAAAGCCCCACACCTCAGTTTGTTATCATAAATTCATACAGTAAAGGGCTATTTATATTAGTTTCTATTATTTGTAACAAAGTACCCATGTTTTATAAAATAATGCAACCAAACCAGGAACGGGGGAAAAATTCTAAAATAAAAATAAAAATAAATCAGAACCAAATCAGATGTGACAATGCATTGAAATTATCATACAGGGACTGATAAAGGATTAATTAAGACTAATAAAATTATTCAAAAGTGAATCCATAGATACCAAATGTACAAAAATGAACTCTCTGTAAAAGAATCACTAATCAATAGTAACCCGGGTGTGGTGCAACATCTAATCATAGCACTCAGAAGATGGTGGTAGGAAGCCAAAGAATACAGTTATCCTTTCTGTATATATTAATTTTGAGGCCAACTGAAGAGACATGAGGCCCTGCCTAAAAAATAAATGGTAAATATTATAAGCTAAGTACTAGAGCAAGACTTGAGGGTGTCTCTGAAAAGTGTGTGTAGCAGCAATGGAGATGAAAAAGGACTTATAAATGTTACAGATAACGTGAGAGAACTACTGCAAGCTTTGGAGATTCTCATATGTGAAGCAGCATATTTGGAGATGGGTTTGGATTTGTTTTTAAAATATTACTATCACCTAAGGCACATTAGTAAAATGAATGTTACTGTTATGTAAAATAGAGTTTAAATATATAATCGTTTAAATGGGTAAATAAAACCATATAAGGGATAAAAGAAGATATAGAATACTATGAAGCAAAGGATGTATGAGCAAATAGAAAACTCATTTATAAAGATGGTAAATAGTAAACTTAGTGTAGTAGTAATCAAATGTGAATGGCTGAAGTGCATAAATCAAAAGATAGCAATTCAGAGTGGAGGACGTGATTGGGTGTGGCAGGGGTAGTGAATAGCCTTTCTCATGGGGAACTTTCAACAGACGTCATACTTTCCTCACATGTGAGAGAGAGATTGATTCTCACAATGTCAAGAAAACCCAGAAAAACTAGTTCTTGGAGAATGAAAATGTATCTTAACAGTAAAGAGGCCAGACAGAATGAAGGACTATAAGTGTGTTGTGTTTTCATTCCCTCAAAGGTTTACCAATGCCATGCTAATTAGTAGAAGTAAAATGTTCATGCTCTCAATGAAAAATAGAATAAATACACATACACATACATTCGCAGATACAACAAATGCTTACACACACATGCATGCACATACACACACGCACACACATGATCAATGCACAAGACTAAAATAAACATGTAGGGAAAAGGAAGCACAAAGCTGAACACTGGTAGCACTTATTTCATATGAGATGAGAGTGAAGTCCTCATGTGTAAAGGAAGGTTTAAGCTGAAAGATGGAGGAAAGAGTGAGTAAAAAAGACACTTTCAGAAGGTGCGCCAAGGTAGAGAAGTGATCTGTGGAAAGCACCGGAGAGGGCTAAGCCTCTCAGCGTTTTGTGGGGAGTTGGGATGACATTTTGACTGGGAAATGAGGGAAGATTAGGAGCTGAGGTTACAAGTCGTGGGAGATAAGAAAGAGACAATGCTGAGCAGAGAATGCCTGAGTTCTCTTGCTTCATTGAAGAAGGAGCCAGTGGCACAGCAAAATGAGTTAAAACCCAGTGAAACACTGTGGACCATGGCTGAGGGCACTGGACCAAAATAAAGACTGAGCCTCACATGTTAATGGCATTCATACATATGCCGAAAATACGAACTTCTAATGATTTTTGTGTGACATGGTGATCTCCAGAGATTTTTTTCATTAAAATATTTTTTGCAAGGGGGAAAGAGTATATAAATGAAAAGACTTGAGTAAGATAGGTTTTAAATAAATTGGGACTTTTTTGTTTTTCATTGTCATCTAACGTAGGATGGAAATTAGTTTATCTTCGTGACAGATGCATGCACTGGGGTAGACACTGAAAAGAGAAGGAAGACTTACAATAGGAAAAGACATAGCAGGAATCTTATCAGATGATTTGAACAATTGATCAAGGTTATAATGATTTACAATTTATTGGGAAATAATTAAGGTGCTATAAAACAAACACATAAGTGTATTTTAATTACAATTTTATTATAAAGAATGTGGCTTTAGTTAGAGTGCAGTGATTCTGACTGTTAACTTCTTTATCATGAAAGCTCTTTAATGTTGAAATCACAAGCTTTTTAACCCACCACCCATCATGAAGCTCTCTATTCATTATGTCATTATTTATAATTGCCATCTTAGCTGTTTTGGAGACTGGACTTTGCTAATGAGCTCTATTTGAATATTCTGAGCCTTTCTGAGTCTTGCTTCCTTTTCATCCTAGGCTTGGTATAAACTTGCTTTTTATTTGTACTGCCCTTTGACACTTCAATTTTCTGTTTGCTTTTTAAATCCTGGCTAATTAGAGCATCTCACATTCTTCATGATAAAGAAGTTCTTGCACAGGGCATGCAATTAGAATATCTAATGACAAGAGTTGGGATTTTTAACACTCCAGGGTTGGAAGATCATCCCTCAGAGCAACATCTTCCCCCAGGATGTTTTGCATTTGAGCAATTAACCTCCTGTTCAGGACACAGCCCACTATTCATCTCCTAACAACCCTTATCTAGGATTATTTCAAAGTCTGCTCTTTTATCACCTTTTATCAAACACAGTGAACCCTCAGGTCAAAGTAAAAAAGCCCAGAGAGAAAGCCTCATCATCGTGCAGAAATGATCATAGTGCCTTTTGTAAGAAATGCATCACTGAAAGCCTCCAAATTGCCTTTTGCCCTACATGAAATTGCTACGCTTATGTTTCATTATAGTATTAAAGTTATTTCCTCAGGAAATTGTACTACTTGTGTGTATATCAGTACGTATGCATGCACTCACACATAGGTGCACAAATACAATCAGACCCACATTCCATACCCAGCGAGTCACAGAAAGTGTCAGGAGAATTAGGGTCGTCATAAATGTTGAGCCAGGGCAGAAAAGGAAATCCTGGGGCTTTTGCCTCCACGTCGTATTGTCTTCTCTTTCCTTCTTCAAGAATTTGCTTAATATCTATGTAACAAGTGTGTCCATTCCTGATAAACATTGCAATTTATGTGTTTATGGGTGCAGTTATGGAAAACACTGAAGAAATCTCTCCTTGAAGGAAAATGAAGGGCATAAATTGGCTATAGTAGCATATGCCTGTCATTGCTGCTACTCAGGAAGCTGAGATAGGAGATTGTGTTGGAAAACAGCCTTGAAAATATACATATATCATATCTATATCTATATCATATATATATATATATATATATATATATATATATATCAAAAAAAAAAACAAACAAAAAATGAGGATGAGGCCACTAGCAGGATTCCTTAGTTCCAGTGAAAAGCCTTACATTATTTACATACAGGTAGAACTAATTAGAGTTGGTGGGTTATAAAATAAAAAGGCATAAAGGTAAGATGAGGATCTATTTGACATGAGTGTGAATTGGAGAAAGAAAAGGAATATTATATTAGCCTATTTTATGGTATGCATATATGAAATTATTAAATATAAAAGAACAAATATTGAAAAGACAACATCCAGACAACAGCCGTGATGAAGACATAGAGTGCTGTCCCTGTGACAAGGAGGGTTCCAGAAGAGAAACTCATGCTATGTTGACAGAGAAGCAACATTCACATGTTCCCGAGAACATAGGAAAGACTTCAGAGAATTGGAAATAAGCACCATCTGAATTGACAAGTGAACAGAAGACCAGACAGAAGTGGAGGGGAGTAGGGCTAAGAAGGGATTTTAATACATTGTGATTCAGAGTCAGGCAAAAGTGTGCTCAGAATCCAGCTTAGTACTATACGACCAGACTGAAGATCTGGGTGAATTAGAAAGGAATCTGGAAATCTAGAGTCCACAAAGCAGGAAAATAGGCTTCCTGTTCTTAGGCAATGATAATCTTTGGAAGCCCTGGCATAAGATCTGGAAGGCCAAAAGAGATACATCAAGTTTTACTCTATATGTAGCCATTATAAGGAGCATACTTACTATTTCCCAAAATGTCTGATGAATTCACACTCCCCTTAGCGGTGCTAAGTCTTCCCTTTTCTTCTCGTACTGGCCACTCTTGCTGTCTTCCAACTTTTGTATAGTGTTCAACTCAATCAGTAGTGAGATGATATCTTATTATGAATTTTTGTTTAAATTTCTCTAGTGGTTGGAGGTGCATAGCACTTTTTTGTATAAATTTTGATCAATAGATGAATAGATTTAAAATATATGATATATGTACATGTATAAAAAGATATTATTTAACCAGAAAAATAAAGGATGTGTTTTATTTGACATTAACAAGAGTGAATTGAAAATATACTATAGTAAATGAAATAAGTCAGGCATAGAGAGAAAAATACCTTACAATGCACTCATACATGAAATCAAAAAGTTTCAACTCATAAGGGTATCTACTTTTTCCGGCCAATAACACCGTTCTCTCACTTCAGCCTACCAAGTTAGAGGATCATCAGTTATGCACCACCACACCCTAAAAACCACACTGTCTCTTTTTTTATGACACATATAGGTTACTTCTGTCAGTCCCACTCACCAGATTAATATAGAAGTAATTGAGCCAAGGATTAACCATAAATCAGTTATTTCTTCTAGCTATTAGATTCCATAAGTCTTCAAGAGCAATCACTTCATAATGAATCATTATCCCATAAGCTGAACATGAAAAGCTCAGCCATCATTTCACTTAGAATTTCACACAGTACAGTGCTTTTGCAAGATGAGCAAACAGGCAAGCAACCTGCAGCATGCAGCTGCACATATGCAGGTGTCTGTAATCTCCAATCTCATGACTCAGTTATTTCAATTTCAAAGCCCTATTGTTAATATATCTGATAAAGCCAGCTCAGATACAAAATTTGTACCATTGCCAAAACCATCTTCCATGTAGTTACAGATAAAAGAACAAGACCAACAAGACTGAGTTCCTTACTTCTCACATATTCTCTCCCATTTCTTTATCTGTGCCTCTTAAGTTGAGTCCAACTCTCTGACGCCTAAGGGGTGGCTCTGCTTTTATTACTCTTACACATGATGCCAACAGCCAGCTGAAACCCCTACAGTACCACAATCCAAAGGTTTTATCACCTCTTCTATCATCAAAATTTATCTTTCACATCCAGACTCGGGTGGTTCATCTTATTAATTAATTTAGTCAAAGCCTTCATGGTTTATTTAGGCTTAATTTGTTATCACTGCTGGTAATGTTCCCACTCACTGGGGATTTATTGGTAAAGCCAGAGAATGAGCTATGTGAGTCTTTCATGGAGTGCAGAAAGAGAGCCACAGGAAAAGACACAGGGAAGCAGGTAAAGCTTGTTTTCCTAAAATTATGACGGATTTGTGGCAGCCTAGTCTGTGGAGGTTTGTGCAGAGCACACACCTGGGGTGTTTTCCCAGGAGAAAAGCACCCCCTGCAGGTGGAATACTTGAGTTTGTGGTTTGTGTCTTCAACTTGAATTTAGCAATTTTAGAAAGAATAGATTCAGAACCACATAAAAATTTAAAGCCACTGATGGGAATCATTGACAAGTTATAGACATTTTAACACTGGGAAAGTGCCAGGAGTAGGTAATTGAAATGTAAATTGGAAGTACAAATGGTCACATAAAAAGAGGGTTTATTTTAAATTTCATAACAATCCAACGTACAGTTATAAATTTGTGAGTGAAATCAGAAAGTTTCCCTTACCTGCTGTTCCTGGTTGGAGGATCAGGCATGGCTGATGGCTTTATTATCTCTCTCCTGAGAATTTGCCAGATGTTAGAGACAGTGCAGCACAAGTTCCCTCTTGGATTGTTGCCTCTGAATTAAGAGAAAGCTGCAATAAATGAACTACCAAGACATGGTTTCACAGTTTCTCAGAACTATCAGGTTTAAATTTCTATGACTGCTGCTTCAGGTTTAATTACCTCTGCAAGTCCATCAGGTTCTTAAATATTTCATATATAAAATACAACATGTACTTTTCCCTGGTCTGATAATCACATTAAGTATTTTATAGGTATAAGATTTCTGTGATGCATTTGCATATTCTGCTACATTGAAATTATACCCTGTATCAAGCCTAGTGGATACTTTCTGTAAAGATCAAGATAGTAAACTCTTAGTTTGTGAGCCAACTAATCAATTCTATCATTGCAGTGTTAAAGCAATAGAGAAAACAGGTGAATATGGATATGGCTTTGTTCCAATAAAATTTTACTCACAAATAATAACAAATAGGCTAGATTTAGCCATAGATCCATACTTGGTGATACTCCCTCTGTAGAGTGGTTTTGAAGAATTTCCATTCGTTATCTTCCATGTTGCTTTGCCAATGTTTGATGCTTAAGATTTGCTGTGAGCTGATGGATTCAGTGAAAGACTTTGAAAGTATAATTTATTTAAACTTGATGATAGATGATAACAAGCAGGATAGTCTTATAGAAAACAAACAGCTTGAAGAACGCATTTTTCTTTTATAATATGAGCAAATATCAAAGTGTTCTTTTTGAGATATTGCTTTCAATGGACTTTTCATTTGTCTCAGAACATGTAGAATCTATGAGTTTTTATTCTAGAACCACTTATAAGATTATTTACACCTCTATACAAATAGGGATCGCTGTCTTACATCAATATTATGTTGGACTCCTTTATATTGAAAATAAAGTCATACAAAGTAATTAAATATTTCAAAAGCATAAGTACATTGTACAAAATCTTTATTGAGTCAATACTCAAATATTGAATACCAGTAATTAGTTGTAAATAGCGAAACTTAGATTAACCATGTAAAATGTTTTAAATGAAACTTGAATTAACTTAAGTTTATTGTTTGCACCCGATACTATTGTTGAAAATAAGCTCTTATTTGTTTGCCGACGTTGAATCAATAGAAATGCTAAAAATAATGCCTAATATGTTTTGAAACATTGCATTAACCCCAAAGATTAAAGTATCATGCTATCTTGACTCTGTAAACTAGGTAGTCTAAAATAAAATAAAATAACATTTTTAAAAATATGATTTTAATGTAAATAAAATTGCATCATTTTGCTTCCTCCCTTTCTTCACTCCAACTCCTCTCATGTCTCCTCCAACTCAAATTTGTACTCTCTTTGTCTTTGATTACTTTTACAGGTGTGTGTGTGTGTGTGCCCGCACGTGTACCAATATGTAAAAGCAATCTTCTGAGACTTTTTCTGCCGTTTGTGTGTATATGATCTCAGGGCTGAACACTGGAGGCTCATCCTTGGGTGAGGCGAATTTTCCTTCTCCCAGTAGTAATTAGTTGGTTGTAGTTCTTTGCCTAAGAGTGGGGTCTGTAAAAAGTCCCCTCTTCCATGTTAATGTGTCCATAGATATTGCCATTCTTCTGGTTTTGTTTAATTTCACCATAGACTTTCTTATATTCTGACTCTTACAATCCTGAATTCCTCTCCCTTGATGTCCTCTGAGTCATACATGCAGGAGCTGTGATGCAGCTATATCCACTGGGGCTGGGCTCCCCAAGATCTGTTGATCTCTGTGTTATGTCCAGCTGCTTTTTTCCGTGATTGTTTCCATTTGCTGTAATAAAGGTTTTCTTCATTAAGTGATAGTTGCTTGTACTCATCTATACATATATGGACAAGATTCAGGTAACACTTTTGAAAGAAAAAAGATGCACAAAATAGAGTAATTATATCCTTATATGTTTCTTTTGCTAGACTTGGCTTTGAGGTATGCACCACCACTGCCCAGTTATCAGATGAAATTTTAAAAAATATTACTGATTATGCATACAAATTGATTATACATGAGGTTTAAAACTTGTAAATTGTCCACTGAGTGAGTATTCACCCTTGCTTCATTGCAGTTCCCGATGTCCATCCGTATGCATGACAGAAAAATAGGCAGAAAAATCAGTTTTATCTACTCGCCTTGGAGAATAGAAGAGCAAGAAGAAGGGAAGACTCTAACTCCTTCAGTAATTGCATGAGGCAGAGATACGTGTCAGTCTGGACTATCCATCTCTAAGCTGTTGCCTTTTCAAGCTGTCATTCCTTTTGGCTACTTTGTGGCAATATTGACTTTACTTTCCCTGAATCACCAAGTATCTGAAAGTCAACTTCTGTCACTTTCTTTTCCTTTGGAAAAAAATGCTCAATTTGATTTTGTCGTTGTTGTTGTTTTAAAGAGGGGAGTTTTAAAATCTAATCTAGTTGTCTGTGGTTCATCTCCACTTCTAGATCTTGCTACCTGTATATTCCAGGAAATTCAGAAAACAAGAGCATCTTAAGGAAACTACTCATTCCTTCTTCCACTGCACAGGGGCTCACACCAAACTTGATGTATGTGCTTTGAGTATAAATTTATAGCACATTTTTCAAGGCATTCACTGTCAATTCAGCTACATTGCTATTTTGGACTGTTTTATGATGTCAATTTTTCTCAGTCTGACACTCCAGTGGATTCTAACACACATGCATTCAGTAGGGAAGTTCAAACACTAAAGAAACACTGGACTATCAATCAAGTAACAACCGCTTGCTGAGCTTCTCCTAGGAGAGCATTACTCTGGTGTGCGAGAATGATACAGAGAAATATAAAACATGGCTCCTGACGTAAAAGAGACAAGTATGTGACTTCATGACACACACACATGAAGTCAGAGAAACATACACACATATATGCACACATGCATGTACACTCATGCATATACACACACATGCACTGACATATACACATGCATGTGCAGATAAATTCATATGCACAGAAACATGCACACATTCACAGAAACATGTACAAATACACAGCCACACACACACATGCATGCATACATACACACATGCACACAAACACGCAGTATTTCTAGAAAACATATAATAATTTCTATTGAATTCAGAGGAAGTATTGAATGGTAGCATTTTTATGCAAAACTAACACAATAACTTAAAGCTCCTTTCATACACTGCCAGCACCCAGATATATTCCAGTTCACTGTATGTGTGACCCTATTCCATTATTGCTTAAATATACCCTTAATTTGTCTCATCTGTGCGTGATGTATTGCCATCTATAAAATGGCAATAAATAAATAAAATTAAAATTAAATTTCCTTTAGATTATTAAATCTTCTCCCACAGTTTAATTCTTCTGACACATCAATGTTGGGTCTTAAATAAAATCATGGCATAGATTAAATTCCAAGTATAACTGTGACTCACATATGATGTTTCCAGGAAATGCAAACTGTGAGAGAAGGAAGAAAGAATGGCAGCCTGTTGAGTGTCCTTCTAAGAACAAGTCTCACCAAAATGAACTGAAATTGACTGCTCAGAATTCACTGATTTGTCTGGGATATCCTTAGAGTTTGTCAGTAAAATGAACTCATGTCAGAATTGGAATTAAAAAAAAAAAGATAAGGGCATTATTTCCTAGAGGGAGTTAAAGGCAGGTGTGGACACAACCTGTGCCCAGTAGGCTCCTGGAGAGCTCTCAACAAGTGCATCCTTCACTGTCACAAGCTGAGATAGTTATTAAGAATTACCAGAAATTATTTCAAATAACAGGCACTTTTGAGGACACATTTGGCCATCATTTCACACATTCTGTCTGGGGTCTCTTTGCGGACTTTCCTGAACCTTGTGGACAATTTCTCTGACCTTAACCCTTCCTAGAATGCCACATCTGTGTAGTCCTGCTTCTTTGTCTAAAATACTGGTACTTGTACTACACCAGACAGAGGCACTATTGTCCTGGCTGAACCCCAGTGGCCACAGATGAGAATCCTCAGGTAAACAAGAAGATGATTTTAAAATCCTCCTCCACAGAAAAATAGAAAACAGTGGACATCTGGACCTAACTCAAGAGTTGTTCCTAAAGCAAGAGTTCAGTTTAAAAACATAGGATGTGACAATTGTTGATTCTAGGACCTGATCAAGAGTCAAATAAGTTTTGGGACAGAAACTTGGGTTTAGGAGGCCAGGAAATAATGCCTAGGAGTATAAAAATATCACACAGCACCAACCCAGCTATAAAGAACGCAAACATATCTAGGAAGAAGACTGTAGCAATTTACTAATGAAATAAAACCAGGGAAGACAGGAAAGTCAGTTCTTCAGAGGAAATTAGACTATTTTGTAGAAACCAGAGTAAGAACAAGGCTGTTTATTGGACACTTAGTTCAGCAAGCATACAGGAAACACAAACAGCAGCTTATTAATTGACAGGCACATGATGAGAGAAAGCTTTGAAAAGGACTTATAACTGATAAAATGTAACAGGGGCAGGGAAGCAAAGGAAGAGGGACAAGAGATTGCTAACAAAGAGGACAGTATCAATGATGAATGTGCAAGGATCCATCTTTCAGCACTGCTGAATTAGCAGTACAAGAGAGAGGAGGACAGAATGGGATGAATTTGTAGCAAGGGGTAAAAATGACCTATAAGAAGCCTATGGCTACTGTTAGAATGTTGTACACCGAATTCTGAGTATTGGGACTCCATTCAGTGTTTGCTTTGAAGTGGAAAGTTATTAGCTTAATATGGTGCAGAGAAAACCCGTGCTGGCTATGGTGTTCAGTATGACTTGGGAAAGTTAAGGCTACAAGAAAGGGTGACAACAATTAGAAAAGTAAAATAAAATATTGCAGACTAAGTAACTTAAAACACATATTTAAGACAAATAGCCACATGACACAAGGAGATGCATTTACAGAATATCAAACCGGGAGGCATTTATATAAAGAATAATTACAGGATGTGATAGTTAACTGGCATCTTCCATAGAAGAGAAGAGAAATCTAGATTTTTCTCATTGTTCCTTATCTTTAGAACCTTCAACAAAAGGAATATATTTGGGAAGGAACCCTGGATTGTGAGGGAAAAGATTATTCCAGAAGGACACGACAAATAAGTGATGCACTGAGCTGAGCATGCGGACATAATGAATGAGTTACATCTGCAGCCGTGGAGCTCCAGGATAAGATTTGAGACTGTACCCCAAACATTAGAAACAGAGATGTAATCAATGAATTTCACAGAAAACTGTCAGTCCCAAAATATGTAGAAGCTTTAGGGAAGATGACTAGATGAGCAAAAACATGGAAACAGTATCAGCATTATTTTACTCAAGGAAAATATCATAAATCTGTAGCACCTATTACAAATTCTTTCTCTTAGCTTAATTTAAAGGTATTGGATTTTATATAAATTTCTTGGATTAAAAAATAGGTGAAAGTAGGAATGATATAAATAGAGTACTTACGTTTGAAAGTCTTAAGTAACTTAAATAAAAAGTGGAAAGTTTAACTGGGCTTGTATTAAACCTAACTTTAATCCCTCCTACTGAGAATAAAATACAAACACTTCTGATTTCTGTAAAATCACATTTTTTCAGGCAATTGCATGTTATTTAAAAATATATGTACCTTTAATATTCTTATAACTCTTACACTCACACACTGTAGACATAGTACAAAAATAATTGGAAAATAGACTAGACTACTAGCAATGAAGAATTTATACTATCGGAACTCCCAAGTGATGTTGTCAGAGAACTATGCCTGGGTAAATACCTGATAGGTTGGTAAATAAGTAGGAGGGTAAATAGATAGACTGATAGATAAAGGAGCAATAAGCTGATTTTATTATGCTACCTTTAAGTGAAGATTAATTAAAGATTCCACACATAGTATAATTTCAAATTTCTTAAAGAGTACATTGATATTATATTTATTACCAGAGGAGTAGATGAATCACTATTCCTTCAATGATATGTACCAATAAGAAAGGCTCTCTTTATATAAAAAGACAAAAGGGCATGTCCATGGACAACTCAAGAAAAGAAGGGAGTGCATTTAGGAATGAATGCTCTCAGCCTCACGTCTTTAAATCGGGTATGTTCATTTCCTCATCGGAAGTGAAAAGCTCTTCTGATCCCCAGGTTCCCATCTACTATGAATCCATCAAAGAACCGAGAAGAGAAGCTGAGGGCTGCCATTGAGGACTGGATACTAAAATTCCCTTGCATTAAATATGTGCTTATCAAGAATTACTGCTGCAAGTGCATAGGTCAAACACTGAGTGTCCTTTAGACACTAGAAAGATCAAGAAACTGTTAAGTCTCAAATACTACGGCTTCCGGAAGACTCAGAAACAACTTATAATACAATGAAAACTTGAAGCAAATACTCTGTATAATTCTGGAAGAGGCTGCTCTAAAGAAGAAGAGAAATATGAACACAGTCCTAAACTTCTTCCAAAGAACATAACCTGGAGATAGGGAACAGAGAAGAGAAAACTTCCTTTGTGAGTATAAGGGCTGAGTGTGAGTCACCATGACCGACATGGAAACAAGCACATGAGTGCGTGTCTGTAATCTACAGTCCCTATGGTGGCATTGGAGATAAAGTGGGGAATATCTAGAAGCTTATGGACCAGCTAGCAGTGCTGTAGGCAATAGCTAACAACAAAGAGACCTTTCAAACAAGGTGGAGGGGGCAGACCAAGACATGATGTTTTGTCCTCTAACTAACACAATTCCACATACAAGATTTAGCATATGTTTTCCTGAACTCACATAACACATGTGAATGAACACATGCACACACACACATGCACACACACATGTGCACACACATGCACACACACATGCACACACACATGCACTCACACACACATACACACACATGCATGCATGCACACATACATGCACACACATGCACACACACGCACTCACACACACATGCACACACACACACATGCACACACACATGCACTCACACACACACATGTGCACACACATGCACACATGCACACACACACATACACACACATGCATGCATGCACACACACATGCACACACATGCACACACACATGCACTCACACACACACATGCACACACATGCACACACACATGCACTCACACACACACATGTACACACACATGCACACACACACGCACACACACATGCACTCACACACACATGCACACACACATGCACACACACACATGCACACACACGCACACACACATGCACACACACACATGCACACACACATGCACTCACACACACACATGCACTCACACACACATGTACACACACATGCACACACACACACATGCACTCACACACATACACACACACACACATACACTCACACACACATGCACACACACACACATGCACTCACACACACATGCACATACACACACATGCACACACACACATGCACACACACACACACATGCACACACACACGTACTCACAGACACACATGCACTCACACACACACATGGACACACACATGCACTCACACACACACATGGACACACACACACACACACACACACACACGCTAATCCAAAGCAGTTCAGAGTTAGAAACAAGAAGCCTTAACAAGGTGACTCCCTTATCACACTGTGCGACCTCATGCAATTTCAATCAATTAATAGCTAAAGTGGAAATGAGAGGCTTGTGGGCAACAGGGAAATGTGGGAAAATGTCTTATTGATCCAGCAGATGCTTCCCCCTCAGATGGGATTTATGCACTGAGGCTTCACAGTGAGGGGATCAGTGTGCCCTGTTTCATTTGGTTTTCTGTCCACATCCCATTTGATAACACTGAAGTGTAGCAATAGTGATTAACTACTTTCCAGCTTCAGCCTTGCCTACAACAAGGTTTCAAGTAAAAATTAAAATGAGTATTGTGACAAGAAATTGTGTGTAACTAGTGTGATCACACTATAGAAAAACGCTTCCTTCCATGTACTGCTGTTTTAAGATTTTTCTCCAAAGATCAATGTTAAAAATACAGAAAATTATTGTCAAGTTATAGATGTCTTTTTTCCACAAATAGATTTTCTTTAGAAAGAGAAAGACATAAATAAATAAATAAATAAATAAATAAATAAATAAATAAATAAATAAATAAATAAATGCCGGGACAGAGTTTGCAAACAGCAGTAACATCTATTGTTAGTCACATAACGACAGAATGCCTGTTTCATTATCATTTCACTTGAAGAGAATCTTTTCTGAAATAATGATGAGCTGTTAAACTTAATTCTTTTGTGCTGCAGAATTCCAAATCCTTCATCCACCAGCCATCAGGCTATAGATCCCATTTAATACAGCTTTTATTAAGGCTAGAGGTTCCCAGGCTTCCCAGTCAAATGACATCAAACTTAATATAAGAAATAGTTTTCTAGAGTGAAATTCAAGTAGCAACCATATGAGAATTGATTTCTACGCACCACAAAATGATGCCAAAAAATAAACTTTAATACAACTGGCTATGCACAGATATTTTCTAATATGATTTAGAATTAAATGTTATTTTATCTAATTATGAAATTTGTTTTTGCCATTTATTTAGTACAGTAAATTAAGACTGAAGCAGGAGGAGTCCTTCTTTAACGTAATAGTAAGGACATGCTCCCACCAAAGCATTTAGTGTCAAAAGAATGGCAAACCAAATGGTGATATATACATGAATGCTACATAATTGGCAATAATTTTAATTTGGGTTCATAAAAAACACATGAAAGTAGAAAGGGAACTATTTGAAAAGGGGAGATTGGATGGAGGTATGGGGACAAGAAAGAATAATGAGAGGAACTGAAACCAATCAAAATATATTACCTATTTGTGAAACTAAAATAGGAAATATATATATATATATATATATATATATATAGAATATATTAGATATATTTGTAAAACAGAATATTATTCTATATTAGATATATTATAATATATACATATATATAATTAACAACACGCACTAATAAAAATTTTGGAAATACATAGGTTACTTTTTGCATTCTGTCTTAAAATTGACTAACTACTGGGGCTGGAGAGATGACTCAACAGTAGAGAGTTCTTGCTGCTTTTTCAGAGGATCTGAGTCCAGTTCCCAGCACCTATGGTAGGTGACTCACAGCCTCCTGTGATTCAGCTCCAGGGGATTCTGCTCCTTCTTCTGGCTTCTGCAGCCATCTGCACACACAGGCACTAAATTAAAAATAAAATGAATCCTTAAAATAGCTAATTTCTTCACATGAATTTTTCCTAATTGTTGATGGACTATCAAGATAGGTAACAAGTTCTTTGTGTCCTCTGTAAAAGCCTGTTTCACAACAGGATAGATTGAGATGGTAAAGAAATTCACATGAAGATGTAAATCTGTGACTCTCAGATACTCATAGAAAATCATCAGTGGAGGAGACATCTGAAATCAACACCAAATACCTTATATGAATGTATCTGGATATGGATTAAACAGAAGGGCTTGGTCTTGTTGCTTTCTTAGAGAATATGGGCCAGAATGAAACTCTGGGAAGACTTAGGAGTCCCAAGCCAACTTCAGTATCAGAGTAAACACTGGGCAAGATGGAATGAGATGCAAACTCTCGGAGACACGCATTTATTCTCTAAAAGTTAGGACAGTACATGGAGGCTGAGTTCTTTAGTCATCTCTCCTGAGAACAGGAAGGCCTTCACACACTAAGTACTTGCTATGAAAAATCGTTCACAATAAAAACATGTCAGTATATCATCAATAGTCAGTCTTCATCATGGAAGAGGAGACAAAAAGACTTTAAGACCAAAGAGGCATGATGATTTCTGTGAGAATGTGTGTAGACATGACAGGAATAATGCACACATGAAACTTCAACAATGTGGCTGTTTAAATAAGATCTGCATAATGACAATGCTAGTTAATAGGCCAATATGAATTGAAGAAGTTTCAGAGGGTTCCACTTCTAGATGAAGAGCTACAGGGAGTCAATGGTTGTATTGACACTCAATAGTCATCAGGAAAATCAGTTTTCTCCAAGGACTAATCCCTTAGTAGGCTATCTAACCCCAAATAGTCTGCTCTAAACAAAATAATTACATATGAAGACACTAAATGGATTTGGTAGTGTGGTGATGTTGTTGTTGTTGGTGGTGGTGTTGGTGGTGTTGGGGTGTGTGTGTGTGTGTGTGTGTGTGTGTGTTAAAATAATAATTAAAGAAGGCCATGGATTTAAGAGGGACTTTGGGGTGACATTTTAGGAGTTGAAGTGGGGAGAAGAGGGAAGGGAATGTAAATACAGAACTCATGCATGAAATTAAAAAAAAATAAACTTTGAAATTTGGGATAGTTTGGTTTAAAAGTTGGAATCATTTCTCAATCCATTCATAAGCATATCTATATACATATTGCTATATATGGTAATACAACCCTTCACATATTGTTTAAACATAAAGCAAGCCTTGCAGATGAACAGCATCAGCAAGGGACTGGCAATATTTCATTAGTACAGCATGTGCAAGCCATTTATATTCTCTCAGGTAAGGTGCTGTATAATCATAACTTATAATGTTGAAGTTATTAGATCCTTGAAAGTAGCATAATTAACTATCTGTATTTAAACAGGAGGCAACTGAGTATTTGTAAACTAAGATGAAGTGTGAACTTTGTGATTAAGATGTGTAACTGTCTTTTATATAAACAAAAGCAAACGGTGCTTCTTACTTTTTTCACAGGTATAATGTCATTTTGAATGCACTGTGTTTCTCAGGGGCCATGAACAAAGGCCCTGCATCCATCTTTGTCAATTTCATAGAGGAGTCATTAGTGAAATGTCACCTTCTGAGGTTTTCACACCTTGAGTACAGAAAGTTTTTAGTTTCAAAAATAGCAACATTAAAAACAGTATCTAATTGCAACAGGCACTAAAACTATACCACAGACACATTTGCCATTGTGAAAAAATTAAACATGTCAATACTGTTGCTGTAATTGTTGCTGTTATTATGTCACTGAAAATTTATCTCAGCTATCCTCCTTCTTTAGTATTTTTAATTGTCTCTAAAATATTGTGCTGTTGCAAATGCAACCCACAGACTGTCACCTGAGTGAAATCATACTGTCTTACTTTCCCATCTATAGTTGATTGGAAATTCTTTTGTCACTTCTTAAAAACCAAGATTTGATAAACCTAAAACAGTTCTGAAGAGATCTTATTCCCCATTACTCTACACAACTCCGAAGTAAGGCACGAAATCAGAGGTTGAATAATTCTCAGACATCCTTAGCAGGATCCAGATGTCTGTGTTTACAAACGTTTTGAAACTAAATCAACTCCAAATATAGGATTCCAAGATGACAACTATAGTAGAGGGTAACTGAATTTAGTTCTCAGAGAGCACTTTGCTCTTTCAAAATAGTTTCAATAATTTTACCTAATTTAAAATATTTTAAAGGGCATGAGACGGGAAAGCCTATACATCTGGTCATAATCCTGCTAAATATTTATTTTTATTGATTGTCTATTTTCTTAGCCCTTTGCTAGTTATTCTCCGGGGTTAGATCTATGTAAAAGGAATATGCATAGTCACTGATTTCATGTCTGGAAATTTTGAAACACATAGTAGCAGCCCATTCACTGAGCTCATTTGATGAATCCAGCTGTCAGTTCAGTAGATTGTGAGCTCCAAGAGAAGAGCTGAGACAGAAAGCTCTCAGCCAGAGACTTGCAGGGAAGTCACTGCAGGAAAGAGGTAGGGAAGTCCTGTGATCAGTGTGGAGTAGGTGGAAGCAGAGTGTATGCTTTGGCTGTGTGACCCAGCCTTCTTTTGGGGTTCTGTCATTTCCCTCATGTTGCTGTAACAACACAACACAAGGTTTCTGGCTTAAAACAAAACGTGTTTATTCTCTTACAGTCTTCCGGTATATAAAGTCACTGTCACCATGCTGACATGAAGCTGTCATCAGGACTGCTACTTTCTGGAGCCTCCAGCAAGAGAATATTTCTATGTCTGTTGGTATTCTGTAGAACATTTATAATTTATGGCCAAGGCTCCATTCTTCATCTTGAAAGCCTGCTATGCTGCAGCTTTCCCCTTCTTTAGCCTTTGATCAACTTTTTCATTGCTGTTGTTCTTTTCTTTGTTTTTTCTTTTCTTTTTGGACAGGGTTTCTCTGTGCAGCCCTGGCTGTCCTGGAACCCACTCTGTAGACCAGGCTGGCCTTGAGCCCAGAGATCCTCCTGCCTCTGCCTCCCGAGTGCTGGGATTAAAGATGTGCGCCATCACCGCCTGGCTGCTCTGATCCACTTTAATATCTTTCATCTTTGAATCTGACACTTCTGCCACCCTTTTATAAGGAGCAATTTGATGACACTGAGTCCACAGGAAATTTCATTTGTAATTACTTACTTATTTTGAGTTCCTTTGTTTGTGCCTGTAAAGTCTATTTATTTATATAAAAATCATATTCATGCATGTTAGGGGTTAAGACAGACATTGGAAGGGGAGCCATTCAACCTAGCACAGATACTTTGCATACCTTAAAAAATATGAAGTTTGTAGTTATCTTTTGGAATTTCTGCAAGTCATCTATTTATATGTCAGCCTTGTACATTTCACGTAATCATGAGAATTTAAAAATCAGATATAAATGCATAATTTCTATAAAATAAAACTATAATATAAATGGACTGAATCATTGATAATAATAACATATTTGAGTTTAAATGATATATATCAGTTCTTCAAATTATAATAACATTCATTTTAGTAGTAAACTACAATCGTAAATTATTTGAGTTCTATCAACAATTTTGAGAAATATATATGTATGTAAATATATATATATCAATATATTCTTGCCTTCAAAGATAACTAATAATAAAAGAAGAAACCCTCTCCACACACACACACACACACACACACACACATACACACAAAAGGTACACCTATTTGTGCTTAAGTCAGAATGCTTTATTTAACTAGTTTGCAGCAACTCACAATTATTTGATTGATGAGACTTGGGGTTATGTGCTTACCATTGCTTAGAGTTCATATTGCTTTTATTGTCGAGGTTGAACATTGCAATTCTCTTGATGGTATAAATTAATGAAATACTGCAGAGTTCTAATTGATGGCTTTCTCAGATGTCTTCATAAAACGTTATTATTCTGTCTGCAGAGGCTTATAATCTCTGGAAATTTCATGGCATCTTCACATCTTGAGACAGATGTTCTGAAATAATTTTCAATTATGCCTCAGCTTTTGGCAGTGTGAGGTAGGTTGGGAAGAGACAAACAATAGAAAACAGATCCCAATCTGCTGTCTCACTTCTACCAGGCTTGTTATTGGAAAGGATCCTGGAGTCTTGGAGGTGGCTCGTACTGTAGCTCCTCCCTCACTACACATCAGGTCATAGTACTAGGCATAATTTTTTAACAGAAAAAAAATAATTTGTCTAGTCTGGGGCAATGAACTAGTTATTTTACCTGTTTAGTTGTCCATTAAACAAACATCTGTTGAATTTATATGTGAAAAATAAGTGTGATAGTTAAGGTACAAGGTAAAATTAGAAAGAAAACTCAT
Source organism: Cricetomys ansorgei (assembly GCA_026225945.1). Lineage (NCBI taxonomy): Eukaryota > Metazoa > Chordata > Mammalia > Rodentia > Nesomyidae > Cricetomys > Cricetomys ansorgei. The sequence goes on along the minus strand of JAMJFZ010000726.1, from coordinate 362,609 downwards.
CTCCTGAGAGGAGGCCAGGTCTAGTGAGAAAGGAGCCCTAGCTATGGTATAACATAATTAGTGTTGTGATTCATGTGAGAGGTTGTGTTACATGTGAACTGAAAAAGATCACCTACACCAACTTTTAATAAGGAATGTCTTCTAGACAAATTGAGTTTGAAGGACTAATAGGAGTTGGTTAAAAGAAGAAACAGGAAAAAGCATCCTTGGAAGGACAAACACAGACAAAACATAGATGCTGGAAGGTGCAACTATGGCAGCTTGAGTTACCAAAGATGGAACCACACAGCTTTATGACAGGGAGGCACGAGGAAGCAGCAGCTAGACAAGGGACAAGCCACCTTGATACCCTGGAGTATTGAAAACAGGGAGCTATGAAGGCCCAAGCTGTACATTCGAAGGTACATTTCTGTACATTTCTGTACATTTCTGCTTCCTAGGTGAGGGAGTGGAGTGTGTGCCATTTGATCAACCAGTATGTTGGAGACATACTGGGAGACATCCTGGAAGAGTGATCTGAACAGAAATTCATATCAGAGTTGCTGGGCTTTGTTGTCCCATGGGTCCATCACTGTGAATTCTCTGTAGAAGGAGAACAAGACAAAATAAAGGTCTGTGCATGCTTCTATCTAGTTTCCTGACTGCTTGTCTTAAGTTTGCTGTATCTCTTGCCCAAGTTGGGACACTCGTTGGCTACCTCCACGGAGGACAGCCGTGCACTATGCTGCCGGGCTAACTTTATCTATCGCCTTCACCTGCTAGCAGCTGGGTAAATGGTTCCCTAAATTCTGCTGTAATCATACAATGTAAACAGACCAATGTGGTTACAGAAAATAGTTTCGCCCTTATAACACAGGGCATATAAGCACCATTACATACGACTCACAGATGAAGAAGCCTTAACTCTACGTTATATTATTTACTAAAGATTCAGTAACTGGGACAGACAGAAATAGAGTATGTCTGTGTAGATGGGCAGTTCCTCCTCATTTCCTCCCTGACAGTGCATTGGAGCACTTCACTAATTACCTCCAGTAGTGACCTGGGTGGGAGTATCTGCCAGAACATCCCATTGGAATCTCAGGTATTAACACTCTATCTTGCTAAAATTGAATGTGTGACTTCTCATCTACTTAACCTTGTTGCCAAAGAAACCATGAAGTAAGTTATGATCTATTTACCATGATAATTAATTAATAAGCAAGAGTTCTTTGATAATCACTCCAGTTGACAAAACCCATGATATATATGCTTTTTACATTAAAATATATTAACATATTTTTAAAATACGGTATGTGTTTTATTTTAAAATCATTAAAAATCATTTCCTCAGGTAATTATGAACCTTATTAAAGGAAATTCTATAATTTTATTATTTGTGTTAAGTATAAATTGCAATACACAATTCACTTTTAAGGGAAGTAGCTCACAAATAGTAAAAACATAAATGAAGAAAAAATATTATAAAGGACCATTCTCCTACTCCAAGCAAAGTACAAAGTTAGAATGATATTTCTTTACCCAAGAGTTTAAAGTTATTTAACTTGAGCATACAGCCATTTGTTTTCATATTCTACCCCAGTGTGGATACTATAATGCAGTTCCTTAAAGAACAAATGTAAAGCGCCAAACACTTACTTCTTCAGTTGCTAATACATCAACTGGTCAAGGTTTAATATCTCTTTTTCATTTTGTTATAGCTCTTGCCTCAGCCTTAAGTTATCCTCTCATCAGAACTCCTGATAATGTGTCTTCCAAACATGTTTGAAACTCATAGGCCTGCAGTGTACCTTAAAAACAGATACAATGACACCTAGTGGTCTTTAAAAACGCATTTTTTTCTTTCTTTCTCTCTCTCTCTCTTTTTTTTTCTTGCTAGAAGCTAAGTAGATTCAATGAATGTACAGAGAAAATAACTGTGAAAATTGAAGGATTTCAGGCTTAAAATGTGAAGCCGATGTTTTTCACTCTCTAAGTATGTATGTCCTCTACTTATTTAACTTTACATCCCACAGGAGACAGGTTGAACTAATTCCAGAATGATTTATCTTCTTACAAATCTTCTGTATGCTGAAGGAATACATTTCAACTAGCAATACATAAATAGAAAGAAAGAAAGAAAAACAGAGGAAGTGTTCCACAAAAGTTATCTGGTTTGAATTAGTCAATGAGAGATTTTACGTTACAAGCCCTGGTTGTTGATGTTTAAAGCACAGAAAATTTCAGAACCTCTTCAAATTTCTTCTTTTTAAATATATGACTCACACACACACACACACACACACAAACCACAACCACCCTAAATTAGGCATTTCCAAACCTCCCACTGCAATATTTACAAATAAACAAGTAGCCACCTTTCCCTCACCCTCTGAGAATTTAATGAATTTGAAATGCCAGACTCTTCAGAATATAATTTAGGTGGTATGGGTTATTTAAATGATGACAGTGTCATCATAGAAAGGATTGTGTAATTTCCTGTGCACCATACTAAAATGTCAAATTCTATTAAATATCTGTTAAGGATGACCTCAAAAGTTTACCTTGCCTTCTCTTTGTAGGTACCTGCAATATCCAACATACTGCATTCTAAAGGGAGGATGTACACAGGATCCCAATTCTTAGTTCAAGCACATAACCATCACATCAAATGGGGAAGTTGCTTGGCCTTTTGCTGTCATATATCACTGGGAAACAAAGCACAGTTTTAACTTGGAATAAAATCTCACAAGGTAAATGGGTATATTCTTCTGTGAAGTTTGGGAGCTGAGATTTGCAGGAGCTGGATGTCAGCTGCTGCCTCTCTCCCTGTGCTCCTGAGCAAAGGATGCCTCAGATTCCTCCCTAGCTGTAGCTCAGCAGGAGTCTCAACTGTTCTGAGGCTCTCTGTTCTTTTTATGGCATGCTGTTAACACTTTCAAGCTAGAAGTAATTCATATTGTTTAGCTTATTTTTATTTTAATTTAGTTTAGCTATTATATTTGCCAATTTTATTAACATTACAAATATATAAATTCAACAAATGTAAAAGTTATTTGGAATTTTTGTTATTGAAATTTCCGAGAAATGTTAAAGCATATTTCATTACATACAAATATGTAACTTAAAGCCTGCCACACAGGAAAGGAAATTTCCATCAATTTCTAAAGATTATTATCTCACATGACATCATATTACAGTTAACTACACAAAGGGAGTTTTATTACCTACAGTGGCATATTTAGAGAGACGTGAACAAAGATTCACTATTTGAACATGTGTAATAGTGAGCTGTAGACCCCACTGGAGCACAATTAGAGCTTCTAGCTTTTCATAGGTAGATATAAAACAGGAAAAAAGTTCTTACATCAACATCTTATTGTGTCCATCTTAGAAACTAATTTTGCATCTCATAGATGTCAGGGAGAAAGGAGGTGTATGCACATTTTTAGGAAGGGGAATCTAAGTGCCTGATAAAGACAGAAGGTCCTCCTTGAATCTTGCCTAGTACAGCTCTCCATCAACAGCAACCTGGACCAAACCATCTGTCCCTCTCATTTTAGATCAAAAAGACTTTGGAGAGAATCATGAAGAGCCGCATATCTAGTCACGAGATGATGCCTGCCTATGAGCATGTATCTCACTGCAAACAATAGAAGCAATTTTCTTTATTATACTATAATTCAAACATAAATATTTAGAACAATGAAATTTGATTATTTTCTCAGATGTAGTATTAGATTCCAAATACTAAATCATGAAAGCCTGTGCAGAGCATCGTTTTTAAACCAAAAATCTTTCCATTTTAATTTAGTAAGCATTAATATCCTTTTAAAAGTAGGGGCCTAAAACACACAAATGTATATAAAGTCTGATACAGGAAGCTAAAATGTTCTGTTTTATAGTTTGCTAAAGAAAATATAAATATAGTGAACAATCCTGAGGATGTCATGTTTTCAAACAAAATGAAAAAATGCAAATATATCTTTCTAATGAGTTAAAATGGGAATCAGCTTATTGCCTATAACAAAGCTACTAGATGACCTACTGAATTTAAGGTCATGTCAAGTGTAGTTCTGCAGGTAACATCATCTAACTCAGGATTTTGTTCTATCTCCTCCTGGATACTTCAAATGCTTTTGTTGTTGCTTTAAATTTCATTTAAAACAAACATCTACCAAAATCATCAGTGTGTCCATTTTATAAAAGGCCCTAGAAATTCATCAATCACTAATCTGTTAATCAGAAAAAGACATTTCTTTCTGAGAATAAGTACATATTTACCTTCTGTATAGTCAAATAGATGGAATATCATTTATGCAATATATTTCATCCACTTGTATGCAACATAAACCTCTTTGGCTGAATCTATACATGTAATGACGAGCAATCTATGCTCACTGACTAAGTTTAAATATGCATATTATATTGGAACTATTATGAGAAAAAGGTGCAGAGTGAATAAAGGATATTATTTCAGGTAGCATTTTCTTAAGAGTTTTATAAAGTTACATAAAGGAACATCTTCTCTTATGAAACCTAATATTTTAACACCATTATGGAAAGGTCATGTGTAGCTTTACTATGGACATACAAGCATATAAAGACCATAAGTTTATCTCTAAAATGTCTTTTAAAAGCTCAACTGTAAGTTATTCTCTGGCAAAAACATTATACATATAAATGTTCTCTATTTCTTTTCTGGCTTGAAAGGTTGTTGCCCCATAGAACCACCCCACAGTCCCACTGTGTTCCCACAGATCTCTTCTGGGTCTAAAAGAGGATTCTTTCCTGGGATTGTTTAATCTCTAGAGTAAGAATAAAATCACATGCAATTATTTTTTAAAAACTCATTGCTGGTTAAGTCATTGTTATATATCATTATTCAGCTATTCTATATCCTTCCTAGAGAGTGAAGCCAGAAGCAATTAATTCTATCTCTTGAAACATTCTACCATAAAACCTAAAGAATTCGGAACATGGCACTTTATAGTTTTATTCCTTCCAGTCATCTATAATTGGTTGCTTCACATTTCTCAAATGATAAATATCCAAAACTCCCTCCTGGATCTTTAAGGATAGATTTTCAGAAATCTGATATTGTTAAAATCATGTAAAAATGATTTGCAGTTAATATTAGGAGCTAGATTTGTCAAAATGAGAATACCGTTTTTGTACAAAAGTTGACATCATTACTTTTTACTATTTATTATTTTTATTTTATTTTAATACTATTTTAAATAATTGCGATTATAATACAGTTACGTTATTTCCCCTTTCTCTTTCTTCCCTTCCCCTCCCATTCATATCAAATTCATAGATTTTTTTCTTTGCTGTTCTTATTTTTTTTATGTCTACATCTCTGCTTCCTGTTTCCTGACTCAATTAAACTTAGTGTTGGAAAACGCTGGAGAGCAGACTACTGTAGAAATCTTGGTTGAATTATGTAGTCTAGGATTTGCAAGGCTTAGATGAGGTCAGCCAATAACTTTAATAAAAAATACAGTATAAGTATTTCATTCATCATTAACAGAATGCGCTAACATTGTCTAATCTGAATTTTTCTCTAAGTGAACATGAAATATAAATGCTCAAATAAGGAAAACTATACGAGTTTCCACAGTCTCTTCCTCCACACAACCACAAAGGACTTTCTCTTCATTAGTTAATAGCACTGGCTGCTCTTCTAGAAGACCAGGGTTCCATTATAACATTGAATGGATGGATCGCTGCTGTCTACACTGAACTAATTTTAGAAAAACATCAAACTATAGAATAAAAGTTTTAGAAGAATTTAATTTTCTAGTAATAGTTAGCCTTATAGCCTTTCAAAAAAGTGGATATTTATTACAGTTATTATGCAATCTAAAATAGTTTTATGCATGAAAATTACATCATATAGAAAAAATCCCCAAATCTTCTCATTGAACTTTATGTGCTAAATGTGTGCATGAGATAAGATACAAGCATCTTAAGACTATATTTTTACATTTCATAAATTCTGTTTAGATAATATTCTCAGGAATAAGTATAGAAAAAAGTTTATGGTGAAAGGTAAATAATAAAATATTTCAAATAATTAAAAAGTGTTTGCACAACTATTTATGTTATGCATTGGTAACAATAACTCTAGATCTTCTTTGAATATATATTGAATAAAGAATATATCATCATCTTCTAGCTTTTGAGGGCACCAGACATGCCAATTGTGTGCAGACATACATGGAGACAAAAGGCCCATACACATAAAATAATAAATTAGAAATAAAAAAATAGAACACTCATCATCTGACCCTAATCGGGGTGAAATTATGTAGAAATTATAATAAAAAATTCTGAATGCATCTGTAGCACAGATATTGTGTGTGGTGCATTTAGCATTACAATAAATCATGCTATCCTATTCGTGTGTAGATAGAGCTCTCTGAGAGTGCTGAGACTCAGAAAGTATATAAAAATGTGAAAAGTCTCCACTGAAAGTCACAAGCTAGGTTCTCTAGGTTTGAAATTCGGTTTTCATTGAGTATACTTCTATATGTCAAAAGCGGACTTGAAGAATAAGACGGCTTGAATACAAACAGAGAATCAAGTTTATAATATTTTCAAGGAAATAGTTTGTGAACCCAGTGCTTTTTTAAAGTCTAATTCTACTACTCTTTTGTCAAACTTGGAAAAGTAGAAGAACTGAAAGATTCCCTGATTATCCATTATTGTCATACCACGTTCCTGAATGCACAATTGTGATTTCACCACTCATTTCCATGCACTCTTGGAACAGGCTTTATCTCAAATGGATTCTGAGAAATCTTCTCAAAATTGAAAGAATAGTCCACCGTCTCCTAAGGATTGCTTTTCGCTTTAGCAAATCACCCCTTGATTTCTAGATTCTAACCCGCAGTCTGCATTTCAGGAATAAGAATTGGCATAGGACTTAATGTCAACAAAGTATTCTGGCTTGCTTAAACATCAATACCTTGAAATTGTGAAAGGTTAAGGCCTTGGTATTTACCAAGGGAAAGGAGACAAAGAAATGGGAAGCAAAATTTGTATATATAAAATAAAGAGCTGAGGCAGTGTTAGCACCTGTAATAGGAAAAGTACTGAAGGGCTCAATCATGGGTAACCCATATGTGTTAAATAGCTGCAATATTCTACCTTCCAAGTAGGTATTAATTTATTTAATTATGAGCAATATGTACCTGCCTCAGACTATCAAAGCTGTGAGGCTTCCCTCTCAACACCCAATCAGGGCTCCCTACACTCATTTCTCAAGGCTGGTTGTATTTACAGATAACTTGGTGTGAAAGTATTATGTCACCAAAGTGCAGTGGAGAGCCTGGAAAAAGCCCAAGGTAAAAATACTGCAGACTGTCTCACCTTGAATGAACTTGTCTGGACATATGCTTGCTGCTGTCTGATTTACAAGTACTGGAATATTTGTCTTGAACATTCACCCCACAGAACATTTACACTAAATGCCATTACGCACAGAAATCCACCACAGAAACCTCTCTGTTCTTTGAAGAGCAGATCTCTATGACAGTAAATAATTCAACATTTTAAGAAAAGAAATCTTTAATTTGCAGGTGTTAAGTGTTCAATAGGAGATCATTTAATTTTTCTAATTTCTAAAATGTATTTACCAGATCAAAGCAGAACTTTGCAAGCATAATAAGCATAGTAAAATGTTGATTTAGTGGCAGTGAAAAGAATAATCAGTGGCTTATTTGTACAATAAAATTATTCATGAAGCTTATCAACATTGTATTGACAAGCATTTAATGAGTATGAATCCTGAGGAAAAAAACTAAAATTGCTTCCTTGTTTACAAATGCCTTTGTTTACATATGATTGAAAACGGTTTCCAGTTCAGGAGCTTTATATACACACTTTATGCACTCTTAAAATTCTCATTCTAAATTTCATAAGGTGAAATAAGTAGAATTTTTAACTTTATATAAGCTATGGAACTTTTAAAAAAATTATAAATCTTATATATTCTTTATTCAATATATATTCAAAGAAGATCTAGAGTTATTGTTACCAATGCATAACATAAATAGTTGTGCAAACACTTTTTAATTATTTGAAATATTTTATTATTTACCTTTCACCATAAACTTTTTTCTATACTTATTCCTGAGAATATTATCTAAACAGAATTTATGAAATGTAAAAATATAGTCTTAAGATGCTTGTATCTTATCTCATGCACACATTTAGCACATAAAGTTCAATGAGAAGATTTGGGGATTTTTTCTATATGATGTAATTTTCATGCATAAAACTATTTTAGATTGCATAATAACTGTAATAAATATCCACTTTTTTGAAAGGCTATAAGGCTAACTATTACTAGAAAATTAAATTCTTCTAAAACTTTTATTCTATAGTTTGATGTTTTTCTAAAATTAGTTCAGTGTAGATTCTCAAGCTTTAGAGACATTTGATCAATTTTTTCTCCTATACCTATGACTATAGGCATAAGCATTTCAAAGAAAGGCCACACCTACATAAATTAAAAAATAAAACTTTTTTTACAAGTAAAGTATGTAATAAGCTCAATTCTATCCCAGTTATATGTTAAAATAAAAAAATCACATGGCAATTCTTGACAAATATATTTCTATTAAGACACATTTTCAGAGAGCTTGTAAAAATTTCAAAGCAGTTTCTTAGCACATGGTAACATATTTATTTAATGCGTAGCCATCACAGGCATCCTCCTCAGTATCAGGAATAATAGTTTCATTATAGATTTTTTCTGAAGATAATAGAAACATGACATTCTTCAAATAGTGGCAGAAGCAAAATTATAAAACATGAATGAAAATTTAAAACCAATGTTATTCTTTTTGTTTGTTTTGTTTTTGTTTCTATTTTGAGACAGGGTTTCTCTGTTGTAACTCTGGCTGTCCTGGAACTCACTCTGTAGACCATGCTGGCCTCAAACTCATAGAGATCTGCCTGCCTCTGCTTCATGAGTGTTGGGATTAAAGGCGTGCTCCACACTGCCTGGCAGTCAATGTTATTCTTTAGTTAAAGAGTTCAGTTATAGAAAGATCCTTTAAGAGAATAAGAACATGGAGTGGGGCCTTCTAAATTCCAGTAAGTAGTAGTAAGCCTGTTATGTGCATTTCATGATATCAATAAGTCAGGTATCAGACCACTCTAACTCTCACTCAAACCCAACTCTAATCATACAAAACCAGTCTATAGTGGTTTCCTAGTTTCCTCAGGAAAAATAAACATGAATGTGCCACTCAGATGTGATTGCATTAGTTACTTTGCTATTTGTATGATGAAATACTTGAAACAATTTTAGAAAGCTGTTGTCCACATTCAAGGAGGTCTTCCTATCTCAATTAACCTCATCTAGATAATTCCTGCAGTTATGCCTAGAGGCTTATCTTTTAGGTGATTCTAAACCCTGTTGAGTTATTTATCAATGTTAACCATCGCAGTGGTGTTCTTTAAAGTGACGTTTTTATCTCATGGGCTAAAAACGAGTATTAACATCATGCTTCTATGTAAAATTAAATGTCTTTCAAATTCCAGTATTCAGTTTTCATTCGTGCTAAATTATTCTGACTAAAGTGATTCGCCTAACTGCTTTTATCTCATATTTGTAAATCTATCTTATTAGAATATTTACTGGGTTAGAATTAAAGCAAACAAAATGCATGGCAGGCATCTTTTCTTCTACATATTATACAATGCAGAGTGAGTTAGAAATATTTAGGGTCTGTGTTTGATGTATCTAGTCTTGTAGACTTGAGACCTGGAATCATGCAGACACACTTCTGGACATGTTCATAATAACACTTAGAGGATTAATTGAAGGGGAAGATGAGTCCTCAGAATGGTGACACTTTCCCAAGTGGCCATCCAGATATGAAGACAGGAAAAATCCTCCCTGCCTTTGTTACTTGCTGTGCGAATTATTCCTGTGGCTGACACTGCATTTCCCCCACTGGCATCATACAATGGCATGCTTCATTTAGCTTGTTTCATTTATTTATTTATTTTTAATGACCATATATTTCATTTATTGAGATTTGTAATCTATGATTATAATCTTCTACTTAGTACTAACAGAACTAACTTGTTTGAAATACATGAGACACTTTTCCCTTTTAAAAGAATGATCAGGATTATTTAATAGCATTTGAAAAAAAATTAAAAGCTGTCTAGTGAAAGTTAAAAGCAGAAAATAATTGTCCTCTTTGCAAAGGAGAAGAATATTCTTAATAACAATGCCTGTTTCTCTTCCCAAAATCAAGATCTATGGGCTCTGTATCAATACAGCATAGAGGGAAGATTGAGGTTTTCTACTCTAAATTTCATCCACTAGGATGGCTAAACAAAATGTGTGCCACGATATCAAAATGACTAATTTCTAAATTCTTTGAGAGTAGTGTGTATATAAGTATGTTCAGTGTAGCAAAATAGAGACTCCAATTATTTCTTACTGTAAGAAATAATTTATTCATTCATTAATTTTCCTGTCTTCTATCATCTATCTATACTGATTATCATTGATAGGCTAGAGAGATAGATCAGCCATTATAGGCTAAGGTTCCAAAACAAAGAATTCTTTGGCTTTTTAATGCAGAACAAAAACCAGCTACTTTCCAGAGAGTTCCATTCACTACCACTTGACTGAGTTTGCTAACCAGGCAGCTTTGGACTGTGGACTAAGCAGCTAATAAGATAATCTCTTGTACAATATCAGTATCTTGTATCTATGCATACACATCTCAGATAAAGGAACACAACCAACACTAACAGGTCTGAAAGAATTTATGGACCAGAAAGTTGAAACTGAAGTTTTAGGAATCCTCCAGAAACAACCTTGGATGAAGTGATACATTTTAAGCAAGACTTTGGATTTTGTGCAATTTAATGATAACAAAACTGAATATCTTCTTAAGACCAATGGGATGGGTGCTAGAAAAAATAGCTTCTTACATTACAAATCTATATAAAGTTTTCAATTCTGAGTACCAAACTACTCTTATGTACTTTACTGGTTTAATTTTTATATCATCTTGAACAGCTAAAAATCAGATTAACCAGAATAAATTTCCTTCCGTAGTTGTTTCATGTCCCCTTTTATGAATATCAATACCTACCCATGAGTAGGTAGTTAAAAGAAAATCAAATAATTCTTCAGTTGGTATTTTTTTTTCTTTCTCAATTTCTTTTTACCCTGACTTTTGTAGAGTCAGTTTATGGAGGGAACTTCAAGTACTGGGAGAAAAAGAGGGAAGGGGAAAGATGGGGTGAAAAGGGAAGCAAAGAAGGAAGAGAAGGATGGAGAGATGATGGGAGAGAGAAAAAAAGAAGAAAATAACAGTGAGGGAGGCCATACATTTGAAGGGGAGCCTGGAAGGGCACATAGGGATCTATGAAGGGAGGAAAGAGAAGGGAAAATGTTCTATTAAATTATAATCTAAAAAACCAGGCAAACAAAAACCCAGGATAAAAATGGTGATAAGGCACTTAACTCTAAAACAGTAACCATCAATGGTTGTGCTGTCACCCAGGATCCTTGTCAAGCTGAAGTTTCCACAATCTGGGTAACATGGATCCCAACAAACCATACCGTTGGTGTCTGGAGGGTCAAATCTCTTAATATAATATTAGATACTTCAGCTTAGGTTGATGTACACCAAGATAGGGGACTAAAAATGGAAGGAATTAAACAAATGTCTTTGTTAAATAATACTGGAATCTTATGAAGTTTTTAATATCTAAATTAAACTACACTGAGAACATGTAGAACTGTGTTGACTGTCCGTTCTAAGTAACATTCTGGAAAAAGTATTTTATCTATCAAGTGAACTATTTTGTGAACATTCAGCTTATTCACATATACTTGATGCCAAACCTAGATAAAACCTTTCTATGTTCCACCCTGTCCCATATCTACATCCCTTCTTCTTTGGTGACTGTCCTTAAAATCAGTCCCAGTGAGTTTGAAACCCCAAGATCCTACATTAATTCAAGCAAGGTGAGTGTCCCTTGTGCATTAAATCCAATGGTTATGTCCTCATCTGACTGCTTTTCTGAGGATATTTTTTAAATTGAGGATTTGTCATTATAGGATGACTCAATACAATATTTTAAAATTATGTATAAAAATATAATTTACATAAATAGTGTTATTAAACTATGAACAGTAACACTTTGAACTTTATTGTCAGAAATTCTGTTTCTATTTATCATGTTCACATGACTGGGAACCTAATATTATGAACAAATATTCACTTTGGATATTCAATGATCAATATGGTCAAGAATTTTTAATGATAAATACATTAATTAAATCTCCATTGCATATTTATCCAAATATGTATTTACACAGGACTGTATGTATACATGTAATACAAAAACTAGTAGGTGTATAACTGTGACTGTATACACATTCATGAGCTATAATACTGAACTGCATTTATGTTTTTCCTGTTTGTGAATATAAGAAACTATATATGCTTATATAGTTTTTACACATACATAATTTTAATACTATGTGTAATTGATAGCTTTTTTCAATTAGATTTTCTTTTGAAATAATAATGTACAAGATAATATTTATTCAAATAAAAAATTGGAAAAATGGGCTGATGTTCTTCCTAGTTATGTAAGCCATTGTTTTAACACCAAACCTAATGAAAGAAATATGTATATATATATATATATTATATTTATAACATGTTATATATATATATATATGATGTTATATGTAACATGATGACATGGCAAACTTACAATCTGCCTTTTAATCAAAAACTTGAGTATTGTCCATTGGGAGTAAGATTGCTTGTAAGGATTATGACTCACTATATTGAACACATTTTTAATTGTTTTTCAAATACAATCATGTTTTCCATATATACCATTCTCAAAGCCATAAGTCATTATCTACCTCAAGACTTCCCCCGGTGGTCCGTTCTTTGAGACTCACAAGGAGCAACACTGCCGTAAGCTGAACTACTTCTATTGTTCTGCACCTGTAAGTTTCAAGTCAGTTAACTTTTAGCCCTGAAGAAATAAAATATTCGATTTAATATATTTGCAAAAAATGCATGGAAACCACAAGTTATTCCTGTAAGAGTTCTAAATCTTGTTGGAGCATATTTCATAGTCCCTAGGCTGCGAACACGTTTGAAGATGTAGCAGCCTGGTGGAGGCAGGATGCAACCCTTATTCATGTCTGCCAGCTAATAGAAGGATAAAATGCCTCAGCTGCCAGGGTAAGTATTAATCACTCGAAAAGGGGAAGTGGTATTAATCTCCTGTGCATGCTCTGTTTATATATGAGTGCTGTTTATGCATTGTATGGTGTGCTCTTGCTAAAATAATCCTTCCCTTGATAAGCCATGGGGAAGTTTTGTGACTGGAAACAAATCATACATTTACGTGAGTTTAAGTGTCAGCATACATTAGGGATAGAGAAAAGTCAGTAGTGTTGTTAAATGCAGAGAATCAGAAGTGCAATTGAAATGTAAAATCCTGTTTTCCTTGAACAAGATGGTAAGGAAGGAGATCTTAAGAATCTCAAATATGACTAAACTTCAAGTTTCAAGAGCAACAACATAAAGCCAGTTGCATGGAATTGAAGTAGTTTTTTTAAGTATATAATTGGGAATATAATTTAGTTAATTTTAATCTCAGCCCCCAAATCTTAATTTAGGTAATGCTCATTTTTTTTCCCCATTCAAAATTCCCAAAACCTGACAGCTTGTAAATATACAGATGTTGCTCTGTCGCAGAAGGGGATGTGGTTCTACCATGTCATCCCAGGTAGCACCCAAAAGTCATCCATGAACCATACCATGACTCAGTGCTGTTCAGGCTCAGAATATTTTTGTCATGTTTCTGAGAAGTATGTTCAACTGGTTCCCCAAAAGACCAGCGAAATGTAGGAAACAATGTGAGAAATGACTGTTGAATATGACTCTCAGTAGTTAGAATTATTTTCTACTGAGAATTCATGTCATTTCATTCCTCACTCCTCACTCAAGATTTGGCCTTGGACCCCCATTCTCTCTCAATTCTATAACCTCTTTTTCTATAATTATCATTTCATATCCCCCACATACATATACACATATGCACTAACCTATTGAGTCCATGTTTTCCAAGTTCTAAGAGGAAACCAAGGGCAATGGAGTGTAAAGGGAAAAGGGAAAAATGTGCGGAGGAACTCTACCAGCAATGGAGGTAAAGTAATACATAAGAAAGAAGGGGGGAAAGAAATAAATAATACTATCAATGTGTGAAAAGCTATATGGAAAGATTATTAGATAAGATTAGTTAAAATACATATAAAATTAATTTTATAAAATTAAGTGTGTGTGTGTGTGTGTGTGTGTGTGTGTGTGTTAAATGGAATTATACTATGTTATAATAATATACTCCTCATGAACCATAGATTATTTAACAAAAACTAGTGTGTCAATACAGGAAGCCTCCTTTCAAGTTGATGGGGAAGGATAGTTCAAGGAATCCAAAAGGAATGTGTATTGCCATTATCCTCCTCCTTTTTGGTAATGAAGCAGGCAGAGGCAGGGGTCTGAATCATAGTTTTACCACAGATGATTGATAACATGATTTTTAATTCATGTTCTAAAGAATACATTTAAAAAACAACAAAAAATCAAATAGCTTCTTGGTTAGAGGCAGGACTATGTGTCTACTTCCAGTTCTCAGTGCTGAGACTCCATCTAACTTGAGCCTGTACAGCATGAGTCTCTATGAGTTCATATGTGCACTTGCCTGTTGTAGCTAGAAGACACTGCTTCTTTGGAGTCATCCATCACCTCCGGTTCTTACGATCTTTCTACCTCCTCTTTCTCATAGATCCCTCAGCCTTGAGGGGAAGGTTTTGATGAAGACATTCAATTCAGGTCTGAGGGTTCCAAGGCCTCTCACTCTCTGCACATTGTCCGATTGTAGCTCTCTTTGTTAGTTCCCATCAATCCTAAGAAGTTTCTATGATGAGGACTGAGTAAGGCACTGATTTATGGGTAAGCAGTACCACATCAGGAGTCATTTCATTGCTTTGTTTTTTTAGCAGAATAATAATGTTATTTTTTTCTCTTAGGCCCATGACCTATCTGGTCTCAACTGATACTTGCTGTAAAAGAAAAAATCACTTTTCTCCAATTGAGTGTCACTAGGTGTATCAGTGAAATTCCAGGACATGAGACAGAGTTGTTGGCTAACATAAAGCAAATTCAATTGTTTTATGAGTTTCTGTATGTGTTTTGTTCTGCTTTGTTTAGTTTTCATATTTTCTGTCTTTTGGACATTTTACTGTTTGTTTTTATTTTCATTTGGATGGAGGTATTTTGTGTGTGTGTATGTGTCTGTGTGTGTCTGTGTGTGTATGTGAGCACATGTGTGTGTATGTGAGCATGTGTGTGTGTATGTGAGCGTGTGTGTGTGTGTGAGAGAGAGAGAGAGTATGTATGTATGTGTGTGTATGTGAGCATGTGTGTGTATGTGAGCGTGTGTGTGTGTGTGAGAGAGAGAGTGTGTGTATGTGTGTGTGTGTGTGTGTGTGTGTATGTGAGCATGTGTGTGTGTGAGAGAGAATGTATATGTGTGTGTGTTCATGCACACACACACACACACACACATGCACACTCTTTAAAGGGAGGGAGAGAACTTAAAGTTGGGTGAGTTGGGAAGAGCTGGGGAGGAGAAAAACCTTGATCAAAATATATTGCATAAAAAATATGCAACTGAAAAAACTGAAAAAACTGAAAAAGCATTTTATGAAATTTTTAATTAAAAAAGATTATAATGAGACAGTGCAGTGCCATAGGTGGCCCAGAACAAAAAAATAATAAATAAAAGCTAGAGAAAATTTTCTGGTGATCAAGAGGAGGTAAAATGGTAAAAAAATAAAATAAATAAAATAAAATAAAATAAAATAAAAACACTTGTATGGTAAGATACTGGAGAATGGGAAACTTGGGGAAAACTTTGGGCTTGAAAATGGTAAAGAGAGGGGCATTTGAGTGGAGATGCAACCAAGGCGACCCATTGGACATCTCACATTCTGTAAACTTTCAATACATGTATGTATTCTAATACACAGAAAAGAAAAGCCAGAGCGCTAATTCTAAGCTTCTTAAAAATAAAATATTTAAGATTTGGAAACATGCCAGAGAGAGAAAATAATGATTCAAACATCTTTAATGTTTTTCAGAGTGACAGTTGTCTATATACCTGGACCTCCAAGACTGAGATTTCATTCTACGTGGAACTGGCTACTTAAGACCTGATATATGTTTCAATCTTAAATAGAATATATAAGGACACCAGAAACAAAATTCATGTATATGCTTTCTACAAATAAACAAAAGAAAGTCATCTTAGTTTCAAAGATGTGTGCCATCACATGAGAGGTTGAAAAATAATATCCTAAACAAATGAGATCAACAAGCAAGCAGATATTATTATCCTAATAACTGGAAAAATAGACTTTAAGCTAAAAATAATCAGAAGAGACAAAGAAAAGCACAAAATTCTAGTCAACTAATCAAGAAAATATTGCAATACTAAACTCTGGAGCACCCAATTTCACAAAAAGCATTGTAATGTCACTAAAGAAACAGATTAATAAAATTCAACAACAATAGGTGATTTCAAAACCTCACTTTCTCCATTGGATGACCTAACAGATGCCTACAGAGAATTCCACCCAAATACCAAAGAATACACATCTTACTTGGTAGCCCAGAAAAGCTTTTGTAAAATAGGTCACATTCCAAGACATAAAGCAAACTCTAAAAAGTATAGAATATTGAAATAATCGCACTCACCCTATCCAACTGTTATGCAATAAATCAAAATTGACATAAAATAAAATGCCAGTAATAAACAAACTCATGGAGATTAAAAAATTCATTACTAAATGATAAAAAATTCAAAGAAGACATAAAGAAATAAAAATATTCCTGAAACTAAGGAAAATGAAAACACTGCCACAGAACATCTGGGACACATGAATAGCAGTTCTACAACAGAAGTATATAGCCTTAAGTGCCTTTGTTTTAAAAAATCATAACAAGTACAAATAAATTATTTACTGATGTAACTCAAGAATTTGGAAAAACAAGAACAACTAAACCCATATAGAGTATAGAGTAGACAACAAGAAATAATAAAAATCAAAGCAGTTTTTAATGAAATAGAAACAAAGGAAATAATAAAAAGAATCAATGAATCTAAGAGCTGATACTTTGGGAAGATAAATGAGATCAACAGTCTGTTATTCCAAATAACCAAAAAAAAACGTAATAGATGATCCAAATCATCACATTCAGAAATGAGCAAAAAAGCAGTGCAAGAGGAACCAAAGAAAGACATACAGTATATTATAAGGAGCTTTTAAAATCCTATACTCCCATTATTTGGAAAAATATAAAAGAAATGACACATTTCTTGATTCAACCTAGCTACCAAAGTTAAACTATGGCCTGAAAGAATACACATAGAGAGAATTATACGGACTGAACAAGTCATATTTAGGAATATGTATGCATATTCATATACACATATGTATCCAATAACAATGAGTAAAATAAAAGGGGCCAACAATTTGAAGGAGAGAGGGGTGTAGTATACGGGAGGATTTGAGGGAGAGAATGAAAGTAAGAAACGTTATCAAATTATAATCTGAAAATAAAAACAATTAAGAAAAAAGTTGTTGAGAAATCACTTTTAAAAAATAGAAGGAGGAGAAGGAGGAGGAAAAAGAGTAGAAGGAGAAGGAAGAGGAGGAGAAAAGGAGGAGGAGGAGGAGGAAGAAGAAAAGGAAGAAGAAGAAAAAGTAAATAACCTATAACCTAAATAAAGAACCCACAACAAAGGAGATTGACACATTACTAAAAAGCCATTTGACTGGAAAATGTACAGGGTAAATTGGATTCATATCAGAACTCTACTGGACATTTAAAGAAGATCCAGAGCCATTTGTTTCTAAGCTATTAAAAAATAAATATAGATAAAAGAATCACTTGCAAACTCATTGTATTGATCCTGTATCAGTCTGAGAGCAAAGCCAGGTAAAGTCCCAACAGAACACAACTACAGACCTTCATCTCTGATGAACATAAATATAAAATTTTCAAAAAACTAGAAAAATAGATAAAGGCACATATCAAAGTCACCCTCTATGATCAATTTAGCTTTATTCCAGAAATTCATAAATAGTTCAACATGTATAACTCAGTAAACATAATAAATCATATAAATAGACTTAAAGAAAAAAATCACATCGTCACTTCATTAGAGCAGATAATGCCTTTGACAAAATTCAACATACTTTCATGATAAAAGTATTAGCGAGAGGAAGACGGGTGGGAACACACCTCAACATATCGAAGGCCATGTATGATAAACCCTCAGCCAATATCATCCCAGGTGGAAAAAAATCTCAAAGTAATCCATTAGATTCAGGACTAGCACAGGAATGGCTCTCCACTGCCCCCAATCCTGGGATAGATAATCTCAATACAATCCTGGGAGTACTAGCTGGGACAATAAGGCAAGAGAGAAAAAACGCTATAAGTAGGAAAAGAAGATGAATTATCCTTATTTTCAGATGATATGATTTTTATACAAAATAGATACCAAAATTTCACCAGAAAACTTCTAAAATCAACCCACAATTTCAGCCAAGAGGTATACAAAATAATTTGCAGAAACTAGTAACCATTCTATAAACCAACAATAAGCATACAGAAAAAGAGTTTATGGAGCATTCTCGTTTACAATAGCATCAAGACAATAAAATATCTTGGAATAAACATAACTAAAAAGATGAAAACTCTCTACAATAAGAACTTGAAATCAGTGAAGAAAAAGTTTGAGAAAAGCACTAGGAAATTGAATGACCCTGTGTTTATGAGTTGATATCATTAATATTGTAAAAATGATCGTCTTACCAAAAGAAATTTACAGATTTACTACAATTAAAACAGCTATAGCATTCTTCACCGATACAGAGAGGGGAGATCTGAAATTCACATGAAACTAGAAAATACCCTGAAAAGTCAACTCAATTCTGCACAAAAAGAAGAATACTAGAGGGATTGGTTCAAGATACATGATAGGGATATAGTAATAAAAATATTACGGTATTGGAAAAAAACAACAGACATGTAGACCAGTGTAATAAAATAGATCCAAATTGAGTGTTTGTAATTATAGCCATCTGATATTTGACAAAGAAGTAAAAATATACCCTCAGAAAAGAGAGAAACTTTTGCAAATGGTGGTAGGAAAACTGTATGTTCAAAAACAGAAGAAGGAAATTAGATCCATACTTACGTGCACAAAAAAAAATATTAGCTCAAAGTGGATTAAATACCTCAGTTTGAAACATGAAACAATAAAACAGGAGAAACAAAATCAGAGGCAGTATTCTTCAAGATTGATCTGCAGGAAATTGCCCAGGAATTAAAGCCAGCAGCTTACCTTTAGGACCTCATAAAGCTAAGCTGCTTCTGTACAGCTAAGAAAACTATTAGTCAAGTAAAGAAGAAACTCACAGAACGGGAGAGAAGCTTTGCCAGCTATACATTGGAGGATTAATATCCAGAATATACAAAAAGCTCAAAACGAAGAATAGAGCACACAACTTTAATCCCTAAAACAGAAACAGAGTGTAGAATCAGACACAGGAAACAGAGCTCAGGAGTCAGTGTCACACAATAAGTGATATCTGAGATGACTTGGTGAAGGACAGGCAAAGTAACAAATCAGGAACAGTTAGCAGAGCAAGTTAGAATAAGGACAAGCCCAATTCTCATGACATAAAAGCAGGCTCTCATCCCAGAGCATGATCAGTATAGCAGGCAGTTGCAGCAGTCTGAAGAAGGGGATGGAGGAAAGACAAAGGGATAATGAAGTGGTCTGATTGAGGATTAGGCAGAGAGGCTGACTGAGGCAGAATGAAGCAGTGAGTTACAGAAGGAGGCAGACAGAGAGATACAGAGACACAGAGACACACAGGCATCTAGGCAAAAGAAGTCAGGATCAGAGTCAGTTTGAAGCCAAGCAGAGCAGTAGAGCTTGAGGCAGAGAATTAGCCAGAGTAAGCTGGAGTCTGAAGAGTTCAGTCAGAAACAGTCAGCCAGCTCAGATGACCGCTTTGAATCAGTCATCTTGAAGGAGCATTTGAAGCAGAACAAGTGAGTTGAACCAGAAGAGTCAGAGTTCAGGAGGACCTAATCAAAGTGGCTCAGTCAGATTGTACAGAGGCTGAGGCTGAAGCCTTTCAGTTCTAGGATTAAGTTTAGATTGTAAGGAGGCCAAAATGCTCCAGAGCTCTATTACTAGGAATGGTGATTGAATTAGGCAAAAGAATAAAAGCCTTTGAACCTGAATCAATGTCTACATCTGGTGAATCTACATCTACAAATAGGGACTATTGATGTCTTTGTTTATCAGAGGTTGGAGTTAAGTTCATATTGCTGAAGACATGGCACATGCAGGACACAGTACTAAGATGATTTAAGCTGGATCCTTTCCCAAGGATGAGTCTCCTAATTGGTTATCTAATACAAAGTAGTCAGCTCTAAAAACCATATACACACAGACAGCAAAAACAGAATCAGCATGTTGTATTTATATATTTATGGATAGATATACATATGTGTATATGTGTGTGTGTGTGTGTGTGTGTGTGTGTGTGTGTGTAAACAATAGTCATCATAGGAAAGAAGCTATCAATTTGAGAGACGGAGGCATGAAGGTACTGGAGGAAGGATCTTGGGAGGGGCAGGAAGGAAGGAGAACACAGAATGTGATGTAATGATATTTTAATTTAAATGTATTTAAAAAAGAAAATTATTCCTAGGAAGTTGAACAAAAATTCAGAGATACAAAATTCAGAAATTAATAAAAATGAATACATAACCAAACCAAGAACTTTAATTCTTAAACATTTCAAGGTGGATGGGAAATAAGAAAAGATAGATGGAAGAATTGTGTATAAAAGTATCATACAACAAAATTTCCTGAGAGTTTGAATGTAAGGGTTACAGATTCTAAAGTACCATCATGAATCCAAACTCATGAACTGTACCAAAACTTCAGTAAATACAAAAGAATGAACAAGATGATATTAATAAAATGTATTAATGAGATGACCTATTTTAAATTTAAAACATCTTCATACAATATATTTTAACATGTTTTCCCTCCCCAACTCTTCCAAGATCCTCCTCACCTCTTTACTCCCCCAATTTCCTTCCCCACCCCCTCTCTCAAATCATAATAAAGCACTTTGCTAGAAAATTTACAGCTACACAGTTTTTTCTCTGCTTTGCTGAAGTATAAGTCTTCACCAGTCTTCCTTCCAATATTATGTCCAAGGACTAATGCACAGGGATTTAAGGTGGTTGTATTGCAGTTGACAGTAGTTAGGATAGTTTAGTTATATTGAACAGCATCACACAAAACTGAAATATCCAGCAAAACTAAGAATGAATTGCAGAATCATTAAAAACTCAGAATTTTCAATGTGGTATTTGCTACAAGGTAACTATTGGAGCCCCAGCTATCATGTGGTTATTCCACACAACTAGTTGAAGAATAGTAGATTTCTTTTGTAAAGCAATTAGGGAACTCATTTAATGCTCCTGCGTATAACTTATTGGGTCATACTTAATTGCATAGCCATTGTATAATAGAACTGCAGATAAAAGATTTTGGTTTTCTCCTGGGTGTCATCATGCTAATTTTAGGATGCTAATATTAAAGAGTTATATTAAAATTATATTAAGGCAAATAATATTTGTCATGTGACTGAATTCAAAACAAACATTGCGAGACTTTATAGACTCAAAAGACTAAAGTACAATGAAAACTAATGTAATAAATAATAAAAAGATAAGTTGTAAATTTCAGATTATGTATCTATTTATTTTTAAATTTTTTCATACACAATATTTTGATCACATTCTTTCTAATCTCCAAACTCCTTCCAGATCCTCCCCTATCCATTCACCCAACTCATCTTCTTTCTTTCTCTTAAACAAAACAAAACAAAACTAATGGGGTAAAAGGCTCAAAAATAAAAGTAACAACAAAAACAAGGAGTCCATTTTGCAGTGGCCAACTACTTCTGAGAGTAGAGGTTGTGGTTGATTTAACCAGTGTCACTCTGTTCAAGAAAACTTATTTTAACTCTCCTAGCCATTTCAATTGCAAATAACTTCTTGGTTAAGGGTGTGACTTTGTGCTGGTTTCTCCTTCTCTGTGCTGGGATTTTATCTGCTTTGAACTTGTGCAGGTCTTATGAATGCTGTCCCAGTCTCTGTGAGTTCATATCTGCATCAAGCTTATTGTGTCTAGAAAATGGACTTTCCTTGGAGACATCCACCATCTCCAGATCTTATAATCTTTCTGCTTCTTCATCTACATAGATCCCTGAGCCTTGAAGTAAGGGATTTGATGAAGGCAT
The DNA here is from genome assembly GCA_026225945.1 of Cricetomys ansorgei. Classification (NCBI taxonomy): domain Eukaryota; kingdom Metazoa; phylum Chordata; class Mammalia; order Rodentia; family Nesomyidae; genus Cricetomys; species Cricetomys ansorgei. Next base: position 340,138 of record JAMJFZ010000726.1, on the reverse strand, counting down.
CTTGTTTTGAATTGAATGCTTTAAAGTATCTGACCCTCTTCACATCATCAGGTTGTGAATCATTGCAATTTCAACTGCAGGAAAAGTTTCTCTTATGAGAGTTGAGTGATATAGTGACCTATCGATATAGCAATAAGTTATTAGGAGTTGTTTTATTTCTATGATCATTTAGCACAATAGTAGTAGGTTTTCTCTAGGAATTATGAACTATCTAGTATCAGGGTCTTGGCCTTATCAATAGTGTCAGATATGGGTTTCAGCTCATGGAATGTGCCTTCAATCCAACCTAAAAGTGGTTGGTTACTTTCATATCACTTGTGCCACTGTTGAAATAATTACTGTATGTTGTAGGTAGGTCTCTATTATAGATCACAAGTATATTTTTATACCCTGTTCTTAAAAATTATTTAGAAATTCTGGAAAATGAAATGTTTTTTTTTCCATGTTTTTAGAGTTATTTCAGATCCTGTCCAAAAAATTCAATTAAAAAATGCTAAGGCTAAAGTTAATGAAATCCTATCTTTGATTTAATGGTGAAATTATATGAATAATTACAGTTATAATTAACTACATATAGTTTATTGCATAGTATGTACATTTTAATGATAAACTTCAATACAGTTTCCAAGTTGGGAAAGAAACAGTCAAAAAAAAAAAGGAAGATCAGAAAACTAAAGATACAAATGAAAATGATATGAGCATCAGTTGTCAGTGACAATGGGAAGAGGAGGGACATCAGACTCCCCTCTGCATGCTGGCATGGCCTAGACACCAAGTGCTCTTCTACTCTGAAAAGTCATTCAGATTCAAGGAGAAACTATCCCAAACCATTGTCAGAATTTGTTATCACACCGGCCTTAGGTTTCCTCAGACTGTAGACGACTAATTTCTGTGATGATTTGCTTTAATTGTCTTCTTAACACAGCCCAGAATCACCAGAGAAGAATTTCTTAATAAGAGATTATCTACACTGAATTAATTGGCATGAGAAGAATGAGTCTAGAGTGGGCAATGCCATTCCTTAGACTGGGGGTTATGAACTGTGTAAAATGGAAAAATTGACTTGAGAATAAGCTAGTAAACAAGCCAGTCTGCATAAAAATATTTTGCTCTGCTACTGACTGTAGATTTTACCTGACTATAATTTTTTGGTCGGGGAATTTTTATCATAGCACTAGAAATGAGACCAAGACAATCCCTGATATCAGCATCTACATCTCTACTAATAGCCCCTATCTTCTCTTCAAGAGATCAGGAAACAAGCTGCTACACTACTCTAGTATGACTAAATTTTAAATTATGTCTTACTTGCATTTAAATAAGTTCAGTCACAGGTATGGGTGATTAAGACTCCAGCTTCTGGAAGGTTACATTGCAGCCCAAACTAGAGATCCTGTCTGATACTGCTGTGGGTACACCTTTGAAAATCCAGAGGCTCAGATTTTGAATCAGCAAGAAAATCGGTTTACTAGTTTAATATTCTGAGAAACCCAAATATACATAGTCAGAGCTGAGAAACCTGAAAACCTTCATAGTCACATAGAGTATCTCAAAGGATATTATCTGTCATTCCTCTGCATTTTATAAGAAAAATGTGCCTCTCAAAAATATTGCTTCCTCAGGAAAATATATTGAAATTGAAACATAAAAATAAAGAAGAACTCATATGAGATATTATTGCAGGAAATTTGAAATCTGCCTCCCACATAAATATCTGAGGAAACAATTGAGTTTCTTTAACAAAAGTATAAATCCTGCGAAGTTTGGATCATATAATCTTAGAGAATGTTTTGTAGCCCCCGATAAGGAAATACACTGCTACTAAAGAGAGTATACCAGAGAGATTCTGATTTATACACACATGCTTTCATGAGCACCTTCGAACTAGCACCGTAAGAGTCTTAATTCTAATACTTACTATAATATAATACAATGAGAAGTGGTTAAATGAATCCATATCCTTGCTTTCAAGAATAGATTGGTGTCTACTTTATGCATATTCCAGAATTATTTGTTAACTCAATAACAAAAAGAAAAAACTGAGTAGCAGACTTCTATCCACTGTCTCCAAGCCAATCACATGCTATTGTAGGAGGCAGGGCTTGACTGCTGTTCATCTTCTACGTCTTCAGTGTTGGGCAGCATGTGTTCTACTAGTCACAAGTCAATGGGACAGGGATGCCCCTCTCACCAATACAGTAAAGGTGAGAAATTAAACATGACCATAGAGACTAGGTTGGCAAAATCCTTGCCTTCACAACATAAAGCAGGAATGGCAGTGCACACCTAGAATCCTAGCACTTGGAGTTGAAGGCAGTAGGATCAAAACTTCATGGTTATCTCTGGCTGCCTAACAACTTTGAGGCCACACCAGAATATACAACACCATGCACAAATACCCTTCGTTCAATGACTATACGGAGTCTTTTTAGAGTCAGTTAGCATCTCCATAAGTATTTGGCGCTTGACAAGCCAGGAATGTGGATCTCCAGGAGAACAAATGAGAACTAGTTGCCTATGAAGGATCGTCTTCTTACTGGCCATTGTTAGAACAGCAAGATATACTTCTTGGTGTAGAAGAGGCAAATGAGCCACCTGCATCAGCTGCTTGGAAATAGGGAGTATTCTCATTAAGGTGATGGCATTGCTTAAGCTATGAGTAGAAACTTAGAAACTATGGAATAAAGAGACATGTTTCCTTGACCCAATATAATTAGATATATTTGTCAATAAGCAATTAGTTGAAAAACACTTTCCAGCATCATTTTTTTTTGAAAATAGATTCCACTATGTACAACTTTACAACCCATTACCATAGTGCCTTAGTCACCAGGTGAAATTCTAACACATCCATGCCTTCCTCCTCAGATTTCATCCATGGTGTTCCATCTTCTAAGATGATAAAAGCTCCTCATCAATGTAATGAGTCTCAGGATCTGCATCACACTCCCTTTCTACACTCAGAGCTCTCATTATTCAATGTAGATTGTGTATATATGTGCTTATGGGTGTTCAGGTGTGTGTGTGTGTGTGTGTATGTGTGTATGTGTGCAGGCATGTGTGTGTGTGTGTCAGTGTGTCAATGTGTGTGCCTGTGTGTGTGTATGTATGCAGGTGTGTGTGTGTGTGTGTGTGTGTGTGTGTGTGTGTGTGTCAGTGTGTCAATGTGTGTGCCTGTGTGTGTGTATGTGTGCAGGTGTGTGCAGGTATGTGTGTGTGTGTATGTGTGCAGGTGTATGTGTGTGTATGAGTGTATGTGTGTACAATTGTGGCTTTCATCATTTTGGGGACATGTTTTCTGGCTTGCCTGGAACTCACCACCTCAGCTGGACTGAGTGGATGGTAAAACCCAGAAATGTATTCATCTCTGCTAACTCAGTGCTAGAATCATGTATACACATTGCCAGTGCCATAATGGGCATTTTTAAGACTGTGGGCTCTGGGAATTGAACTCAGGTCCTTGTGCTTCCTTCACTAAAAGAGCCTTCTCGTAATCCTAGATTTTTATGTTTAGGCAACAAAAAAAAAAAAAAGAAAAAAACAATTCATGTTTACAGACAAGAGGCTGAGTATTAAGTGGAAGGGAAGATTAAGTACACATAAGAAAGGAGAGGAATAACAAGGCCATATTTGGGGAAGATTGGAAATGGGCTTAAGACTTATAAGTAGCAAGGAGACATTGTTCTGGTTGTGATAATGGAACTAAGATATGGTCTCACAAAAATAGAAGTAAATATAGTGAGTAGAAAAGAAATGAAATAATTTCTGAGTTCCTGATATTCTTACTGAAGCAGGAAAGAGATGATCTTCCAATGTTGAAAGGAACAGGGATTGAAGAAGGGCTTTAAGGTTCTTGTCTGAGTCCAATAGCTTTTGTCTTATCTTACTATATTTTATTTTGTTATATTTTTAAATGAATGAATGAAATAATTAATAAGTGAATACCTACCTACTAGAATAAAGGTTAATAACTGAACTCTCACTTATACCTGCTGGGAGAAAGAAAATCAGTTTTCTGTACTAGTGAAACTGGGTGTAATGTTCATTGAGGCACAGTGAATCTGGAGATGAGAGGCCTTATTTGACAAGAGAAGATCATATATTTTGATCCCGAGGGAAGATAGAACCTTACACAGATCAGAGGACTGAGTCTTAGGAAGGTCCAGATCCCTTAGCATTGTCCACAACTAACGTGAATAAAGAAGACCAAAGCAACAGTTATTAAGCTGCAACTGTTCCAAAGTTGCTCATCCTCCACAAGCATGGGAATCTCAGAATACAGCAGGAAACAATTCAGATAGCAACCCTGCTAATAATTAAAAGTCCCAAATTCTGAACTTTCCACGTTACCACAATGCTGTCAACTCAATGCTTGACCATCCATCACTCACTTCAAAGCTATACTTTTTTTTTTCTTTTTCCTGTCCTTAAGGATTTACTTTTAAAAATTAACAGCATCAAAACAAACACAGATTAAGACAATTCTAGGATGTGGGATACATCTGGGGAAGAGGGAAGATGGGGGAGCTGGGAAGAGTGGAAGGCAGAGAGGAGAGGTGTGAATATGGCATTTGCCATGATGGTGGTTCCCTCTGCTGAGATCTGGCAGGACTTGCATCTCTGTGAGAGGCCAGGAGAGGAAATATTACCCCTATAAAATGTCGATATTTACCTTGTGTCTCCACAAAGTCTGCTATTCATGTGATAGGATATGGCTAATGGCCATTAGTCTAACTAGATTCGGTTTTACAATTCTGAGTTTGCACATATGAGAATGCCCTCATGTCATCCTTGCTGAGTGGCCCCAGTAGCAGTGTACTACTGCAAATGGTGCACCAGTGTGGGGCAAGATATTGTCCCAGCTAATCCAATGTGGAAATAGAGGAGAGAGAGAAAGAAACTTCAGACCTCGTAGAGTTCGTTAAAGTACACTCGGAGAAGCTACCAGATGATAGAGATTAAAATATTAATTGAAGTCTCCTGAAGGAAGAGGAGAAAGAAAGGAAATAAGCATCTATAAAGAGAAATGGCTGTGAAATGAAAAAATGAGCGAGGAAAAAAGCTCCTGGGTAAAAGCCACAAACTGAGTTTTCTAATAGCTGCATTGTATGTGTGTGAAGCTCAAGATCTTGTGTTTGAGGTCCATGAAGAAGGGTTTATATTTCCCCTTGGAGGTGATGAGAAAGACCACCAAACCACCAGAATGTTTAAAACAGATTCTTCCCACTGGCCCAGGGTCTCCTGCTGTTGTGGAAGCCACAACTTGAGCAAAAAAGCTGCTTAGTTAAATGGAACAATTTTTTTGTTTGTTTGTTTTGGTTTTGGTTTGGTTTGTTTTTGTTTTTGATTTTCTGAAAACCTCTCAACAAGTGGTCCTGATAAGCCACATCTGCTACTGTGATGTGAATCCCATCCCCTGAAGAAACCTTTCCTGCAGACAAGGTGACTAGTTGTTTTTCCTATAATCCAGACTCTATCTTAAAATCTGTAAAGTGTTTCCTCAAAACAGGCACACAGAAACTGTCTTCTAGAACTGTTGTATCTCAAGCTGGCGGCCAAACTTGGTACTGTAAGAATCACCCAGGTGTTGCTGATTTTGAAGGTTTGAAGGGATCATGTAAAAAAGTTGAGGCTTGGCACCATGAAGAGAGCCTAAAAGAGGCTATTGGTAAAAGTACAGCTCAGTTACACAAGAGACTCCAACGGTTTTTGAGATGCCAGTGCCATGGGATGACCATCAAGAAAATGACTTTAATATATATTTCATAGACAGAAACACTTATGTTGCTGAATTATTTTTCTCTCTCCAGCATCTGTTCTAAGTCAGAATTCAGGTAATGATTTCAGGGAGGTTGTAAGTTTAGCAAAATAGAAAAATGCAAAGATTTCAATCACATAAGATGTAGCCATAAAAAGTCTATTACAACTTACCTACAATATTACCATCTAATAAAGGAAGTTAGTTATTCTTAAAGGAATTTACAGGCAAATACAATGAAAAAAATGCATTAGAAGTCTTTTGTCAATAACAGTACTAAATTTAATGGAAAACAAAGATCGGTGTTTATCTCATTTTTTAGTGAATTTTCACATAATAAGAACAACACTTACTTTACTAAACTTCATTTTTCCAATAGTCTTCTTAGAGGAATATCTAATTTATTTTTTAATCCAGCACCATGGCTGCTCTAGGGTAGAAAGAATGTTATTACACACCTTTAATCCTAATATTCAGAAGGCAGTGGTTGTACACATCTTTAATCCTAGCACTTGAGAGACAGGAAGCAGAGCTCAGAAGGAGTCAGTGTCAGGCAGGAAGTGATGTCTGAGATGAGTCAGAGTGACTGGCAGCAAATGTGACGAATCAGAAGAAGAGTTGACAGAGTGAGTCAAAGTGAGGACATGCCCAACTCTTATGATAGAAAAGCAGGTTCTCAGTTCAGCCTGAGGCAGACAAAGGGGATAAGACACAGAGCATGACTGAGGCAATATGGGGCAGTGAGAGTTCACAGAGACACAGAAGCAGTCTGAGAAGTCTGAGGACTCTTAGGCAGAGACACAGAGGCAGTTTGTCAGAAGAAGTCAGTATCTGATGGAAGAGTGAGTCAGTTTGAAGCCAAGCAGAGCAGTTCGGTCAGAGAAATTTCAAGAGCCAGCCAGATTCAGAAGAGTTTGTTCAGAAACAGTCACCTGGCTCAGTAGGTCAGTTTGAATCAGCAGCTTGGAGAAGAGTTTGAGCCAGAATAGTGAGTGAGTTGAACCAGAAGAGACAGCTGAGTTCAGTCCAGCTCTGAGTTCAGAAGGAGCTAGTCAGAGTGGCTCAGTTAGCAGTAAGTCTTAGAGACTTAAATGCTCTAAATTGTATAGAGGCTGAAGCTTTGCAGTTCTAGATTTAAGTTTAAATTGTAGGAACCAAAATGCTCCAGGGCTCCATGACTAGGATGGGGGAATTGAATTAGGCAATGAATAAAAGACTTGAACATGAATCTACTTCTACAGTCTTCAAGGATGTTAAGGTTTAAGATGTTATGCTAGAGTAGTTGTGGAGAACTGCTTGAATGAGAAGCCACAATGGATTAGGCAAATATTTAGAGTTACAGTATAAGTGATTTTTTTTATTTTGAAGGAATTTCAACGCTCCTGTTAAATTCTGTTCCCAGAAGGATAGAGCTTGTTCTCACAGACTGTCACAATTGTAATCCAAGAGACACAATGCTATTTGCTCTTTGGGTACTAATTATAGGAAAACAAGCATGATAGTAACGTTGGGCAATGCAAGTTGTCTATTACCGCTCAGCTCACGTGGCTCAGTTATCTTCACAAAATTACGTGGCCTCTGTTCCCAGTTACTCTATATCTCTGTGGCAGTCATTTCTACACTTTAATAATTCACTAAGAATTTACTACAATGTATCTTGATCATATTAATTCATCAACCTCCCTCTCTTCCCACCAACTCTTCCTAGAACATCTCCTCCTCCAATCTGTCTCCACTTCTTCCTGCCTTTTTTTTTTAAGAAGACTATATCTCATAGTGAATGTCCTAGTCCTCCGACTCTTACAGTCTTTCCGCCTTCTGTGATATTCTCTGAGTCTCAGATGTAGGGTTTATAAATATAAATATCTTAACTGGAGATGGCTACCCCATTGCCAGTTGTTCTTCACTTTTTGACTAGTTGTGGCTTTCTACAGTGATCTCTTTTCTGTTGTAAAAAGAAGTTTCTTTGAGAAGGGGACACAAGCTACACTTATCTGTGGGTATAAGGATAAGTATTTTGAGTGCAGTTAGAGATTATACTGGCTTAGGAAAGTAGCAGTAGTATGGTCAGTCTCTTATAAGTTCCATGGCCTCAGCAGCCATGAACAGTTGCCTAAATTTATATTATGAGATATGAATTTCTGCCTACTGAGAAGACCTTATGAGAAATTAAGCAGATGTTGTTTATTCCCATGATATAAGTGCCACTATAGCACCATCTTAAATATCTTGTCATATTGGTCGTGGTTGTGGTTTGTAGGCTAAATAGAATGATTGATTTTTCTCCAATGGTAATGCTCCTTCTGGTATATTCCTTGGGGAAGAGGCTTCCATGTCAGATAAAGATTAAATAATACAATTCCAAATGTCACTGTTATCCTTTTCATTGTTTTTTATCAGTTATATAGTTTTCTATTCAATATTTAAACTCCATTACTGCCAATGAGTGTTGCATTATCACTCTGGCCCTAGTGTGCCTGGTATAGTGCTTAGATACTATTTCAGCGGCATATTAACTGAATAGGCACATTTAAGTGGCTAATTAGGCATGACTCCACAAATGTCTTCAAGTTGCATGCATTGCTGGAGACTATCCACTTAGTGGGAAGCATGTTTTTAATAATTTACTATGTATTGTATAGTGTGGAAGATGCATAAGCATAAAAGCCTCTGCCCCTAAGTAATGCTATTTGGAGAAGAAGACAGATCCAAAAGTATGATTTCAAGATGTGTAAAACTAATAATTATATCATTGATAACCCTCCTTAGGGAAACAGTGACTGATAAGTTAGAGAGGAAATTAGAGGATCGGTGAATACTAACCCTGGTCTTGAACAGATATCATAAACAGAAGATGGTATGCATATGGACTGAAACATGAAACAAAGGTAAACATTCATACAGAAATAGACACTTCAACATTGTAAGACTGCATGGCCATAGACACGAGCAAGAGATGAAAGTTAGAAAGTCCAAGTTTAGAGAGCTAGTAAAACATGTTCAGAAGTTTCAATTGTTAAAAATGGGTAAATATTTTCAAAAAATGTTTATTCAAATTGTTAAAGGTTGGAGTATCCAGGATTCTATAATCAAATAACCTTTAAAAATTCACCATACCTTATATGGCTAGGCCATCGCCATGCCTTTACTGATGATATTACTGATAAAATTTAAATACAGCATATACCCAAACAATGCTCCATTCTCCACAAGGACGTTTGTACAGCTATGTTCATAGCAACTTTATTCATAATAGCCAGAAACTACTATAGGACATAATATCTAGGGACAACCTAGATGTCTTTCGACCAAAGAATAGATATACAAAATGTGGTACATTTACACAATGGAGTATTACTCAAATGTTTAAAAATGACATCATGAAATTTCCAGGCAAATGGATGGAACTGGAAAAAAATTTCTCTTGAGTAAGGTAACCCAGACCCAGAAAGACAAGCATGGTATGTAGTCACTTATAAGGGGATATTCGTTGTTAAGTAAATGATAATCATGCTATAGCCCATAGCGCCAGTGAAGCTAAGTAACAAGGAGGGCTATAGGAGGAATACATGAATCTCCCTGGGAAGGGGAATACAACAGATTTTGTGTGTAGATTGGGGGCCAGTGGGGATGGGAATAGAAGGGATCAACTGGAGGAAGAGGAGGAAGGGAGTACCAGGAGAGACAACTAGAATTGGGGAACATTTGTGGGTGATGTGGAAACCTAGTGCAGTAGAAAGTCCCTGGAGTCTACAAGGGTCACCCTAGTGAGGACTCCTAGTAATGGAGGATATGAAGTCTGAACTGGCTATCTTCTGTAACCTTAGAAGCCTCCCAGTAGTGAGAATGGAAAAGCAACCGAGCCACAAAACCTATGACCTACAGTCTGTCCTGCCTGCAAGATGTACTGGGGCAATGCTTCAGCAGAATTTGTGGAAGAGACCAAACAATGACTGGTCTAACTTGAAGTCCACACCATCACAGGAGGAAGCCCATGCCTGACACTGCCTGGATAGCCAGGAACCAGAGACTAAAAAACCCAGATACCTAGGATAGAACCGAACATGACTGGCAGAAAAAAAAAAAGAATTATTTCTAATGGATATTCTGCTATACTCATAGATCACATAGATCACTATACCACATAGAAAACCCAGTCATCACTAGAGAGACTTCCTTGGGCAGCTGATGGATACAGATACAGATTCCCATTGCCAAATATTAAGTGGGGAGAGAGCCCAAATTGGAGATGAGAACCCCATGGAAAATAAGAGGGAAGGATTGTAGAAGCCAGAGGGATTGAGGACACCAGGAGAATATGACCTACAGAATCAACTAAGCAAGGCTCATAGGGGCTCAAAGAAATTTGACTGTAAGTCATGGAGCCTGCATGGGTCTGTGTTAGGTCCTCTGCATATATGTTATGATTGTTAGCTTGGTGTTTTGTGGGACTCCTAAAAGTACAAGTGGGAGTGTCTCTGACTCTTTTGCCTGCTTTTGGGACCATTTTCCTCCTACTGAGTTGCCTCACCCAGACTTGATATCAAGTTGATCCCTACTCTTATTGTTTCTTGTATTTAGCTGAGGTTTCTGAGAGGTCTGCACTTTTATGAAGGGAAATGAAAGAGGACTAGATCTGGCAGAGAGGGGAAGTGGGTAGAGAATTGGGAGTGGGAGAGGAAGGGGAAACTGTGGTCAGGATGTGTTGTATGAAAGAAGAACAAATAAATAAAACAAAGGAAAAATGGATAAAAAAAGTTTAATTTTGTGTGAATGTGAATTTCACAAGATGATTTTATTCTGAATCAAGTCTGTGTGCTAACATATACATATAATAATACCCCACAAACTACATGATTCTGGAGAATCTTGCATGTTAACATACATATACTATACAGACCTCAGTAGGTACTGAGAACTTAGCACAACTGACTCCATAATGGAAATGCCATTTAGGCTGTAAGACTCAGCAGGTACACAGCACCACCTGCCAAAACTAAAATAAAGGCCTAATGCATCAAATTCCATATAGTTCTTGGAAAGTCTCAAAATGTACTAACCTTGCTTTTTAGCTTCTATAGTTCTGCTTCTGGCTAACTGTTCTTGTTAACTGAAGTATGCCAACCCAGAATATGATTTTTGTGGGATGGATGGTAAACACCCAGTGTAGTCACTGGCTGATTGATAAAGACATTTTATTGGCTTAAGCCTGGAGGTCCCACCAAGATCCCAGAAGCCAGACCTCAAGACACTTGGAGTTTCAGAGCCCCCTGAACCAAGAAAGAGCACAGTGGTCAGGGGACTTCTAGGGCTGCACATCCTGAGATGTTCCAGGTCCCCTGTGTTCCCTTTGATCAATTGCTGTCCAATGCTTCAGAGGAGCCTGACACTTCTAACCAAAAAGGAAACAAATTAGAAAGTCCTTGGTCTGTCACCTCTGGAGGTAAGTCTGGTTAAGGCATATTCTGTTTGGACACATAGGAGAGGTCAGACTCAATTGCTTACCCAAGTGTCCTGGGTCCTGTGAGATACAGGATTCCCTCTGTTTAGGTTTATGAATGTGTGGTGGTCATCTCTGGTTGTTTTTACTGTGTGTCTCTGTGTGGGGGTCTGTCTTTATGTCTTTCTATGTGTTTTTCTCAATTTTGTTTCCCTGTATCGACTAGTAGCTGTCTCTGTTTTGGGAACTCCCTGGCTTGAGACCTGTGCCCCCCTCCCACTGGGGACTTCTGCCATGTCACCCAGAGAAACCCAAAAAGAAACCTCCACCTCTTCCACTCAGAGAGCAGGAATCCTTGCTTGTTTTATTGCTTGACTCCTGTTCATGGTCATGGTTGGTCCCTGTATAGATGTGGGAAGGGGCTAGGCCTTTCATCCAGGACCCCTTGACATCTAAGAATTTAAACAAAATACACACAGGGAGGGGAACCCTGGGAAGAGGAAAAGATCCTCCCAGCTGAACCAGAAAGAGAAGAGAAAGTTCCACTCCTGTCTCACCTACAATTCATGTCTTTGTTTTAATCCATAAAACCTACCATTCCCTAAAAATATATATTAAAAAAAAAGCCTACCCCTGGATCAAGCAGGGGGATGGATGCCAGGCAATGTTGCTTGGACAGAACCAATTTTTCCTTCTGTCTAATACTGACCAAAGAGACTTTAAACAATTTTTTGATAGGTCCATTTTAAAAAGATTAAAGACAGCTGATAAAAAGATTTTCTTTGTCACCCAGTCAGACCCAGATATTAAAAAAACGTTATAAAATTTGAAGATATAAGTAGGTTCCAGTTTCTGGATGTAACTAAAATTGTTTTACAACAACCACAAAAAATACTGATTGGAGCAATATCTTTTGCATAAACTGAAAGCCATTGTCACCTTCTCTGATGATAAGACATAGTTAGACTTACAGATACCCAGCAAAATTTTGGTCAGAAGAAATGTCTCCTAGCAGATCCAGTTTTGCTATCTCTCAGATTAACAACTAAGATTCCCAGGCATATGGGCATAAACCAATCTCCCCCTGCCTCCCAGGACTGACCCAACACCAGGCTCCTATAGTTGTTCAACTAACCAGTTCAGCTACCTCCATCCAAATTAAACAATATCCAATGACTCTGAAAACATAAGGGGAAATTACTGTCCACATTGCCTGGCTTGAAGAGTCAGGCATCCTGGTGCCCTGCCAGTCACCCTGGACTATGTCTTTCCTGCTTATGAAAGAGGTACTATGTACCTCTGATTCTCATGAATCTGATTCTTCCAGAGAAACAGGATATACTGTCTAGGATCTGAAAGACATGTTCTCCATCTGCACATTGGTAGAGGTAAGTCAACCCATCTTTGCTTTTAAATGGATAAACCCAATGGGAAGTTACAGAGGGCAACATACCTGAACCAGGTTGCTCCAAGAGTTAAAGAAACTAAATGCAGATTCCTGCCTCTCCATCAGAGGCTTCCTAGGACAATAAATTATAAAGGGACTGCTGAGGGACTGATGCAAGAGTTATAGACCTTAAGCTACAAAATGTCAGCTAAGAAAGCCCAACTTTGTAATAGGCTACCTGGCTTGGCTACCTTCTGAAGGGAGGCAAAAGGAGCCTGTCTCCAAGTACTTCAAAAGAGACAGGTTCAAGAATTCCAAAGTGCAACTGGATATTGCTGCCTCTGACTACTGGAGTTTATAAAAATAACAAGACCTATACACCAACACAAAGGGGGGGACACTAACTCCTAAATCTGGATTGAGACTAAACAAAAGACATTTAAAGCTTTAAAAATAGATATGACTTCAACTCTAGCCCTAAAACATCCAGATGTTTCAAAAACCCTTTCATCTGTTTGTCCATGAAACAAAACACAAAAGGTATTTTAACTCAAACTTCAAGGCCACGGTAACAACCTCTACCATACCAGTCTAAACAATTAGACTCTGGGCTGTCTCTGGACTATGTTCTCAATAAAATTAAAGTTTTATTGGGCTCCCAGGCCCTTCCATTCCCTGATTCTCTCCCTCCTCCTGAGTCTTATATTTGGTATGAAGACAGGGTCATGATTCAATGCCCAACACCCTCATGTCTGGACTTTGGTATTGCAAAAGACAAATACAGGAGAAGTGATGGTTAATGTAGCTCAAGACTAACAAGCCATATCACATCTTGATCTTTGCTCACTAATGCCCACTCTAAGTGTCTGGTTGTGTTGCAGGGAAAAAGATGTGGGAGTTTATCTCCTGAGATAAAAATACAGAGTTTGCTATTTTATGAATGTCTTGTGTATGGGCCCCCCCAGTTGCCAGAAACAAGGGAGTTTCTATTACCAAAAATGGGGCTGTAAAATTAAGGCTTCCGAAAAAAACCCTTTTAAAAAGATTCTGGCTTTTGGGAAACAGGAAAACCGTGGGTCATCAGACACTATGTCACAGGAAAGAACTTTGGAGATAGAGTTTGTCATTCCTAGCCAAAAACTAGCAAAGATTACTAGCTGTGCTTAGACATCTGGCTTCCATACTACATAGGAATAGGAACTAACCATATTGTCAGCTCAATGACTAACAAAGCTCACTGTGACTGGATGCAATCCAAGTTAATGATAAAAAGCTTATAAGGAGCTCCATGGTTAAAAAAATTTTAAAAATCTTGCCATGGTTAAAATACAAGAATAATTTGTACCAGTCTCTGTTCTCTTGATCCCCCTGCCTAACTACTCTACTATCAGGACAGACTAGGACTTTAATTCTCATTCTGATTAGATTAATAGCAGGGCCTTGTATTTTACACTAAAACGGGATGAATCCATGATTTGACTCATTCACTAAAACCAGTGGAGAATGTAACAGGGTCCAAGATCTTAGTAGGCCCTGAGAGCTTAGCACAACTGACTCCATGATGGAAGTGCCATTCAGGCTGTAACACTCAGCAGGTAGACAGCACCAAAACTAAATAAAACAAAGGCCTCATCTATCAAAGTCCATAAAGTTCTGGGAAAGTCTCAAAATGTCTAACCATGCTTTTTAGTTTCTGTAGTTCCACTTCTGGCTAACTGTTCTTGTTAACTGAAGTATGCCAATCCAGAATATGATATTGTGTTTAAACGCTCATCCTGAGAAAGGCTCAGGGCTACACTGGGAAACTGAATATGTAGTGTAGTCGCTGATAAAGATTTTCTATTGGCTGAAACCCATGTTTGAGCAGTATTCTGCCTAAGGAGTAATTTATTGTGAGAGCTATGAAAATGGAAAAGTCTGTGTTTCCCAGTTTCCTGCATTATTTAGTTTCACACTGATAGCATTAATCCGAAGAAAAATGGACACTTTTAAAAATAAAATGAAAGAACATTTACACAAATTACTAGAAGTTACTAGAGTTTTTTTTTTTATTGAAACTATACAATACACTGTTGGCATATATTGTTTCATCATACTGCTTTTAGAGTGTTTGGCCATCTATATATTTGCATATTCTCTTGTTTAATATTGATCTACATTAAATTGTAACTTTATGGCCAGAAAATTCTTTGGAATATATGTTTTTGTTTCAGAGAACAAATGTTCTTTCGTAGAATGTTTAAGCAAAATAAAATCCCAATTGTTTGGGTTTGTATTGGTCAGCTGTCTCTTTTTTTCCTTTGTCCCATCTTTGTTGAAAAAAATTCTCTCAAGCAAGTATCACAAATAAGATCCAGGGAACCAAAATGGCTGTTCAGAAGAGAAAACGTAAAAAAGTCTGCTTCCATCATTTTCCAGCTCTTCCATCATTTCCATCCAAGTGGCTACTTCTCCTAGGAAGGACCTAGCAAATGACTACCTCTCCAAGGAGGGACCTAGCAAATGGCTCCACAAAATTAGCAAAGTTGAGTCCCAAAGACAAGAGAAATATTTGTGTTGTCTCTGTGAGAAACAGAAAACCCAAATCTCCAGTTCTCTGCATTTCCTGGGTGATGTTTACTGAGCTGGCAAAGGAACCAGGGGTTTTGGACTGGAACAACAGGAATTCTGCAGATCACCTGATTTTTTTTCCAAGAAAGTGTGCAGTGTACACTTTAAAACGTGTAGATGGACAAGCAAGTGGTGACTGCCAGTCAAGTATGGAATCCTGGCAGCTGCTTTAGTAGTCAGATCTGAACAGATTAATTCTTTCATATTCAAAACATGTCTGACAGGTAAAAATATCTTTCCCTCTATTGCAATACATGGTGCAAAACTTTGGAAATAAAAAGTCTATCAGAAAATCAGCAGATCTTTGTTAATTAAAATGCATGATAAATAGATATCTGACACCCAATTAATACAAATTATACTTTCAATGTATCTTAAGAAAATGTGTTCACTTTAAATTTGAAGAAAGTATTGTAGATTCTCTGGGACAAAAAGGTCATCATTTTCAAAAATCCATTTCTGAGAATTTTAAACAATTCTCTCCAACTTCAGAAGTAATGATTTAAATAATTTACAGATAAGTCATAAAATGTTGCTCTCATGTCCATAGAATTCATGCTTATATGGCTTATTCCACTGTTTCCAGTGTTCCTATAATCTGAATTTGTCTGTATGTTACATTTACTGGTGAAGTTTAGAGCCTACTGATGTTTCCTTCTCACTCGTTAACATCTCTCTCAATCTAAGAACTCCTAATAGCATTTCTGGTAGAGAAACATTCTTTTACCCCTGGTTTGTTTGTAAATATCTTTTTCTCTCCTCCTTGTCTAAATGATAAGTTTGTAGGGCACACTGTTCATGGTTGACAGGTTTTTCTGAAACTGAAACTCTCATGGGGTATTTCCCCAGCCTGAGGATTTCTCTTATCAAGTGAATTAGAAGATCATCAAATATATTTTGCTTCTTTTCTCCTGGCCTCAAGAATCCTTTCCTGTGCTGGTTAGTTTTATCAACACAAACTTAAGTCATGTGGGAAGAAGAAACCTCAACCAAAGTATTGTTTTCATCAGATTGGCCCATAAACATATCTGTAGGCCAGTTTCTTCATTATTAATTAGTAGAGAATGGCCTAGCTCACTGTGGATGGTGCCATTTCTGGCAGATTGCCCTGGGTTATATAAGAGTCAGCTGAACATGAGCCTAGAAAGCAAACCAGTAAGTAGACTCACTCCACAGCATCTGTTTTAATTCCCGCATCCTAGATCCTCCTTGAGTTCTTGCACTGAGTTCTCTTCATAATTGGCTGTTTATTGTAAGATGCAATCATCCTTTCTCCCTTATGTTGTTTTTGGTCATAGTGTTTATCACAGCAAAAGTATACTAAACTAATCTACATTCTTATCTTAAACCTTTGGAGGTATCCTTAACACACACCTTGAGTCATATTTGGTTGAGTTAAATTTAACTGATGGCTTTTAGCTTTTCTATGAATGGTTTCATTTTCATGTTCCTGAAATTTTCTTTTACTACATCTTGAAGAATGATCCCTCCTTATTAAACTCCAATAACACCTCATAGCTGTTCCTTTAATATTCTCCCCAAACAAGTGTGAACTTTCCTCATTCCTCTCTGATATTTTTCTTTTATCTACCCAAACTGTGTACTTCCAAGAGCCTGACTTTCCAGATCATTCATTGCTTCTTCTGTTTTAATTATCCCACTGTTGGTACCTTTTATCACATTTTTAATTTCACTGAGTCTTTGAAGCTTGAGAGTTTGTTTGACTTTCTAGATTATATTTATTAATTCTTCAAGAATTTCATATAATGTCTTTTGATCATATTTATTCCTCTTCTCTCAACTCTTTCCAGATCTACCTCCACCCAATTTTATTCTTCTCTTTTAATATGTTGTCTCTGTGTAAGGTTATTGAATTATTTCCTTGTATTTTCATGAATCTCACTGAGTTTTCTCAAAATAACTGTGATAAATTTTTCAATCAAGAGTTCTCTAAAATTTGTTATTGTGATAGATATTGGTGGTTGTCAGCCTGACTCTGTCTGGACTTAACTAAAATCCCAAGCAGCTGGCACACCTGAAAGATTTTTATTGACTGGATCATTTCAGGTTGGAAGACCTACCCTAAATCTGGTCCACATCTCCTGAAAGCCCACATAAAGGACATGAAAGGAAAAAAAATCTTTAGTTTTGCCTGCCTGCTGTCATTCCCACTGGTTTGTTTATATATCCTACTAAGGATATTCCTTCATTGGCATTAGAGCCTACTTTTTTGGTGTGGTACCCATTGAAACAGTCATGCCACATAGTTATAGATTTAAGAGGGTGCTTACTGGCAAAGCTCTCATCCTAGAGAGCTGGCAGAGTCTGCCCCCTCCCCTCTGCACTGATAGACCAGGGCCATGGCAAAGTTCCAACATTCCATCCCCTTCAGAGAGCAGGCTGCAATTGGCAGAATTGCTTGCCTGTTTTATCCAATGCATTTCCCTTGGGTATTGGGGGACCCACCCTCCCCTAAACTCTAATAAATATACCTTAACCTTTGCAATAAATTGAGAATGCCTCTCTGACAACAGCTCCCAGAATTCTGTGTGTTCTATTGACTCTTAAGTTCACTGACCTGGGACCAGCCTGGATGTGTCTGACCCACCCACACCCCCACACTTCCTTCTCACTAGCTACAGCAGCTAGACTGTATGGCCGATAGTCTAGCCACTTGCATAGGAAAGAAGCAATGCATGCTTGGGCCGAGGAGGAGAAAGAAAACAACCCATACTTTGGGATTTTGTTGTATACTGAAGACTAGCTAAGGCATACAGCCTTGTGGACTAAACAACTATTTGAGTCATAGACTTTTTATCAGAAGATAGCTATCATTGTAGTAGCTTGATCACAACCTGTAAGTCAATTTAATAAACTATATATATTCATTTTATGTGTATGGATACTTTGCCTACGTGTGTATTTTTGCACTATGTCTCTTCAGGTTCCCTAGAACTGGAGTTATGGTGGTTGTTAGCATCTATGTGGTTGCTAGGAACCAAAACCAGATCTCCTGCAAGAGCAGCAAGGGCTCTTAAATACAAGAGCTCTTAACTCTATCCATCTCTTTAGTTCCAGATTCCTGTGTAATTTTTACTCTTAGTTAAGATTATGGGTCCTTAAAAGCTATTGTTACTTGTTGGTCTCTGACATCATTTAGGCATTGAAGGATTATGCATTTATTCTGGTTTTCATGAACTTACTTTGTTCAAGCCTGTCTTTCCAGAAATTCTAAACTGACCAGTTAATTTCTCTGAGATTGGAGTCACTTTCAGTATTTTAGCATCATATGGAGTCCTAAGAGCAGTGTAGGTGGGCTATAACACACTATAGTGTGTTATCATAATTTCAATGCTAGAGGGCAATCAAATTCCAGGTTTGTTTCAAATAACACAGAGTGTATTGATCCAGGGTTCTCTATTTCTCCAACCATGTGGCTAAGACAGGTCTAGGTACCTTATCCATAGCTTCTGGCACTGTGCTTGTGGCTAAGGTAGGGTCTTGGTGCTGTGACTATAGTTATTGGTTTGTAGTTGAGCACTACAAGACTTTGCTCTCTGAAGTTATCATCAAGAAACTGACCCGGTTTCATAGGCCATGTCTTTAGCTATAACACTGCAAAGCAGTATTCTGAGCCTATAGTCTATATCAGCAGAACAGTGGTGGAAGACCAAGATGACAGTGTTATTAGGCATGTATACCTACAGAAGATGCATGGCCCAAGACCACTGCAAACAGCCAAAGGTAACACTAGTATAGAAATCATAAAACAGGGCTTCTGTCACTTTGGAATCAAGACTCTTAGAGAGGCTTCATCTGAGTTGGGAGTGGGGACAGGAGCTTCTCAGATCCAGTCAGCAACTTAGCACTCAAATCCATGGCAAAGTTCTTAGCTTAGAACTCTCTGATATCCCAAGGCAAATGGAGTCTTATTGCATTCACATTGCCAGTGAAGGCAGTCTCTTGGCCACCGAGGCCAGTAACAAACTGGAAGATGTCTGAATCTCCTACTTTCATGAGTACATAGCTGCAAGAACCATTTCAAGGGTGCACAGAGACCCATGTCATAGCTGGTGTGATGGATGTCTGTCAAACATGAATCTATGTGACCAGGACACAAAAATATCTGTGCCTGATATAGGACAAGTTTGGAACTCCATTTGTAAGCAGCAGTCTGGTAATAAATTTGCTTCCTAAATTGAGGAGTCAATGATACAAACACTATCTTGGCTATGAAGGCTGATACTAAACTAAATCAGTCTCTAATCTCACCAACTGGAAGAATCTGCCCATCTCAGAGGAGTAGGAGGGTAAGCGCCCCCTAGAATCTCTCCATGGCCAGCAAAGATTAAGGCCAAAACAGGCATGCTGGATTCTGCCTGATTCCAGTTCAGGTCTACAGCCGCATCTATGAGATCTTGTTTGGGTGTGGAACATCGGTTTTCTACCTGTCACTGGGCCTGACTATGGCAAGCCTAGCCCTGAGCTGTAGAACATGGATCTGCCATAGCTTTTATTCCAGTGACTTGCTGTTTGGTATTTTCCTGAGTTGGGAGCTTATATCACTTTATCTGGCACACGCTTTCAGTGTACAGCCCTGGTACTTGTTTAAAAGCTGGACTTAGTTTCCTCTCTTTCCCAGGAGAGACACATCTCTCACCAGATCCTTGGACTTGAGAATAGGGCAATGCAGACTTCTTGCATTCCTTCTTCAATGAATCTTTTCTCTTTAAGATAAGAAAAAAGAGACCATGGAATTTCTCCCATGGCTTCCAAAGCTACTTTGTTAGTTAATGTTTTTCATTTCTTGAGCAACATTCATGCTATTTTCATAATGGATACGCTAATTTATATTCCCCTCCACAGTACACAACCTTTCCTTTTTCTCTACATCCTTGCCAAACTTTCCTTTCATCTTCTTGATAATGGCCATTATAGCAGGTGTGAAATGATAGATCAGTGTAGTTTCAATTTGAATTCTTTGATGCTTAATGATGTTAGGTTGTATTTTCACATACTAGTTGGGCATTTTTATATCATCTGAGAAATATCTAAATCATTAGCCCATTTCTTACATTGTTTTCATGATCTTGCATTCCTTATATATTTAATATATTACCTCATTATGTATATGAGTGGCAAATGCTCTCTCTCATACTTGAGATTTACTCTTGACTTTGTTGATAGTTTTACTGGGACGAAGAATTTTCCCTGGGAACAATCCCATTTACAAATGTTTACTGTAGTTATTTGTACTTATCTGTACTTTCAGAATGATAATCCACAGATGACACAGGCCAGACTCTTGTTTTCTCCGAGTTACAATGTAGCTTCAGTACTTATGTTTACATTATTCCAATCTCATTGTAAGTGTCTAATCCATTTTGAGTTTATTTTTGTGAATGTTATGGTGGGAGGTTCCAATTCCATTCTTAGACATTACGCAGACATTATTCTTCCCGTACTACTTGCCCTCTGACCATTATTGATGCCCAACTGATCATACATGGATGGCTTCTTTTGCTCAAAACTTTTCCAGGCCATTAGTCATTATGCTCATTTTACGTCAGTGCTATACTGTTTTTACTACTATAGCTTTGTAGTAGACTCTTAGACAAAGTAATAAGATACTTCCTCCTTTGTTCATTCTGTGAAGGCTAGATTTGACAATTTGAGGCCTTTTTTGGGGTCAATGTGAATTTCAGGATCGATTTTGTGTTTTTTGGAAGGCATTATTAGAATTTAGGGATTGCACTTAATACATGGATCACTCTAGTCAGCCCAGACATTTGAACAATCAAAATCTTTCAGCCCAGGAACAAAAGAAATCCTCTCATTTGTTCATGTGGGTCGATTTTCTTTATAAGAATTTTATAGTGTTCAGTTTGTAGATCTTCACTTTTTGGTCAAATTTATTTGTAGTGTTATTTATTGTAAATAATATTTTCTTTTATATCTAAGATATGGAAGAACTGAACCTCAACACAATGAAGATCATATATAATAAGTCTATGATTGATATTTCAGTTAATGAAATGCTAAAAAATGTCTTCTCTAAAATTGAAAATAATATAGAGATGACTACCCTGAATAATTCCATTTAATGTAGTTAGTTCCAGAATCCTACCCGTAGCAATTAGACAAGACTAACAAGTAAAAAATAAAAATAAATCCAAATTAGAAGGGTAGAAATAAATCATAGTATGCAGGCATTAAGCAGGACATAGAGATAACATAATGAACACACTCACACATACAGACACACACACACACACACACACACACACACACACACCTTCTAGTACACACCTATCAGTCCATTAAAGTTGCAGTACACAGTGTCAAGCCATGAATGGTGACTAGCTTTTTATATACTAACACCAAAAAATTCTTATTATTTGTTTAGAATTTCATGATAGTCTCTGGAAGAATTCTGGCTATTTCTCTTGAAGAAATATCCTATGAATTAGGTGTTTTTATTCTAATTTCTTCCCTTTCTTTCATACCAGTTCTCTAGACGGCAGCATAAATTCCACAGTAATGGATACAGCAGTTGTAAAGCACAGACGCTAAAAAATATTCACAAAGATAAAACACTTGGGTAACAGTGAGACATTCTTCATTAATTTGAGGGTAACAAAGGCAATATATTCGTTAAATTATTTAATCAACATAATACCATTTTCACTTACAGTGAACTATACAGACATTAAATAGACAATATACTTCAAACAGGCTGTTTCTAGGTACCCTGTGAACTTCAAGGAGAGGACAGATTCACTTGTTATGACATTGTAGGCTTCAGCCTGGCTTCTTTATTTTATAGATGAAACATTCAGCAAGTCAATTTGGGGCAGCAAAAGGATTTGTTATTTTATGAGAAAATTGATTTCTGTGGAAAGACAGCTTAAAGATTGCTTATATACAGGGCAGCTAAGCATCCATTAATTTGGAGAATATGACCTAGTAATATATCTGGTACTTACTGAAGGAAGCAGAGGCTTCCAATCATAATAAGCAACTGAATCTATGACTTTTTACCACCTAAAGAAATACTCACCTGACTAAAAATGGATATGAGAAAATTACCTATAGAATAGTATTCATCAAGTTTACAAGGTGCCATTACACATCATAAGAAGTATTTAATTATGATATTAAGCTGTCATGTTATACTAGAAAGGGGTCCAGGTTTTAAATTATGATTATTTTTGTCTAGATACCTGAACATATCCTATTTTTTACTTCTATAATGGAAGTAATAAAGTCAGTTAAAATTTATGCTCATTCAGAATAAGCATGGAAGTACTCTGCACTGTACTATGTAAAGCATTAAAAAAGAATAAGACCCCTAAGATGCTGGATATCATGTACAACATGAATGTGGTTCTATTCCTATAATGGCATTATGTGGACTTTTTACAAAGGACAGGAAATCAACTGCATTGCACTTATAATGAGGTGAGAGTATAAAGTTTGAGACATTAATAAATGATGACATCATACTTGAAAGTTATGTGAGTTGTTGATATATTTGGCAATTTATTTGCAACCGCAAATGAGCATTTAATATATGAAGAATGAAGAAAGATATTATGTTCATAGTCAGTAATATTTTGTTACGATCCTCATCATACACTGTCTATGAATAGATTGTATGATGATGGAATGTAAATTTTTATATTATTTTTTAAAAAGCATAATTTTATAATAAGAATATTAACTGGGACTAAAATATCTGCACATGCTATAGTTTTGTATATTTTCCTTCGTGTTCAATTACACATTCATTCACATTTATACCCTTATAACATGCTCGTGTGTGTGTGTGTGTGTGTGTGTGTGCTCACTTATAAACATCCACTTACTAACAAATATGCACGTGTGTGCCTGAGTATATGGAGACCAGAGGCAGGCATCAAATGTCTTCCTCTATCACTGTCCACTTCGTTTTAGAGACATTGTCATTCACTAAAGCTGGAGCTGTTTGTTCCAGCAAGGCTTCTTTACCAATAAGCTCCAGTTATATATCTGTCTTCTCTAGCCCAGTGCTGGGATTACAGACGTATACAACTAGCCCTGATACTTTATGTATATGCTGGGCGTCCAAACTCAGGTCTCCAGGCTTGTGCCAGCTCTTTATTGATGGAGCCATCAACCAAGTCTCAATAACATATCCTTACAGTCAGTGTTGAATTAGGAAGACAAAGGATTCTGAAAATAATATGTATTTGTTCCAGTTGAGAGAGTATAAATAGCCTTTTGCTGATGGTTTTGGTTTCTTACTGTTGGTGAACAAATCCCCAAACATTTAGCATCTTAAAATATCAGTACGAGTTCATGTCTTGTATGTAACAAGCAGAGGACTTCCTGACTGGGTTCTCTGCTGAAGGTTTCACAAAGCCAACATAAGGCATTTGGATATCCTAAACTGGATACGCTAAGGAAATATCTGCTCCAAAGCCCTTTTTTTCTTTCCTGAAACTTTAACTGAACTCAAATTCATTCTTTAAAATTATGAAAAAAATTGTTTTTAAAAGTTTTGGTTTTTGAGAATTTTATATATACATACATATGTAACATACATGTGGACTCTTCTACAGTAGAAGGCTTCATATGGCTCTTTCAAACACCTTAATGTTAGTTATCATTTCCCATATTTCCTCCTCTGCCCTTTCCTCCCACTTCCCACTATATTTAACCTTTCCTGCTTTACCATTCCCTTCCCTGTTTCATGACACCTACGTTCTATGAAACCCGCCAATGGCCCCTTGTTATGACTGACTTCAGTCATAGAGAATTCACATTTAAAAACAAATATATAAATATTCAACAAATGAAAACGTATTTTTAGCCATTTTCTTTCTGGCTCTGTTAGATCACCTCAGAATGATTATGTCAAGTTTTATCCGTTTACCTGCAAATTTCATAATTTCACTTACCTTTACAGCTGTATAAGACTGCATTGTGTATATGTATCATATTTTTATTATCATTTGTTAGTTAATGGATATTTAGGCTATTTGTATCATCTGCTGCTCTGAATAGAGCAGCAATGGACATCTATGAGCATGAACTCTGTAGTAGGTTATACTACAAATATAATTTTAAGTGTATGCACAAGAAGGTTATTATGTGGCAGATATATTTATAACTTTTTGAGGATCCTCTACACCGATTTTCATAGTGGTTGAAGCCATTTATGCTTCCAACAACTGTGAGTAAGCGTTATTGTACCCCCACATCCAGGCCAGCATTTGCTGCCTTTTGTTTAGTTTATATGAGCATGTTGGCTGGAGTAAGATGAAATCTCAAAGTAGTTTGAATTTGCAATTCCATGACAGCTAATGATGGCTAAAGAGTTTTAAAAAATATTTACCAACCATTTATATTTCTTCTTTTGGTAACACTTTGTTTGGTTTTATGCTATAATACTTAATTGGGTTGTTTTGTTGTTGTTTATTTTTTTATGTTTTTTTGTGTATTCTAGGCACTAACCCTCTGTGAGATGTATGGTTGAAAGCCAGTGTTTTGGTCTGTTTGAAGACCTCAGTCCTTCTTAGTCATGATTTAGGTCCCTGGTTCCTTCTGCTTTTCAGTTGTTAGCTACTTTCAGCTCCCAGAAACTGCCCCATTTTGCTTTAAGTATACCATCAAAATCTTTTCACATTAAAGCAGCGTGTGGAAAGATAACTGAACTATGCACTGCTGTGTAGAATATCAAGAGTATCTTAGTCCTTTGCCCACCACCCCCTGCAAGCCCCACTTACGTCCATGCTCTATGTACACAAAGAGATGCATTCCAAGAAAGTCTCCTTCCCTATCATTTTGAGAAGCAACCCTGTATGGCATTAGGATTATATCCCACTACTGAAATATCTTAGAGGAAATAGGGACTGGATTTTCCAGTTGAAATCCAGCACAGTGGTTATAAAGAACCAACACATATCTATTTAACTTTTCAATACATATGGGTCCTCAGAAGTCTTGGGTAACATATTCATGTCTTCTTGATCCTCAAGTAAAAATTCTGTGGCATAGCCAATAGGGAAACCAAAGTTGTTAATTTACTAAATTCTTCCTTGTGTATGTGTGTGTTTATGTTTATTTGTGAATCTAGCTGTGTGTTTGTGTTGTGCACATGTGTTCATAGGGGATTCTTATGTATGCAGAAGATACATATGTGTCTTTATGCACATGCATTTTTAATGTCTCTATGCATGCAGTGTTCATCCTTCTTTTTTGAAACACGGTATCTTATTGACTTGGGGTTTGCTTAGTCTTTCAAGGTGACTGGTCAGTAAGTCTCAGGGATCCACTTGTCTCCTGTCCCCTAGTGCTGAGATTAAAAGCACATACACTGCACCTGGATATTTTGAAACATGCTATCTGGGAGTCAAACTCGGATCTGTATGCTTTTATAGCAAGCATGTTACAATCTGAGATATCTTCCGAGCCACTAAACACTATTTTCACCATGTAGTTTTCAAATACCTATTTTTCAGGATAGTAATAGTTTATATTGTAGATTATATATTTTACAAAATGAGTAACACTCCTAAACTCCCAGATCTATGCACCACTTTGCAGCCAAAGTATTTATAGGGATCAAGCATAAAGTATATTCTTTTAAATCACATGAAAATTCAAGGGCCTGATGTTTGATATTTACATGTATTAACATTTAGCAACATCTCACTGCCTTGTAATTAGAGCTGGCTCCCAAGAGGTACACTATAATTGTTCATTTTGTAGATGTGGCACTTCTAGATCAAGAAGTGATTAAAATATTTATATTGCACAGCTTGTTCAATTCACTCATATTATCAGATTAATTTACTTTAATTCTCTGTGCTTCCATATTTTACCCCTTTCCCCCCTCTAAAATGGCACTTGAAATAAAATAACTTTTTACTCTAGTCTTAATAACAGCTGGCTATTTGGAATAAATAAAATGGTGAAAAATTAATATGGAGTTCCTGATGCACTAATATGTTGTGACTATAGTTGTTTCTCTGAGATATAACACACAAAAGAGACAGATAATAAATTCATTAGAGTATGAGTCTCTGAGGGGTAAGCTGTGAATCAGACATTTATTAGGAATCTGAGATTTCAGTTGTTTTCTTTGTGCAAGAAGTTATTTTTTACATTTGAAATATTTCTGATTATGAGAAAAAAGTAAAGTACATTATGAGGAAGGCATCAACTGTCTTACCTTCTTGTATTTAATTATCAGGTCTCTGAACAGTTGCACTCAGCAAAGATCTGTATTTGGAACTTGGTCTGCAAAAGGTTTCCTTTATGATTACTTGTTTTATGAAACCCAAAGTTAGGAAGAAAAATCATTGTCTGGGGTAGAGAACAAACAGTTGTGCAATCATCCACAGTCAAGAAAATTAGCTTTGAGCACTTCTATTCTGAGCTAAAATAAAGATGAAATCAGTATGAGGCTTAATTAAGTGACCAAGACACAAATCCCCTTTTAGATGTTTCAGTGAACTGTGCTACTTGAAGCAGAGTCTGCCCATTCTTGTCATTTTTGAAACATGTTGAATAAATGCAGATTTCACCCTCTGGCCCGTTGGAGGCTGGGTTTCCATCTCTGAGCCCCGCTGCCTTAAGGAGATGCACAGAAGACAGAGGAACTGTCAGGATTTTTGCTCCCATTACTGTTAAACATTCACTGCCTGCAGATGTCTGTCAACATGAAAAGAAAGAAAACAGAAGCTTGTCTAGTTAGACTCTAATATGGTCTAGACGACAGTGTTGTAATCCCTTAAGCACAACAGAAAATGGGAATTAAGTTAGGAAAAGGTACTTGCCAAGATATGAATGCACAAAATCTCTCCAGCCAGTAAAAGACCTCTATGGGCAACACTATTGATTTCACCTGGAGGCAAAACTTTGTTCTAACAAAGTAACTGAAAGAATAATTTTCAAACAAAGAGGGAAAAAAGAGCTTGTAAGAAATGAGGAGGGGGAGTGTATGGAACAGATGAGGTCAACAGAGATAGAATACAGACAAACTGAAAATCAAGTAAGGCACGTCACTGTGGATGATGTAAGCTGATTGTGTTCCCACTTTCCATATGCAATCTCCCAGGAATACTAAATAGAAAAAGTGAAGTTAAAGGTCACTACACTTGGACAACATTGAGTCATCTCCATGGTAAGGTTTAAGGTTTCTTCTAATCCCCAAGGATTCCTTCATTAGAGCTCAGCCAGGCAGGACCCTAGAAAACCCACCCAAAGCTTCAAGGAGTCCAGATACTGATGGCTGAGGACAATCAATATGTCCAATATGTCACCCTTGCCCAGGTAACAGTAATCTATGCAAGTGACTGCTCTACCCCAAACACTTGTGTTTCCTATCTCTCTGATGCTATTGCTTGGAAAGACAACTGTGTGTCAGTTCTGTGGTGCCTTGCCAAAAACTTGCACAGTTGGGTTAAAGGTGCAAACCTAGCCCATCCCAAAAGGCTGGCTCCCTTCCCTCTGTGCTAACAGACCACAAGTCACAGCAAAAACTGCCCACTTTCAAAGGTGGATTACGATTGGCAGAATTGCTTGCCTAAGTGCTTATCTAAACACCCCTGTATTAACCAATGGCCTTTACCCCTGAGTACCAAAAGACTCGCCTCTACCTGAACACCATTAAATACCACAGCCGGCCTTTGCATTAAACTTGAGAGAGAATGTTCCACCGACAACACTCTCCCTGAATTCTTTGAATTCAGTCGACTCTTAGGTCCCCAACCTGGAACCCACCTGGATGCGTTGACCTACATTCTGTGCTTTCCTTCCCAGGGCTAGACTAGGTGGCCATATAGCCTAGCCATGTGCCAGGAAGGAAACAGGACCTCATGGGAACAAAGGGAGAGAAACAACTCACAAGTTCCTCAAACCACTGCACCCTCAGGACTGAGTACAACTAGTTATCTCTACCTGCCTTGTGTCTAGTTTAGCAACTTTGTTCATGGTGTTAACAGAAGTTTGTAAAAAACTGACAAATATAGCCTACTATACTGACAAACAAGCTCTCTTTTAAAAGTATTTCTTGTCTTCAGCGTTTCCTTGTTTCATGATCTAAATACCCCATCCCTGGTTAAAGCAGGTTGTGAATATAAAAGCTGTAGACAGTAGAGTAAAGCAAACAAAAGCATAAAATTGAAATGGGAAGAAACGTACCAGGTTGTTCCTTAGGGGCCAGGGTAAGTGTACAGCAGCATTCTTCCAGTGTGAGTAGAGAAATCTATGCCTGATACGGGAGCTTCATAAATGAACCATCAACAGTCGATGCCACAAATGCCTAGCAGAACCATCTTCCAGCCATTTCCTTCTTCTATGTATCCCAGAGGACACATATAAAGCTCTCAATGGGTCATTTGATAACCGTGCTTCTTCAAACTTTATCTTTGTTGTATCTTGAAGTTTGTTTTTATTTTTCCTGGGATACAGGTACTCCAAGGCTTCCTTTGTCATCTCTTCACAAATCTCTCTGCAGATATCACTCTAGACAGCCATTTCTTTACTAGAAAGACAGATATATAGAAAGACAGAAGAAACTTCTCTTCGTGAATGGAATTGCAAGTCTTCAGGCTAAGCAGTATGCCTTGATTGTTTATCCATCATGTACACATTAATATTCTTGAACACTTCAACATATATTTTAAGACAGATAACTACTTTCCTTGGAAATTTTTCTCAGTTTACCTCTGCAAAGTGCTTTTTTTCATCTCTTACACTTTTACCCACTTTTTACACACTTTACCAACTTCAGCATATTAAAATAACTTGAGAAGACTGTAGGCTTTGTAGGAGTAGGAACACCTGCTGCCGAACCATTCAAGTTCTAACAAGAGCACCACTCCTGCACAGAAAGAGATCATTTAACCTCATTGAAGAAGGCTGATGAACTGTGACTCCAACCTATCTAGGAAATCAGAAAGGCTGGGGTCACATCCAGTACTGATGTTAGCCAGGTATGTTTTAAAAGGCCATTGCCTTAAGATGACTCAAGTTAAACTGGGCGGTGGAAGTGCATGCCTTTAATCCCAGCACTCAGGGGTGGTGCTGCACCATGCTGGCAAAGCTCTGAACAATTGCCCTAGTTGAGGGCTCTGCAAACCGGCTGCTGTCAGAGTGGAAGAGGCCATGGCCCCTCTTCTAGCCATATGTCATGGCGGGCCATATCCCTCAGCCCCCACCCTCGTGGTCCCTCAATCCTTGCCCTAGGGAGGACCGAGACTAGTGGTCAGCTGATTAGCCCTACATCCAATATATTTGTGGGCAGCCAGATAATAAAGTGACTTTGAAGACCTTGACCTTGGGGACAGACGGTGCTTCATTGAAAGTCCCAGGGCAATTACTGCCCTGTCCGGTTGGTTCTTTGCGCCTGGGTCAGGCTGCTTGAACTCATACACTCCCCCTCCCTTGTTCCTGCCCACATCCTCCAGCTTGGAGCTCCCAGGCGAATTACCGTGACCCTGCAGGCTCTGGAATTGGTGGGCACGAGCATGGAAGACAGTTCTGTCTCAAAACACCGACAAGGAGGCAGCGGCATGCGGATCTCTGTAAGTTCAAGGCCAGCCTGGTCTACAGAGTGAGTGCCAGGACAGCCAGAGTTTTTTTTTTAAGAAAAAAAAAAAAAACATTCAAGTTTCTGTAACAGGATGCTATAGACTGAGAAGATTATTTAAAACAACACAGAAATTTATTTCACAGTTTTGAAGGCTGTTCAAGATCAGCCATCAGCAGATATAGTGTAAAGCAATAGCTTCCTCCTGCTTCTCCATGTCTTTATGTCATAGAAAAGAAAGTGTGATCTCTTCAACCTTTATAAAGAGATTAATGCTATTTATCGTTTCTCCAGCTTATGCTCTGATCATGTCCTAGTCCTAACTCTATTCTTTGCGGTCTAAGATGTCAACCTATGATCAAGAGGCAGCCCTAATATTACCTCTTAAGTGGTAGGGAACTAGTTATAGAATAAAATGTAAATGGGCATTTTAAAGAGTTCTTTCAAAATCAAATATTTCAAAATTCAGCTGATACTTGTACCAGGGATAACATGAAGCTCTAATAAAAGTCCCGATTCAACTCTCTATAAGAAAACATATGTTATTCCTGTCAGAGGAAGTAAGTCCTTTCATGGTGACTTCAGTACTGTGGAGTCCAGTGTTAAACATGTATGGAGATATAAAGAAGGGAGATATAAAATATATGGTACATGAATGAGACCACATTTATTTCTTAGCTACCAATTGTCGTTCATCTAAATAGCTGCCAAAAACTTATCAACTTAAAAAAATTTTATCTAGAGAATTTTTAATCATTTTTAAATTTTTTTCCAAATCAAGAAAAAACAGTCTTTGAACCTTATCTCTTGTATTTAAGAAAAGGATATATTCAAGGTCCATTATGATTATCATTACTAAGTAGTGGGTATTAATCCAGTGACTTGTACATGCTAAAAGTGTATGCTCTACCACTGAGATAGGCACCCAGATGAATTGCCAAATTTCAACAAAATATTTGGTGGATATCAGCATACATAACTACTGTTCCATTTTAAACAAATGTAAATGCATGCAAATATAGTTGTGTGTTTACAGTTTTTAAAACCTCAGTCAGTTTTCAGTGCTGCAGGAGTTAATGAGAATGGTATGCTTCTGTATCTTGACCTGAAACAAAACTAAATGTTTCTAATTGTAGCATTTTTCAATTACTTTGTCAAACATTTCACTAGCGCCACTTTAAATGTACTAGCAGCTTAATAATTGCCCCCAAATTGCACTCCAAATTCCTAAAACTTAAACAAGTGGCCCTCAGAAGCTGGAGAGAGGAGCCACACAGACTTCACATCCCTGTGCACCTCTGCTCTGCAATCTCTCCGTTCAAGTCTAGTGGGTGAGCCAATAGCAGAGGCAAGCCAAGAACAGGTAGTGGCATCCGCCTCTGCCCTGTTAGTCTTTTTTGTAAATAAAGTTTTATTGTGACAAGTCTATAATTTACATATGAATTTATTCACTGTTACATGCAACAAGCATATTCACTGTTACTGGCTGTTTTTGCACTTCAGGAGAACACTGAGAAAGAAGGCCACATTACCCTAAGGCCTAAAATATTTATTAAGCCTCATGGGCTTTCCCTGTCAGTTTGGCGTGTTCATTAGTGTTCTCCTTGTTCAGCCCATGTTCTGATGTTATTAGAAGAAAAAATCTCACAGAAAATTCCCTGATCTTTTGGTTCCTACAATCTTTGCTCCCTCTTCTTGAAATGTTCCCTGAGCCTTAATTTTGGGAATGTTTTACAGATATATTCACTAGGACTGGGCTCCATGACTGCATTTTGTTTGGTTGTGGTTTTCTGTAATGATATCTATTTCCTTGATGAGGGGTGACACTTATCTGTGGTTATAAGGACAAATGTTTATAAGTTGGTTTTAGGGATTCTGCTGGTTTAATAAAGCCCTACCCAAAACTTACATAAAAGTAACATTATATGAACTCAATAGGTTATATTAGTAATTTATACATAGTGTATGTATGTGTGTGTGTGTATGTGTATATACATGCAATAACAATTGATGAACAAAGAGGTCCTGAATTTGAAAGATATCAGAGGGGCATATGGAAGGGTTTGGAGGGAGGAAAAGGAAGGGGGAAATGTAACTAAAATACAGTCTCAAAAATTAAAAAAAAAATACATATTTACAAAGATACTTTACAAATAAATTACTGACCTGCAGTTCAGGAGCCTGAAAATGTGGGTATTGGGGTTCTATACCAGAGATATTAAATATACTGATTTTGTGTTTTGCAGGGTCCTCAAGTAGACCTCATGAAGATTAAGTACTGAATATTGTGTACTTGTCCAGATCAAGTGTATATGCTCTATGCTCGGAGAACTAAGAGAACTTCAAAAATCAAAAGACCAATGACCTACGACAAGACAGGCTCATCCAAAAATTCTAACCTGGAAATACATAGAGAAATATGCATTGAAAGGGATGGGCCTATGAGATTATGTGTTCCCACAGACCATGAGGAAGGCTGTGACTCAGGTTCTGCCCACAGATGGGAATTTTCTTAGCTCTGGGTATTCTGAGTCCCAGTCTTAAATCTTTTGAACTGATTGAACTGTATCCTTCTTTCTCTACATCAACTGATTTGGAACTCTCACTGAAACTGTGAAATATTCACATATGAACACAGGCCACTGTTTCACTGACTAACTAGTGACTATCAAGCCAATCTGACTGAAGTGGACATCCTGGCATAGTGAGAGCTTGCATGATAAGAAAGAGTTGGGTAGAGGGAAGCTGTGCGAATTGGTGCACAAAAGAACAGTGTACCAGAGTAAATAATCTGAATCTGACTTTAACAACTTAGGTGAATATTACTCAATGCTCTAAAATAGTGAATGCACTGATTTCATCACTTAATTTTGATAACTAAAATGTATTTTGGGTGTAGTATCCTGTATGTTCCAGTAAGCTTGAGTAAGGACACCTTGTTAACATAACTACACAGTAATAATTTTCTTCTGTAACTATATGCTTTCTTACTATCTGTTTTTTCCAAAATGAAATTTAGTTTTTTAAATACAAGAATGGTAGCAAAGATGTTTTTACCCTACAGGACCAAATTACAGAATGTATTTTATTCAAAGGAGACGCTGATGGTTTTTAACCTCCAGGAGATAATCCTTGAAACCAACATCCCCCTCTCTCTCTCCTCTCTATCTCCCTCCTTTCCCTCTCTCCCTCACTCCCTCTCTTTCTCTCTTTCTCTCTCTCTCTCTCCCTCTCTCTCTCTCTCTCTCTCACACACACACACACACACACACACACACACACAAAGTGAACTTCTAAAGCCAAAAATAAACTCATGCAACCAAAAAAAAAACCCAAAATATTTTCTCTGAGTTGAAATGATAAATTTTTCCACTTGTAATGAGATGCTAGTTGAAACAACTCTAGATTTCTCC
The DNA here is from genome assembly GCA_026225945.1 of Cricetomys ansorgei. Classification (NCBI taxonomy): domain Eukaryota; kingdom Metazoa; phylum Chordata; class Mammalia; order Rodentia; family Nesomyidae; genus Cricetomys; species Cricetomys ansorgei. The sequence continues at coordinate 306,949 of JAMJFZ010000726.1, read as the reverse complement.
TGGGGTATGTACTTGCCAGAGACAGGCATAATATTTTCTCATTATTAGCCCTTCAGCAGAAAAGAAACGGGGTACCGTGTTCTTTTCCATCTCGCTGAGGAAAGGCCATATGAACCAGTAATTTAGAGTATGGAAACGAAGGAGAGGTAGCGAGGGAACTCACGGTGATGCGCAATTATTTCTCTGAAGGAGACGGGCTGTGAATGCTTGTGCTGATTCTGCTTTGAGAGGCGCTCTCCTGAGGAATCTGATTTAGGAAGAGGTGAAATCATTGGAACAGCTTCACATGAGCTCAGACACCTCATTTCTTTATTGTGTCTCTTGATGCTCTGAGAATATGGCTATGACCACCAAAGGAGATGTCAAATGTCCCAGGGTGTACTTAGATGTTAGTTACCACTGTGTGTGTGTGTGTGTGTATGTGTGTGTGTGTGTGTGTGTGTGTGTGTGTGTGTGTGTTCATCTCCACGGTATTTTACGTCAATGCACAAATTTGTATGGTTTAATAGATCCCATATTTCATTAAGGTTTGAGTTTGTAAACCATTCTATGTTCATCTCAAGAAATAAAGTCAGTGCTGACCACTGTGCATTATCTCTAGAAGAAGCAGTGGTGGTGGCATCAGGGACTACCAGCTATGATTCACAGAACCTGCAGGGCCACCTTATAAAATAGGAATTCATTCATGGTGTCACCAGCATGCACACCTTTTCTGGGAACTCCGGGGTCAGTCTGGAAAAACTCCCCAGGTTATTGCAATATTAGAGTCACTGGACTGAAAGAATTCAAGCACTAGCCTGAAAAACAAAGACTATGCACTCTTTAAACTGTAGTGCCTTCTTTTTACAGGAAGTGCATGAGATTCTGTTTGAATATCCATTAAGCATTAAAAGTAAAAATCTTAGTCAAAGAAAAAGAAACCAATATTTTTAGAGTTGGAAGGAGGGAAATAGTATATTTGTATTTTAATTAAATACTGTTTTGAAAAAAAATTACATGACACTCAGCATAAGAATAGAAGCTGCAACACCAGAACTATGCTGAAAAAGGGCCCAAGCTTGGCTTGGCGACCAGTCTCCAGGTGCTGTGTTTCCTCTACTGCTTACTTCTCGCCTGTCAGAACTTTGCAGACCCACCCCACTCTTTCCTATTGTCTACCATGCAACCAGAGGACTCTGTTAAAACTACAAAAATGACTTCAAGGCTATCGTCTATCTTTAAATTCTACTATGGCTCTCTACTCTTCTTGGGCAAGCACCAAGAGTTGGAAAGGACTTACTTACGTTCGTTTATTTTTTGACAATTTCATAGTATACATAATGTACTGTGATTATATTCATCTCCATTACACTCTTACCCCTTCCCAGAATTCTTCTGTCACTTCAACTAGTTAGCCTTATAGTTTCATGATACACTGAGTTTTAGTTAAGGTTTGCTTGCAGGATTTATAGGGAGCTATTTGCGGGAATATTGGAGAACTCTCCAGCTGTAGAACAATGGAAGAAAATGTCACCCACAACCCCAGCAACCACTGGTTGCCAATAGTACTTCAGAAAAGGTTGGGCCTCCTGAAGGTCTCACTCATCTGTGATGGAATGTTTAAGGACCTAGTTTTGTATAGGAAGGCATAGCTTCTATAGCTTCATGGTTATAGTCATATTTGGATAGCAATATTTTATAATACTTTCCCTATTCTCTAACTCTTATATTCTTGCTCCCACATCTTCAATATTCTCTAAGCCTTGGACGGGATGATAAAGATGTTCTATCCATAGATGAACACTCAACATTCACTTATTCTCAGTGTTTTGACTAGATATAAGTTTCTGCATTGATCTTCACCCACTGCAAAAAGGATTGTGTCTGCCCAAGGCCAAGTTCAGCACTAGTCTGTTGGAATAAGCATAACTCTTTAGGAGGTAATTTGACTGCACAAGGCTAACACATGTTCTTGGCAGAGCTCCCTAGCCAGTTCAACCTCTCTTCTTCTTTATCCTCTTCAGGATGTGAATTTTCTTTCCACTTCTCACTTTCAACCCCATTATTTCCAGCCTTAGATCTGATTGGAAGAGGCTATTTTACAATTACTAGCTATTTGTGTACTGTAATGTCTTCTCTGTGGTAAGTCTTCCCTCAGCCTAGAAAGTTCCACAGGGTAATTTTACACAATTGACTATTGCCTAATTATTTGAGGATTAAAAACAAATATCTATTTCTCATATTTAAGTATTAGAATGTCAATGGACTGTTCCTTCTTTTTCTGGTTAATCCTCAAGATCTATTGACATTCAAGGCCTGGCCCAGTAGATGTTTTCAGAGAATAAATATTCTTATGACATACATACTAATATATAAACTAAAACTAAAAACTGTGGACATTTCTACATCATCTAGCACATTCTTAAGTTCAATTTAGTTAATGTTCAGCATATGAAGATCTCAAAAGTTATTAAATATTATATAGAATTAACTTACATATCAGTGAGGAAATATTCCTAGTCCTGGCACTGTTGTAAAAATAAACTATCAGAAGATATAGTATCAGAAGACCTTAATCATAATAATATTTGTTAAATGTTTTTGAGAAATTATAAGAATACAGAATTCCACGTTTAAGGTAAAATTTTCTGACTTACAGATACTAACTTAACTGTATGATAAGGCTCTGGAGATATAAGATGTAGAGCAATGAAGTGGGGTTTTAAAATTCTAATACAAGAGAAGGATTTAAAATCAGGGGGAGGAGGAATTGAGGTCCCACCCAGGAAAACTGTGAAAAACACATAATACAAGGGAATACCTTGCTCTCTGGGTACATTTCCTCTCATAGTATTGTATTTCAAGTGTTAGCATTGCTTTCTTGAGGGGGAAGAAGAATTATAGTTATTTTTTCAATTGGGCTCTTCCTACCAGATTCTTCTTACAATTTATGACTAAAATCAATCATATAAATATTATTAGAATTTAGAATTGTTAGAAGTCTGTAACACATAAAGATGAAGAGTTACACTAAACATGCACACCTGCTCACATTCACCAAGGATAGATAATTTCATGGCCTAGTGAAAATGGATTGATTGTGTGCTTTCTCCTAAGGGGTATAACCGCTAATGAATGGCTGTGATGTGAGCGACTGTTACTAGTCTCTCTTAATTGTTGCTCAGCTCCCATGTAAGTTGCATGTCTACTGTCTTTCACTTTAATGTGTGTCACAAATGTTATGTTTTTTACAATATAAAATACGTGGCATCTCCTAATTGAGCAGGTCTGTGTCCCCAATCGAATGTGCTTGTTACGTGTCTTTGGATCACACTTTGGTAATACTCACCATATTTTACAGTTTTTATGAATACTACATTTATTAGTGATTTATGAAAAGTGATCTTTACTGTTATTGTGATTGTTTTGGATCACCATAAACCTTACCCACACAAGACAGCAAAATTAATAAATGTGTTATGTGCTCTCGTTGATGCATTAAATAACCATCCTTACATTGCTCTCTATCTTTTGATAGTTCCCTATTTCTCAAGTCTGCTGGTTTTGAAATTAGGTCAGTCAACAAGCTCTAATGGCTTCTAGATATTCAAGTGAAATGAAGAGTTACACTCTTCTCATTTTAAATCAAAAGCCCAAAATGACTGTGTTTGGTGACAAAGGCATGTTCAAATCTGAGTTAGGTCAACAGATACATGTCTTATTCCAGGTATCCAATCTCCAAATTCAAGGGGAAATGTAAAGAGTGACACCAGCCAGCAAATAAGTTATAAGGAAGAAAACTGCCATTATGTTCATATGGAGAAAGATTTATAAGATTACATCAACTACAATATTTTATTAAGTCAAAATGCAAACCAGATCAAAGCTCTAACTCTCTTCAACTCCAAGAAAGTCGGGAGCAGTGAAGAAGCTGCCAAAGAAATGTTTGAAAGTAGCAGAGGTAGGTTCACAGTATTGAAGACATGACATCATCTCTAACACAGAGAAGAGCAAGGTGAAGCTATAACAAAATATCCAGTTCTAGGTACCTAAAGGATGAAGGTAGGTCTGATAAATAGACATTCAACATAGATTAAAACTTTGTTACAATCAAAGAAAATCTTCAATCTATATCTACATACCATTTAGTTACTTTATAGCTGGAAAAAAAATAAAACAATGTCTGGTTCCAAACTTCAAAAGATCACCTAAGTCTAATTGAGGTGATAAATTGAATGGCCATAAGGTGAAAGTCATGCTCATCCCCACTCTAAAGCCCCCAGAGTCCTTGTGTGTTAAATTGTTTTTGCTTCCTGTGCTCTGTTAGTGGAACAACAGAGCCTAGGACACAACACATCTGTTACATGGTTTGCTGAATATTCTAGGCTCATTTCTGAGAAGAAAATCAAGAAGTGTTTCAAAATAACTACATTGAAAGCCCTGTGCAATATCTAGGAAGGGATCACATCCAAAGGCCTACAAGAAGGGATCACATCAGTGGGCTATGTGATCCAGATTGAATTCAGAAACAATGTTAGTCAGATTATCCTATCTTCTGTTTGTGCTAGTGCTAGGTGAAAGGGATTGCTGTGGGTAAGGCAACATAGTACATATCTTTAATCCCAACTCAGAAGGAAGTGGTGGCATATGCCTTTAATCTCAGCTCAGTAGAGAGAAGCAGAGAGTAAAAGCAGAGTATGGGAGCAGACAAAGGAAAGAGAGCTCAGAAAGAGGCAGAAGCAGACAAGAAGCAGTGATAGCTCAGGATGTAGAAGTAAAAGTGAGGTGGAAGCAGACAGCATAACTCAGAGAGAGGAACAAGGAAATAGCAGAAGCAGAGATCTCAGAAAGAGAATCAAGGTAGATGGAGAGGTTGACATGAATCAGAGTAGAAACTAGTTCAGTCAGACAGTTTGAGTGTAATCAGCTCACAGACAGTTCAGAAGGAGAAGTCCAGAAGAGCAGAGCCAGTCCATAATATGCTAAGAGAGAAAGCAGAGAGTCAGAAGCAGATTATTTACAATTTACAGTTCAGAATTCACAGCTCAGAGTTAAAAGAGGTAGTTCAGAAGACAGGCAGTCATAGTGAGCCTGGTCAGCAGTAAGTCTCAGAGGCTGAAACGTTCTAAGTTTAGGTTTGAGGATTAGATTGTATGTAGGCTGAAAACCTCTAGGATTTGGAATTGAATTAGCAATGAATAAACTGTCTTCTGCCATGAACACATGAGAATAATTAATAAATCTTAAAACTATGTTTACACTACTACTCAGATATTTTTCTTCACTGAGAAAATAAAATCTACTAAGCAGCATTAGTGTTTTAAAAATTGTGTCAATTTTAGTCATTCTTTTGTATTTGTCATGTAACTGTTTCTATTACCTTATTTAACAAAGAACACATGAAGCATATACGAAAGTTACAGATAGTTGGTTATCCTGAAGTACTCCATTACTAGCAATGATGTGTTCTGACATGCAAAGTCTCAAGAGAACTGAGAACCAGTATGTGAGGTGAGAGATCCAGATGCTGAACATATGCAGCAATGGATGGTTTGATCCCATTTCACAAACAGCTCATCCAAGACAGATTCCTTCACAAACTAGTGTCAAAGCAGCACTATCTACAAAAAGAGAGAGAGAGAGAAAAAATAATGTCCCTCTAAAACTGAAGAGGAGACTTCCAAACAATTAAATGGCATATGGGCTAAGATGAGTGTGATTTGTAGACTATTTTGAAAATAAAAAAAGATAGATGAAAATAGTCACTGGTTTGATAAAGATACACTGCCCTGTTCTGAATCTGTATGTCCTAAAATTGGAATGCAGAGATGAATGCTTCCACTTTGGTAAGTGTCAGAAGGGCCTCTTCAAAGTTTAAATGCTTTTCATAAGCATAAAGCAACATCTATTGTTACAGCAGCAGCAGAGTACCAAGAACTGAGATGATAATGTAAAGCACTCTCGAGTCACTGCATGTCTGAAGGTGGCACTCGTCATTCTTCATCATATCCAGACACCTGGATGAATAGTTTGCACAATCCTAAGTAATAATATACATTGGATATGGAAACATGAGGATGAAAACTACCTTACTAGACCTAAACTATTCTCAAGATAGGAGTAGAAAAAGAAAATTCAAAGATAAAAACATATGATCTTCTTCACTCAGAGAACTCAGGAGACCAACATTAAAAATGATTTCTATTACAAATATCTAAATTAACCAATGTGAAGGAGTCATTTGACTAGCAAGTTTCTATTTCTCTGACAAAAACAAACATGATTTCAATTCTAGCCTCTCCATGCCCTACCTACACTCTCATACAAATATCATGTAACACTCCAAGCATCCATCTTTACCCTGTACATCAGAGATAATAATAATCGTATTTGGCAGTTCAAAGATATTTTAAAGGTTCATTGAAATAATTGTTAGTTTATTTATAAAGGGATTGATATAAAAAACTTTATAATAATTGAATTTATTTATTGTTTATTAATATATTGATGCAAATTACAATAGTCAGTTAATGACCAGAACCACCAGTGTAGGAAAGCTTAGTAGGGTATCTAGTATGACTCAGCTTTATTCTCAATCAAAATGAGATCTTAAAGTTAACATCTTGGTATATTCTTAACAAGATTTCTAATTACATCTTTATTGAACATGCCAATGATGAATGATATTTTACACCAGTAGTCATCTAATGCACTAAAATTGCCCTTGGCACAGTAATTTATCAGCAAATGATGGATCAGTGAAGATACTGATGGCTACAATGATAGTGTTGGTGTCGAGAGATGGAGACAAGGAAAAAGATGGCAGAACAAAGATGGCACATTTCTTACTTATCATTGTGTACATCATGGCCCCATGAGATGATGGGAAAATGTGAGGGCTGTAATCATTATTGAAAGACAGTAAAATGCAAACTTGGTGAGAAATTTCAGTCCTAAGAGAAAGTTCCCAAGCTGAGGCATTTTCTTTGTAAAAATTTTTGTTAACAGATGAGAATTTTAATTGCCAAATGAGGCTTTACTAAAGTACCTTCTAGTGTTGAAGTCCTTTCATTATTTTTCTGTATCATGACCGTTTGGGTCAATGTTCCTGATGTCTTCCTAAGGACAAAAGCCAGAGATGATCTTTACTTTAGAACTAATTATTAGTTATTTAGAATATTTCACATAAATGCATGAAGTATACAGAAATGATCATCCTTTCTCCAGGGGAAATAAACATGCCTCCCCTGATTTTTGGTCAAGAATGACAATGTCTGCCCTATGGAGCTGAATTGTATAACTCTACAGACTCATGCTGCTTTAAACAGGGCGAGATGGTTCATGAAATGCAACATGGTTGCCAAATGGCATATGTTCCAAGTACAATATTGACTTTAATTTGGAATATGTAAAAATGTAACCAATGTTTGTTGTGATAGAACCACGGGATCTAGGTTATTTAGTATAAATTAGTCTTCTGTTTTCCTTCTTTATTAGTCAATTCTAAAAACTCTTAAATTACATGTATTATACATTACAAAGATAATTGTCCCAAACTGAGATATGCTGGGTCTATGTTTTGCAAAAGTATCAAAACAAAATAACTACTTCAACGTTAGTATGACAAACAGAGAATTTCTCAAATGGAAGCAAAACCTTACCCATTGCAGCTCTGATTGTTGCAGTACAAAGTCACCAGTACATGCTGCATTTCCCAAGATTTAATAGTTCATAAAGAGCATCACTCATTGTCTTAGGCAGGGTTCTTTAAAGGAAAGAAGTGAAAGAATGAATGTATATTCTAAAGGGAGATTTTTTGGATAAATTCAGTAGTAGATGGTTCAGTGCATCACCAGACATAGAAACATGAGGGGTACATTCTTCAAAGAAGTGGCCATTGTCTGGTTTTATTTTATGCAGATCATTCTGATTTCTGTACTGTAAATAAAGAAATAGACCAGGAGCAAAACAGAGAAATTGTTGAAAGAATTAATGCAAGAGAAGAAGATAAATTAAACTAAATTATTAAAAATGGAGGAAGAGGAAAAATCTAATAGAGAATAAAGTTTAAGAGATATCTAGTGGGATTTACCAATAGACCTGATGAAATTGTTTGCAAAGAAGAAAGGGGAATTGTTGCCTCCATTATTTTCTCATGGCTAGAGGATGAAAGTCAATATTCACAAGTTATTACAAGTGAAGGGGTGAGTGAGGAGAAAGTCCCATGGGTAAAGATAGGATCCCCAATGTTTAAAGTCAGAAAGATGAGAAGAATTCAGTAAAGATTAACAAAAAAAGGATCATTTGGAGAATGGAGAGGAAACAAGAGAATGTGATCTCTTCCTATGCAAGTCTTTACACTAAATTCCAGAGCACAGCAAAGATGAAGCTAATGAAAGGAAAGCACCAAAGTTATCAACAGTAAGTGGCTGTTATCCAAAGGATGGACAGGGTCCCTAGTAAAAAGCCAATCTTAAGACCAGGTGATATTAAGACTGGCTTTCAGTTCTCCTGTAGGTAGAAAACATTTGCTTTTACAAATTAAAACCAAGGTGAAACAGAGAAGGAGAGTGAGAAATGGGGGTGGGAGGGTGAATTGCATCACTATTTCAGTCCAATGTTTAATTTCCAAGACTTCATATCTTAAAATTCAATATATTTCTTGTCTCATATAGACTAACAGTGACACTCTAGTCTTCATTCCATTTATGGCACTTCTTTTATTGTAGGTGTTGATGTAAACTTTGATTTAATAATTATTCTTGTGAGCTCATGGCAAAGGACAGTTTATTCTTTGCAAACTCAATCCCCAGTCCTAGAGAGTGTCAGCCTTCATAAAATCTAATCTCAAGTCTAGCTGGAAGGCTTCAGCCTCCAAACAATCTAATCTTCAACCTTAACCCAGAATGTTTCAGCCTCTGAGACTCAGTGCTGACTGGGCTCACTCTGACTAGCTGTCTTCTGAACTCCGAACTGTAAATCTTAAATTGTCTGCTTCTGACTCTCTGCTTCTCTCTTAGTTTATTCTGGACTGGCTCTGCTCTTCTCAGCTTCTCCTTCTGAACTATCTGTCTGTGAGCTGACTGCACTCAAAGTGCCTGACTGAACTAACTCCCTGTTTTTCTCTGAGCTCTGTCTCTGCTTCTACCACTCTTGTCTGAGCTCTGATTCCACACTTTGCTTCTACCTTCTCTCTGAGTTCTGCCTCTGCCTCCCAAGTGCCGGGATTAGAGTTGTGCACCACCATTGCCTTCCTAATTGGAATACAAAAATGCATGTGCACCAAATGTCTATCACACAGGCCTTCTGATGTAATCCTTTTCTAGAGTAGCCATGTTGCTGGATTAAAAGATTAACTATTCCTCTACAGTTTATGACCTTGCTTTTAGAATACCTGTGCACCCTAGTTTGGTAGCATAGACAGGCTTATATTTCTCAAATTTGGATCAGAAAATAAAGGTATAAAGGATGCCTTTGAGCATGACATTGTCCCACATTCTCAACGTATTGTTGCTAACTTCCCCGTACAGGACATCACTTATCCAACATGAACCCAGGCTTCTATCACTGCTCTCGGCCTCAAATGATGAGGATGAGTTAATTCCTGTCCTGCAGTGGTGGCCTCGGCTTTGAACTTCTGTAGGCCAGATCACACAAACATCACAGGAAAGAGCCAGACACCTGGCATCAATATGTTCATGCTTAGTGAAGATATTTTTATCTACTATTCAGGTGGTGAGAATCTTTGAAAGTATTGGTGTTTTAGGAGACACTTACTAAAACCATCATTATAGGTTTAAAGCCTCTTAATATTCACTGCATGCTTAATAATTTAAATTTCATTTTTCAGTGAAAAATAATGGTAAAGCTAAAAGTTGGTACTGTTAACTGTTGTTCTCATAAGTCAGAAAATGCATACTTTTTTTAAAGAAGAAAAATGCTTTATTATAATAAAATAGAATGTAACACTTAGAAAGTTCCTATGCGCACTTTCAAAACTTATGCCAGCTTACCATTCAATATTACTTTGGAAGTACATCTATTCATTCATTAACTTTTGCTAGGTATTCATCTAAGCACTGATGATAACACAGTGAACTACACAGAAAAGTGTTCTTCACTATCTAAACTATATCTTAATGGAGAGAGTAAAGTGCCCAGGATCCGTGTACAATGAGGTAATAGTTGTCTAAGTGGAACTCACTGCAGACAATCCTTTACATCTAAACATAAATGGAGAGGGGTATATTAATGTGTTCTCTGCTTGGCTCTCACAGAGCTGAGGAAGAGGACAGTGGGACAACAGTCTTTGTCCCTCTAATATTGTAATGTTATAGGTTCTTGGACCCTGCATACAACTGCATTCATGTTCATAGTAGAATATTTTTGCAACTGAGCATCATAAAGAGAGAGAGAGACAGAGACAGAGACAGAGACACACACAGAGACACAGAGAGAGAGAGAGAGAGAAGGGGGTAGAAAGAGAGAGACCAAGGGTATATTGCAGTCTGAAAGATGGTAAAGCAAAAGGCAGACAATAGAAAGTCATGAAGTAAGGGATCTTCTCAGAAGGTAGCAGCTTACCATGAAGAGGCCTCCAAGAGAGGCTGCAGTACAGTGTCCCTGTCACCCATAAAACTCCTACTGAGAAAATAACTCAGAAAAATCACTGTTAAAATATAAAAAAATGTGATCAGTAGAAGTAGGTAAGCCAATTTGAAGTTTTTTTCTTGAATACTTTTACTTAGAATATCTCTCACTTGGGAATTTAGACCAATTAATTTATCTAACTTTTCCGGTAAAAAAATATATATATTTCTTCCTGAATGAAATTTATGGGATGTATATGCATGTTTGTTCATAGAGTGATTTACAAAAACATGCTTTTAAATATATTGATATTATAGACACTATATATCTTATACTTGCCATTTATATTAACTTAGAAAAGAATACCATCATCTTTTTTGATATAACACAGCACAGTTTACCCAATGCCTCCTCTTAGCCTTTTCAGATCTCTGGCCTGATCTCTTTATGATGCTCTGTGAGGGCCAAGCAGAGAACACACTAATATCCCCCTCTTCGTTTATGTTTAGGTATAAAGGATTGTCTGTAGTGAGTTCCACTCTCTCTCCCTTTGGGAGTTGTCTAACCCCAGCCTTCAGACTTCCAGAGACTCTCTAGCTAGCATGTGTGGCACAAAAATCCAGGAACCTCCAGCCACTATAGGTGACCCAGAGACCCAGAGCCCTGCCACCTGCCTGACTGGGACCTCTAATTGCCTTAGGTGTCTTGTTTCAAGATCCTTAACCAAACCACTGAAAGTATCAGACTGTAGCAGAGAAACAGAAACCTGGGATAAAGGTTTTATCCCCAAACAGCAGAGGAAATCAAGATCCCAACTCTGCTATGAATTAACCCTTTCTTGAACATTAGAAACAACTCTGATGATATATGAAAAGTGATTTGGTTAAAAATGAAAGAGAAATGCAACTAACAAACTAACTCTAGATGTACCAGTCCTAACAAGCAATAAAAACAACACACATACACACACACACACACTCATACACACACACACACTCATACACACACACACACTCATACACACACACACACAAAGAGCATGTCACCTCTTAGAGACACAAATCCTATAGTGATGGGACCTAATTAAAATGACATGGAAGAACCTCCAGAAAAATAATAATTATAACTAGCTCAAACAACTCAAATAAAATAATGTAAAAGAAATGAATTAAATAAGTCAAACCAAGGCAAGAAAACACAACATGAGTTTTTTTTTTCTTTTTTAAAAAAATTCAAAATGATACTATGCTAGAAATGAAAAATCCAATAAGTCAATTAAAAACCTCAGTGGAAAACTTAACCAATAGAAAGGATCATGTCAAAAGCAGGAAGATAAAATACAGGGATTGGGTTACCCACTTTAAGGTCAATGAGAAAATTTAAAATGTAAATGAAAGTAACACGAGAAAGCTTGGGGATGTCATCAAAAGACCTAACCTATGAATTACGATCATTAGAGGGAAAAGAAAGCCATGATAAATACAAAGATAATATCTTTGGTAAAATTATAGATGAAAAGCTCCTAAACCTGAAAAGGAAGTGACTATGCAGGCACAAAGCAGACAAGACTAGAAAATAAGTCTTCACAACATGTTGTAGTTAAAACATTAACAGTACAGAAAAAACAGAGGATATTGGAATATGCATGATAGGCCAGTCACTTCTAAAGGAAGACCTATAATAACAGCACCTGCTTAGATTTCAGAAACCCTTGAAGCCAGAAGGGCTTGGAAAGATATATTGAAATTCATGAAAGACCACAATCGTCACCCACACTATAATACCCAGCAAAATTACCCATTAAAATGGAAAACAATATAAAAACCTTCCAGATTCAGACAGATTGAAGGAATTTATGACTAGTAAGTCATCTCTACAGAAGATACCAGAATGAATACTTCAATATGAAGAGAATGGGTTAACACACTCAAGAGACTACAGGAAACAAACAATGCCAGGCCAGGTAATCAGAGAGAGCTGAGAACACACACACACACACACACCAAAACACCTACCAAAGTAACAAAAATTAATATCTATCTTTTAATAATAACTCCATTTGTTCAAGAATTAAGGCTACCAATTGACAAATGGGACTTCATAAAACCAAAAGGCTTCTGAACAGTTAAAGAAACAATTATCTGAATGAAGTGGGTGAAGAAGAAGGTCACAGAATCTTTGTCAGCTGTATATCTGACATAGGGCTAACATCTAGGATATACAAAGAACTCAAAACACAACAGCAAAAATAAAACCCACACAGAGTCAAACAACAAACAAATGACCCATTCAAAAAATGGGCCTGGAACCTGAATAAAAAGTTCTTAAAAGATAAAAAAATGCCTAAGAAATATCTCAAAAAAAATTTTCCTCATCTCTAGTAATTATAAAAAAGTGAATCAATTACTGTGAGATTTCATCTTACCCCAGTCAGAATGGCAAAGATCAATGGACAACAAATTCGTGAGAGGATGCCAGAAGAAGGAACTCTCATTCACTGTCTTTGAGATTGCAAACTGGTGTAGCTACAATGGAAACCAGTGTTGAGAATTCTCAAAGAGCTAAGATAAATCTACCATATGACCTAGATATACTTCTCTTGGCATATGCCCAGAGGACTTGACATCCTGCTCTGAAGATACTTGCTCAGCCATGTTCATTGGTGTTCTACTCACAATAGCCAAGAAGTGGATGCAGCCTAATAGCCCACAATGAATGAATAGATAATAAAACTATGGTACATATATACTACGGAATACTATTCAGCATTAATGAAAAATAAAATCATCAACTTTGCAGATAAATGGGTGGAGCCAGAAAAGAGCATATTTAGTGAGAAAAAATAGAAAGACAAATGTCTTCTGTTCTCTCTCATTGGCAGCTTCTAACTCCAATCCTCAGATGTGAGTACATATAGAGTGACTATAGAAACGCATAAAGTAAAATGGAACCATTGCCAGATAGGAGATTTGTGGGCAATAGAGAGAGGAATGACAGAGTACAATGATATGATCATGAAAATTGAAAAGGGGAGCATTTTAGAGAGAAAGGAGGTAAATATAGAAGAAAGTGGGAGATGGGTACAGGAGAATAACAGGATACCAGTGATCTGAGAGGGAGACGATACAATGGAGATCTCTTCAGAGTTGGGGGGGTGTAAATATAGAATGAGGGAGAAGATAAAATAACAACAGGTTGTATAAAAAAAACTATAAGAAATCATACTCTTAACATTTTACCTTAAAACCTTATGATACACCTAATTTCATTTATAAATATGTATATACAGTTTTAATAAGCTTTTTAAATCTGAGTTGATAGTGCTCTTTCCAAGAGCCAAAGCCCATCTTAAAAAATAATGAAAAAAGAAATACTAGACATGAGAAGCTCTTTTGAGCTGTTGACCAGGGTGTTCCAAGAATTCCCAAAACACGCAGCCTATTGCACTAGCCCTTGATAATCCCTCAGAGCTAGAACATAAGTTCCCATTGCTGAAAACAACATGTGATTCAGAAAAGCCTGAACTGGAATTTGCATGAATGTCCACCTCCATGAGGACTAGTTTTTATAGTACCAAAAGCAGCATGAAAGCTTCTAAAGGAAGAAGTCAACCAATATTCCTACCTAGCTACATGCCTGTGAACGACAAAAATGACCAGAATTGTATGATAACCATACATGTACTTAGTGGCATGAATACCTTGGCAATAACCAACAGATTAAGAGTCATCCAACAAGAGGGAAAAAACATGTTAGGCACTGGAAACCTACTTAACTACTCAGTGCTACTGAAGTCATATTCCTAACAGCAATCTATGAACATTTGTCTTTATACTCACAAATAACTGTAGTCTTTACCCTTCGTCAAGGAAATTTCATTTTGCAAAAGGTGAAGACAACTACAGTAAAACATGGCCAATCAAAATTCAGTTTGGGAGCTCAGTTTCACTAAGTATATCTATAAAACACTCTTGCACCCAATGGTCGTCTAACTGTATATAAGTAGAGATAGAAAGATTGTAAGACTCAAAGAATAAGAAAATTTGCTATGAGATTATGTCTCCTAATAATATCAGAAGCTACATCCATTTAAAGTCTCACCAATATGACCGCCCAAGCATGAGCTGAACAAGGATCAAGTGGATCTGCCAAAGTGGATTGCACTCTTGAGAGCTCAACCCTACACAAATAACTATAGGTAACTGAGGGAAGTTGGGAGTGGGAGAGGTGGTCTTTCCAGGGAAGAACACACCAAATAGTTGTCCAGTGCCAAATTGTTAGCCCTAAAAACATGCAAACAGGTAGCATTATATGGAGTAAACAGTGTATATTTAGGAGAAAAAAAATACACGTATGCATGCAATAACAATTAGTGAAAAGGGGCTTTAAAAGGAGTGTGTGGCAGGGCTTGGATGGGGAAAAGGAAGGGAGATATGTAGTTATAATATAATCTCAAAAATAAAATTGAATAAAAAAATGATGGCATATACTGGTGTGGATGTGGGAAGGCAGAATGTTCATTTACTGATGGTTGTGCAAACTGATACAGGCACCAGTGAAATCAATGTGAAAATTCCTTCAATTTCTAGAAGTATATCTGCATATGATCCAACCACACCACTCTAGGACATACTCTCGGGACTCTATATCCCATTATACAGGTATATATTGATCCATATTCATTGCTGTTCTATTCGCAGTAGCCAGGAAATGGAAACAACCTGAATTTTTTCAACTGTTGGATGGATATTGAAAATGGAGTATATTTAAACAATGTAATGTTATCCCGCTCTTGAGAATAATGAAATTATGAGTTTCCAGTTAATTAGACAAAGCAGGAAACAATCATTCTGAGGGACGTAACTAAGACCCAGAAAGACAAAGGTTGCATGATTTCTCTGTTTTTAATGTTAGTTTATCATCTCCAGATATGTATGTTTCATTTGAAATACCTAGTCAATACAAGTCAAGAAAATTATTAAGGGGTCATTGTGGTGGAGGGGACTTTCAAGGGAGAGAAAATGGAACACAGTGCTGTAAAAGACTAAAAAGAATAGTGGAGCAGGAAAAGCTAAATGGAGTGGGGATAGGAAGGCAAGGTAATAGGAAACTTAAGCTATGATAACTAACACTAAAGATGTTTTTAAAGTTTATGGCAACCTACTACTGTAAGCACTTATGTATTGAGAGAGAGAGAGGGAGAGGGAGGAGATATTCAGACAAATAAAAAGCTCAATGCCATGTATATGTTACCTGCTGAGGAGTTGTTGGCAAATGAGAGTCCTTAGACCTCCAAATATTACATGCTATGGCCAGTACTATTGTTTATCCTTCAGAACTTGTTGGCAAGACTATACTGCTACAAACAGCACTTTCTTCCACCGCAGAACATGCAGAAATCATCTGCATAGTTTCAGTTTACAGTAGGTGGTGATGAGCTCATTTCCACAACTTGTCAAGTTGCAGAGAACAAGAGACTGTGGAATGTTCAGCCCTTCGTGTGCCGTCTACACCACACTCACTCCTACTACAGCTTAGGGATGCTGTGGAAGAGGGAGCAGAATGAATGTAAGAGCCAGAGGAAATGGATGACTATAAGAAAGCAATGTTTTCAGAAAACAGCAGGGAGCTTGCACGTTTGAATTCACAACAGCTAAGACAGCATGCACAAGACCTACGGAGGCTCAAGCAGAACAAAATCCCATCTGAGAAGCCATCAGCAATTGATAGCTTTTGGGAGCAGGGGAGTCAGCTTTTTCTAAAGGTGAATCTCCTGGTAGATTCACACGCAGTGGAAGGGAACACATCCAGGAGTATATGAGCCGCACCAAATGTACTTGATGGACATAAAGTTGGATGGGTAGAGAAGGGCAGAGTGGAACTGGAATGATTTGGCATGGTGTAAATATGATAAACATGCATTGCACATAATTCTCAAAAAAAACTAACAAAACTGAAAAAGATTATAGCACTAATAATGCTTCTAATCTATCTGTATGGTAAAGAGCTATGTGTATTATAGATAGATCGTTGTGTAAAATACTTTCCTCCAACTAATTGTACTATATATGTGAAATTTATGACAAACTTAACAGCAAAATACAGGATATAAAGAGAAGGAAAGCTAAGTTTGGTGATCAATATTATATTAATAGACAAAACTAGCAAAATATATTTTTCTGAGATCCTGATTTAAATCTCCTAATAACTCATCACCAAGCACCCGGTCTGCATATCAACTTTCCTTTAGGAGGCTAATCTCAGCTAACCCAAATGCAGCAATACTTCTAAGGTGATATATTATTCTGCAAATGTTTAGTGTCTTCAAAGAAGCTGAACTTTTTCAAGATCTTGCAACCAAGTTAATAATATGCCTTGAGATCATTAAGAGTATTTAACCTGCTGTCCTCCTGTGTACTCAGTTTGTTCAAGCTTAACCTGTCTTTAAGAGAACAACGTAATCCCCTTAGTATCCCTCAAATTTCTGTTGAAATCAGCTTTTATAGCATAAGCTAAATGCACAGCTTTAATTTTAAATTATGCACTCTTCCATACCCCTGACCTATAATAATGTATTTTGTATGTGTACATGTGTGTATCATGATAATTATTTGCTGAAACAAGCCATACTGCTGAAAGTAATCTTAAACAAAACATATTTCTGCCATATGTGTTGGAAACAGCACGTGTTTATAGATTGACAACTTCTGTTTGTGATTTTGATGTTCTTGTTAGTCAGTTGGGGTCATTAAAGTAACCTCTTTTCTTATAAAACTCTGTTAAAGATTTCTGTCAAATTAATCTTTCATCCCCTTTCCCCCATATAATGTCCTGTGTGTTGTTCAAAAAATACAGAGCAAAGTCATTTTTAGTATGGTGGTTTGAATGAGAATGGTCTCATGGACTTGAGTATTTGGTCTCAGTTGGTGGGTTTAAGAAGGATTAAGAGGTATGGCCTTGCTGGAGGAGGATTGTCACTAGGGGTGAGATTTGAGGTTTCAAAAAGTCCACATTAGTCTCTCTCCCTCTCCCCCCCCCCCCCCCCCCCCCCCCGCACCAGCCCTCTCTCCTCCCTCTCCTCCCTCTCCTCCCTCTCCCTCTCCTCCCTCTCCCTCTCCTCCCTCTCCCTCTCCTCCCTCTCCTCCCTCTCCTCCCTCTCCCTCTCCTTTTCCTTACCCTGCCTTCTGCTTTCTTCCTATCTAGTGCCTGCCTGATTACTGTCATGCTCCCTGCCATGGCGGTCATGGACTAATCGTCTGAAACTGTTAGCTATTCCCCCAATTAAATGTTGCTTCTATAATTTTTTTTTGATCATTGTGTCTCTGCATTGCAATAGAACAGTAACTAAGACAATTAGGGACAGATCAGACACATACCAGATAACTGAAACAGACCAATCAGCAACTACAAAACTCAAACAGATGGGAGACAGGGAGAGAAGTTGAGATTTCAAATCTATACTTATTCTTCATCAAACTGTTCCAAGAGGAAATTTCTGTTTTCATTCTTTAATATGACATCATGCTACATATCCTTATAGAATATTGTTTTGTCATTAAAGCCCTCCACCCACCTTGTTCTTTTCTGTCCACATCCAGGGTATACTACAGTTCTGTCTTATATCAAAGTTTATTTTTTAAATGGGCTGTGGGTCTTAGTAGAGTGTTTCCTTAACCTGTGGGAGGGAGGGCCTGTGCTTAATCTCTCAGACCACAACAATGATAAAACCAATGAAATCCAAAACAAAACAACACACAGAAACTGTCTCATGAATGGTTTCATTCTTTCGATAGCTTATGTAATTGTGCAATACACTCTTTTATTTCAGAGATCTTGTGTTATCTGGAGTCTTTATTTAACAAAGACACGTTGTGTTATAAGATGCATGAATTAGAAAATTATTAGTACAGAGAACTATTTAAGTATTGGGATGTCAACTCACCAGTGATTCACTTCCAGTGGCTGACACACTTGTCCTAATGTCTTAACATAACAGAAAAACATTTCAAATTACAGCACAGCGACAGAACGTTATTGTACATGCTAACAAATTCTCTTCGCTAATAATTTAGACAATTGGATTCTTCCATTAAACATAACTAAAAGGGGACGGTCCTGCAGAGCATGTGGTAGGAGCTGCAGAAACTGCAAGCAGATCTACACTTTTGTTTCAGTAACCAAGATTATTTTTTGAGGAAACTTTGGCAACTCATCTGCCTTATGAAAATAGGAGAGCAGAGGAAATTCTCTGCACAGTGTGAAGTTTCTGTGTCTTTCATATTTCTAATTCTGGGCAGCATGCTGTCTGCTCCAAAGAGCAAGAAAACAAATATTGAGCTCTAATCAGTGGTAGAGACTGTGTGGGGACTTGTAGCTCATTTGTCCATCCGGGTGAAGTTGTGCAGATTCTTATCAGAATGTCACTGTCTAGACCTTTGCTCTCCTCACAGCTAAGAAGAGGCAGTGCATTATCAAAGAGGAACAGCAGCACCTCAGATTAACATTCTTCCCTATGCTCAGAAAAAAAAGATTAAAAAAAAAGGAGAAAGGCAACAATTTCAATCTAATTTAATTCTATAATGAAACTAGGAATTAGATTCCCTGTAGTGTTGAGTTAACCTTTTTCAAGAGTTAAGATTTTTTTTTTCTTCTCCATTTTAACTGTATCTTGGTAACACCAATGGCCCAAGGCTATCTGAGGAATTGTAAAAGCTTAAAATATCTATTGGCAAAAGGATCATAAAAGGCTGCCTTCTAACAAGGGTCTCTGTTTTTAAAAATGCTCAAGTACTAACTATTTAACTACAAAATCATTTTATTCTAACCTTTAAAAACTCTAGAGATATTCTCACTGGTTTATTTTCAGCTTTGAAAATTCTGCTTTGCGACAGCACCTAATTTTCAGTTTCATTAATTCCTTTCAATGAGTCACAGTCCCTTAGAGTTTACATTTCTTGTCTTTCAGCACACAAATTGGAGTTTCAGGCTAGAAGGAATGGAATTTAAGGACTTTCTCCCTGTTGATAAAGGAAAAGTTGCACCTTGCAAGCTCAGTAGACAAGGTAGATTTGAAGAGTACTGCCTTGAGAGGGAGGGATTGAATTGGATGCCACTGAAACTGTAGCAAGAAAAATTTCAAGTGTTGTGTGATCTGCTGGGAAAATACCTGAGGACATTAGGGAAAGGTTGAACTGCACCTTGTCTACCTGCGCTGGCTGATTGGTCTTTATTAAAATTAGGTTCCTACTCCCACAGAGCATAGGAGATGGGGCTCTGTGTGGACTAGGATTACATCAGTATGTCAGATACTGGGGATTATCAATTTACCAGGGAAAGATGTTTATTTCAGCGCTGAGATTTGGAGAGCTCTTATCATGGTTAATTATTTCCTTTGGTTTTACACTCTTGGCAAAGTAGAATAGCTTAGGAAAAAAGGATTGGCTTATTACTAGCCTGGAGATAAGTGAAAAAAGAAAAGATTACAGTCTCAGAGTTCCTTAGTGGGTAAGTCTCTAAAGGCCTGAGGACCTCCCTCTAGAAACAGTCTCCCAGATGAATAGCAGCACTAAGCTAAGGATCAAGCTTACAATTAAAACATGGACCTTTGAGGTCAATTTATATACAAAAAATATCAGTCCCTATAATTTTAGTGATTATATTTCACAGGGAAATTTAAAGGTTTCCATATTTTGAAACAGAAAAATAAAGTTTATATTCTACAAAACCAGTAAGATGTTTCTGATTATCTGATATTAAACTATAAGAATGAGAAGATGGCCAATGAGTAAAACAATTATTTCACTCAAATATGAAGACTTAAGTTCCGAATTTGATAACTACACAAAAAATCACGTTTTTAACTCCAGTGCCTTTTTTTTTTTTTTTTTAAGGGAACAGGAAGATCCTAGAGTTTGATGGCTAACCACACAATCAAAGCTGTAAGCTCCAGGTCAGTGAGAAATCCTGTTTCAAAAACTAATGTGGAAAAACAATTGAAGAAGACCCCTGTTGTCAACATCTGGCTTTCACAGTCACATGTGCCAGTTAAAGTACACACACACACACACACACACAGAGCAAAACAAATTGGAAAGTTTAGTGAATGTTTTAATTTACAGTGTCTGATAATTGTTTATACTTACAGCACATATAGATAAAGAGCTAGAGTTACGGACATAGACATATAGATAGTGAGGTAATAGATGATAGGTAGATAGATGATAGATAGGTATCGGTATATAGATATATAGTATCTCCATACTTCTTCTACCCTGTTTAAAGAATATAGTTACAAAAGCAACAATACTTCAAATATATCTTCACAACAGATATACTTTATAAAATTTCCAGCTTTCTCTCATCTCTATTGTCTGCAAAATTAAAATACAAATTTGCCTGAGGAAAAGTGATATTCAATGTAATTTAAAGTCAATAAAAGAGAAAAAAAAGAAAGAAAACATTCAGAAAACAATAAAGTAAAATATGTATGCTTCATTAGGGTATGTATTTTTCTTTGGATTCTGAGATGATAAATGATTTTCTTTTGTTTTCCTGAACACAATTTCAAATAAAGAAATTAACAAAATATTGATTTTGTTTTATTTCTTCTAAACTTAAAAATATTCATCTTTCTTCATTCAGTAATTTTGATCAGATTAATACTTTGCAGTGCTTGTGACTTTGCTAAATGCATTTGTATTTGTCCCTAAAGCCTTTCACTCCCTTTTTATTTCTGTCAACACATAAGAAAACAAACAACTATAGCAGTCACTGGTAACTCAGAGCAGCTGTGGCTGCTGCATGAAATTGCACATGATCAAACCAGTCAACATTCCAGTATGGATGGGAGGGACTTCACAGAGCCCCACCCATAGCAAAGAGACAATAGTAGTTAATGTTTACTGGAGGAGAGAAGAGTCAGTTTCCTTCAGGAGAGTGGCAACTTGTAAGATGGAATATAGCAGAGGGTAGCATCACACCCATGTATAAATATCCAGCACTGAGTGGAATCAATGGGCTATAGAGGGAAGGAAGGGAAGGAGGGAGGGAGGAAGGAAGGAAGGAGGCTATGAAATTGGGGGAGGGACTATGAGAAGCTGTCTGTGAGAAGCTGGAGGGAAGTGTTTGAATGGACATAATGCATGCATGAAATTCTCAATAAATAATTAAAATAAAATTTAAAAAGGGAAATACAGTTTGTATGAGGCCACTTTTATGTGTCTGAAAAAGAAGACAAATTAAAAATGAAAACATAGAAGGAAAATCAACTTGAATGGGTCTCTGAAGAAATTTGATGAAGGTAAAAGCTAATTTTAAGGAATTATATAATGTGTGCTACTGCACAGTTTCATTTTCCATTGTGTCATTTTCATAGTGTATAATAATGCAGACAGTCTTTCCCCATGGTTGACATTTTTACACCCTCTTCAGTAGAATGTGTTGAGTGATTGGGAGTCAGTCCTAGCTTCCTCACGCACCCCCTGTCCTTCCTTTTCCTATTTTATGTTTTGAGACAAAGTTTGCTTTGAGGACCATAATTTGAAAATCTCCCTATTTCAGGTTCACATGTGCTAAAATTACAGATGTGGACCACAATGCTGGCTTGAGAATTCTATGTTTAAAAAATATCTTTTAAGGTTATTATATAATTACATAATTTCCACCTAGTCTTAATCTTCCTCTTTACCCTTCATATACTTTCCCCCAGATCTCTTTCAAATTCATGTCCTATTTTTATTAATTGCTGTTTTGTATGGCAATGCTATGGAAAGGAAGAAGAGTTTCATCACATTAAAGGACAGAATGATGTCAGAAAGTAAGTGAAAACTTCCAAAGGGCTGCATAAGAGGCCTAGTAACTGCCGGAACACAGTGGTTCCTGATTATATCTATCTCAAAACGAATTTTGTTATTCATCTACACTTTACAATTGTTACCATTAGAAAAACTTTATATGTAGTAAGCTAAATTATTACTTTTATGACAAGGAATAAATCTATAATATTCACTATGAAAAAGCTGTCTTCCTCTCACTTCATTCAGTAGACTTCTACCTTCCCAAATCGGAAGTACTTGGGTCTTCCTCCACAAGGTCCTCTACATCCCGTGATATATGCATGATTTCTATCATATTTGTAGCCTTCGTGGATCCCCATACATCACATTCTCTATGTGATTTTCCTTTTTGTTTATTGACCACCACACTCCTGAGAAAACTCTTGATTTCTAGTTTTCTTTAGTTCCTCTCTTTCTGTTTGACTTCTTAAAAGGCACATTAGGTTGATCAAACTCATTACGTTATATGAAAACTTTCCAAATTCCTTAATTTGGCTATTTTGAGATCTCAGTGTAGTTTGATTTCTAATTATTCTGCTGTGCTTGAACATAGTAGAGCTCCCCTGTACAAATCTTTTGTAGGCCTTGACTGCCTTTATTCTTAAAGTTTCCATTTATAGTTGGTGATTTCATGTGCAGTCCTCAGTGTTTATCCTCAATGCTTTTAATGAATTTTTATTATAGTGACATATTTTCATTATGCAGGTCTACTGACTTCCTCATCCCATGTGAAAACAGTGCTAAAAACATAATTCATTATTTTGAAATTCTCAGGAAGGAATGTAAAAACAAGAACATCATATAATATTAAAAATATATGAAACAACTTCACTAAAAGGAGTAAGGGAAAACCACTGAAGTAATTACCTTTGGAGACGAGTAAAATTTTGTGAGAGAAAAAGAAGGAACTATACAAAATCAGTGTGTCCTGTGTTCGTAGCATGATTCCCCTTTGGGGAATCTTTAACTTGGATAATAAGATTAAGTAATTCACTAAATAGTAAAATTTGGAACCTGATTTCTCAATGTTGAGTTGAGACTTTACAAACTAAAGAAACTGAAATATTCTACATAGTAGAATCAATGAAAACCGAGACAGATGTATAAACTCTACATACACACACACACACACATACACACACACACACACACACACACACACACACGCACACACAGAGACCTGGATCAATATATATGATTAAACATCTACTTTCTTTGTCAAAAGAGGGTAAGTGCTAGAGGCAACATTCCAGCAGTAATAAACACAATTAACACACAATATCCCTCAATGAAAGAATTCAGAAAACCACAAAGAAATAGCTTTACAAGTGGAGCAGAAAGTATGATTATAAATATGTATACATAGTTTAGAATACACATGTTTATTCTCTGTCAGCATAGAGGCGCTACAAGGATAACAGACCTACTACTGAAGAGCACAGCTGGTTAATTAGCATAGGATATTAATAATGGTGATGGGTTAAAAAAAAAAAGCCACTGTCCGTATTATATTCTCAATTGTTTTATAAATCTAAAACTTTCCAAACAAGAATATAATTAATTAATTAATTAAAAATAATGAATGAATGAATGACTAAATAAGAAAACTTAGTCAAGTCAAAAACATCAAATACAGACAGGTAGCAATTGCCCTCTGGTGGTGCCTTTCGTTTCCCTTGGAACTTTGTGCTAACAGTGGACAGTTTAGCATCTCAGTAGGTACCATATTGGTTGCCAGTGGTGTTGGGCCATGGACACAGCTGGTTCAGGGATTTAATTAATAGGTGTTGCTCTGGAGTTCTAGCTTTTGGTTGGGGTGTAAAATGATTCATTCCCAAGTGGAAACTAGAGATTTTCATATCTGAACTTTTAAAGATGAACTGACATTTTTATTTCAACAGAACATTGCACTAGTTTTGTAAGAATTATATACTGGCAAGTAATTATTTTCCATTCTATTTTAATTTAAGAAAATATTAATGAAAGTGTTCCATGCACATACATTTAACAAGTGAGTAGTTTTTCTAAAGCAAAACCTCCACTCTTCTGAATTTACATCAAAGCCCACCTTACAATGCATAACTTCTATACTTATTTTTGTTTCTTTTCACATTATTAAGCAAGTATGTTTCTGAGTATTTATTTATTGTTATTAATTTAACCTGATTATCACATTAAAATAAACATATTCTTGTGCCTAAATATAAAAAGTAGAGTACTCAGTATATAAAAGGAAAATGTCTAATTGTTAAAAAATTTCAAGAGGCAAATCTATCCTTGAGAGGAAAGTATAATTATGTTATTTCAGTTAAAAAAATCCTATTTATTATTTCTCTTCACATAATTTGTATTCATACATAAAATCAGTACTTTAAAACAATAATTGTTATTTTGTCTTAATGATATCATTAAAATAATTTTATTTAACTTTATGCCCTACTTTTCCCAAGATAATTATCGAAATATACAAAACAGAAAATAAAAATCACTATGTCTTATGAGGGAATAATTTTTTAATTCAAGATTTCCTATGTTCAATCTCACAATACAATTAAAGATAAAGGATGCTTTCAGGAACACTCAGAAACAAATTGTTGTGCTATCTTTATGTATGCCTGATAGCAGAACATTGTTATTACAAAATACCCTCCGCATTTCACTTTCGGACAGCCAGCAGTCATGTATAAATTATAGCAATCCAGTCCTCATAACATTGTCAAGGCATTTCTGAAATACAAATATTTAGCAATGTTTAGAAGAAAAAGTAATGTTAGCAAAAGATTTTCATGTTATACATTCAAGTAACACTATATGAATTGAATATATTATCTTTACATATATATATATATATATATATATATATATATATATATATATATATATATTTAGGAGTATATGGATAAATATAACAATAATTAAAGAAAAACAGGCCAGAGGCTATGAAATTGAGAGAGAACAAGAAGGATGGATTACATGTGAAGAATTCAAGGGATGAAAAGAAAAGGGAATATAATGTAATCATATTTTAATTTTAAAAAATGTTCTATAAAATAAAAATTAGATAATGAATGAATGAGATGAAAATTGGAAGTTATTGATTAAACAATAGCATTGCTAATTCTGTTTTTATCCTGTTCCTTTAAATTCTCTTTCCAGAAAAGTATTTTCTGACAAGTCAACCTGACAAAGCTTTTGCATATTGTGGAGCCAGGGCAAAGAGTCAAGCACTGAGTCTATGGTAGAAAAAGCGATTGAATTTTGTCCCCAGTAAAAGCTGTCTAGGCAGAGAAGATGACCAGAGGATCAATGTGTGAATGTTTCAGGTATCCTGCATAACAATCAGTCCCAAGTCAGAGTCAGACAGAAAGCAGCCCTCAGAATTCAGGCACCTGAGTATGACTTCTGTACACTCAATATTTAAGAGCTCAAAACAACAGGTCTAGGGAGTCAAAGTAAAACACCCACTGTGTGTGAAGAATAGCATAGCTTTTATTTCTGGAAAGGGAAGGTAGGAAGAGTGAGAAGGAAACCCACAGGACTTAGTTTAGTGAAGCTGTGCAGAGATGACAAGGATCAACGTTTGCTCCAGAGAGAAAGCCCCAACAGGTGTCCTGCCTGCAAGTGTTCTTCTATAGTTTTTGAACAATTTGGGCCCTTGGAGAAGACATGGGAAAGTCCTCAATTAGCTGGGCATGAGAAGAAAGGGATGTGGACCTCACCTAGTGCATTGTGAAGCTTGCCTCTCACAGCCAGGACCTTAGATAGGATGAATCTGCAGAGCTCTGTAACAGGGTACAGATTAACCATCTCAGAAGGGATGTCTTATTTCAGCTACTTGCTTCTCATAAAAGCTCATAGTTCCCAAACTTAGTCCCCACATTTTGAAAAGCACTTTCTTCATTCCGTGTCTCCACTACATGATCTCTTAAGTTATTAAAAAGGTTTTGCATCTATCAACCACACAGAGAATAATTTTTGGCAAGAGTAATGCTTGTTATAGGACTAAAGCAATTCAAATTGTCTAGAAAAACACTAAAAATAAATCAAAAGATTTTCTCAAGGACTGAGAGTAAAGCCTGTTTGTTTATTTGTTTGGTTAGTTGTATGGTTGCTTGGCTGGTTGGCTTTTAGGTAGCACACTTTCTAATTAACTCTAAATGCAAGATAGATGTTGCTTATCTTTCATAGATGTACATCTGGGTATAGTGTTATACACCTTTAATAGCAGTACTTGGGAGTCAGAGGTAGGTGGATCACTGTTAATTCCAGTCCAGCCTTGTCTACAAATCAAGTTTCAGGCAACCCAGGGCTAAATAGACCTCTCTCTCTCTGTGTCTCTCTCTGTCTCTCTCTATGTCTCTCTCTCTCTCTCTCTCTCTCTCTCTCTCTCTCTCTCTCTCTCTCTCTCTAATAAATCTGTTTAACAAAATGCTTATTCTGGTCTTTAATTGTAACAGTGTCCATAGTCAGAGATCCCAAGGATACTTAAAGAAGAAGGGGCAGTTCCTTGTAGCCTCTCAGGCTCCTAGGTCTCCCTGTGACCTAAGAACACACCTCACATCTACTTTTCTTAATTGTATACATATTTCAAAAATAATTAAGAGGATGAATATGAACAGAATATATAATATATGTGTATGAAATTGTCAAAGAATAAATTGACTAAAAATATAAAGTTATTTGCTATCTGATGCATGGATTAAATGTCTTATTTATTGCTGACACTCTCCCAGAAGCTTACAAAGAAAGTCTCATGAAGTGAATCCACCTCCAGCCCTTGGGGCGGTACAAAGCATGCTATGACTCTGGATCTTTGCTTGGTTTCTTATATTCTGTTTGGGATGCGTTCATTATTATAGTAACTGCCAATTATCTATCTGCTCTACAGGGCACTGTACTGATTACTGTTCCCCAGAAGTTTTTAAAGTTTGAGGATGACATTATAACTTAATAAATTATGACAACACAATGAACTGAATGCTTTAAAAGCAGGGTCTAAAGAGTGGGCACCTTGAGAAAGCATCAATGTTTTGAAGCTGTCAGGAGGAAGTGCAAGCAAGCTAAGAAGAGTTAGTTTATAGATAGAGATGGAGGAAGACACCCCTAACCTGCCAAACTGCTGTCTTTGTAGGGCTGGATAGCTGAACTCAGTGCAATGAGATGAGGTTGTAGGTCGGAACACCCAAACCCTGAGGCCTCTTCTATCTACCAGCAGACTGAAAAGGAAGAACAGCTGATGAAGAATGCGATCCTGATCCCACGTGTAGTTAATATATCAGGAACATATAATAATATAATATATTACATATAATATATAACTCGTAAGGTTAAAACAACAGCTCTTACCATGATTTCCAGTAAGTCTAGAGAAGACAAAATGCTTGAGAAAAGTATATAACATCTTTATTTTCAGGTTATATGTTAAGCATCTATTGATTAGACAAAACTAAGTACAGTAAAATCAATAAGAAAATAAAATTAACTAACAAAGAGGGATAATCATGATTAGATTGTCTATTTGTCTACATTAAAGTCCAGTTAGATTCACATAAATTCATTGTTTAATTTTTCCCTCCCAAGAAGTCACATTTAAGGAAACAAATATAAAAATATAATTTATTTTTAGGTTTTTGTTTTTTAAATGACAAGCATAAAATTAAGTTATGTAAATGATCTGGTTGCCACTCTGTTTGATGTTGGATTAAAATTAAAGGAGTTGCTTTTATCAACAATGGGACATTAACAGGATAATAAAAAAATATTTCATTTGTTATTTAGAAAGTGCTGACTTGGTTATCAAATGATCCTAGGCACTAATGGTTAGGAAACTAATTTTTCTGAAACAGCTGATATTGTGAATTCATGCAACAAAAGCTGAAGGACAGGTAAACACCCTGCCAGATGTTCTGTGTCAAAGCAACTAGGTTTGTTTTAGCTGAGCCCAGCAACTCTTCCAGGGCACCCTGGGAGATGACATCTTGTGCAGGGCAATATATAAAATCAGGTGTTGAGCTCAGAAGAGAACAATTTACTATAACCACTTTTAACAGTCTCAGCAAAAGAAAAATTGTTTCATAAAGAGAAAGAAGACATTCAAACAACCCCTCCTTACAAAGGATGAGGGTAATAACTTCACAAGATGAACGCTCACATTTCTTTAATTTTATCCCAGTTTTTTTTTTTTTTTTTTTTTTTTTTTGCAAATTGTGGGATTTCAGATGAAATTTTAAACCAATTTTCTGAAAGTTTGATGTCATAATCCTTAACTCCAAGAAAAAACCTGCAACATGGCATATATAGTAATGAGTATGTCCCAATTATATGGCTTTTTAATTGTTTGAGAGTGGAAATATTCAAGGAAATTATTTGCATTTGACAACCCTCTTTGTTTTTGTGGTAATCATCCAATGTTTCTTATTTTAAATTTGAGAAAATCCCTGAGAACTGATATCTGTCCAGATGCCAAAGGCATATAGAACCGTCAATCAAGTTATCATGGTGATTGTTGCTGTCCAAGGAGCTCAGAAAAACTGTCGCCAATCATTATGCCTTGGTATAATGCTACTTCAGGTGGAGGCATAAAGGAAGAAATTAAACATTTTGGCAAGAAAACTGTGAAAGGTATTGCATTTTATGTCTCTCTGGCCCAAGCTTCCAGCTGGTGGTTAGTAAATTCGTAGCTTATTTGTGTAACCATCTAGAACTCTCCAAATGCATGATGGCACTATAATTGAAATAAAAATACACCCACATATTAATTTCCTAACTGTTTAACAAAATTACTGGCTCATGACAAAATAAGCAGATAAAAGTTTTAAATTGTATATTATGCATTAGTGATGATAATTTTATCTGTGTACCAGTATAATCTTTCCCCAAATAACCACTTCTGCTACTCTACATAAGAAAGCAATTTTAAATTGTTTTAAAAATAATGTGGGGCCTTGTTTCATATTTAAAATTATACTTTATTCTAACATATTTATTTCTCTTTAGGAAAGTACAACAAATTATTCAAAAAGGAAATAGCTTAATTGGCATAGTCTTAGTTACATCCATTGCACAGAGAGAAGGCAACAAATTAACAACATGATTTGAGTATAAGAAGGGTGAGGGAGTGCTAGAGGTTAAATTTTGACTCCCCAAACAATTGGAGTACTAACTAGTCATATCTGTGATTATGACATGACTGAGGATGTTCATTTCAGATATAATCAAGTTAAAATGAGATGATCTGGGAGGACCCTATTCAATAAGATCACTGGCTTCATAAGTTGAAAGAGATGGGTACAGTGATGTATATCTGCAGTCTTAGAGCTTGGAGATGAAAGTAGAAAGATCAGAAATTCTATGTTAGCCTGAGCTATCACACTTTGTTTCAAAAACAAACAATAACAACAAATAGAAAAAGTAAGACACATAGGAGAGTAAGAGACAGAGACAAGAGCGACAGTTCTCATAAACAGAAGAAGACTGGCACACACCAACTGAGGCAGAGTGTAGGAAACACACATGCACAGCAGGCACTGCTGATAATAACAGAAACAGAGAAAACTGTGTCACAGGCTCTCTTCTTGAGACCTTTGGATACTTTAATTCTTGCCTGACGACACAGTGATTTTGAACTTTTAGTCTTCAACACTGCATGACAGTGCCTTTCTATTCTTTAAGCATCACAGTTTATGGTTCTTTGTCACACCAGTTTTAGGAAAATAATTTGAGTGCATTTGAAGAAGCAGCACCAGGCAAAGTTAGATAAGAACTAAGCAAATAAGGGAAGAAACCAGTAGGCATTTAACCAGTAGGCTCACTCAGTGGATCCCACCAGGAGCACAAGACCTCCCAAGGGTCTTCATATTTATCTTCAGCAGAGGACAGAAGCTTTTAAGATACTCTTTCAGAGCCACCATTATATGTGGACTGATCTAGCACATTAGTGTCTCAGCCAAGGATGATGCCTTGAGAGACTCAGCTGTGATTCAATCACAACCCACATTGCCAGCACAGTGAAGCAATGAGCATGAGTGTTCCATGTCAATAAGAATAATATGGGCTGAGAAACATATTTGCCATGTCCCTGTAAGCATTTGTCTGTATTTTTGTAGGATATATTTTTAAACTAGTAACTCTGTTAGCTGAAAAACTGCTGATTTAGTAATCATGATATATACTGTCAAATTGCTTCCTAATGTTCAACTTTGCACACTATCAATGTGTAGATGTAGATTCAGGGCAAAGAACAGTTTATTCTTTGGCTAATTTAATCTCCTTTCCTAGTCCTGGAGCCCTGGAGCAGTTCAGCCTCCTACAATTCAGTCTTAAACCTAGACCTGGAAGGCTTCAGCCTCTGTACAATCTAGAATGTTTAATCCTGGATTTACTGATGACTAAGCCATTCTGATTAGCTCCCTCTAAACCTAAGGCTGTACTGGACTCAAACTCCTCTCCAAGCTGCTGGTTCAAACTGACCTTCTGAG
Source organism: Cricetomys ansorgei (assembly GCA_026225945.1). Classification (NCBI taxonomy): domain Eukaryota; kingdom Metazoa; phylum Chordata; class Mammalia; order Rodentia; family Nesomyidae; genus Cricetomys; species Cricetomys ansorgei. The sequence continues at coordinate 276,069 of JAMJFZ010000726.1, read as the reverse complement.
CTGGCTGACTGTTTCTGACTGAACTCTTCTGACTCTACAGATTCTGGCTGACACCTGCAACTTCTCTTATTGAATTGCTCTGCTCTGCTTCAAACTGGCTCACTGTTCCTATCTGGTACTGACTCTGTCTGCCAAATCACCTCTGTGTCTCTGCCTCAGACTCCTCAGACTGCCTCTTTAACTGACTATTTCCATAACTGACTGCTTCAGAATGCCTCTGTGTCTTATCCTGACTCTCTGAGCTGAGAATCTGCTTTTATATCATAAGAGTTGTGTATATCCTCACTCTGATTCACTCTGCTAACTAACTCTTCCTCTGATTCATTATTTTGCTTGTCCTTCACTCTGACTCATCTGAGATATCACTTCCTGTCTGACACTGATTCCTTCTGAGCTCTGCTTCTTCCTCTGCTTCTACTTGTAGTTGTATCATTACTGTGTGGGCTCACCAAGAAAGACATGGGGGCATTCATAAATGGAAACTCTGCCAGACCTCAACAGAGGGAACCAGCTTCCTGACCAGCACCAGATTCCATAGTGGAACCCCGAGTTCTGAGAGCAGGTGTATTTATTCTTTAAGAATTTCTCAGGTAAACTACTGATAGCACATGCAGATCATTAGCAGTTAAATAACCCCCAAAGAAATCCAACACCTGCAGACAATACAGAATGCCCTAGACTTAGGATAGCCCCTCATCCAACAGTGCATAAAACAATTTCAAACACAGCTAAAAATAAACTTCCCCAATATCTACTCACTTCTGTGCTGTGGATTAAAGGCATGTGATACCACTGCCTTCTGATTACTGGAATTAAAGGTGTGTACTAATATTCTTTCTATCCTAGATCAGCCATGAGGACAGATTAAAGGATTAAATATTCCTCTACATCAATAAGTGTAGATGTCCATGATCCATAACACATCTAATATATAAGTAGTAGTCAAGCACATAGAAGTACTATGTCTTATTTTAACCATACTGACAAACTACTATAGTTGGATATCTTTAGAAGATGGTTACTAGCCACTTTTCATGTGGATTGCTTAGGCAATTCTTTTTACAAGGATTCCATGAACATTTACTTGTTTTATTCTTCTTTTTTCTTATTTGAGAATGTTTTAACAAGAAGTTTGTTACTATCCTCTTCCACAGTTACTCCCAAATACACAATCCCTTTTTCACTCATATGAATTTTTATCCTCATATATTTTAAACCTATTGAATTCCATGTACTGTCCATATACTCTTGGGTATGTGGCCATCCAATGAAGTATGGTTGATCTTCTAGTTACTACAACCTAAACAAAACTGTTCTTTCTTCTCCCACAGCCTCTTACTTCTCAATGCCTTCTCATCTAAAGGTTGTTCTTTTGTCTCTACTGGCAGCCAAACCACTAAAGAAAACCCATTCTTCCTCTCCAGTAAGTTATCAATTGCCAATAGCAAATCAGCTAAGGGTGCGACTTTATGATCATCTCCCCTCTCTGTGCTGAGATTATATCTGACTTGAACATGAGTAGGTCTTGTTCATGCTGTCAAAATCAGTGAGCTCATATGTACAACTACTCTCTAGTGGTCACAAAATAACATTTCATTGTTGCCATCCACATATGGCTCTTATCATCTTTCCTCTCCATCTTCCTCAATGATCTCTGAGCCTTGGGAAGAGAGGTATTAAATAGATGTCCCATTTAGGCCTTAGAATTCTGAAGCCTCTCATTCTCTGCATCTTGACAAACTGTGGGTCTTTGCTAATTGGCATCTATTACAGAAAGATGCTTCTTTGACTAGGGTTGAGAAGTGCATTAATTATTAAATTAAGGTTAAGACAATAAGTCATTAGGTTTAGTGTTGTATCTGTTTAGTAGGATAATAGTAGTAGGTTATCACCTAGATACCATGACCTGTCTAGCCACAGGTCTATGGCCCTGATCAGGTATGAATTTCATCTCTGGACTGGGCCTCAAATCTAATCAGAAAGTTTTTGGTTGCTTCTACAATTTTTGTGCCATTATTATAACAGTGGTAATGTTATACCAGGCAGGATATCATTGTAGCTCAATAATATGGGTTAGAATGTTGATTACTTTTTTCTTCCAGTATCATGCATAACATCTTCCAGCACTAGGAAACCTATCGAGTAAAGATAAAGTTTCCAGGTAAGTAATAGCTTGATTTCTGTAAGATTTATGACTCAAGAATGTAATTTGTCTAAGCAAACAGAGTTTTATTGTGATGTTCTGGAAAGTAAGGGAATTAATAATAACCCATAATGTTTGGGGGTATACATGACCTCATTGACTAAGATTACCAAAGAATGAGTCAGAATTAACAGAGCAAGTTATTACACTCAAGGGCCCACACTTACCTCTTCAACTAAGCCCTAGCCCCTACCACTTTACCATTCCATAATGAAGCCACCACATTATAAATTTAAGTGTCTCACAAAACAATATAAAAAAAGCAAATATATATATATATATATATATATATATATATATATATATATATCATGTTTCTGAGCTCTGTCCAATAAAATAAAATGTGAGGTTAACCAATTTCTGTTCAATCCTATAAAAATACCCCACAACCTCCTCGTGCCCCATGTTGTCTTTCCTTGTCTTTCTTGAGCTGTATGTCTCCATGATGACTATAGAATTCATCTGCTGAAGATTGTCAAGTCTCCACACACCAATGTCAGAGACCCTGTGTGAAGAATGCTTCATTGCTGGCCTAATTCATGTCTCCAACATCTTAATCATGCAAAAATAAAACACATGTTTGAGTTGTTCATTACTAGGAGAGTAAGTGATTCTTAAAGGATTCATGTCCTCACCTAATAGAAAGACAAACAGTGGTCTGGCATCCTGATGCACACAAACCATATCTGAGTACTGTGTGTAACGGAGAAGACAGCTGATCCCATTGGGACTCATTTCTGTCATGATGAGGCTACACCTATTCAGCAAGCAGCACAGGTAGTACAAGATGATAATAGAATGAAAAATGAAGAAGGGCTTTGGAGGGTCTTTTCAGAAAGACTGAATTAGCCTAGCAGATGAGCTGCTATTTTCATCCTTTACTGTCTAAAAGAACAGTTCTAAAAGAACAGTTATTAAAAGTAGCGATTATCATTAAAGACAGCTAAGACCCAGGGGACTTGGAGAGAATCATCAGGGTTTCGCTTACAACCGTTTGGCTTGCTGCTCCCCAGTGGCTTTTCAGAGCAGCCAATTAGCTCTCTGGGAATGTAACTGCACACCAAGATGCAAGCATGACAGAAACACAGGAGGGTTGACTTTCATTTTCTTAAAGCTAACTGTTTCTCTCTATTCTCATCAATTTCATGCCAGTCATTTGGTAGAGAGGGGGTTTCATTGGCTCCCCCAAAACACACTTAGCCACAGGTAGAGAGTGTATAATCACCCTATGTGAGGAGGCCTCTCTGCCCTTTCCTGCATTCATTCCTCTTCACTCTGGTCTGTTTTTAATTTGCTTGTCAGATAGTCCTCCTGACCTCACCTAAAGTGAAGCATTTTAAAAGCTTCTCGGTGTGGCAGAGCATCACTGTAAACCAGAACCTTAAAATGGGTGTGTTCGCTGTTTCCAAGTTCCCATACCACTCTGGCTGTTAATGACAAATTCTCTATCCCACTTGGAGATGTTCTCTTTTCTTTGATCCCATGTCACAATGCATGGCTCCCTCTTTTGAAATCTACAATGACTCACCAAAAGAACTTTACCTGAGGCCACCTTGTCACAAACTTCAGCTGCTTCAAAGTCTGCTGAGTGCTCAAGAGAATTTTCTGCTTGATAAAACATAATGTCTGCCTCAAAGTTCAGACTGCATGGTTCCCTTTCCCTTGTTCTGTGCTGAGGTAGCAGTAGTAAGGTTGATCCTATGAGCATAGGATGTGGGAATTTAAAGGATCTTAGAACACATGTAGTTCAACTCTCCCTGGGGTCCAGAGGTTAAGTGATTTACAAGAGGTCATCAGATTAGGTACTAGCAAATACATTATTAACCCAAAGCTGTCAGGTCCTATGCCTCACCTTCTACCTGTAGTGCGTATGAAGAGAATAGTGTTATGAAACCCCATATAGTTTAAAAGCAATTAGGTCAAAGATCAGTCTTCTGTCAAAGGGACCTCTTACCCAGATTAATGACAGAGTCCCTCTTATGGCTTGTGTAGTGATACTACACTTCCCACTTGAAGCAGTGAGATGGGCATATTCCTTTTAAATTTTTCTTTCAATTGAAGCTTATAAAATTCACTAGCATTAGACACTCCAGCACACCATCAGTTTACCTTCCTGTCCTTCCTGGCCAGAGATGAATCACACAGAAATACTATGAGAGCAGAAAAGAAACATATGCACCTGTTAAGTCAGCTGAAACTAAAGTGTTAACAGCACCATGCTGGTGAGGCTGTGTGGCAACAGCAACCCCTGTGCTCTCTTAGTAGGAATATAAATTGTACTAGCACTTTGGAAAACACTTTAAGCAGGTTCTTAGAAAGCTAAACATTCTTTTGCATTGTTATTCAGTATCTGTGAATCCAGACATCTACCAAAATTAGTTAAAACTTTTGTCTACATAAAAACCCACACTAATAATCTGTAGCAGCTTTAGTAATAATTTACATCAGTCAATATTATTGTCAATAGGAGAAGGTATAAACAAACTGTGGTATATCTATGCAATAGAATATTATTTAGTATGAGCTACCAAGCTATGAACACCTTAAATGCACATTGCTGAATGAAAGCAAACAGTTCAAAAAGGCTACACACTATGATTCCAACTCTATGACATTCTAGAAAAGCAATGTTGTGGACAAAATTAAAAGATAAGTGTTTGGCAGAGAGATTGAGGAAAAAGTGGGAAGGGATAAAACTATAGAACAAAGAGCATTTTAAGGTTATGAAATCATTTTGCATGAGACTATAATTGTAGTTTCATGTTATGCATTTGTCAAAATCAGTATAATTATACAATATGGTGGTGAGCCTTATGTGATCAATAGACTTAGGATGAGGTATATTAATGTTTCATCTTTGATTGTAACATGTGTCATCTAATGCAACTTGTTAATAATGGGGAAAAGTATATGCTGGGGGTCAGAGTGCAAGGCAATTCTGCAGTCCTGATTTTTCTGTAAACATTGAAAAGCCTCTAAACCTAAAGGTTATTTAAAATTCAAATGCTGCATATTTGTCAATAAAAGTATGATTATGTTGATTTTGCAAGCATCCTGAACCACTTATGATATGTCAATATTGATCCAATGAATATTATTAGCAAAAATCTGAAATATAAGACCTACAGTGTATTAATGCAACACAAGCTATGTGGAAAATTAGTGTGCTGGATACTTTTATTACAGCTTGACACAAGTTAGAATTATCAGACAGGAGGGGGCCGCAACAGAGAAAATTTCTCCAAAAACCAGGCAGTCACCAAACCTGTAGAGCATTTTCTTAATTGGTGACTGATGCAGGAGAGACCAGCCTAATGTGGTGGTGTCATCCTTGGTGGTCCTGTGTTCTATAAGAAAGTCATGGAAAACAAGCCAGTAAGTAGTACTTCTCCATGTCCTCTGCATTAGCTACTGCCTCCAAGTTCCTGCCCTGCTTGAGTTCCTGCCTTCAGTTGCTTCTTTATATGGAGCTATGAGAGAAATATACACTTTCCTCCCCAAGTTGTTTTGGCCATTGTGTTTCATTACAGCAATAGTAACCCTAACTAAGACACTTAGTCTCACAGAGGCTTAAACTTTCCCGCTATTATAGAGAAGGAAAATTATAAAATTAAAGTTCTAATCAAGGCCACTCAGTTCCAAAATGGTTTTTACAAACCACTACATAATGGTTAAAATGGTTAAATGGTGAAACGTGTGACTCCAACAAGCGATTAGTTACAAGAAAGCCCAAAACTCAGTTATAGGAACTGAGGAAACACATGACCCATGGCTGTAGGGCTTAAGGTTGTACTTTGCAGGTGTAACTGGAAATGAAGAAGTGGCAGGCACACATACAGAAAAGTTGGGATGCTGGGATGCTGAGGAGGCTGGACCATGTACTCTGATGAAGACGCACCAGCAGGAGCAAAGCAGAGAATTTATTTATACACCTACATTAAGGAAGGTTTGTTCTATGCCACTGAACTAAGGAAAAATTAGCCAATCTCAGTAAAAAGTCTTTGCAGGGAAACAGTTTGAGATTTCAGTCATCCAGGAGGAGAAACCTGGGGTTGACAGTTTCTGTACAGATTTTTTTAGCTAAAGGTCAATGGATGGTCAACACTCATACTTAGTCCAGTGGGAGGCTTTGTCATTCATATGAGTATGAAGCATTGGGTCCTCGATGTGACCCAATGTGTTCAAATGTGTTCAAAACACACTCACTCAGGACCTCATTCAAACTTCATCTGCTCCTTACACTTTTACTCAGGGCTTCTCTACCCTCAACACACAAAACAAAACAAAAGAGAGTAGAATACAATGCTGCTCTCAATCTTGTAACTCATTATCCACTAAAATGTGTTCTCACCAAAGAGTGGGGGAGCAGTCAAAGAGACTGGAAGGAGATCTCAAGAGTTGAAAAAGACTTTCCAAAGAGAGCATCGACTAAAAGATACTGTGAATCAGGAAACAGCAAAACGGCATGTAAGAGTCCTAGTCTACTAGTCCACACTAGTCCACATTATCCCACTAACCACTAGAGGGTCCGTGCTTGTGCTCACCTTGGCAAGTCCGTGATGCCAACCACTTGCCATGTGTGGTTTCTGACCAGCAACAGCACCCTGAGGAACTTTTGGAAATGCAGATTCCCAGACCTCATCTGGAACTCACTGAGTCTGAATTATAAAGATGAAGCCCAAAGCACTGCATTTTAAGTGTGCTCCAGATCCCTCTTACCCTTGCTCCATCTTGGCAACCAGCGGTCTAAGCCTTCATTTATTAAAGGATGAAAAGGCACAGAAAGCTTTTATGAAAGACAAAGATCTAATACAGGAACAAATAAAATCCTTACTCAGGGTGTGAAAATAGACCTTCAAGGTCATTCTGTATTGCTTTGAAAACAAAACAGGACAGCTCAATTATTTAGAACTCTAAATTGCTGTTTGAGAATTGGCAAATGAAATCATATATATTTTGTGAATATAAAATACCAAATATAAAATATTTGGTAGTACATAAACATCGTGGAATAGTTAATCTAGTTAATTAAAATATGCATTAAATCATACAATTCTCTTTAAAAGTAAGAATATTAACATCATGGGAAATTGTAGCTAGTGATAATACGCTGCACTCTTGAAGAAATGCTACGATACTACGTGTGACATGTTCCCTCTGCGTGTCTAACAGTTGAAATGCTGCCTGTGATGTTGTTAGTTACCCCAAGAGAGGAAAAGACTTTGGGACATATCAAGGGCCTAATGTTGATCCTTCTTCAGACATATGACACAAATTTCATTTGTAAGACATGCTCATGTCAAACCTAGACAGCACATCTGGCTACAAAACTGGAGATAAAACTTTTGAGAACTCAAATGGAAATATTTTCTCTCTCGTTCTCATTCTGTACAAAAATTCCAATGTTTAGGATCTACATCCCTTTGAAAATAGGCATGTTTGTTTTTAGCCTCCTAGAGGACCCGCCTGGTTGGCGGGGCAAGATTGAGTACAGGAGGGCAGGCAGGCTTGAATAAAGGAGAGCAGGGTTGAGTACAGGACGGCAGGAAGGGTTCAATATGGGAGGGCAGGCAGGATTTACACCATCTTGATTATGGTCTGATATTTGGGCTTCTATTTTTCCCCAGCTGAGTTTAAAACAAAGAATTGGAGATTTGGATAACTAATGTGCATCGTGACAACAAAAGATTAACAAAATAAATTTATGTGAGTAAAATTATTTCTTTAAATTTTGGTTCATGGGTGACAGGATGGCCCAGAGGGTAAAAGCAATTTTCATCAAGTTTAATGACTTGAGTTTGATCCCAGATCTCACACAGGAGAAGCAAAGAACTGGCTCCTACAGTCATCCTCTGAACACCACACAGAGGCACACACATACACACAAAACAAAACTAATAAAAGTTAGTTCATTATACACTTATACAGAAATAAGTTCATGATCGAATAAAGTCAGGAAAACCCATCCTGTGGCTGACTGACTACAAAGCATGTGGCTTAAACACTCCTGCTGGGAAAAAGATACATAAGCAAGGTTTTAAGGAAAATGTAGTTAGCACCACAAACCCCTGAGCTCGTCTGTATTTTCTTGTTTAGCTATCAAGTTAGGGATGTTTTGGAGACATCCAATGTGAGGTGACTGTATAATCTAATATGTTGCTTTTTCTATAGCCATTTCCATTGGTTTGAGGTTTTTCAATTTGTACACCTAAAAGGTGGTAGGAAAGTGAAGCTGCTGCTCACTGTAAAGTGATCTATAATAAAAACAAATCTTTCACTTTGTTTTCTGATTTATCATGCCACTGGAACTGAATTTGCTTTTCCGCAGATACGCTTATATCATGGACTTCCCACCTGAGCCTGCGTGGCTGCATCTTTCTAGTACGAGACATACTCCAAGCCCCTGAGACTAATTTTTCAAAGTCAATTATTCAAAATGCAATAAACTTTAAAACACGTATCAACAGTGTGTGGTCCCTTTGCCTCTAGCCTACCTACTAAAGCAACATCAATACCATTATCTTCTTCCCCACACAGGCTTTCAGAAATGTGTATGTATACCTTGTTGGTTTCCTACTTTAATAACTGATTTCCCAAAAGAATAGAAAATAAAATAATCTATCAAAATAAATGACATAATTGATTCATAATAGTAACTACTCTTTTTAAATCAAAATTAAATAGACTTGCCAAACAGCAAGCAAATAGGTGTTTTCTCAAAAAAAAAAAAAAAGTCAATTTTATACAACTCTCTTGAAATACCTGGATAAAAATTCAATTCAGTGTCTCAACACATATGTCTAAAAATAACCTTAAATCAATATCACATAGATTGAGATGATTTGACTATACATAAACTACAATTCCAGATCACTTATCCCTGAGGTGCAAAGCCTTGGTTAATAGTTGTTACATTGTGTTGTCTCAGAATAATTAAATGGAGAAAATATTTGCATATGACAAATTGTTAATTAATATTTTAAACCCCCTATGTGTTGAATCTGTGGAAGCCATGGTATCCATCTTTTGGAGAAATCCACTCAATAAATGTAGTAAATCCCTTCTAAAAATATGCCTTTCCTTTGTTTCTAGTTATAGAAAATCACACACTCATGCCAGTGTTTATTTACTTACTTTCCTTTTACAAGAGTTTTTAAGCCCTTCAATATCAATGATTTGGAGGGGAAAAAAAATGTGAGCAATTAGTTAAGCCTATTATCAAAACAAAATTTCCTAGAGCAGTATTATCATCACTTTAATTGGCTCAGTTCTTGTGTAGCCTGCAGACATGGGACTCTAATATGGATTGAAATGCCCACTGAGAGTACTCTGAAGAAAAGTTTCAGACTGGGGAGGTGGCTTAGTAGATAAAGTCTGCGAACTTAGAGTTTGATAAAAAAGGGCCCACATGGTATCTCCAGAGAACAGCTGATTCCAATGAGTAAGTTGTCCTCTGACCTCCACATACATTCCATAGCACACACAGGCATACACAGCCAAAATAATTGAAAATAGCAATGATAAAAGATAAATTCCGATAGCACAGAGGAAACAAAAATCAAGGTTGTCAACCTAAGTTTCCCTCAGGAACATAGTGGAATTTTCAAAAAAGTTGATGTTCTAGTTTGCCTTCAGTTGCCATGATAAAACAGCATGACCAAAAGCAACTTGGGGAGGAAAGGGTTTAATTTGCTTACATGTATCAATTATAGTCCTGAAGGAAATCAGGGCAGGAACTCATGTTGGAAAACTGGAAGCAGGAACTGAAGCAGAGAACGTGGAAGAACGTTGGTTACCAGTTTGCTCCTCATCCTTTGCTTAACTGACTTTTTATATACGTCAGAACGATCTGCCCAGGGATGACAACACTTACAGTGAGCTATAACTTCTGAAATCAATCATTAATAAAGAAAATGAGGCAATCCCTCAGCTGATGTACCCTCCTCACAGATAATACTAGGCTGTGCCAAATTAACCAAACCAATCAGAACAACAGACAATAATTCATTGGCTCATAGCAGCTAGGAAGTTGCCCCACTTATCATGAATCTCAATTTTCCCTGTTTCTAGTTCTACCACGTGAGGCTCGATAGTACATCTTTTACCTTCTATTATATTCTTCTGCATCATTGGACAATCTATTTTTTACTGTCAGTATGTTAAAGTGTTAAACTCTTCAAAGTCCTGATCATCAAAAAGAGTCATAGTTTAAAACAATGTTACTGAAAACTAAAAACAACATTTGATTTTCTCCTCACCTAGCTACTGTCATTAAACTACATGACCAAGGCTGTTTTTCTGGATATTATTGAACAACTTAAGGACTCCCACTCTTGCAAGTAAGTTTTCTATCATTTGAAAGATATCATATTATTTTATACTAGGCCTTTGCACTCTCCCTTCTAAGTAGACTAGAATCCACACAAAGAGGTTTTCATCTTTTCCGATGGTGTTAATTTCTACTCTTTGTCTTCCACACCTCTTTTATTGTGTGTATGTGTGAGTGTTTGTGTGGGTGCACATGTATGCAGGTATGAGTTTAGAAGTTCATGCATATGTGTGGATGTCATTCTTTGTCAAGCAACATCTACCTTGGTTTTAGAGGTAGGGCCTCTCATTGGTCTGGAGCTAGAGTATCTGGCTGACAAGCCTCAGGGATCCCCCTTCTCAGCCTCCCCAATGCTAGTGTTATAAGTTGCTTGTGCCATACTCAGCTTACTTTACAGACTGTATTATCTTCCCAGGACTCTTCTGCACATCAAACTGAGAGCAGTGAAGTTAACTCATTAACAAGGTTCATCAGCAAATGATGGTGGAGAAGCTACCTAGGCAAAGTGCTTGCTAGGAGGTTGGTGTTATATGGTACGTTAAAAGCCAACTTGTCAACTTTGGATACAAAAGATTTCTTTTCAATTAATGTTTCTTTTTTGTGAATTTTTTCCTAAAAAAATCAATGAAATCAAATAAATAAATATATTTGTAACAACAAAAATTTTAATAACAGCTTATAGGTGAAATTAAAATCTAAATAACAACTCACAATCAATGTCTTCTATAGTTACAAGTATGAAAAATATATTTAATTATAGACAGAAAGTGACAATAAATGGATACTTTGTTTATATTGGTTTGTATTTTGTGCATTTAAAATTATTTCCAATTCATTCAATATGCTATTCCTACCACAATTGCATTATTTTTACCTCCAGTGGCACCAGATTTGTGTCAAATTCCAGCTAATCTATTTATTATTTGAAGTAAATAATCTAAGTTTTAAGTTTTATTCTTGCTGAATTTGGGCTAGTAATGATTATTTTACATACTTTTGTTTATTGTTTCTGTAAACTCTAAAATGTGGTGTCAGTATTTCCCACAATGTCTCAACACAGCTAATGATATATCACTCTCATTTTGCATATTTCTGTTAATGAATCTGAAATAAGTATACTCTTCAGCCTAAAGAAGAAAATTGATATCTATTCATCTACCACAGATCTTCAGTTCTTGTTTTTTGTTTTTGTTTAAAAACAAAACAAAACAAAACAAAACACCCTGAAGACCTTGAAACAGACAAATAGCAGGTCAGCAGGTTGGGATCTTAAAACATGGCTGGTGGGGAAAAAAAGAAAAAAACAGTAGAGGAAACACCTGGAATGCCTGGGGACAAGTGAATACTTCTTCAGAGGACCACACTCAACAAACTTCAGACTCAGAAACTACAAATATAAGAGTCAGTATTGAACAGAGGTTCACAGGGTAATCACAGGGTAAATAAAGATGGTTCTTCCAGCACAGCTGGCCAAAGTCAGTATTGAACACAAGTCCAATCACAGGGTAAAGATGGTTCTTCCAGCACAGCTGGCCAGCCAGGCATTGTCTGCCCCTATTCTAGGGTCACATGGAGAACAGAAAGGTTTAACATTTGGATAAAGCACTTCCAGAGAAAGTGATTGAGTAGGTAACAACATGGTACATGTTTCCAAATTCAAGAAAAATATAGCTTGAGTCGACTCTGAATTATGCCAGACCCTGAAGCATAATACAAAGAGTGAACACAGCTGAACTCAGGAGTACAATGAAAGACAGAGTTCTCTGTAAAGGATAGCACCACTTTTATTTCAGGGATTCACAGCTTGACTTTACATGGTCTCCACGGCCATGATGACCCTCAAATTTAAACACATTACAGGTAGACAGTACAGCTTATACCTATAATTTTAGCACTCAGGAGGCAGGAGAAGAAAGGATGACAAAAGCTGAAGACCAGAAAAAAACATACAGATAGCATCTCAAAAACATAAACAAGAAAAGGAAAAGAGGAAAGGAAGGGAAGAAGGAAGGAAAGAAGGAAAAGGAAGGAAGGAAGGAAGGAAGGAAGGAAGGAAGGAAGGAAGGAAAGAAAGAAGGAAGGAAGGAAGGAAGGGAAGGAAGGGAAGGAAAGGAAGGAATGAAGGAAAGGAAAAGAAAAGAAAAGAAAAGAAAAGAAAAGAAAAGAAAAGAAAAGAAAAGAAAAGAAATGAAAAGAAAAGAAAAAAAGAAAAGAAAGGAAATAAAAGAGTAGTCCTTTCTTGTGAAAGGAAGGAACTGCCAAGGAAAACCCTACAACCCACCCATCATTCTTTTATTGAAGACCTTGAAAACAGCCTGTCTACACTCTGTCAAGGATAGCACATATCTGTGCTTGGGAGACTGTAGCCTCCAAAGCTACAGTCTGTGAAATATATTGACAGAGTCCTTTGTGGCAGGAAAAATGAAAGATCTAGAGATTTTAGACTAGAGATCACTCCTAATATTGGATAATATGTCTTCATGATGATGATACTGAGAAAATTGGAATGAAGTCTGGTGCTCTTCCTGAAAACACAGACCCTGCAATTTTTATTTTGTTTCATTTGATACCTCATTTTCTCATCCTATGGAAGCTACATAATGACATAGTAAGTTACATTTCAAAAGGATCTCTCCAAAGAATTGGACTTTAAACTGTAGTTGAATTTTTTCCTTTAGCTTTTAAAATCTGCTATTATGTAGCAAAGCAAAACAGCCTACCTAGTCTCAATTTTCACTTCCTTAACTATAATGTACCCTTGGATGTAATGGTCACATTTACTAAAGTTCCTTCAGCAACTTTTGTTAGATTGCATTCCAAGAGCAATTCAGTAGATTGATTTCAGGCACTCAAGTTCTCAAACTTTAGTGTGTTTATCACCAGAGATCACCTGGGATATTTCTTTTACAAAAGGGGGAAAAAAACAACTTTCAGTGTCACCAAAAATATTATTTGAGCCTGTAGAGTGCTTAACTATAATATTGATTTAGATGTTGGATAATATTATTTTTAATTATTAACATATATGTATGTGTATCATATATCATTCCTAAATACATGAGTACAACTTAAACAGTTTGTATATAACACCTAGAAAAAATATATTCGCAGTTTACTTTTTTAAAGGGGAAACTTTGTAAAGGTTTTATCAACCTCGCAATAGTATCAGAGACACCCAAGCCTTTTACTCATGCTTTTGAGGAGTATTTAAAATTGAAACTGTAGTAGCACTATGCTTGGATTTCTGAAGCATAACTTGCAACAATAGAGCTGCTCCCTTCCTTGTGTGTCATCAAGAATTCACAGATACGTGTGCAGGAAGTCTGTTCACAGCATTCTGCTCATTACTAGGAAGCTCTTGTCTCAGCTCAACATTATGATCAGAATATCACTAACTCATTCTGAAAAGGCAAAAGACGAAGGATGGAGGCAGGCCTCAGCCTTGTATTCCTGACTCAATACTCGTCTCTAGTACTGCTCTCATTATAAAACCATTTTTCACTGCTTAACTACTCCTGTTCAGAGTGTTTAATAATGGATGTACATGTACACCATCAAATTAATGTATGAAAATGTGATAGATATATATATATATATAATGGAAGATTATTCAGCCATAAAGAAAACTGAAATAATCACATTTTCAGGAAAATTGAAGAAACTGAAAATCATTTCATTAGGTGAAATAATTCAGAAACTAGTAGACAAATACCACATGCTTTCTCTTTTATGTGGAGCCTAGATTTTAATATATATTATTTTTTATATATTCTTATGCATTTTAATACATATATGTGCATGTATATGTGTTAGGTATGAGTCACGAGATTGTTAAGAGGACCAAAATAAAGGAAGAAAATACCTTAAAGAGGGCAAGGAGTGGAAAGTGTCGTGGTCCAGTCCCACCAGGGTTTCGGGGACCCAGGAGGGAGGGGCAGAGTCAGTGAAATAAGAATAAAACCACAACTCTTATGGATGGGACAAACTTCTCCCTTTATTCCTACTGCTCCTTCCTCTTCTCCAACTTTTACTCCCACCATCTATCTGTTTTCCCATGTAATGTGTGTGTGTATATATATATATATATATATATATATATATATATATATATATATATATATATTTAACACAGCCCCTCATGGGGAAAGACCGTATTATAATCACATCTTGATCATAAAATTAAAGTTTACATGATGATTGCAAGTTTTACATTTCAATGATTACAAGTTCAATACCTTTTTAAAAACATCTTAAAAGCCACACCTGAACACCTAGTTTTCCCTATATATGTTTTTGTTTTTTCCTCATAGAACATCTACAGACTAAAAGAATAGTTTTTTCTATTATAGGTTAACAGAGGTTAAGCAAGCCCAACTAATTCACAGCTAGCTTCTGTTGTCATTGGTGGGTTGCTGGGGAATGAGTACATGTCATAGTATCCTAACATACACAATTCTTATTTAATTAACACAGTGAAACAAGTTTGTTATGACTAGAAAACTTTAAGTCAGGGGTCTTTTTGCTTTTCTTAGGTAAAAGGAAAGTCTGCTGCACAGTTCTATATCCCCAAGGCATACCCCAAACTCATCAGTAAACTTTTGATTATAGAGACCAGGAAAGAGACAATTTTATTTGTGGTCGAGGAAGTTCAAGCCTAACAACGGGCACTGAAACTCATTTGTTATTAGTTGATCATGGGTCTGTTTTTCACAGGTGAAGCTCATGGGCCCTAGAAATTAATCTTTCTTTGTTCTAGCTTTCCTAACCCTGACCAAACAAGTCCCTAGCAAAAATGTTTTCTCTTCTTAAGTTACTGATTCTAAAGCAGCTGGCAAAACATCCTAATTTAACCCTGTAACTATAAGGGCCCGGCAGTGGCAAAGGGCATTCAGGAGACAATCCCCTGGGAGGCCAAGGTAAAATCCTACTGTCACCCTGCTAAACAATAGGCTGACTCTTGAAGCTCCAATGTTAGTTACTGTTCCCCTGGACTGCTCCCAGCAGGAAAGAACTATGGAATATGGAAGGCATGAATGCAGAATGGGAGAAGATAGAGAAAGAGAAGCAGCATCAGGGGGAAGGCCTGGGGATGAAGAGAAGGTGGGGAAGGGAGCGGTTATGGTCCAGGATCAGCAGTGTGTCTGAAAGTGACATAATGGAGTTTGCCAATTGTATGCTAATTTCAAAAAAACATGAAAATGGGGGAAAAAAGACCAAAAATATCATCTCAGCACTGTGGCTATGGTTGTTCTTTAATATGTGTGGGGAAAATAAATTCAAAGAGTATGAACCTGAACCCCATAGGGTTGAAAATGGAGGTCCTGTCCTGGTCACATGCTACGTAGCAAGTGTCAACTCTGCACCAATGCTACGGCATGTGGTGCCCTCTTTTATTTGTCCCTTTTGATAAACCTCCGTACACAACAGCTCCCCTGGGCTCAGCTTTGTGAGTTTTCATTTTGTAATTGTACCACAAAAGAGAGAAGCTCGTAAAGGAATCAGTGTGGAAAATGTTAATAACACAAGCATGCTTTGTAGCAAAAATACTTTATGTGTAATTTCCACCCTCACAGTTCAAGGTTTATTTATTTTCTGTAAGTTTAAAGGCAGGTCAAACAATTAAATCTAATGAGACATAAACAGAACCAAAAGGTGCAACCAAAAACTATTGATTATTTCACTCTGTCACACGATCAATGCACGGGAAAATAATACTAATCAGTAATTAATTTTAAAATTAAATATCAGAAACATGAAAGCCTGTCTTACCGAGTGTTCAATCACTGATAATGTGATACTTTTCAAAAATCTCACCGAGAATAGCAACAATGTTCAGAAGCCTCTTTTGAGGTTGGTTTCTTACTAAAAACGGAAAACAAGGTCTCAAAAATGTGAGAAACACTTGAACACTTGTCATTCCATTTGCAGTAGGGAAGTCTGGAATAATGCCTGAAAGACCGCAAAGTGGCAAAAGGAAATACATTCCTTTGTCAGCAAATACTGCTACAGCACTAGAAACACAAACGCATTGCTGAGACACTGGAAACACAATGCTAAGGATGCAGTGTGGGAAATCCGTGACACAGTTGGATGAAAAGACAGATGTTGTAAATGCATGGAGCTTAGAGAGTGTTTTCATACATAACAGAATGCTGGAAAGCTACGTTTTTGTGAGCCTAGAGAAGAAAGAAGTACCCAAGGAGACAGTCTCAATGCTAAATTATTTCTTATAAGAAAACAATGTTTTCTGGCAAAAAATGTTAACAATCCTTGATGGAACAGCTGTTCTGGCTGGAATAGAGTATTCCAGAGTGAGAAGATTTCCTTCAGCACATTATTCATAGCTAAATAAAACACACAGTTTGAAGACAACATAGACATGCATAACTGGACACTAATCATGCATTTTAAAGTACATTAGAATCATTGCAACACCAGCACTGACTTTGCAAATGATCATGAAACTCTTTTTGCATTAGTAGAAGTTCATAAATTGTATTGAGATAAATTGCTTAATTTTTTTCTCAAATTCAACTGTTCCAAATTTAATATTGCGTGTGTGCATGAGAACTATATGCATGTGTTCTATATGAAACTTCTTCCTAGATATTATTGAATCCCCCCTCTCATTATATACATACCTTAGGGTTTGAATAAATATGAAAATAAATTATTTTTATGAATAAACATGTCATGGAGATAACAAGTTGCAAACAGCTCTAGAGAGACCAACTGGGTTCTAGCTATGACAGTGCCTCTTAGCCCAGTGAGTCTTTGGAAATTATTGTACCCCAGATTCTCTAGCTCCAAGGGAGATGACAGTCGCTTTGTCACAGGAATATAGTTGCAATCCGAGGAAATAACCACATGAAAAGCTTAGTAGGCTCCAGTCAGGAAACACTAACTCCTTACAAGGCCACCTGATTCTGCAGGCTGTAGCTGCCTTGTGCAGTGTCAACCTTCACAGGTTCCTGTTTTCCAGAATTCTCTTTCTTACATATGGTGGGCACAGGGAAATTCTGAGGATTGAGGAGTAGGCAGTTTTGTGAGACGTACCTAACTATATAATAGAAGGTTTCTGACGGTCTTTCAGAAAAATGATAAATGAAGAAAATAACATTCTACAAAGGAAACATGCTGTAAGCTTTTAGATCAGAGGGAGAAAATAAACACTGGCTCCACACACAGACAAGAAAATTGCCACAGGGTAAAAATTTAGTAGTCTGTTCATGAATTCTGAGTAGTTTTGTTTTGTTGTGTTTGTTTGTTTCCACTGTTTCATTATAGCCAAGGGCCTGAAGATTCAGTCAGCTGCTGGGGTTTCTCTTTCTCTTTCCCCACCGTATGGATTATCTTATTACACATTTTGAGGTCCGAGACATGGATGACATCTTCTTAACAATCTTCTCACAATATTGTCATTGTTCATTTATTTTAAAATCAGAATAGCAGACACTCTTCAAGAGTTTCTTTATGTCTCAAGCATCTGAAGTGTGATTAGAAAGGATCTTCGATGTCTGACAAACAATTAAAATCCCTGAAACTGAGTATGCAGCTATTCATCCTGATTAAGATACAGGGAAACACAGATTAAATTACCTTACAGAAAATTAGATGGGAAAAGGGAGACGAATAATAATATAATAAAAGATCTCATGAACTCCTTCCATTTTGTAGAGCACATATTAAATTGTATTCCAGCTACAGAACAGACACACACACACACACACACACACACACACACACACAAAAATAAACCTGACTTTTCTTTTGAAATCAACACACTGCGATTCAATAAAAGCCTACCTTAGAGCCCCCAAGATTGATAACCAAGCAATGTCTTCAGTCCTGCCAAATTCCTAATGTGATTTCTTTGTTTTGCTTTTAACATGATTTCTTTAAGGACTGTGTATTGGTCAAATTGCATATGCAGACATCAAATGTCAGAGTATGAAGAAGAATTGAAAACACAAATTTTCCTCAAAATGATCAAAGATTTAATTACAATACACACACTTCATCGCTGACAAAAAGACATCATAATTAAGTACCAAATAATTTATTAGTCTTTTAAAGTTCAACAATTTGTCTTACACAACTCTTTGGAGAACAAAAGATCACTCTTTTGTGATTTATTTGTTTGGTTCAATTTTAAGGTCACTGACTACTCCTGAGAACTACATTTTCAAATCCTTTTATTAAATCTGAAATATATTGAAAATATTTGCATTTACATATTATATTAACTTTATGATTAAAAGAATAGATAACTAACTGACTTTGGGGAAGTTTTGCTGTCAGTTACTAGTTTTGAAATTGCATTTCTTTCTTAGAAACCCATGCGATTTGTGGCTTGGAGCTGTCTTTCCCCTTGGGAAGTTTTTCATTTCTCAGGCACCTCAAATCTGAGATTTTTGAAGCCATTCTTGCTGCACTCGCTCATGGGTCTGTTTTCAGTTCAGCTCCACTCAGGTACAATAATCCAAAGAACTTGTCATCAGAATGCTTTGCTAACTCCCCAGGAAGCAATGGGACTAAACCTGTCTCCTGTATCAGCAGAAGGCTCAGCTGAAGGCTCACATTCCATCCTGAGAAACAGTTGTTAGCTCATCTCTGTATTTTAAATCTGTGAGTTAGAAAGAATGGTTAACAAATCACTCCATGAGAATCACTATAATCAAAAGATAAATTACAAATGGATCAGTTCATATATAGACAAAGAAAACAATATAACATAATCTTTGTGGTCTTATTTAAATATACACCAGGTGTCCATACATGTATGGATCAATTCTTGGTCTTTGATATGATTCCATTGATCAATATATCTATTTTTATGCCTATACCAGCATTTTAAAGCTGATTTTATTACTATAGCTCTGTAGAACAGCTTGTAATCAGGAATGGTGATATCTCCAGAAGTTCTTTTATTGTTCAGGATTGTTTTAGCTATACTGTTTTTTCTTTTCTATATAAAATTGAGTATTATCCTTTCAAGGTCTGTAAAGAATTGTGTTGAATTTGATGGGGATTTTGTTGAATCTATAGATTTGTTTTGGTAGGTTGGCCATTTTTACTGTTAATCCTACTGATCCATGAGTTGCCTCTTTTTTTCATTTTACTAAAAATTACTATTCTGGGTGATATGCTATAATGCTTTAGTGTAAACTTTTATAGCATAAAAAGTAAATTTATTTTAAATGATCAAATTTGATGATCTTCTGTTAGTAATGTGGTTGGTGAAAATACATTTAAGTACTGTGTTTGAATAAAATTACATATAAAAGTAAAAAAAAAAATAAGGTATCATTAAGGTGACTGGATACTACTTTACTTGATAGCAAACCAATATTAAGAAAACATAGTACAGCTGGGTGGTGGTGGCCCACACTTTAATCTCAGCACTCAGGAGGCAGAGGCAGGCAAATCTCTGTAAATTTGAGGCCAACCTGGTCTACAGACTGAGTTCCAGAAGAGCCAGAGTTACAACTGAGAAACTCTGTCTTAGAAAACCAAAGAAGAAGAAAAAGAAGAGGAAGAGGAGGAAAGAGGAGGAAGAAGAAAAACAAAGAAAAGAAAGCAAACACAGCATGCAATGCAATGGATAGTGAATTAGTAATTGATATCTGTAGACCAATTGCTGCCATTCTAAACTGTAACATCTTTACACGGTTTACATTTGTTGACATGTATGCAGTTCAGACTGTGCTTGTTTTCTGTCAATGTAAATGATTTCCACATTCTCCAGGGGCAAAGTCCTGATGCCCATCTGGCCATGAGGTGGTGGGGTAGGAATTTTAAGCCATCTCTCTCTATGACTGCTTAATTGGAGTTCCAAATTTTACTTTTCACTCTGTACTATAGGAAACACTCATACTACTCAGTTGGAGAAACACCAGTTTGCCTGCTGATGATATGCTACTTTAAGCACTAAGTCATGATATGTTGCTGCATTTTAGTGTTTGACAGGTCAAGGAAATGCTTCTGGATAAAAGATACTTGGTTGTAGAGGGACACCAAGTAAGACTGTTTCTGTTGTTTTTACAGTTGCAGCTTGAAGATGTTGGGTTTGTTTTCTCTGATGTCTGTTTACTGGTGGACTCTGAAGATAAGAAATATGTTAGCTATGAAACATGGAGATACTTGGCAATTTAAAAACTGTATCATGCTATATATTCTCACTACTCACAATCAATATCCCTTTCCTAGGCAACTCATTTGGAAACCACGTACCATAAATTTACCTGACTCTTCCCAAAGTTTCCTGACTTTCATATTTCTCATCCCCAGCATTAAGGCGAGGAGAGATGTGGACTCTCTGTACCTGGAGACCAAAGTGTCTCATAGCTGCCTTGCTGCATTCTCTTTGCCAGAAGTATGTTCTTTCCCTCCATGTTCTGTTTCTTTCTCTTTCCTTTACCTACCTTCCTTTTACGTTCCCCTCTTTCTTTTGCCTCTAATTCCTCCTTCTTTCCCTCTTATACTTCCTTCTGTTCTTCGTATCTGTGTATGAAATGTGGATGAAGAAATTGTGGTACATTTACACAATGGAGTATTACACAGATAATTTTTAAAATGGCATTATAAAATGTATAAGCAAATGGATGGAACTAGAAAAAAAAATCATCCCAGGTGAGGTAACCCTGACTCAGAAAGACAAGCTCCAAATTCAGTGAGAAACCCAGTGTGAAAACGACAAAGTAGTATATACTTGACATCTCCCCATACTGGTCTCTATGACATGTATGAGAATATGCACGTACACATATACATACACAGTCACTTATAAGTGGATGTTAGCTGTTAAGTAAATGGTAATTATTTGGAATCCACAGACCCAGTAGGTAGCAATAGGTAGAAAGGAGGGTTTTAGGTGGGAGGACACATGGATCACTGTGGGAAGGGTAAGCTAAATAGGTTTTGCAAGTGGACTGTGGGTGGGTAAGGATAAGAACAGGGTGGAACAAATGGAGGGGGAAAGTAGAGAGAGATGACTGGAATTTTAGAGCATTTGGAGGGCAGTGTAGAAACCTTGTGCAGTAGAAACTTCCCAGAATCTGCAAGGGTGACTCTACTGAAGACTCCTGGTAGTGGAGGAAATGGAGACTGAACTGGCCATCTTCTATAACCAGACAGGGCTTCCAGTGGTGAGACGGGGATATAAATTTACTCACAGGGCCTTTGACCTACCATCTGTACAGCCTACAGGATGTGCTGGGGCTATGTTAGATCAGAACTTGTAGGAGTGGCCAACCAATGAGTGGTCTGGCTTGGAACCCATACCACTAGAGGTAGAGGGAGCCCAGAGAGAAAAAAAGAGAGAGGGAGAGGGAGAGGGAGAGAAAGAGGGAGAGGGAGATGGAGAGGGAGATGGAGAGGGAGAGGGAGAGGGACTACTAAAATAAAATTTCTTCTTTTCAAACAATAGCAGTTTGAGAAAATTGAGATTTAAACTGAAATATGAGTGTATTTAACAGTAATACAGAAAGGTTAAAAATGGAGTTAAACATTCCAGTGTAAATTGCATACTTAGAATCTGTGCACATGAGTCTAACAAACTAATTTGCATTAATTTGTTCAATGGTGCTTCAAAATTATAAAATCCAGTTCGCTTGCATTATACATCTGTCATAAAATATCCAGATGGCTATTCTTCCTACCTAAAACTAAGTAATATAAAACTCTTACAGCATTGGCCGATTGCCTTCTCCCAGCTATTTATATCAACTAAAATTTACCTACAGTTATTTATGGAGAACTGGCACAGAGGATGTGATTGAAGATTGAGCATTAGAAGACAAATAAAATTGATATTCTATTACAAATTCATATTTTATCCATATTTATAGATATGTGTTTAGATATTGTGTTGGAGAAAGGTATTTATAGTTGCAGGCAAGATAGAGCACCAATATTTACATTTAATTAAATTATTAACTTTCTCAAAAGTCCATATGTGGAACTAGTAGTTCTTTATTCATTTATTTATTTTTGCTTTTTGGTTGTTTCTTTTATTTTTGAGGTCATAACATAATTACATTATTTCCCCTTTCCATTCCTTCTACTTTCCCTCCCATAAACCCCTCCTTGCTGACTTTCAGATTCATGGTCTCTTTTCATTAATTATTGTTAAAAGTATATATATGCATTCCTAAATATAACCACCAAGTCTGTATAATATTATTCATAGGTATGTTTTCAGGGCTTATCATTTGGTATTGGATAATCAATTCATGTGCTGCTCCCTGTGAAAGACTATTTCTCCATTCTCAGCATTCCTTAAATTCCTGCAGTTCTTTGTGTTCTCTCTATTGATTTCTAAGCCCCTACCCTAAGGATGATACATTTTAATTTCCTGGCTTCTGTGGTTATTCCAGGATATGTACTCAAGTGAAAATTTGGAGCTAAGAGCCTCGGTTTAAAGACAACATGCAATAAGTGTCTTTCTGGGCTGTGTTATTTCATTCAACGTGATCTTTTCAGTTCCATCCATTTACCTGTAAAGTTCATGAAAAAGTTTCATTTTTCTTTGTAGTTGAATGATATTCAATTGTGTATATGTAGCACATTTTTATTATCTATTCATCAGTTGTAGGTCATTTACGTTGTTTCCATTTCCTAGCTACTTTGAAAAGAGACTCAATGAACATGACTGAGCACATATGTGTCTATGGAGTAGCTGGGCGATATGATGGATTTATTTTTAAGAGTTCTCGACACTGATTTCCAGAGAGGCTGCATCATTTTGCAATCCCACCAGCAGTGAATGAGGGTTCCCTTTTTCCCACGCCCCCTCCAGCATTTGCTGTCAGTTGTTCCATTGATCTTTACCATTCTGGCCTGGGTAAGATGAAATTTCAAAGTTCTTTTGATTTGCATTTTTCTAATTGCTAGGGACAGTGAATATATTTGAAGATTATTTTTTAGCCATTTTTCTTTTTCTTTTGCGAATTCTCTATTCAAGTTCAAGGGTCATTTTTTAAATGGGTCAGTGATTTTTGTTGTTGTTTGTTCTGTTCGTTTGACTCTTTGATTTTTGAGGTCATTATATGTTCTTCATACTAATCCTCTGTCAGATGTATGCTGTAAAAGTTTCTACCATTCTATAACCTTCTTCTTCACTAGTATAATTTTTCTTTAGCTGTGCATAAGCATTTTAGTTTTATGAATTCCCACTTGTAATTGTTGGCCTTAACTTTTGAGCAAATAGAGTCCTTTCCAGAAGTCCTTTTCAGTATACCTATATCATGTAGGGTATTGTCTATATTTTCTTCTAGTAGTTTCATATGGTTTCAGATTTCACATTTAGGTTTTTTATCCATTTGCAGTTAGTTTTTGTTCAAGGTGATAGATACATGTCTAATTTCATTATTCTGGAGGAAGGTATACAGTTTTGCTGAAGGGTTATTTTTTTTAACTAGGCTATTTTTGGTATCTTTGTCAAATATGAACTGGATGAAATTATAGATACTCATGTTTGTGTCTTAAATTTTGTTCCACTGGTCTGCATGTCTGTTTCTGTGCCAGTGTAGTACTATTGTTACTACTATAGTTCTACAATGCATCTTAAGTTCTGGAATTATACTCCCTCAAGCACTATTCATTATGTTCAGAATTCTTTTGGTTCTCTGGCATCTTTGATGTTCTATATGAATTTTAGGATAGTTTTTTTCCCCATTTCTGTGAAGAATGAAATGGGGACTTTGATTGGAATTGCATCAACTCTGTAGATAGTTTTTGGTACAATAATCATTTTCACAATATTAATTCTACCAACCCATGAGCATGGTATGGTTTTTCTATTTTCTAGCATATTTCCTATCTCTGTTTTCAGATGATTAAAGTTTCATTGTAAAGGTCCTTCACTCCCTTGCTTAGGTTTATTCCTAGATATATTATTTTATTTGTGGCTACAGTGAGGAGGTATGTGTTCATGATCGCCTTCTCCTTGTGTTTCTTGTTGGTATTTGAATAATCCATTGATTTGTGCAAGGTGATTCTCTGTTCTGCCACATTGCTAACTTTGTTCATTACTTTTAGAAGTTTTCTGGTACAATATTTGGGATGTGTAATGAATATCATGGCATCCTAGAAGAGATATTTATATCCTTAAATTTCATTCTCTCTATATTGTTTGAGCTAGTAGTTTGAGCACAATATTGGCAATGAGTCAGAATGGTGGACATCTCTGCCTTGTTCCTGGCTTCAGTTGGATTGCTTTAAGCTTTTCTCCATTTAGGATGATGCTTGCTATGGGTTCCTCACACACACTGTTTTCAATATTAAAGTATATTTTCTTTATCCCTACACTCTCTGGGACTTTTATCATGAAGGCATGTCGAATTTTATCAAAGGTTTTTCTTAATCTATTGAAATGATGATGTGACTTTTGTCTTCAAGTCTATTTATATAGTTTGTTATGTTTGTTAACTTGAGTATGTAAAAGAATCTCTGCATTACAGAGATAAAGCTAACTCGTTTATGGTAAGATAATCTTATGTATCTGTGTCTAGATTCTGTTTGCAAGTATATCATTCAGCATTTCCTAGTCTATGTTCATTGGCCTATAGTTTCCTGTTTGTTGATTGCTTAGGTCCTTGGTATGAGTAGGCATATATAAATAAATAGATAGATAGATAGATAGATAGATAGATAGATAGATAGATAGATAGATAGATAAAACAAGGGTTTGTCATGATTTTTAGATAGAGAGAGCTAAAAGCCATCTTTAAGCCCTCCAACACAAACACACAATGTCAAAACCTTCAGTAACCAGGTCATACTAAGCCACATGAGCTTGTCAAAAGTGAAGCATTATTTTAATATAAGGGGCTAAATTTTCTTTATTTCTCTCTTCTTTTTCTCAGACTAAGTACTACTGGTGTATAATTCTGGTAAGTGAAGATTTCAGATTGTTAGAGCCATTAACAAGATCCTCTTTGATTTCATTACATCAAAACAACTTATCTCATCTTGATTTCTAAAGCAATTAATCCTTAAATTATCCTACTGTCAAGGAAAATGTTCTGCTTGTCAGAATAAACGTGTATTACTTCCTTAAGGTCGAGGGAGCTACTAAAAACAGCAGTTCAGCTTCACTTCTGGTTGCTGAGTTTCACATTAAATTACTTAAGTGATTTGACTTACTCAGCAGAGGAAAGGAGCCTTTTGTATTAATGGGATGCTAGTTAGCACTACCTCACATAGAGCTGCTTGATGTTTTTTCCATAGGAATTCTGATCACATTAAGGTTTTTAGGGAAAAAAAAGTATTATCTTACACAAACAGCTTAGAGTCTTCTAATTTGCACCACTTAATTAGTTTTAATCCATAAAATTTTGTATTTGTATTTGTCATTTTTCTAACAAACATAAAGTATATGAGCAATACTATTTTCATTAAGATTAAAACAGTAAATATTTGAATAAATACATAAATATATTCATAGCAATATTTTATGAAATTCAAGGTTTAAAGTAAAATACATCCTTAAACTTGTCAATTCTTGTACTTCAGGAACATACCATCTACTTAATAAAGCATATGTATGATGAGCACAAAATAATAAGCCACCTGTACATGTATAATCTTTCACAGTGCACTTGCACCACTGTTAACTTTTCATTAAATTGTACAAAATAAAGGGCTTTGATGTGACATTGTGTAGAGGAACACTTAATCTTTTAATCCAGCAGCATGGCTGCTCTAGAAAAGGATCCTGTTGAAAGGCCTGTGTAATAGCTTGGAAGGGATCACATCCAAAGCCCTGTATGAAGAGATTACATTCAGATGCCTGTGTGATCGGGATGGAATACAGAAAGAATGTTAGTCAAACTAATCCTGTTCTCTGTTTGTGCTAGTGCTAGATAAAGGAGATTTCTGTGCTTAAGGTAATATACAAAATGCCTTTTAATCCCAATTGGTAATCCAATTGATAATCCCAATGCAGTGGTAGAACATGTCTTTAATCCAACAGGGAGAGAGAGGAGAAGCAGAGACAAGAAGCAGAGAGTTACTTCAGTCAGACAATTTAAGTCAGCTCACAGACAGAGAAACCAAGAGGAGCAGAGCCAGTACAGATTAAGCAGAAAGAAAGCAAAGAGTCAGAAGCAGATGGTTCCTTGATTTACAGTTCTGAGTTCACAATACAGCTCAGAGTGAAAAGAAATAGTTGTGAAGACAACTAGCCAGAATGAGTTTAGTCAGCAGTAAGTCTCAGAGGCTGAAAAGTTCTAGGCTTAGGTTTGCAGATTAGATTAAACAGAGGCAGAAGCCTCTATGTCCAGGCTTGCATCTTGGAGATTAGATTATACAGAGGCTGAAGCATTCTTGATCTATGCTTAAGATTAGATTGTACATAGGCTGAAACCCTCTAGGCCAGGAAATTGAATTATCAAAGAGTAAATTGCTTTTTGCTATGAACCTATGGGAATAATTAAATAAATCAGCACATATATCCACACCTAAAACACTGACATTCTGATACATGTACACAACGCACTTTGGTCAGATTCACCCTAATTCCCTTCTGCCTTCCTTGTTTTCTCCCTTTTAATTGTACTTTGCTCTTTTAAAATTTGTTTTTTATTTTATGCTTTTAAATACAAAGCATAAAAACATGTTCTATTTTATTTTTTGAGTTCTCACTATATAGCCCTGGTTGGCCTCAATATCCCTATGCCAACAGAGATCTGCCTGCTTCTACCTCCTGAGTGATATGATTAAAGGTGTGTGCCAATGTGCCACGATGTCGGATAATTTTATGACTCTTAAACATTAGCGGCAGTTTAGAAATCGATTGGATAGGAAATAGCTATAAAAATTTCCACAGCTGATACAGTTAAAGTAACAGTATTGAAAATGTGGAGACCAGAGTATAATCTGCTTCAGACACTCACTATGTTTCATAGATCTGCCAGTCACTGTTCTTATAGCTGTGACAAAGCACCCAACAAAAGCAAACTAAAGAATGAAGGGTATATTTTACCCCACATTTCCAGGGTGTGTCCATCATAGAGGAGAAGTCATGGCAGCTGGAGCTTACAACAGCTGGTCACAGTGCATCTGTAGTCAGAAGCAGGGAGGTGAATATGGTTTCTCAGATCATTTTCTATTTCCCATGTAGCCTGGGGCTGCAGTCTGTAGGATGGTGCCTCCCATACGTAGGGTAAATATTCCCATCTCAATTAATATAGTCTAGAAATTTCCTGCAGCCATGCACAGAGACTTGTTTCCCTGATGATTATAAATTACATGAAGATGACAAACAAGTCCATCCATTGTAATAATGTTTTATTAAAGTATACCTGCCCTGAAAGCTCCATTTAAAAGTGCTATTTGACTCCATTTTTAGTCTATACACAGAGTCATTGTATCTTGACTCAGTGCCCTGTTGGCCATGTAAACAAAAGCAAGTATTCATCACCTACAAGTCATGGTCTGATAAGTAAATTATTCCTAAAAGTAAAATTAATGTCACTCTACAAATTATCAAAGTAAATTAAAACTGTAAGAAGACATGGAAATATTAAAGTCATACCAGGAAAACCAGGCCTGAGAACTAATTAAACATATTACACTGAGGAAAGGATACAACTCTCTCACCTGAACAAATTAATGAGGAAAACAACCCACACTGCAATGGCAACGGCCCCATTGACCTGTCAACAACTCCTGATTGTCCTATGGACTTCAGCTAGGCTCTTTATCCATTTCTGACTTAGCCTCTGTGAGTTACAAACTGTCTTTCCTGGTTTTCTACCTGGACCTGCTGTCCATCCATTGTCCCGTTTGTCCACCTGGGACATGTCTGCTTTTCACATGTATAGCATCCATAGTTATGCACTTAACTCCTCTGGGCTCAACCCTGACCCTTTTGTTTGACTCTGCAGTACTTCCAGAAGACCTCAGGAAGGTTTAATGATCTAATTCCCTCAGACAGTCCTTTGCATAAGCTCTCTCTGCTTGACTCCAGTTAGACTTTGTCATGGTTTGTTTTAGTTGTCAATTTGACACATATCTAGAGTCATCTGGGGAGATGGAAACTCAATGGAAGGACTGCCTAGAGCAGATTGCCCTCCATCCATGTCTGTGAGATAGTTTTGTGGTTACTAATTGATGTAGGAGAGTCTAACTCAACGTGGGCAGTTCCTTCCCTGGGCAGATATATAATAAAAGATGCTAAGCAAGCTAGGAGGAACAAGTCAGTATGAAGCATTTTGTCTGTTTTTTTTTTTTTTTTTTTTTGTCTGTTCTTCAATTCCTTCTTCAGATTCCTGCTTTGACTTTTCTTGATGATGGTAAGCAACTTGAAAGATAACATGAACTCTTTCCTCTCCAATTTGTATCTTGGAGTTTATCATAGCAACATAAAGCAAAGTAGAAGAGGCCTCTCTTAAACTCCTTGAAATATGGTGTAACCTCTGTTGTGAGCTATAGATGTATACAAATTGATAGATAATATATTGACAGATAGAAGATAGATGATAGATGGGTAAGACTTACTTTTTATGTGTAAAATGTGGACTAAGAGTTAATACCAGTGATTTAAATTGGATCTAATGAACCAGAATTTGGCAACTGTAAAGGGAAATTGAGACTACTTGGCAAATTGCAGCCAATGAATCTAATATAGATTGTAGATTTATTATTATTCAATAAATTCTGACTTTGTAGAAATTCACACATATGTCTGTATCTACTACTGACATAGCACATCAATGACAAGGAACAAAAAAATTTAGACTGATTTATTCTTCATACTATTAATTTTCTCAGGGATATTTATGGTTGTCACTTTATGAGCCAAAGAAGACCTAAGTGGCATGATATAAGAAAAGAAATTTTGGTAGATGGAAATATTAATATCTATGATGTGTTTCAATACATAGCAAAGACGACTACCAAAATACAAACCTGGATGGCTTAGGCAAAGGGTCTCGCCTCTTATGGCTGACTGATTGACCCAGAACAAACGGTATCTAGGTATACTATTGAGGTGAAGCACTACCCACAGATACAAGGGGCTTAATGCTTAATGAATAGAACTTCCACAGTCACCAACCCCCAACTTCAGCTGGCTAACATGTTCCTTTATACAGGCCAGTCAAGGTCTTCCATGACCAGTGCTTAAGCTGAGAGATGACCCCACAAATTGTCTCCATTAGCATTAAATACAACCGGATGTTTTTAACACAAATACTTCAGTGGGCAGAGTCAATATTAGAACAGCACTGTTCCATCTATGGGCCTTTGGGTAGACAATCATTGGTGCTTCAAATGAGCATACTTTTGGCATTCCAGAATCTACATCTAGGAAGCTGTTTCCAACAGCTAAGGAAGGTGCCCTTCTTGCAGTGGCCCTGGCAGCCAAATATAGCAGATGTTCACAATTCTTAGATGTTCACAGTGCTCAGAAGTGCACGTAGTTTTATAATATTTGGGAATAAGTTCAAGTATTCCACTACAAAATTTATATTGAATATATTTAGTGCCCAAAACCAATGACTCATTATGCAGGTATGGGGAAATCTCTTGTTTCTATACAGAACCAAGTATAGGCTTCTAGAGAACCAGCCTGCCTCCATCTTAGGCTTAAAAGCCATCTTATAGTAAAGACAAACTAGGTTTATTACTGTTTATGATTAAACCTCTGTTTCTTGAGGATTAGGCTATGCCCCACTTGTAACCTTAACTACAAATGGTTCTGTATTGCCTGTTCCAGGAATGGCAATCATGTGTTTGTTTCAAAAAGTTAATAACTATCTTTCAACTCCACCTTTCTTCAAACGACTAGTTATGACTATCTGTTGTAATTAAATTGATTTGATCAATTAGTTAAGTCTTGCTTCTGTAACCCTGACTATTTTGCCCACCAGATTCCCCATTTGGAAACCCCCTACCTCTGAGCTATAAAAACTTTGAGTTCCTCGCATGCAAGGCTGATCTTTTGAACCCTGCTTTTAGGAAGAGGCAGCCTGTGTACACAAATAAGAAAGCTTGCCTTAATTAATTTCTTTTTAATTAATTTGGCTATGATGATTTGGGTTGGTGGTTTTTCTCCTCCCATCTTTGGGATTAACACTTATTTCTAAGTTATGTACCATATATACTTAAGTCCCTCTGCATGTGTGGGTTAACTTAAGAGCCGTAAACATAACTTCCCGAATCCTGTCACAAACTATTTAAATCGTATCTGTGGAGACCTTAAGAACCCTTATAAACTGAAAGGTCGCAGATGCAACGCTAGTTCCTGCAAATGCATCAGTGATAGCGACTGCTGTGAACATAGTAAAACTAGGCAAGGCAATGCACCAAAAGGAACGCTGTGCAAGTACCCTCCCACTCCATGTATCAGACACACAGGGTGCCAAAGGAAAGGGGATTAAAACCTTCAGGGAAGGGGTTGCAATTTTCAAGTGAATACACTAACTGTGCCATTAGGAACAAGACATAACATATTTTTCTTCATCCCTTGCTCCTACGCAGAGCTTCTAAGAATTTGTGATTTCCTTTGTAATGAGCACTAGATATGAAAGAGGACAAAGCTAACTGTCTTCTAGCTCTAATTCTGTCCTGCATGATTTTTTTTTTCAATTTTGGTGGAATACTAGTAAGTGCATAAAATATACTTGATACTGAATGTATGAATTTAGTGTGAAACTTCACAACTTCTGTTTCAGATATTTCAAATGTCAGTTATAATTGTATATTACCTGGTTAATTTGTGTGTGTGATTTATTTTCATTTATTTGTGAGTTTTTTATAATAAATTCTATTTTTATGACAGAGTAATAGGTGCATTATATGTTATAATATTTAAATTTGGTGTTCAGTTCCTGTAAGAATCTCCAGAGCAATAAATGTGAAAAGATGACTGTTTGTTATTCATATCAAGCTCTGTTGTTAATCTGAGTTGATGTTAATGCAGTAGCAAAGGGTTGAACATCAGGGAGAAATGACTTGTGATGAATATCAAGTTTTTCATTTCACCCAAATCTTGGACCTCCCCAGAAAGAAAAGAGGCTAATGGTTAACAAAATCACTAAAGGCCAATAATTTAATTAGCTATGCTTATGTAATAGAAACCAAATAGAAATGTTAAACAATAGGGATTTTAGGACTCTGCCCAGTTGTTAAGTACATTAAGGTACTAGAAATATGGTACACACACACACACACACACACACACACACAGAGGCCTTAACATGATCCATACTTTGCCTACTGTCTAATAGTTTCCTCCAAGATTGAAACATTTTATCCTGCAAGGACACTCCTTGAGCATTATATGAATTATATGAATGACTCAAAAGAGTGTCAGATATTCCCTGAAACTGATCAGATTCGCTAGGCCCTTCTCTGCCAGAGAAAGCAATAAAAGTTGAGAGTCCCTCTCAGAAGAGCAGACCCAAGCTGTAAAGATGACTCTGAGATGAGACCAGCTGCCTAGAAGAACCAGAAACCAGTGGAGATGTCTGGAAGATGTTAAGACCAACTGAGGCATCTGGGAAGGACACTCTCCAACCTGTTGAGCTGCCTGCAGGCTGTGCAGTGCCTCCACTTTCCCAGCTTTGTAAGCATTCACTAGGCCTTGGTGATGCAGCTGTCTTTGAGTCATTTCTACTCCTATAAGTAATTCCTCACCCATAATCCTGTAAGTAACCCCAATATAACTCATTGATTCAGGAAGCTGGTCTTTGGCACTATCTCTACATTGGTCTATTGTGGATTCCCTATCTGGGGTTCATGGACATGTGTATTGTGTCTCCCCAGGAAAGCTTTTGTCACACAATACAGTTGGCTCCCAAAGAGAAACATGACAGAACCAAAGTGAGTAGGGAGGGAGGGAGTGCATAGTCTTGGCTGTGGGTCAAGGCATGCTACTGAGACTGAGAAGCTTGTGGGCCAGGAATCTTCCACATAAAAAAATCTGATCAATTGTCATTTCCTGTATGATATATGTTAGTGTGCTTCTGTGGTATTTCAGCAGCTGCATGGTTTTTGCTATGGGTGATGAGATGTGCAACTATGACTGAGCTATCAGGATTAGGAGTTTCTGTCTATGGGAGGAATCCCAGCATGTTAGTCCTCATCTATGTGGTAATCGGGGGCATAACTGCTTAACGAGTGGGGTCCACCATGTGAGTATGGAGGTACCCTGAAAACAGTTAAAGATCTTGGAGATTGACACACAAAAATCAAGATTGTCAGCCATCAGAGGCAGAGATTGACTATCAACTGTTGTATGTAGTTTGAAATGCATCTGAGGCCGAGATCATGGCTGAGCACGAACTAATTTGTGAAGAGGAGCAATTGCAACAAGAAAGGGAGCTACTGCTACCATTCCCCATGTTAGCTTCTTGATTTGACAAGTAAGTTAGATATATGAAAGCACAAGAGAGAGATAGTAAAACTAATAGAAGACACCCATCAAGTCTGATCTTTAATAGAAAAATTTGTGATTCAACATACAGATTGAAGTCTGTACAATGGTCCAATACAAGAAACTAAGACAACCAGGAAACATTCAGCACTTGAACTTCTTAAATTAGGGAATACCTTTAAACAAGCAGTGAAAGAACCTGCATTGGCCTGACTTTTTGAGACTGTGGGACACGTGAGTAGATGGGATCATTCTGATTACTGTGGAGGCAGGAAAATTTCCCATCCCTCCTTAAAGCAAAGGCTGCATAACCTGAGACAGTGTCAGGGAAATCAATCTCTAATGGACTGGTTTATCAGAGCCATTAGAAACATTTGGTTATCTCTATCTGAAGTCCCCATAAATGTCTGGGACGGAAGGACCATAGAGGAAGGAAAGGAAGTATTGAGGGAACTAGGAATAAGGAAAGCAATGTTTGAATCCCAGTTCATTAGGCCATATAGAACTATGTTCACAGAAGTGTTAAAGAAAAGGTTGATTCAGGAGAGACCTTGAAGCTGGTACGTAGCTTTAGCAGCTTTGCTGAATCCTTTGGTGAGGCAAGATCTTTATAAAGTAGGGAAGGCTTTGATAGATCTCGATGACTTAGACCAGCATGGAGAATGTCTGTAAGGTAAAAGAACAAGCTAGAAGATATAAGAAAAAAGTAAAACAGGGAAAGAGTTCTGTCTGGATTACTCAAAGACAAATACAGTAAGATTTGTGTCAAGTTGGAGTTCCTAAGAAAAATACTGATAGAAAGCCAAAGTTAGTGCTAAGGGGTTTTTGGTCTGGTGAGGTGCATAATATACCTGACGATGTTACTGACAAAATCCTACAACATTTCTGTGCTTGTAAATGTGAAAAAGCTACAGGCATTCTGGGGACTCTTGGGATATTGGCAGATCTTCATTCCCCATCTTTCCTATGCTGTCCATCTTCTGTATAACTTCAGAAAGATTGCTATTTAGGATTGGGTCAGAAAAGCTCAGGTTGGTCCAGAGAAGCATTCAAGCAGGATAAACATCTTGCATTACAGACTGAACCTCAGTGTCCCTTCCTGTTAGAAGTCACAAGAAGTTCCTATAGGGTTTTGGTCTCAGTCATGGAAATGAGCAGAAGGTATGTACACAGTACTTTAAGAGGTTTATAAAACATCACAGCAGGTGGAATTCATAACTGGTCAGTGACTGTAAAAACAATGTATCTGATAAAGGACTGGATTGAAGGCCTCCTGGCCAAACTGCTTTCTGGAGTGGTACAGAACTAAACTCTACATGGTGGCATGCATACTTTCAGCAGTGAGATGAGATGTGGAGATGTGTGTAAGCCCCAGCACCAATGTCATGCATGCTGTCCTAGGACTAGTGTCCCTTAAAGCTGCTGAGCATCTCCCAATAATTGAACCATCAACTAAAGAGTTTAAATAAAAAAGGTACCCTAAGAGGGTGGAAAAGAACACTCCCAGAGGCCATAAGGTTATTGAATGAAAATTCCCATGGGTAGGCTACCTCCCTCTGAGTTCTTGCCCAGGGAAGTCCCTGAGGCCCCATAGATCATGAAGGCTATTGCTACTGCTGTTAGTTGCCCCGTATAACTAGACCATGAGACCCTATCCTGAAAATACCACACTTGCATGCTGTGTGTAGAAGACATGGAGAAACTAAGCTGAACTAGAAACTCCCACCTGCTGACTGGCTTTCGTAGAGCAGGCTGATGGTAGAGAACTGTCACCAACATTCCTGTTTGGCTAGGGACCCTATATGTTGAAATACCAACATGGTAAACAGGATGTGTCTGTTGTGCAATAATAGCTTGACTATTGTGGGTAAGATGAGCAGCCATCCAATTGGATTTAAGCCCACTCCTCAAAAAGGAGTTCAAGCTTGGTATGTAAGCCAGAACAAGAGCATATTGATATCATAGGTCCCAATGGGGAACAACTTCTTTGGTTTTACTAGATAGATGTTATGTGCCTGTCAAACTACCTTCTAAACATGTGTGTTTACACCCACAGATCACTCTTGTTATCAACCTCAACTCCATCACTGGCGAAGCTCCTGAAAACAAGTGACTGAACAGGCCATCTCCTGTGGCCAGGCAAGGCTTCCAGTGGTGAGACTGTGACACTATCCCAGCCGCAAAACCTCTGACTTATGGCCTATCTACACTCCTTGTAGACAGTGGAAAGACAGGACTCAATGCCAAGGAAGAGAACCCCTGTCTGAAACTGCAGGTCAGGGCAGGAACTAGAGACTGGATAATCCAGAAACAATTTCTAATAATGTCATGCTCTGCTCTGCTCATAGATCAGTACCTAACCCAGTCCTAACCAGTGAACCCCCTCCAGCAGCTGACAGGAGCATATGGAGAAGCCCAGGGCCAAATATCGTGCAGACACTGGGAAACCCCACAGAAGAGGGAGAGGAAGGATGGTGGAGACCAGAGGAATCCAGGACACCAGGAGAACCAGCCCCACATTGTTAACTAACACTTTTAGGGGCCCACAGAGACTGAAGCCATAGACACGGAGCCTATAGGGCTCCTTAATATATCTCATGGCTGTCTGGATTGGTGTCCTTGAAAAATTTCTACACACTGGAGTGGGAGTGTCTCTGATTCTTTTTACCTGCTCTTGAGAGCCTTTTGATCCTTGCCTGACTGCCTGGACCACCCTCAATGTAGGGATTGATGCCTGGCTTTGTTCTATCACACTATGCCATGCCCTGATTTTGCTGTTCTTTTCTGGGGAGAAGGGAAGAATGATTGTGGGTAGTGATGGGGGTAGATCTGGGGTGAAGGGGGGAATGTTGGGAGGGAAGAGACAAGGGAAGAGAGGGGTCTGGATGTATTCTATAAGATGTATGAGAGAAGAAATTAAAAGTAATAAAAAATGATAAAATCACTAACATTGTAAAAATATACAAATGACTGAGAAATATTTTTAAAACCTGCTCTAACCCTTACATTTGGTGAAATATAAATCAGAACCATGCTGTTTTTGTTTCATGGCCCCATTAATTTAATCAGGGTCATCTATGTGACCATTGAATTGGACTATCCATTATTATACGGTGGAGTCACCAGTAGGCATATGACTGGAAGCAAGGATTCTCTCTTTCTCAATATGAATAGCTGCCAAGAGCCATCACTGAAAACTTCTAGTCTGCTGTAGGGTTAACCAGCTCCAATAAAGGTATCTTAGAGAGGCAACACGTAGAGAGATTGGAATCCCAAATAATCCTTACTGCTATGGAGTCTGATAGTGGTGGCTCTGTCGTGCTTTTCTTGTTTATTATTATGGTATGAGTGTTCTATGGGAGTCTCTAACCCCTCACTTGGCAGCGTTACTGGCACACGTAACGACAGTACTGATTTTCTAAAAGGCAGTGCCACCCAGTTAAATTGGCGACTCTGTTGAAGCTCCGGAAAGAATAACTAATCTATGACATCAGATTAGGATGTTTCATCAAGATGCTTTGGAATAAGTAACCTAGGGAACTATATAAAGAAAATACATTCTTGGTTGCTGAAGACTTGGCCAGGGTTAGAGAAGAAAATCAAAGAAAACCTGGTTGCTAGGGCCCACAAGTTTCATCTATGAGAGACAGGCATAACTATAATAAATGAGTTCCAGGGCCCACTGCTAAGTCTGAACTTCCTTGACCACAATTAATTTGATATTTTCCTAGTTTTTACAATTATAAAATTGCTGATGAGTTTTTTTGTGCATGTCTTGGGGACATAGGGCTATATGGCAAGTAGACTGGACAGATTCTCCTTTACCTCAGAAAAACAAACAGTCCCATGACTTAAAGTTTTCTAGTTAATAACAAACTTGTTTCGTTGTGTTAACTAAGTAAGAATTGTGTTAAGTTAGGATACTATGATGCATACCTGCCAGCTACAATAGAAGCTGGCTGTAGAAATATTTGGCTTGCTTAAGCTCTGTTAATCTATAATAGAAACATTATTGTTTCTGAGAATAGATGTGTTCTGGGGGAAAGCATGTAGAAAACTGGGTGTTTATGCATAATCATGTGTGGGTATTGAAAACAACCTGTTTTTTAATTATGTAACTTGTAATCATTCACTGGGAAAAATAGGACTCATGATTATCATGTGATCTCTTCTTACATAGAGGGTATTGTTTAAAATGTATATAGTGTATATAGGTATGTGAGGAAAAAGTAGGCGAAAGGAAGCGTATAAGATGTATGTGTGATTGAGATGTGTCTATGTTAGAGACTTGCTTCTTCCGTAAGAAAGAAGCTTACAGAAGGAATCTTATGAGGTGTATGAGTGAGATGTGTGTATGTCGAAGCGTTGCTTCTTCCATAAGGAAGAAGAAGCTTAAAAGAGGAAGCTTATAAGATGTATGAGTGAGATGTGTGTATGTTGGAGCTTGGCTTCTTCTACAAGAAAAGGAAAGAAGGAAGCTTTCAAGATGTGTGGGTAAGTTGTGTGCTGGAGCTTTGCTTCTTCCATAAAGGATGAGGAAGCTTACAAGATGGGTGTGTGTATGTGTGTGTGAGAGAGATGTATATGTGTTGAAGATTTGCTTCTTCCACAAGTTGTGTGTATGTGTGTGTGTGTGTGTGTGTGTGTGTGAGAGAGAGAGAGAGAGAGAGAGAGAGAGAGATTTTATGGACAGAAGGGCAAAAGTTGGAATGGAGACAGAAGTTTAAAGGAAGAGAGAAGCATGAACAAAGAGCATGTGTGACCCATTCATGAGACATCTGTGTGTTTTCCCCCGTGACTGACTCCACACCTCTTCCTTGGAATCTTGACCTGCTGGACTTTGTTGATACACAGTATGTGTGTGCCCCCCCTTGCTTTCTCTCTATCAATTACATTAGTCATCTGACTCCACACTTCTCTTGGGACCCCTGACTTCAAACTGAAGCTGGTTTTCAGTAAATAGAAAATCATTAAACAGTGAAGAGCAGGGCCTCTTAAGTCCTTAGTCATTCAATGCCTGACTGTGTGTAGGCCCTATCATTGTATTGCTTTTAAGAACAATAAAAGCAACAGTCTCATAGCAACTTGACACCTATACCTTGCCTTATTGTGTTTTGGCTTTGTGCTCTTTGTATATACTCTATTTGTTAGTGGTGGGGTTTGGGGGTTTTTTGTTTGTTTGTCTGTTTTGTTTTATTTTAAAGATATTAACCTTAAGTAGTTTAGTGTGTCTGCTGTGACATTTCAAATAAAATATTTATGATGCACATATAAAGAAAAGAAATTCAAATCCATCTTCATGCACAGTATACCTTACAAAAGTTATATTAACTAACTCTTTTTGGTCTTCAATAAACTCAGAGCCAAATTCACATTTCAGTTCTAACAATTATTAGACATCTTTTTCTGCATCATTGATATCCAATATTCTCTGAACTCTTTCCTATATTAATTCACAGTTTCTGTACCCTAACCTCATTCAAATTTACATCTTACTATTTTTTTTCTAAACTACTATGAAAGATGCATATGTAGATCAGAGCTAGTGCTGACACATCATGAGTAATGTTTAGGTTCAATTACCACTACAGAAAAATAAATATATAAGCTATAATGAATCTTCATTGTACTTAAATGATATGTAAACACAGGCAAATGATTGTACCAACTTAAAAAGTTGGAGTTGCAAGTATAATTTTGCTACAAAATATAAAATTACTGTAAATAAGCATTTCAGTTTGTAGATTGTATAGTTATTGATCTATTCATATACTTTTATATTTATAGTCTCATTTTTATGTTACAGAAAGCAATTGTGATCTGAGTTCCACATCTAATGAATTAAGGATTTGGATTTCATTTGCTTACCTCCAAAAACAATATGTGGAATTTCTCACTGGCTATCACATTCAGAAAAAAATTCTTCATGATGTATTTGCTATCTCTCAATACCCACACACAAGTTTAAGTTAGAAATTCTGTTTTTAAGCTAAAAGGTTGAATAGATTTCAAAGGCAGCTATCTCTTGCCAGCACTGACCCTATCCATATAGATTTGCTAAATTAGCTAGCTTTCCTTTGCCTGAATGTTACCTCATTTGTTTTTCATTTTGTTTTTCTTGCATTTGGTTCCATTTTTTGTATTTACATCAATGTCATACAAATAGATTTAGAAATATGTTCCTTGGGCTCCAAGTTTATTTCTATATTTACCAAAATATCTTGAGGAAGAATGAGAAAGTTTAAAAAATAAATTCTCCCCCAAGTGCAGGCTATATCCTAATACCAATATAAAATGACAGTGTTCTTTCATTTTTTTGACATTTAAAGGACTATATTTCTTTGGGTGATCCCCTAAAGGCTTCCAGCCCTTGGTCACATGGGTCTTCAATCAGAAGATGTTGGCATATTGTTTTGACCAACAGAAGCAACACTAGGGTATACAGAATCAGGCTTCACAAAACTCATTCAGCCTCAAAGGCATAATAAATGGAGGTTATTTTTAATGTTCAATATTCTAAGAAATGTTTTCATCCTAGACTTACAGCACACAATTTTTTTTTCTCATTCTAATTTTTCTTCTGTCATATAATACATCCCATCACCCTTCTTCCCCTCCCTCCACTCCTTCCAACTCTCCCCGATCCTCCCAGCTTCACCCCTGCCGCTCCCCAAGAAAAAGCAGTCCTTCCAGGTTACTGCTCAAAAATAGCACAACATGGATGGAAAAGCCTTAGACACTATTTCCTACTTTTAGGTGGACTAGGCAATCTAGAAGAGGGAGAAGAATTCCTAGGGCAAGTAAAAGATTCAGACACACACCCACCTACTCTAGTCTGTATGAGTTCTTCAAAAGCATCAACCCAGGCAACCTCAAGACAGATTTGGGGGACCCAGCAGGTTCCATGTCTGCCACTTCAGAGTCTGTGAGGTGCTCTAATAGTGCTGTTCAGTTAGCTTTGTAGAGTTTGTTCTCCTGGTATCCCCAAGCCCTCTGATCCCATGCCCAGTTCCTCCTTCATCTCTTCCATAGGATTTCCAAACTCTGCACTTCGATTGGCTCTGATCCTCTACATCTGGTCCCATCAGCTGCTGAAGGAAGCTTCTCTGATGAAGATTGGGCTAGGCATCTATCTATGAGGGAAACAGGATAATCTTAGAAGGTCTTTCCTGGCTATCCAGTCTTTAGTTCATGACCTGCCCTGGTCATGGGTTCCCTCGTTTAGCATGGTGTACTGCCCTCCCTTCCATTATCCCAGTGTCTCCTGCAGGGAGGATAGGCCATAAATTGAAGTTTTTGTAGCTGAGATGATGTCCTAGTCCCACCACTGGGAGGCTTGCCTGGTTACAGGAGATGGCTTGCTTATACTCCCTGTTCCCCATTACTGGCGTCTTCACTAAGGTCTCCTTTATTGATACCAGTGAGTTTCCACAGCACTTGTCTCCCAATTTTCCCCTAAATGTTCTCCAATTCTGGTCATCTCTCCATATATTCTCTCCCTCCATCCATTGCCACTTCTTCTGGTCTCTTCTCTTCCTATTCCCACCGTTCCCTGTTCCACCTGCATCATCTGTTCTATTTTGCCTTTACCAGGGAGATCCCTGTGTCCCCAGTGGACTCCTTCTTGTTGCACAGTCTCTGGGTCTGTGAGTTGCAGGACCTTTGTCATTTGCTTAACATTTAATAAGCACATATAACTGAGTACATACCATGTTTGTCTTCTTGGGACTGGGTTACATCCTCACTCAGGATGATTTTTTTTCTAGTTCCATCCATTTGCCTGCAAAATTCATGTAGTCATTTTTTTAATAGCTGAGTAGTAAATATGCCACAATTTCTATATCTATTCTCCAGTTTGAGTGGCATCTAGGTTTACTGGGCTATTATGAACAAGGCTGCTAAAAACATAGTTTTTAAAACATTGCCGTATTGATTTCCATAGTGGCTGTACAAGTTTGCACTCTCATCAACAATGTAGAAGTGTTCACCTTGCCCCACATCCTCACCAGCATGAGCTGTCATTTGTGTTAATGATCTTATCCATTCTGACAGGTATAAGATAGAATCTCAAAGTACTTTTGACTTGCACTTCCCAGATGACTAAGGCTATTGAACATCTCTTTAAATGTTTCTCAGTCATTTGAGAATTCTTCGTATAGATTGCACTCCATTTTTGACTGGGTTATTTTTTTTTTCTTCATGTCTAATTTTTTGAGGTCTTCATATATTTTGGAAATTAGTTCTCTATCAGAAGTGGAGTTGGTGAAAATCTTTTCCCAATCTGTAAGCTGCAGTTTTGTCTCATTGACAGTGTCCTTCGCCTTACAGAAGCTTTTCAGTTTCATGAGGTCCCATTTACTAATTGTTGATCTTAGTGCCTGAGCTATAGGTGTTCTGCTCAGGAACTTGTTTCCTGTGCCAATGCATTAAAGGATATTTCCCTTTCTCTTCCCACAGAGTCAGTGTATCTGGTTTTATGTTGAAGTCATTGATCCATTTGGACTTCAGTTTTTTGCACATGATATATATGGATCTATTTGCGTTCTTCTACGTGCAGATATCCAATTAGACAAGCACCTGGCTTCTTTATTGAAAATCAGGTGTCCATAAGTGTGTGGATTTAATCTATCTCTTCCATTCAGTTCCATTGATTCACTTGTCTGTTTTTATGCCAATATCATGCAGTTCTTATTACTACAGCTCTGTAGTACAGCTTGAGATCAAGAATAGTAGTACCTCAAAGTTCTTTTATTTTTCAGGATTATTTTGGCTATCCTGAGCTTTTTGTTTTTCCATATGAAGCTGAGTATTGTCCTTTCAAAGTCTGTGAATAAATTTTATTGGGATTTTGGTAAGGATTGTGTTGAATCTGTATATTGCTTTTGGTAAGATGGCCATTTTACTATGTTGATCCTACAGATGCAGGAGCATGGAAAATCTTTCCATCTTTTGAGATCTTCAGTTTCCCTCTTCAAGGTATTAAAGATTTTTGTCATACAAGTCTTTCATTGTTTGGTTAGCATCACCCCAAGATACCTTATGTTATGTGTGGCTATTGTGAAGGGTGTTGTTTCTCCCATTTCTTTCTCAGTCCATTTGTCTTTTGTATATAGGAGAGCTACTGAAGTTTTTGAGTTGATCTTGTAGCCAGTCACTTCACTGAAGTTGTTTATCAGCTTTAGAAGTTCCCTGGTCAATTTTCTTGGGTCGCTTATATGTACTATCATATCATCTGCAAATAAGGATGCTTTGACTTCTTAATTTCCAATTCATGTTCTGTGAGCTCCTCCTGTTGTCTTATTGCTCTAGCTAGAACTCGATGTACTGTATTGAACAGGTAATGAGAGAGGGGAAAACCTTGACTTGTTCCTGATTTTAGTGGATTTGCTTTGAGTTTCTCTTCATTTAATTTGATATTGGCTGCAGTCTTGCTATAAATTGCCTTCATTATATTTAGAAATATCCCTTGTATCCCCAATCTCTCCAATACTTTTATTAGGAAGGGGTACTGGATTTTGTCAAAAGTTTTCTTGGCATCTAGTAGGATGACCATGTGTATATTTTTTTGTTTCAGTTTGTGGACACATTGACTGATTTTCATATGTTGAGCCATCCCTGTGTCTCTAGGATGAAGCCTACTTGATCATGGTGGATGATCTTTTTGATGTGTTCTTGAATTGGGTTTGAAAGTATTCTTTGCATCTATCTTCATGAGGGAAATTGGTATGTAATTAATTCTTTGTTGAATTTTTGTGTGGTTTAGTATCAGTATGACTGTGGTCTCATAGAATGAATTTGGCAGTGTTCCTTCTGCTTCTATTTTGTGGAATAACTTGAGGAATACTGGTATTAATTCTTCTTTGAATGTCTGATAGAAATCTATGCTAAAACCATCTGACCCTGGGCTGTTTTTGGTTGGAACATTTGAATGACCTTTTTTATTTCCTTGGGGGATATAGGTCTCTTTTATGACCTAATGATTCTTCGGATTTCCTCTGTAGTTATGTCCCTCTTTTTCTTTGATTTTATTGATTTGGATATTCCATCTTCATCTTTTAATTAATTAGGCTAGGGGTTTATCTAGTTTTTTCATTTTCTCAAAGAACCAACTCTTTGTTTCATTGATTCTTTGAATTTTTCTTCTTTCATCTATTTTATTGATTTCAGCCCTCAGTTTGATTATTTCTTGCCATCTATATCTCTTAGGTGTCCTTGCTTCTTTTTGTTCTAGGGCTTTTAGATGTGCTATTAATTTGCTAGTATGTAATCTCTCCAGTGTTTTCTGATAGATATTTTGTGGTATGGGTTTTCCTCTTAGCACTGCTTTTATTGTGTTGCATAAGTTTGGGTATGGTGTGGATTTATTTTCATTGAATTCTAGAAAGTATTTAAGTCCTTTCTTTATTTCTATCTGGATCCAATCATAATTCAGTAGACAGTTGTTCAGTTTCCATGAATTTGTAGGCCTTCAGTTGTTGCTGTTGTTTTTGAAGTCCAGCTTTAATTCATGATGGTCTGATAGAATTCAAGGGGTTATCAATTTTCTTATATTTATTGAGGCTTGTTTTATGGCTAAGAACGTGGCCAATTTTGTAGAAGGTTCCATGAGGGGGTGAGAAAAAGTTATATTCTTTTGTATGTGTGTAAATTGTTCTGTAAATATGTGTTATGTCCATTTGGTTTATAACATCTGTTAGTTCTAGTACTTCTCTCTTTAGTTTTGTCTGAATGTCCTACCTATCAGTTGGTGAGAGTAGGGTATCAGTGTGTAAGTCAAGATGTGTTTTTAGCTTTAGTAATGTTTCTTTTAAAACATGGTGCCCATTGTTAGGGTCATGAATGTTAAGAATTAAATGTCATGTTGGTGGATTTTTCCATTGATGAGTATGAATTTTTCTTTCCCATCTCTTTTGATAATTTAGTTTGAAGTCTATTTTGATGGATATTAGAATGGCCATACCAGCTTGTTTTTTTAGATCCATTTGCTTGGTAAATCTTTTCCCAACCCTTTACTCTGAGGTAATGTTTAGCTTTGAGGTTGAGGTATGTTTCTTGTATGCAGCAGAAGGATGGATCTTGTTTTCATATCCATTCTGTTAGTCTGTGTCTTTTTATTGGGGAATTGAGTACATTGATGTTGAGAGATATTAGTAGGTCCTGTTATTTTGTAATTGTTGTTGGTTGTCAGGTGTGTGTGTGTGCATGCATGTGTGTGTGTTTGTATGTATGTGTGTGTGTGTGTCTCCCTTTTATTGATTATGATGTGTCGTTGTACACCTACTGTGGCAGCTCAGCAAGGACAACAAGGAGGCATATTCATTAGTGCAAACTCTGCCAGACCTCAGCAGAGGGAACCACTATCCTGGCTAGTACCATACTTGACAGTAGAACCCTTAGCATCCCAACTCAGGTGATTTTATTGATATAGATTTCATCAGGTGTTCTACTGATAGCACATGCAGATCATTAGCGATCAAATATCTCCCACAGAAATCCAACACTTGCAAACAATACAAAATGCCAAAACCTAGGGAGCTCCTCACCCAACAGTGAATAAAACAATTACTTTATACATAACTAAAACCAAACTTCTACATCAATGTTGATATGTGATTGCTTATTTCTTGTGTTTTCCTGAGTGTAGTTAATCTCCTTGTGTTGAAGTTTTCCTTCTAATACCTTCTGTAGGGCAGGATTTGTAGATAGATATCATTTGGATGTGGATTTATCATCAAATATTATGTTTCTTCCATCTATGGGAATTGAAAGTGTTGCTGGGTAGAGTAGTCTGGGCTGTCATCTGTGTTCCCTTAGAGTTTGAAGTACTTCTGTCCAGGATCATCTAGCTTTTAGGGTCTTAATGAAAAGTCGCATGTAATTCTAGTAGCTTTACCTTTGTATGTTACTTGTTTTTTTTCTTGCATCTTTTAGTATTCTTTCTCTGTTAGTGTTTTGGTTATTAGATGTTGAGGGGAGGGTT
The DNA here is from genome assembly GCA_026225945.1 of Cricetomys ansorgei. Lineage (NCBI taxonomy): Eukaryota > Metazoa > Chordata > Mammalia > Rodentia > Nesomyidae > Cricetomys > Cricetomys ansorgei. The sequence continues at coordinate 231,173 of JAMJFZ010000726.1, read as the reverse complement.
TTTTCTGGTCTAGCTTATTTAGTGTTCTATAAGCTTCTTGTACCTTTATTGGCATCTCTTTCTTTAGGTTTAGAATTTTTTCTTCAGTGATTTTGTTGGGTCTTTGTGCTGGAAATATTCTCTTTTTGCTATTCTTATTATTCTTTGGTTTGTTCTTTTCATAGTGTTCCAGATTTCCTGGATGTTGACGTCAGGGATTTTTTGGATTTAGTATTTTGCTTTATTCACCTATCTACTCATTTACAGTATCTTCAGCTCCTGAGATTCTCTCTTCCATCTCCTGTATTTTGTTGCTGTATCTTGCCTTTGTATTTTCTGATCACTTTTCTAGGTTTTTCATTTCCAATTTCCCTTGGTTTGTGTTGTCTTTATGGCTTCTACTTCCATTTTCTGGTCTTGAACATTTTTATTTGTTTCTTTCAGTTGTTTGTTTTCCTTGGCTTTCTTTCAGGGATTTATTCATTTCTTATAATTGTTTGCTTGTGTTTTCCTGTGTTTCTTTGATGAGTTTACTCAATTCTTCCAATTGTTTGTTTATCTTTCCATTGATTTCCTTAAGGGATTCATTCATTTCCTTTTTAAAAACCTCTATTATCTTCATAAAGTTGCATGTAAGATCTTTTTCCTCGGCTTTGCCTGTGTCAGAGTGTTCAGCTTTTTGTAGAAGAGTAGGCCCTGGTGGTGCCATATTGCCAGGTTGTTGTTGATTGTGTTCTTACACTGTTGTTTAAGCATGCATGCTTGGGTGGCTATAGGTTTAGGTGCCAATTCCTGAGTTTTTCTTTATTGGATGAGAGTTTAGTTCCTTGACTTCTATTTCTTCTCTTGTCTTCTGACCAGTGTGGCTTGGGGTAGGGCTGGGGATTTCACTGGAGTTAGTGGGTGGGGCTTGGGAGGGCTCTCAGTTCTGCAGTGAGTTCTAGAGGCCAGCTTGGTTTCTGTTCCAAGAGGGAGCTTCTACTTGAGTTAGGCAGTGGGACAAGGAGGCAACAAGGAGGGGAGGGAGGGTTGGAGAGAGGGAGTGAGAGTGCCAAGAGCTTAGAAGGATTCTATTGACCACTGGGTAGCCTACCTAGAGTTGTGGCAGCTGGGGTGGCCATTGGTCCAGGCAGGTAGTATCTGCAGGAGCTGGGGATGGGGCAATGTGGCAACACAGAGGATAGGGGGGACTGGAGAGTGCAGTGTGCATTTTTCACTGGATAGCATCCCTTTTTACAACTCACAGTGCTGTAAGCATACATTCCCAGAGGAGTCATTGAGTTTCTGATGTCAAATGTACCAAGGCTGTTAATTCTTATTGTCAGCAGAAAATGTGCTGGCTCCTTGGTGAGTTCTTAGACTCGACTGTGAAGAGCCCATCTAGAAAGATTTGGGGGATGGATCAAAGAGTGATAAATAACTAACAAAATAAGTAAATACTTATGTCTTAGTCAGTGTCCTATTAGTGTGAAGAGACACCATGATCAAGGCAACTCTTATAAAGGAAAACATTTAATTGAGGGCATGATTACAATTTCAGAAGCGTAGTCCATTATCATCATGGTGGAGAGCATGGCAGTGCATAGGCAGCAGGCATGATGCTGGAACAGTAGCTGAGAGGATATTGGAGAACATTTAAACATATCTCCAAAACCTGTATTTCCGTATGTATGCACCCATGTATTTTTAAGGTAATCATCGTGCTGGCAGTCTGGAATGCTGGCAGGACTTGTGATTTCTATAGCTGCAAAGGCCTGCTTTATAAACATAAATTGTGCTGCTTTCTGTTAAAGGGCTGCTTTCTATACCTGCCCAAAGTTGTGAACAGTAATTGAAGCTGTACTCTGAGATTTACATTTTAAAAGTAAAGTTTATATGGAGGGAGTCTTGTGGCATTCACTCTAACCTAAAGCAGCAATTGGAGTGAATTACTCCATTTGGCTTTGAGCTCTCCCATCATAATAGTACATATCTCTGCTGAAGGGTTGTGGATGAGTCAAGCTGTGAGATTTCTTTTATCATGCAAATAGACTTTTGGATAAGTAAAGAGGAGCTTTAATTTAATAAAAGTCTAGAGGACAAGACAGTTGGTGATGGCAGTTGAAGATGTTGCTTGCCATTCCCTCTGCTGAGGTATGGCAGGCTTGTAACTATGAAAATGTCTCCTTGTTTTTATCAAACCCTTACTGGATTAATTGCATGCAACAGAGCTACTGATCTGCTGTAGGTAGAAGGCAGAGCCTGGACCTGGCATGAGCTTTTGAATCCACAAAGCCCATCCAATTGACATACTTTCTCCAATGTGACTGTATCTCCTAATACATCTAGTCCTATCAAAGAGTTCCACTAACTGGCAACTAAGCATTTAAATATATGAGCCCATGGGGGCCATTTATATTCAAACCACCACAACCTATAGAACAAAAGCCAGGAAAATCAGTATCAGAAAGTCAGACCTAAAAGGAATTAAACTTCCTAATTATGAGACTGAGTAAGCAGTCTTAGAAAATTTCCACAAAATTCAAAGCCACAGGCTTTCATGCAGGCCAATCATATTATATCATATTATATCATATTATGATTAGAGAAAAAAAGGTACCTCACTGATTTAAAAAATATATTTTTTTATCCTTATGAAAATGGAAGTTTCATGGTATAATTAGCATTTTACCCAAAGTACTACTGTAGAGTTATAAATCATTGTAATAGTGCATTAAAGCCACTTGAGCTTTAAATGAATAGTTTTATTCCAATGGAGAAAGGACTTGATAATGCAGAGAAATTGAGATCTGCATCACAAATATCTCCAGAAAAGAGCAAGATTCAGCATACAACATTAGCTAGGTACTGGCCAAAGACATATCAAGAATATGAGAAACACAAAACTGAAAACCCAATTCCTGTTGTAGGATAAATTATAATCAAATTTCATTATAATTAAAATGTTCATTTCTGTTTAATATCTTGATTTCAGCATTCTGAGCTTATTAATTCTGATATTCATTTCTCTCTATAGTAGAAATGTTAATTTCTGTGTAAAATGCTCATCATCTCTGACAAAAATTAAACAGAAAGAATGGAAAGTAAAGGCTTCTTGTTGTGACAAACTGTTTTCCAAAATGAGAATCAAATCCCATGTTCCAACCTCATAATGGAATGACATGTAATGTTTATACTAATTTTCAAAGGGTTGAAGTATGAGAAATCTTATGTCACAGGAAGCTTTCTCTGGGCTGATTCACAAAGAATATGCTACAAAAAAGACAAAAGCTCAAAAAAATGAAATGAAGTAATAAATGAACAGTGTTATATTATGGAAAACATTATCACCATGAAAATGAAAATTTGTGATGAGAATCCAATATTGCATCAAATTTAATAAAGTCAGAAATCACCTCAACTTAACAACAAAGAAGTCACATGCATGATGAATTAAATATAAATATGTAGATATAGATATAGAAATTGCTGTTTAGCTACTTAGGACAATAACTTGCAGGAAGATATGAAACTTACATTCCAAATTTGTTATTGACATTAATAATGAAAGACAGCATAGAGAACATGACATTTACATAGTTCCATTGGTAGAGAAGTTGCTCAATGCTTACTGAGCACACACTAACAAAGGTATAAAGATTAGTATGATTTTGTTAGTAGCAAATAGTTCATGTATGAAGGGTAGAATCCCCTGAACATTTCCTCTGTCCATGCCTGACAGTTGACTAGTCCATTTTTTCATAGATCCAGACATCCACACTACTGTGAGTGTCCTTTGTGATTATATTGGCTGTGTCTTGACCAGGATAGACTCAGGGAAAGGAGGAGACATTTCCTTCTAGAGTCTACCATGTAAAGACACCACCAGGCTCCTATGAATAGCTTTAAACTAGTGGTCACACAGATGGCCTGGCTAAACTAAATGAATTAAAAACAAAACCAAAAGCCATGAATCTGAGAAAGGGACTGGCAGTGATGGCAGAAGGCCGACAGGGAGACAGGGATGGTTGGGACATAACAGACAGTGGGATAGTAAGCAGAATATATATTATATACGTGTATGGAATGCCAAATAACAAAAGTAATACAACAGGCTAGTATAATTTACAGATAAGTAGGACTTCCTGTTCACTAGAATAATGACATCAGAGAATATTGCACCATCCTTGTGCATGCTATTAATTTCTCTTGTAGAGATTAGGTAAAAATCACATTATGTTAATTTTCTGACTTTCAAAGTACCCCACGATGGAAAAATTCCATTGTTTGTCTAAACAGGACACAATAACATAATCCTCATTTGACTACAGACTGATGAATTCTCCAGGGATAGAGCTATTTGAACTAACCTGGTAGCAGTTGAGACATTTTAGTCTGCCTTCTCCATAGGCACTTCATCCAATCCCAATGTTCAACTGCCGACTGCACGCAGATGGTAGCCAAGTATGTGCTCTAGACCTTAGCTTTGTACTTCCTCAAGGTTGCATGAGTGTCATGTCTAAATATATAGACCTCTCTTAAGCTAGAGATATCTCAAGTTCTGCCACTTAAAGCAAGACTCATCCCATGCCTCCTGACCCTGTGTCTCCCTCTGACTTCACTCTCAAGAGAACCCAAAGCAGTATATCTGGCAGCCAAACTCATAACCTTGCCCTTGGCTCAGCCTCCCTGAGCTTCCTACACCATCATCTAGTAAGCCCTACATGCTTCTGACTTAAATATTTCTCAGAAACATCCTCCACAATGTGTCCCTAGAACCATTTAATCAGCTCTGCCATTTCCAGGGCTCCTTACTAGCCTCTGTTTCCCAACAAAATAGCTCCAGAGAGTCTCTGCTTCATTTTCCCTGCTGTTCTAAATGTCTCTGCCGTAAATAAGGTGGTTTCGGTTATATCTGAGCCCTTACCACATCCCAGACTTGTGATCTGTCCCTGCTTTTTCTCTTTCCATCCCTTAGCCCTTTCAGTGACCACTGCTTTAGGTTTTATGTTTTTTTTATTTTTAATAGTGTTCATGTTCTTTGTATTCATCCTTGCTTTCTATAACTTTGAACATTTGCAATCATCTCTCCTCTCAGATTGGTTTTTATGACCCACAGACATAAATAGACACCCCAAGGTGCCTGAAGCATCATGTTGTCATATCAGAGTCAAACCAAGAATCTCACCAGTGAACAAGCTATACCAATAATCACAAATACTTGGGCAGCCAGGATACTCCAGGGAAATAAGAGGCATGTTGCTGTGAAGGTGGTTACTGGGTCTTTCGTTTCTGTCACAGATAAGTGTTCTGTGGTGGATAGACGCTGAAGTACTACTTGCTACTAGACATGCTTTGTTTCTGAGATATGTATCACTGTTTATTGACATTAATTTAAGAAATGTTTATTATTCATAAATGTTAAATAGGAATACCTGTTAACAATAGCCCAAAGGCAAAAATGTTCTACAAATATCATTTAATGTCTTTACTGGGAAGCCTGGTTATCATGTTTGCATAGTTACCTCAGTTTTCTATTGACTTTTCTTTCCCCCAAGGGTGTACCCCAAATCCTATCCTCCTGATACTAAATAAATAGCATGAAACAAAATAGTTGTTCTAATAAGCAAGTTGTTCTAATCCCACCCACACAATCCTGACATGATATTCCAATAAGGACACCTGAACTTTTCTCACAAATATTTTGATGTGACTATATTTACAGACATGTTCCCTATAAATATGGAGGAAATGGGGTACAGAGAAAGTGGTGTTCCTGTTCCCCCATTTCTAACACTCATTAAATGCTGATAAACTGAAAGTAGATTACAATACCATTAATGAAAGTGTGTTCTGCACATTTGGCCACATGGTGCCATGAAGAGCATCAAACTTCAAAGTCTCTAATCCCAAAGGTGGTGTTAGAATCTCTCCCAGTCCTATCAGGCATAATCATTCTATAAGATACACTTGACTTTGAGTGCTTACCTTTTGTATATTATCTCTTCATTTATAATAGATAATACTTCTTACATATGAAATTATTCAAATCTTCTTCTTAATTATTTTCCAAGTTACGTATATCTTAAACATTCTCCATTTCATTTAGAATTAGAAGCTTAAAAAAAATCTTTTAAAAATAGGTATGGGTGTGTGTGCATGTACATGACACAGTGTGTGCATGTGTAGACCTGGGGGACAACTTTTATGAGTCAGTTCTTGCTTTCTAGCATGTGAGTTTTAGGATTGCAATTTAGGTGAGTAGGCTTGGAAGAAAGCCTTCATACCTAAAAAGCCATCTTTGCATCCCAGAAGCTTTCAGCCATAGATTTTATTTAAAAAAAAAAAATCCTGTTGTAGTGTTTTTAACTTCTATAGACTTTATAGTAATATACTCCTTTAAGTTTCCAGTATTACTCTTCATGCCTTCTTGTATGTGTGTGAGTAGGGGCCAGAGGTCAATAGTGTCTTACACTAATGCCCTATATCTTACACTTTAAGGCAGAATACCTCAGTGTGAACCGGAGCTCGCCCACTGGGTAAGCCCCGAGACTCCCTGTCTCTGTCCCCACCCATCACGCTGCTGAGTTATAGCCTCCTGTTGATGTGCCCAGCTTTTCCTGGGGAGCTGAAGTCAGGTTCTGTGCTTACATGGCTATGCTCTACTGACTAAATCATTTCCCCCAGATCATATGCCTTCTTTTAGGGTTAGTATGGAGGTAAGATAACGGTAGTTACAATTTGATTAGTCTTTTAAAAACAAGTTTTACTTCTCTTATTGTAGCATTGCAGTTGACTGAATTTTATCTTTCTAATTTCTTTATATATACTTAGTTTTAAATTTCATTTGTTATTTTTCTAATTTCTTGAATAGATGTTGGTGACACCAATTTTTAGTTTTTTTTTTCCCAAATATAATTAAGAGGATAGATTTTTTTTCCAAGTTCAACTTAAGCCAAATGCCACAAATATTAAGATGACACATGGTCATGGTCATTTGGTTCTGAATATGTTTTATTTGTTGTTCCAATTTTCTTGAGTTGTTTAAGGATAAGATAAATAATTTTTAAATATTGGTTAATTTCTATCCATTATTTCATGTCCATTCTGCCTGTTTCTGTATAATTACATATACTATATACTTTATTTATTAATTCATAATATACTTTCTTCTATGAAAGTTACATATATTAATATATCCACCACTACCTCCCTCCAGCTCCTCCTAGTGTCACACTGTGATGCCCCCTCTCCAAATTCATGTGCTCAATATATTTTATGTTTTTTATTAACAATCTGCTAAATCTAATTAGTACTGCACATATGGCTACTCATATGGCTACTCAAAACTTTTAATGTTTTCAAATCTGCTTATTTGCTTTATGGTCCTAAATACTATTGGCTTTGTTAAAAAAAAAAAATCCATGAGAACCTAAACAAAGCATGTGTTCTAACTGCTGGATAGCCTGTTTTATATGTGAGCGTAATGTCAATATGTTGAGCAATTTGTATCCTACCTCCTTAATTTATCACTTTGTGAAACAAGTTTAAGTTTGAAATTTTCTTTTATTTTGTTGAATTGTGGTTTTACTTCATATTTTTTGAGTTATTCAACTAGATTTATTTTAACTACAAATTGTCAGGTTGAGAGAGTAACTCAGTGGTGGAGTAAGGACTTGCTTAGCTTCTATAATCTCCTGAGTTCTATCCCCAGCATCACACACACACACACACACACACACACTCACAAACATGAATGTTCATTCACACATGCATATGCATATATAGTCTGTTCAGTTCATTTTTGTTGTTTGTAGATATATTCATTGGGGCTGGTCTGTTGAAAAGCCATTACTTTCTCCATTATATCCAGTAGTGGCTTTCTGTGATGGTTCCCATTTACTGTAAAGAGAAGCTTCTTTGATTTGGGGTGATGGCTACACTTATCAGTGAGTATAAGAATAAGATTTAGAATTTAGTAAGGCATTATACTGGCCTAGCAAAGTGATAGTGGTAGACTCTTTTCTAAAGTCCAGGACCTCACTAGCCCCATGAGGCTAGCTGGCTTTCTTGTATTAGGCATAATTCCATCCTGTTGACTGGACCTTAAGTTCAATTGAAATGGCTGTTGCTTACCACAACATGTGAGGGCCACTGATTGTTCCTTTATAGATATCTTGCCATCCTGGTCATCCCGATCATGATTCATATGTGCTGCAGCTGAGTAGGATTATTTAATTGCTTCCTTCCCTTGGCAGTTTGGACAGTATTTTTTTTTTTTTGAACCATTAACTTTAGACTACAGGGAAGAGGCTTCCAGGTCAGACTCAGTGTGAATCATCTGACTTCTATATCCTTATGTGTGTATCTTCAGTAGTAGAGACCCACCCTAAGCCCCTGAGAGGCAAACAAGGGCTACATCAATCCACTTAGTGTTTGTGAAGTCTCTTGGCCTCCCCTGACCCACCTTTTGAAAGGAGGTATCTCATGTCTAGTAATTAGATATTTTTTAATCTCTTTCTTGTGAAGAGCATTGTTATCTTAAGAAGCTTAACTTCCTTTAGTGTGTGTGTGTGTGTGTGTGTGTGTGTGTATGCATACACTTTGATTTTGTATGATCTAGATAAATAAAATTTGATTCCTTGAGGCTTTACCAAACAATGTTATTTGTCTATTCTGTATTGACCTCCCTCCCCCTCACACAGTGGGACCCTCTCACCACTATTCTGTTTCCTACTTCATATCACCTATATCCTGCTATTACCCTCCCAGCCTTCATCTACCCATGGTCCCTTTATAATTTCCTGTTTCTGTGTTTACTCTATGTTATATACTCAATTCTGATGATTTAGACCTAGGAACCGCAGATGAGAGAAAATATGTCATGTTTGTCTTTCTGAGTCTGGGTTACATCACTAATATGATCTTTCCTAGGTCCACCATAATCTGATGTTTTCATATTTTTATAGCTGACATAGTATTCCATTGCACAAATGCACCACAATTCCATTATTCATTCATCTACTGGAGGATATTTAAGTTGTTTTCATTTCCCAGCTATTGTGAGTAGGACAGCTATGAACTGATTAAATGTCTGTGAAGGGGAATGTTGAGCCCATTGGGTATATGCCCAACAGTGGTATAGGTGAGTCATATGCTCGATTTATTTTTAGTTTTTCAAGGATTCTCTGTACTGACTCCCATAATGGCTCCGCCAGTTTTCGTCTTACCAAGAGTGAAAGAGGGTTTCTACTTCTCCACAATCTCACCATCACTTGTCAATTGTTTTATTGGTCTCAATCATTCTGACTAGAGTGAGCTTAACTCTCGAGTTTTTCTTTTTTTAATTTGCTTTTCCCTAATTGCTAACAATGATAAACACTTTTTGAGATATTCCTTTGCTTTTGTTTTTATTATCTCTTCTACTGAGAACTTTCTGTTAGACCCCTAGCCCATTTTTAGTTGGATTATTTGTTTTCTTGATTATTAGTTTAATATATATACCAGTATTCTTTATATACCCTGGATATTAATCTTCTGTCGGATATATATCTATCACTCTGCACAAAAATTATATCCAAGTGGGTGAAGACCTCAGTTTGAGACTTGAAACACTAAAGCTACTAGATGAAAACAGAGGTGGTACCCTACCAGATATAGTTATAGGAAAGGACTTTCTGAGCAGAACTCAATTGCTAAGGAATGAAGACCAACAAGTAACAATTGGGATCTCATTAAACTAAAAAGCTTCTGTACAACTAAGGAAATATCAATTGGATGAAATAGAAACCCACAAAAAAAGCAAGAGAATCTTTGCCAGTTATAAATTTGACAGATTATCAATGTCCAGTGTACAGTTCTTTGTATGATAGCTTATCATTGAGTAAATGTCAGTCTTTACCCCGCATCATACTTCTTTCCTTAATATTGATGTAACTTAACATGATAGAAAAATTTTATTCAATTTCTTGAATAACTTTTTCATCTTTCATTTTTAACCTTTATGAGCTCCTCTATTTAAAATATCTGCAGTGAAGAGCATAAAATCATATTTGCATTTTCATACAGAGTAATGGTTTTTTAATTTGTTTACATGTAAAATCTAACTAGGCCAAAATATAATATTCTTACCACTTGCTTTCAATTTGTCCCAATTTATCTGTCACTTAGTAGATATATGGTTTGGAATGTTTGACCTCTTTGCCAAATGCTCCAGGGAAAGGCTGTGGGAATTATAAACCAACTCTTGCATTCTCTCATCTGGAAGCAGCATGTCACTTCTCATTATGTGTCACTGGCAAAGAGAGTCACACAGCCTAAAGGGAGCCATGACAAGCAGTCCTGTTTCTCCATGGGGGAGATGAATCAGGTACATCATGCAACCCTTGTAATATTTTACAGTCTACATAAAACAGCAAAATATATGTATTCCATTGAGTTCCTTTGGCAGTGTTAAAATTTGATTAATAAGTAGATGGAATGTATTTCAAACATGTTATCAAAAACAATTATTTTTCCAGAATATATGAAAACATCCCTTGTATCACTTATAGAAGAATCAGTACTGAAATAGATGTCAAAATGTTTACACTTTCTGCTTGTGCCAGTCTTGAAAAACTATGCTTTTCTTGAAATTTCTACATTCTGATGAAACTTAGAACATTGTCATCACAGACCTCCAATAGTCATTAACTCATAGACGTTTATTCCCATCATGTGTCTGCTCAAAAGTTACATAAGAGCTGCTAAAAATGAGAACTAAATCAAATATTCTAGCAGAGCAATAAGTCTAGAAACTTAAAATGTAACAATATAAGTGCTGGGGAGAAGACTCCTTGCTTAAGTGCTTGTCCTACCTCTGGGAGGTCAGGATCTGATCCCCACAACATGTGCAATTGCAAGGTAGGTGCAGTGGCACACCTGCAGTTCCTACTCCAGAGGGCAAAGACAGGAGGTCTCCAGAACAAGCTGGCTAGGAAGACTAGCTACATCTACAGCCTCTGGGTCTGATCAAGAGACGCCCCTCCTCAGTGAACATAACTGAAGTTCAATCAGGGATGACTTTAGATATCAACATGAAGTGTCCACATAAATTCAAACATATGCATGTGCACCCACAGGCATGTAAGAACATGTGAACACATTGAAAACCACACGTACACACAAATGGAAAAAAGAAAAAATATATAAAATAGTTATTATTGTAAAACTTTCAAATTATATCAACAAAGGTTTCTAATTAACGTTGATCTAATTTTTCATGAAAGATATCTAATCTGTTAAAGAACTGTTTTTGCTTTACATAGGTGAAGTTTGGGTAAAATAGTTTTTATATATTCCATGAAATGGCATTACTCTAAGTTTTAAATTCATCTACTCTGTTTTTCAGTCCTTGTGCTTCCAAACATGAGGAAATTAGAGCAGCAGAAAAAAAAAAAAAAATAGCAGGAGGCAAACCGGTGTTTACCGAGATAAAAGTCTCTCTGACACGGCTGTTTTAGAGAGGAGACTCACAGCAACACTTAGAGGAGACCATCTATGCTGAAAATGTGCGTGCATTAGAACACAATCCTGCACGCAGCTTTGTGCATGCATCTGCTGTGTGAGTGTATACAGAAAACAACTTCACAGGACCAATTACCAGAAAAACTGGGGGATACAAGGATAAAACTCACGTTATTAGTATTATTTAAATGTTTTACAGTGTTATTTCGAAGTCTTATCTGTGGGCCGCTGAGGAAGCCGTGAGTCACGTGAAGCCCAGGGTGAGTGTGTGTTGTTGAGATGAGCAGCACGTCAAGGATCCACGGGGAAATGCCAACATCCCCTTGGCTGTGTGTGAGTGTTAGCAGTGTATGCAGACTATCCCACCACAGCTCTCTCTAAAACCACCTACAGTTCTAGGAGGTATTTACAGCCTGAGGATTTCCAAGAGATTAGCCAAACTTGTGTCCTTGACCCAGCTAAATACCATAAGCCCCGCCCCTTGTTCCTCTGTATGTATTGACTCCGCCTCCTTGTTAGCTGTGTGCAGTAACCTGGCTTCTCTGTTCAACTGTGTATAGTAAAGGCTTTGAGCTTCCAGGATGCTGTGGTTTCTCCAATGAGGAACCCAGTCTGCCTGATGCCAGATTTGGGGTGTGTTCATGTGTCCACTTGTCTGTCTTTTCTTCATACTTTCACTGCTCCAGTCGGATCTGTCACTGGAACCATGCTGGATATAACATTTGTGCATGTGTAATAATATGCCAAATAAAATATTGGATGAGTTTCATTCGATAGAATTGAGCTGCTTTGTGCTTATAGAGTAAGTGTTAAAAGTGACTTTCTTTGACTTTTCAGAATAATTCATGTGTATAATCACGAGTCAGGCACCAGAAAGGCAAAAGATAGAAAGCTTGCCCTGTTTTTCATCTTTCTCAGAGCACCCCACCCAACACAACTCATCTGAGACAAATTATTCCAGATTATTACTATTTAAGTTTTTAAAAATTCTTTGACAAATTACTACTTACTTGGATTATATTTTGGTCATTTTTTTACCCCAATTCCATGAGCCCTTTCTTTTGCCCCAGAATATTCACCTCCCCCTTCCATGTCCTTTTGCTGTTTTCTTTTTCATTTTTATTATTATCTTGTTGCAATTCACTGAGTTTAATTAGGAACACTTTTTCAACTTTGGTAAAATCTTTGATATTTCACCAAAAAATGTAAGAATATTTATACTGCATTGACTTGATTGCTTTTCTCTTTTAAAAAAAAAAGTACAGTTAAAACTCAGAAATACTTTAATAGTATCCTAAGCCATTATGATGTCATATCTATGTCTTCGCCACATGATCAGCTACGGACAGCATCAGTCAGCCTTCTGTTCCTAATGTGAAAACATGGGCTTCCTCCCCGACTTCTCATCGGCACTGGTTTTCTGCAGATATTTTCATATTTTCTCAGTGAAGTTTATGGACATTTTCCTCTTCCACCAAGCCCTCTCAAGCTTTGTTTAAATGCCAATTCTTAAAAGTTTAAAGAAACAGAACACACTGTTATAACGGCTGTATAGTTATCAATTTTATTGCCCTTCAACGTATGAAGCTTAAATTCTCCCTTTCCCTTTCCAATGCTGTGAGTGCGAGACACCAACTGACCAGGTTCCCACTTAAAATGTTGAGTTAATTATTCTGTTTCTGCATCATCGGTGACTTCTGACTAATTATAGTGTGCTTTGGGTTTGAGATGAGGCTTTGGGCTTGCTATTTGTTTTTCTCTAGAAGTGTGTTTTCTTTTTATTTCCTGTCTATTTAGTCATATCATCTATAGTCCTGTCTCTTTCTTCATTGGTGGGCTCCGTTTACATGTGTCCATTTGAGTTCTGATACTGCAGTGAGCTGTCGTTTTAGACTAATTCACTGGGATTCATTCTCTTCTGGCTACTAGAAATTAGTTTATAATTTTGCTAGAAGATAAGACCTGAAAGACTGTAACTTTTTGTGTTTGCAGATGTTTGAAACCTTTTCTCTGGCTTTACATTTTACTGAAGCTCAGCACACTGGAAGTCTGCAACCCAAACAAATTCTCCTTAAAATTTTGCAGACATTCCTGTATTGCCTTTACTGTTGAATTTTGTGATTAAAAAATTTTTGTTAGGGCTCGGAAGCTGGCTCAGTTTGTTGTGGAGACAATGATCTGAGTTCTCATCCCCAGAGACCACACAAAGCTGAGCAGCATGTCTATAATCTCAGTGTTCCTGTGGTGAGATGAAAAGTAGGGGCAGATGAATAAGCTCCCTGGCCATGGCAAACTAGGTTGATTTTCAGAGCATCAAGAAATGAAACTGTCTCAAACAAAGAAGAATGCAGAGAAACACTAGATCCTTGATGCAGGAACATGGCTACTCTGGGAAAGGATCACCTTCAAGGGCCTGATGTGATAAACATTTGATCTCTGATCCAGCAGCACAACTGATCTAGGGTAGTCAGGCAAATCCTGTCCTCTGTTTGTGCAAATGTTAAATTGAAAGGGAATTCTGTGGTTCCTCCTCAATGACTAATATGGAGCTATGAGGAGCACCCCATGTCTCTCAGTCTGACCTTCGCCTAGTGACAGCAAGGTTGACTAGCCTGGCATTTGGGAAGTGAATTATAGGGTTCTCTTAATTAATGCAAAATAAGACTTTATTTGAAGGCAACTTAGCACAGACCTTTAGACCCAATGCAGAAGGAAGTGGTAGCATATGCCTTTAAAGCCAACTTTCAGGATATAAAAGGAGAAGTCAGTAGAGGCTGAGAATGAAGCAGAGAGCAAGCAAGGTAGAAGCAGAGGTGGAATCAGACAAGAAGCAAATAGGAGAACAAAGAGTAGAAGCAGTGAGAAGAGCAACCCTGTCTCGAAAAGAAAAAAGAGGAGGAGAAGAAAAGGAGGAGGAGGAGGAGGAGAGGTAAAATACTTTTACAGAGGAAGGCAAAATTTGACCAAAATATCTGCACCATAATACATAATACTCATTATCTGTCTATCTATCTATCTATCTATCTATCTATCTATCTATCTATCATCTATCTATATCTATCTATCTATCATCTATCTATCTATCTATCATCTATCTATCATCTATCTATCTATCTATCTGTCTATCTATCTATCTATCATCTATCTATCTATCTGTCTATCTATCTATCTATCTATCATCTATCTATCTATCTATCTGTGTATCTATCTATCTATCTATCATCTATCTATCATCTATCATCTATCTATCATCTATCATCTCTATCTTTATCTCTCTTGGGCACACATACACACACATATACACAAGTAGAGAGAAAGAGAGAAAGAGGGAAGAGGAGAAATGAGGAAGAGGATGAGAAAAGGTAAAATATCCACTGTCTTATCTCTTTGCAAATAACGTGGTCGGTTATGGTTTGATTTGTTCATTGTGTTCTTCTTAAGATTTCATAAGCTTCTCTTTTTCTTAATAGTCTAAATATTCTAAAAGCATTGAGGGCATCTTTAGCCCAGTGTTATGATTTGAATGTGCCCCCTGTGTGGTGAGTGTAATCCTAAATGCAATAGTTTAGCTGTGATTGGGTTGTAAAGGCTCTGCTTCCTGCTGTGGATTAATGTCATTACCAAGGGATTTTTTTTTTTTTATCATACAAGTGGTATCCTGATAAAAAAATGAGTTCAAGCTCCTTCCCTCTTCTCCCTCTCCTTCCTTTACCTTTTTCTCTCTCTTTGTCTCTCATACTTACTTCAGTCATAGAACAATGCAGTAAGAATATTAAATAAATTATAACTAGTCATCCATCCTCCAGCTTTCTATTACAGTAGCTCAATACTTACTAAGAGTCAAGCTCATTTTCACAATCTTTCCTTCTTTAAGGATCTTTCAATATGCACAGTTGGGTCTTTCCCCAGAACTAAGCCACTATTGATATATTTAGTTTCTCTGATGATAATGTCTTGTTCATTCTCTCTTCTCTGGTTTTGAGTTCTCAGTCATCAGAAGCTGCAGCACTGATCATCAGTGCTACTCAGTAGAGGCAACCTGAAGGCCTTGAGAGGCTGCCTGACCTCTGCATCCAATAGCTAAGCAAAAAGCAAGTGTAGAACATCACTGTAGTTCAACAGGGACAGTGAATGGCCCAGCCGAGGGCTCCTGAGGAATCCTGTCTCACCAAGACCACTTACACTGCTAATAGGGTCATACAGGAGCTCCATGGATACACTCACAGATGCATGAATATTAGGGTTCAAGCCTTCCTAGTTGTAGCATGGATTATCACTACACAGACCAGCTATGCCAAGTATGGGACAGCACAAAGAGGGGGGAACATGTTCCATCAGTTCTTTCAGGGCAAAACCCCTCAACCTTACAAACTATAAACTGTTTTAATATCCAAGTATAATGGATATGTAAAATTTATAATATACATATCCATGGATAATGGTTTAGCATTTTCATTCTTGTCATATTGTTTAACATTCCAAGGAGTTACTCAAATCTTTTTGTTTTATTAATTTCTATGGGCACCTTTTTTGATCATGAGGTATTCATTTCCAGCCCATTCTGGTCCTTGATTGCAGTATCTTCTTAAACCTCTGTACATGTGACAGGAATGGTTTGCTTTGGTCTGCTTCACTTTAGCTCTCTGTGTGCCATTCTCCTTAACAGCTCCATGCAGTTTGTCTTTCTCTCTCTCTCTCTCAAGCATAGTTCCTCACATCGTCAGTCACTCACCAGCTCTGCCAAGGGTTTCCTCTGCTGGTTTGTAAGAAGGTCTCTTTCCACTGAGCCATCTCTTCTCAGGGCAGACTCTGCAGGAAGCCTTGACTGGGTATACAGATGGGCTGTTGTGTGGCAGCAAGGAGGACATGCTTTTTCTTGGAGGTAAACAAGTTGTAAGTAACGTCGGAAAATAGTCCTACAAATATACAACCACATGCAAACTCACAATGTGACTGGTCAGCCAGACAGAGCAGAAATGCGTGATGTCCAAGCTGACCACATTTAGAGGTGAGCAAGGCCAAAGCATACTGCATGCTGCCAACAGAGCCAACCTTTCAAGCCAGGATGCTTTTTCATCAAGGTACCATGTTCCCACAGCATGACAGGAGCCACCCAAGGGAATTTTTCTACTTTACAGACAGATACCTTAAGTGACTAGCTGTTGATCTGCAGGCTTGTTACAACCTTAAGGAATAAGTAACAGAGATGAGTTCATTCCCATGGCAGTGGGAAATCCACAGAATTGTCTTTCGTTTCTCTGAAAATGTTAATCGGCAACCACATAGCAAAGAAAGCTGTTTATGTGCCCTGAAGCACCTCCTCCTCAGATCTTTGCCCCCACAGATTATAGAAGACAACTGTTAGACAGAGTGTGCACTCAATGGGAGACCTCCTCCTTCAGGTGCTCACTCACCTAGAGCCAAAAGAACTCCCCACAACCAGGCTTTAACACGATGAGCAAGATAAAGTAATAAGCTGAAAACTAAGAGAGTGGTGTGACTCCACAGTACAGGCTTTTTGTTGGTTTAATCATAAATAATTATACAAAAATATTGACTGTTTAGAATCATAATGTGCTTTCTCTGTGACTTATATTCAGATGTTTTAAATGAACCAGTCACTGATCAATACACTTCAGAGGAATAAGTTTAGGCATTTGTCATAAAGGACAAAGTCCTGAGCACAGCTGTCAGTGAAAGGATACTCTCTTCCCATCCTGTGTCTGGCCTCACAGGCTGGCTGTGCACACGCACACACATAGAGTTTTCTTAGCATTGTGCACTGCCGAAGATAAACACATTAAACCCGCTTCCTGGCAGGTGAGCATGTTCTGTGTGCTTTAAAAGATGTGCCTCTGGTTTATAGTGAAAGAAAAATACATTAAGACATCAAGGAAATGTAAAAGGGTCATCTGTAAGTGTGAGGGTTAGTGACTTGAAAAATAACAGCCAATTTGATAAAGAGTGAGAAGAACAGGCAATTGCTGGGCTCAGAATGCCAAGCCGAACTGCAGACTGTGAGAAGCACTGAAAAATCAATGCAGAAAAAATAAACAAAATGCAGGTATTAAGAAAAATCAATCACTTTGAAAAGCGTCTAAATAAATAATAACAGTAAAAGTACTGTTTCTTTTCTATAAAAACAATATGGGTCTATACCTCTGTGTAATTTTGTTTCCTACAGGGAAGCAAAGGCTGTGGGGAAAATGGACCACGGCTGCTGCCCACACACGGTTCTTTTGAAACATTAAAGACCAACAATTCCTAGAAGAGGCCCTCATTTATTTTGACTGGTTGTTGATCAATAGAAGACTCTTGTATTGTCCCAAATAAGCTTTGAAATTCCAAGTTAAAATTAGCGCTACATTTTAGATCATCTAAATAAGGTTAATAACATAATATAAAATTATCATTGGGACCTTGGAAGGCTTGGGATCATTGCTTTGAATCGGATGCCAGGCAAGGTTCTTGGGCTTTCTGAATTCCCACATTAGAAGATATGGAGCATAACTCTGGTTGATGGGTTGTAGCTTATTTTTGTGACATTTTCACTTACGTATTATAAAAATCAAAAGTAAGTGAAATAATTTTCCTATTTTTAAGCTAAAGAATCATAACTACATATGCCATGTGACAGAGTATAATCAATTCATAGATCCAGGGATATGGCTTGGAAATCTAAGAGGCTATTCTGCTTACTACAAAAATAGATGTGAGTTATAAAAATGGTAAATAGGATACATCATAGGGGAAAGAGAACTTTAGTTTTCTGGGCTTCCATAATAAAGTGCTATAAACTGGGTGGATTATACAACAGTGTTATGTCAGGATTTTTAGGCTTCCTGTCTGAAATGAGGCTTAGGGGTACAGTTTAGCGTTATAGCACTTGCTAGCAAGGACAAGGCTCTGGATTGGATCTCCAATCACAAACACACAATAGTACATGGTCTCTTTTGAAATATGCATCATCATGTTGGACTCAGTTCTTTCTGGGAGCTATGAGAGGATTATGCATCCCAGCCTCTTTACTTACAGGGAATATTGACATATTCACAGGGCATTCTACTATGCATTTTAATAGCTCTCTCTGATAAGCATACTAGTCATTTGGACTTACCATCAGACTTACTTACTTATCATTGGACTTACTTACACATGATCATCTTTCCACAACAAACTATATTTGTGATGATGCTGCTTGCTAATGAGGTCACATTATAACTGTGAGGAAAAGGATTGGAACTAAGGGAGAAACAGGATTTGAGTGGCAAGGTGTCCTGTGAGACTTTTCCTGGGGAGATGTAAGCAAACATCTATCCCAGAAAGAGAACCAATGACAGAGCAAAGTAACAATTCTACCAAAGTCCTAAATGGTTTATTGGGATTACTTACATGGGTATGGCTGAGGGATCAGGGATGGTTTCCAGAAGCACACATGCCTCAAAGCATGCAAAGACAATCCCAGCCTGACTACTCACAAAAGTTGTATTCCTACCCAACTTGCAGGCATCGTGATGCTGTGTGGGGGAGGGACGTATCCTGCAGTCATCTCTATTGGTCAAAGAGTCTCCTTTTTCTGGTAATAATTTACTGCTTCTGCATCCTTGAAGAGGAACTTTGTGAATCTTCTAAGTTTCTGCTTTCCTGCCCTTATCAAGTATGTTTTCAACTGGGGTTTAATGAGCTTTCCACCTACCTTTCAGAGGGAATATTTCAATTCAGAGGAAATCGCTGCATAACAGAAGACATATCATATAACCTGCAATACATCAATAAATGATCTTTTTCAACTATAAAACTTAAACATAAAATATGTGTGATATGAGTCTCTTCCATTATATACTCTCAGTCACTTTTGGTTATAAGAATAAAATGTTTTCCTTTGAAAAAAAAGATACAGATTTCTAATTCTGCAAATTGATTTCTTATTTGGAGGTAAAGAATATAGAAATATAGATAGAACACATAGTATAAGAGAAAATGTATCCAGATATGTTCTTGATAATTCTGTTTTCTGTATGTGCTATAGGTCAAACACAGGACCTTATGCATGTTAAGCAAAGATTCTACCACTGAGATATACCCTTAGGCTTTATTTTTATGAGGCAGGGTCTCACTATAAAATTCATGTTGGCCTCAAATTTACCATCCTCTCACGTCAATTTTCAGAATGCTGTAATTATAGGCTTGTGCTACTACTATACGTAGCCTTGATTTTATATATATATTCACCAAAAGTAGCCATCCAGCTGGTAAAATTAGGAAGTGAAATTCCACAGTAAATATCCTTCAAATATCAAAGATCTGCTTTCAGAATTTGCCAAAATATTAGTTTGCCTAACATCAGAAAACTGTGATGTGATAGAGATATGTGAAAGTTAATGCATAATTGTACTGAAGTACCTACTACACATCTCACTGGGCTTTGGTGCTTTGTAGGGAACCTCCCTGACCTTGAGCTCAAATTCTGCTGTGTCCCTCCGGCTATATGCCTATATCTCATTTAGGACAGCTATTGAGTAGAGCTGAGTCATAAAAACGACCTGCCTGGAGACAGCTTGTTTTGAGGAAGTCAAAGATTGCTTAAGAAGACATTCCTTCTTAGTCTCACAAAGCAGGATGATTGTTTTATGGTTAACTATAGAACAATATGTTTTGCATATATATAGTTTAACCTTGATTGATTGTAACCATGTGATTGTACCTATTGTACCTATGGCTCTTCCCTTGTGATCAGTAACCATGTGATTGTACTATGTGATGATTAGCCTTGTGCTTGCATGTACATATGATTTGCCCCTTGTGATCATTGCCTTGGTAACTGCATGTACACCTCTGATGAGGATATAAGATCTAAACCAAGAATAAAGTTAGTTCGGTTCCTGACTGAGCTCAAATATACAGTGTTTCAGTTTCAGATCTAGACTCACACCCTATTCAGGTACTGTCCATTATCTGCTAAGCAGGATTTAGCAGTGCTTGCAAGATTATTTAAGCTTAGTGACTCCCTGTATATCCCTGGGTATAGTGAGGACTGAGGCATCTTTTAAGCGCAAGCCCAGTGTAAGTCTTTCAAGGGAAGTAACTCTCAGACTTAAACACTTTCCTGTTTGGGAGATTGAAGAAATCTAGAGCAACTCAGTTCCTTCAGCTAAGGTATAGGTGAACTCTATCCTTTACAGTCTTTCTGTCTTTTGTATAAAACAATAAGAAACAGTTTTCTATAAGAAACACAGACTTCCCTCTTCTGTGGTGTACATAGAAGGCATAAAAATTGCAAAAGAAACTCTGAAAAGCAGACTTGACACAACACTCAGGCTTCACCTCCTGGTGCATAGATCCCCTCTTAGAACCAATTGCTGTGATGAGACACCATGATCAAGACAATTAATAGAAGAAACAGTTTATTGGGCTTACAGTTTCAGAGGGTAAAGTCCATGACCATCATGTCAAGGAAAATAGCATGGTATTAAAGCAGTCTCTGAGAGCATACATTCTGATCTGCTTGCAGGAAGCAAAGAGAGAGTTAATTAGAATGGGATGGGTTCTTGAAACCTCAAGGCCTACTCCAAAAAACCATCCCCAACAAGACTATACCTCCTAATCCTTCCCAAACAGTTCCAACAATTGGGGCCCAAGTATTCAAATATATGAGCCTATGGGCATTCATTCTCATTCAGGCCACCAGAGTCCCTGCAGTTGTGATAAATAGTGGTCCTGTCATATTCATTCATTCTACAAACCTTTATGGCTCAATTAGAACACAGAAGGAACCAAATCAGAGGAGCTAGAATTCATGCATGATGTACCTTGGTCTCAGCTGTGCTATTCTCCAGCCCCAGAAGAGTGAAGGAAAACCTGAGCTAGGAATCCCTTTCCTCTTGGCGGCTCCATTTTAAATTACAGGCCCAATTTAGGAAATTGTCAGTATCTTGCCTCTTTTAATACTTCTATTGAACAAAGTATTGAAAGACAGAAGCTATAATGAGATAACTAGGATGAAGGATTGTGCTTCAGCAGGTGCTAATGGAAGCACCACAGTGTCACCCATGACTTCCCATTTCCCAGGAGAGTTTTTCCAGCTGATTAGGCAAGAAAGTACAGGCAGAGCCTGGGATATCATGTTCTGCCAGGTTTAAACTGTCTCAGAATATATGTTCTCAAGGTTTGCAGCATAGCTCAAATTTTTCAGCCCCAAAGGGGCTTTTCTACTTGGAAATAGCAGTATTTTGTGAGTCACAGAGGGAGGATGGTGACATGTCAATAGTCGCATTCCATAGTATGTTTTTATAGACTAATACAACACTTAAGATATTAAATCTTTGTTTGAGCTTAGGATACAGCTCAGTTGGTAGAGTAACCTCCTAGCATGTACAGAGCCATGGATCCCTTGCCCAGCACTGCCCAACAGCATGTGGTGGTGCCGGCTTGCACCTGTAGTACTCAGGATGCAGAGTCAGGACTACCTGAAGTTCAACACCGCTCTCACCGGCATGGTGAATTTGTGGCTAGCATGGCACACATGAGACCCTATCCCAGAAACAGTGAACTAGATAAATCCTATTTAGCTTGGCATTTCACAATTCTACATATTGACAGGGGCCCAGGTGCTCTTTCTGCACACAAGGACACTGTAATGTCAGACCAACCTCGCCGTGTCCCTCTAAAAGTTTATCATGTTTCCATAGTGAAAACATTGGAGCTTCATCTGTTATCACTGTGTTACTATGCAACAGAATACCAGAATCTGCTTCTCTTGGTTTCTCTTAAATGAGGCGAGCTGTCACAGCAATCGTCATTTCAAAGTATCAGTTGTCATCTGTCTTTGTGCACAAATATTGTTAGTTCTCTCTTCGTCCTCCTGACACTTTTCTCGATATTAATTCTCTTTTCTTTCTATCAATTTAACATTTCCACACTTATTACCAAAATCATCTTTAACTTCATAAAATAACTTCACCACTAGTGGCCATTTTCCGTTTTGTGGTCTTTGTGATGTGTTGGTAGACGTTAATCAACGGAAGGGTATTTTCTAGGTCTTGCATGCTTTGGGGCTGTTGCTAGCACAGCAGATTATTATTTCCCTTTCTGAGTGACACTAGGGCTTGAGTCCCAACAGAAACTGACCACTGAGAAGATCCACAAATAAAAATGGAAATTACATAGAAACAAAAAGACGTAAAAATACAATATAGAAATACAAGAAACATTAAAGAAGAGCAGGCAGTATCATTCCTGCAGAAGATAAAAGTCCTCTGTGACAGAGAGCTCAATAGTTCACACACAAATCTCCAGTGATCCCAAAGTTGACCCTAAAGACAAATGGAGAAACTAATCCAGGATATATAGAGGGGAAACTAGTAACGGCAAAGAAAGTCACCAAACTGGGTAACAAAACCAACAATAAGGATGGAAGAGAAACATTCATAAACAGATATGGTCAAAGAAGAATTTTTCATGCTATTTTACAGTCGAGAGGACATAAAAGTGTGTGAAACTTTGTGGAAGTATGATGCATTTGTATATGTGAACATGAATATTTCATATGTGATATTTATAAGAAGTGCATGAGTGATTTGCAAGATATATCTATCTGTTTACTTTTAAATTTTAGTGCTCTCAACCTCTTCAGTATAAAACACACTGGATACGGAGTCATAAATTTCTTATGTTTCTTAGTTTGCCTGTTTTTTGCAGTTAAATATTTCAAAGAAAAATGCTCATGACTTAATGAAAATGTATATCTTATTACTATATTCCATAATTTTATTAAATTATGACATATTGATACCAGAAAAGATAAATATGTTGATATGTGGCATTTTAAACTTGACAAATTAATGATAAAGATTTTCATAATATATTTTAAGAGACATATTTTTTATGTTCTAGACTATGCAAAGAGAAACATAAGTAGAACCAACAATCTTACTTTCAGATCAAATATTGACTCACAAAACTAAAAATAAAAGACTACTTTTCTGTGTTTGCATCAGTTGTTTCTGTCCACAGAAGGACACAAATGTTTCACCCACCCAGAGGTCAAGTGACTCTTCAGCTGTCGCTATCCAGTGGCCCCTGTGTCTTGTCCCTCTGGTAGATTGATAAAATTGTGATAAAATTGTGAAAGTTGACTTCATGATATTTCTCATGGCAGTCTAGAATATAAAATGTTAAAAGCAATGAATGTGCTGTCTACTAATGAAAACTTGTCCATTAGCAGTGGGTAGCAGCAGTGCTTGTGACAAGGGTTCACCTGAAGATTGACAGTTTGTTCACATAAGAGGAATGATGGGGAGACTAGAGAGATGAGTCATTGGGTAAAGGTGCCTGCTGCCATGACATGACAACCTGAATTCCATCCCCAAGCCCCCGTGAAAGAAGAAAAACTGATTTCTTCAATGCATGTCATGGCACATGCCTACCTTCTGCGCACACAGATATGCACACACATACATACACACAAACACACACACTAAATGGAGAGAGAGAGAGAGAGAGAGAGAGAGAGGGAGAGAGAGAATCTGTCTTGATTCATAACCCCCCTCTAGGGTTAGCGTACCATGCTATTATGGAAGGTTCTATTTCCAGGTCTTTTAAACTCCGGGGATGACGTAATAAAATAACATTGGCAATCTGCGACACTGCTAGTAAATGTGGTATTGGCAGTAAATTTCTAGCACCCTTCAGTTACGAATGTGTGCTTCTGAGTGTTGTTCTAGTCCTAAAATAAGTTCAAATATATTTGCATATTGTCAAGAAATTCATTAACCTTTTCTGATTTAAAATAGAGCTGTATGAAGTATGCATACCTATTAGAAACCATGGGAACAAATATAAATTGGATCACTTGGATATTTAGGTCTCTAGTTTCTTGTCATATTGAAAAATAAGTGGCACTGCAGGAATTCCAATATCCACGTTTTGCCACGTGATGCAGAAGACATTTTGATCCATAATTAAATCTGTGCTTTTTCTTTCTAAGAGAATTGAAATATCCTACAGTATTTTATAAGAAGTTTTGACATTATCTTTCCATTTAGAATCATGTTATGACAGTTTACAATTTTCCTTCTAAAAGGGCACACACACACACACACACACACACACGCACACACACTCATATCACATGATAATTGAGGACCTGCCTGTTCAGGCAAAAATCAGATCTCTTTTGGTCAAACTGTAGCTTGTGGTTATACTAGATGCATATTGAAATATATCAGTTACCTGCAGCAATAATACAATAATGAAATATCCATTGCGCTGTCATACATATTTCTAATAAGAAAAGCTATTTCTCTCTCCTCCTTCTCTTATCCTTCCTCTTTTGTTCTCCTCCTTTTGTAAGAAAATAATCTGAGTTCTCAGATCAATGGACGGGTAGCTGTCTACTTAGATATATTAACATCTAAAAACCACAGAATGCTTCAGTATAAGGAAAAATTAAAATATCCAGTAAGTTCTAGTAGCTTGAAGCCAAACTCAGTGTCACAGTTGACACAGAGGACACAGACATGTTACCCTGTGTGCTTGGATCATGTTTTTACAGAGGGAATTTCTACCTACTATTATAAATGAACTTGCCAAATCCCTTTTTTAAAGCTTTTCAATAAATGATTTACTTAAGGCTACTATGTAATATCCATTGCAAGGAGGGATTTAGGGATAAAATGGAAACAAATCATATTCATTCCTTATCCTCATGAAGTATATATAGTTCATTGTGGGAGGGTTATCAAATAATTACTCAGAATGAAAATTGCAAATTAGTGCATGTGTCATAAGGGAGAGAGTGTGTAGAACAAGACAGAAGCTTTTCTAGGAGTGTAAGCTTTGAGGACCTAAGATCTGAAGTGTGAGATTGTGCTCACTAGGTAAAGGAGCATAGACAAAACTGAGAGTGCATTCTGGGTATGCCCTGAGGTGTGTATATACATAGATACAACTCATATTTCAAAGAGTAGGAAGTCAGGGAGAAAAAGAAAGAGGGAGGGGGCTTGAAAACTTCAGAAAGAGGAAGTCAGTGATTCTGTTAATTTCAGGAACATTTCATGGATATGAAAAGTTCCAGTTTGGAAACTTTTGTTTAATAAGTTAGCTATGTCTACATGAGCAAACAATAAGAGCATTGACAAGTCCACAAGAAAAGACAGAATACATGGCTCTGAAAACTAACATCATACCAGTGTCAATGTCCAGCGTTTGACATGTTCAGTTCTCCTTGATTTGTTTTCCAGGGATTCTGAGATCTATCAATTGACTATGTTGCTATGTTTTCAGATTTTCAGAACCAGTGGTCTGTATACTCTGTCATCATCTCCAGCTTCCACCTTATCCTTGAGGTGATACTCAAGTCTGACACCACAGTATCAGCAACTTCTTCCTTACTTGGGCATTTCAGTCTGTTTTTCATTGAGTGCCTGTATTAAACATTTAAATCTCCAGAGAAACCAACAAACAGCAGGGAGACAAAAATTAACATGAGATATCCAGAAAGCTTTTCCAGTGCCCTCTGAGCAAGCTTAGTTAGAAGCAGGATTCCCAAAAACACAACCCATCCCCACTCTACTAGAGAAAGGGAGGTTTGACTCCTACAGGTTTATGCAGTACCAATTACACAGGCAGAACTGAAAAACACTTTAAAGGATTTCACCTTCACTATCAAAACTATTAGGCAAACAATGAAGGAAAATAAGTTATAAAAAAGAAAAATAAACCTGAAAACACAGTAGCAGTTCATTTCTCCAGATATAAACAGGCTTTTTCATTCTGAAGTTCTTGAGAGAAAAAAAATTTAGACACTGACTCCGTTTGCTTCTGGAAAATACTGGATCTAAGAGTTAGTGCTTTCTCCTGCATAGATGTCAGGGAGGTAGGTGACTCTCTTCTCTTTAATAAGAGGCACAAACCCCAGGAGCAATTTCCAGAGCTTCACTGCAGGATTTGTGGCTCAGAATTCAAGGCTGTCCTCCAATTGGTCTCATTTCAATTAGAGTGACCTGCAGACTGGGGTCATGCAGTGATTCCTGTGACTGGTTTACCTAGGGAAAGTTATATGGGCTTTAAAATGAGCTTGTGTTAGGGCTCTATGACATTGGTTTAAGCGGTCTGTGCCTACTAAGAACAAGCTTAACATCAGCTTATCTGTAGAGTCTAAGGCCAGTTCATATGGCCATAGTCTATATTTCCTGTTATAGGTT
This sequence comes from Cricetomys ansorgei, assembly GCA_026225945.1. NCBI lineage: Eukaryota > Metazoa > Chordata > Mammalia > Rodentia > Nesomyidae > Cricetomys > Cricetomys ansorgei. Next base: position 204,507 of record JAMJFZ010000726.1, on the reverse strand, counting down.
TCTAAGAGTTAACCACAAGGAAAACACCTTAGGTGCAGAAATTGAAGTTATTCAGAGAGCTTTGAAAGTTTACACTTGATGTGACTTTTTCTGAGGACTGGTTGTAGTAGCAGCACTGAGGCTTCAAAATGACAGACAATGCTTCACAGAGTTCCTTAATCACTGCCACGAGGACTGGGTTCCCCAAACCATGGTACCTGAAGTCAGATACAGTCTAAAGGTTTCTTTGTCACTAGTAGGTCTGTTGATTTATGGTAAACAGACTTAAACCTAATTAATATCCTATGGACCTGTCAGGGATGTTTATCAGTGGTAGCCAACTGTTACTGTGAGTGAATCCTTGGTTTCAACCCCAGTAACACACACAAACACACACAACACACACACACACACACACACACACACACACACACACTAACCATATAAGGATGAACTCTGTTTGAACGTATTACAAATATTCTAAATGACCTAAAATAATAAATCAGGCTCATGCCCATGCTTTTCATTTTCTGTTCTCCTGGGTTTTGGATTTGAATACACTTTGAAGCAGAGTAATTCAGTTTCACTAACATGCTCTATCAACCTACCTTTGGCACCCTCTTAAAACTTTTCCCTTTCATGTATGATGGTTGCTTGTCATTTGAGAGAATCTACTTTTGCATATCAATAAATACCAAACAAACATGCAAAAGCTACCAAGAGTCAGTCAGATAAGAAGAACAGTCTCATCTTTTCCATGTGTTGTTTTAGAAAATGGTGCATTATTGTAATTGATCCAAAACCCAAAACGCTTACCCAGGAATTAGGTGTTTGCAGTGAATGTCAGATATTCTTGAAAATGAGGATGTAATATATTGTAACATCTTATTATTTTTGAGAATCCTGTACAATGTATTTTGGGCATATTCTCCTCTTCCCCAATCTCCTAAGCACCTTATTCACACCATCCAACTTTGTGTCTTTTTTTAACCCATCAACTACCATTAGCTCTGACTATATTGTTTTATGTGGGAAGCAATCCACTGGAGAGTGTTAAACCTACAAGGCACCAAATCCTTAAAGAAAGCTACATCTTTTTCTCCTGGCAGTAGTCAACTGCCCCATCTCTGGTAAGACTTCATAATGAGATTTTGTCTGACTTGAACATGCATGCTGTTACAACTACCGTGCACTCACATGTCTGTAAAACACTGCTTCCTTGTAGTCATCAGCCAGTTCTCATTCTTATACTCTTCCCATCTCTTCAATAACCCCCGAGCCTTTTGGGAAAGGTGTAACATAGATGTTCTGATTATGGGTGAGCACTCCATCATCATTTAACCTCTATGCCTCAACCAGTTGAACGTTTCTGTGTTAATCCCCAAATATTGCAAAAAGAAGCTTCTCCTAATGAGGGTTGAATGATGCCAAAATCTGTAAGTATAATGAGTACTCACTAGGAGTTAGTTTAATATTATGTCCTGTAGCAGATTACTAGAAGTACGTTCTCCCCTATGGCCTATGACCTGACTAGCTGTGAAGCAGGGCTTAAATCTCATCAAAAGTTAGTTGGCTACTCCCATGACATTTGGGTCAACATTGCGCCAGTGGGCCTAGCTTTACAGGAAGTTCATTATTGTAGTTTGCTGAGTTCCTACCTGGATAAAATTGATGACTGCGTTTCTCCTCTAGCAGTGTGAACAGCTCTTTCTAGTACTGTGAAAGGTAGCCAGAGGGACGCTGCCAGGTCAATACCAGCTTGATTTCCCACATTCTATTATTCAATTATGTGGTATCTTCAACAATAGGGTCTTAGCTTCAGCTTCTGAAGTGACAATAGCATGTACTATTTGGGAGTCTGTGGGACCTGGCAAAAACTCTAATGGAGGTAACACATTCATGATATTGGATTTTTTTATTTATTATCCTGTGTTATCCAGTACGAGTATTACCACCCCATCGTAGGTAACTCCACCAATCCAACAATATGTTCTTTTTGTATATTTAAATATCAGGATGATTCTACAGCATCAATTCCTGTTCCACTATTTGCCTTTTCTCCTTTATTTATCTGTGAAAATGAGAATCTTGTTTCATGAAATTGCTTTATATAATTGCATAATTTAATTAGAATATACCAGCTACAATAAAGAATTAATGATTCTTCAAAAGTACATCAAAAATATTGCACCTTCACAAAAGGATTTCTGTGTAGATACCATTCCTTTTAGCTAATATCCCAGCATTTGTAGTGGTTACAATAGTGGCAACCTGTACATATTTAGCATGGTCCTTGTTTAGTTCTCAGATAGGCAGTACTCACTAACAAAACACAATTTTGTCTGTCTGTAAAGGTCAGCTAAAAATTAGGACAGCTTCCAAATAAGATAGAGCTATAAGATTCTCTCTCCTATGGGAAAAGAAAAATAGTAGCAAGATTCAAGTTGTTCAGCAATGAATAGAAATATGTGCAATAAGATAAAGGATTTCTCTCTTTTACAGCTTTGTTGGGAAATAAGTGAAATACAAAAATATGTTTAATGCATAAAATTTAATGAGTTCACATCCATGATGCCATCACTGCAATCAAGGCAATACTTGAGAAGGGATTTCAAAGGAAGTAAGCCTAGTAAAAGCAAAACATGAGAGACATTCAGTTCAAACAAAGGATTGAATAATTTCAGGGACCATGAGGTTAAGTAGAAAATCCCAGAGGTAAGTTCACAGGAGCCTCATTTGACCTTGAACTTCTGTCATTGTGTACAAAAATAATGACTGGCTTTTGTCAGGAGATCGATGTGGTACATAATAAGCATGAGTTTCTGATGCCTGTGCCTTGAGAAAGTTAGAACACACAAAACTTTTCTCAGTGTACAAATACAAATATTTATGGTCATTGACAAGTCATTTAGGTTGTTATAAACATTCTCCAGAGAGTCTATATAATGGAAGGGCTCAGTATTGTCAGCTTTTATTAACTGGTAGAAGGGGAAAGTTGGTCTAGAAAAGTCAGAATCCAATATCTGTGATATACTGTGGGAACAAGAGACCTTTTAAGTTGCCATTTGGTAATTGGCCAGGAAAGTCATCAATAGCATTCCTTCTTTGTGGAGAAAGAGATTCTGAGTTTTTGTTTGATGTCATGACCAAGGAAACACATTCATGTCTGTTAAAATCGGAATTTATCTTCAGAAATTTTATGTCCCTGTGCATTAACACTGACTGCAAGAGGAAGAAATCAATTCTGCAAGACTCTCAATCTGAAGAATGAACAAAAAGTCATCCATATAACACATAAGAGTGAAGTCACTGGGAAACTAGATGTGGCTGATGGTTCTGATACAGCTGAGCATTTTCAAGCAGCTAAAGTATGATTCTGTGGATACCTTATCACAACTGTCTGCATGCATTGTTGATCTTCTCAAGTGTATGCAAAGAGAACTGGGGAGTAGGGGAGTAACGCTATATTGAAGAATGTTGAGCATGAATCTATCCTGAAAGTAGGCAATGGCCTTGGAGAGTGAAAACAGGATAGCAAAGGTTGTGTACCAAGGAAGAAAAAAATGTAAGGTCTTGTTAATAGGCTTTAAATCTTGTACAAAGTGGTAACAGCACCAATTTGTCTTCATGACAGACAGAATAGGGAAGTAACAAGGGCTAGTCCAGGGATAATAAGCACTGCCTGGGTGTGTGGACATCATGGCTCATCTTACCATGGCCTCCTCTCTTCAGTAGGTAGTGGACCTGTTGCAGCAAGAACATTGCCAGATTTATTGAAAAAACTAAAAGTTGACCTCATGTATTGTATGTCAGGAGGCTCTCAAGGATGATTTTAAAGTCTAGAGTGCTTATAAAAAAGACATCATGAAGGGGAAATAAAGTTGGGATGTTATTAAGTTGTAAATTAGAAATTCGTCTCCCCTTAGAGTTTCAGAAATACTTTCTTTGACCACATTAAATAACAGCACCCATTTACGGAGTAGGTCTGTTCACAGCAGATTTACCACCCAGTGTCCTTTATTTCAGCCAGAGCCACTCACCCCACCAATGATGTCAACTCACTGTCACGGCCATCACTTTTGTGAGGTATAACTTGTAGAAGACAGACACCACTAACTTTATCACTGTCTTTGTTGAACAAATTGTCCTCTGGTCTCTGTGTAGGTATTCCAGATGCACACAGAAACTAGATCACACGGTTGAGACAGGTACCAAAGACGTCAATAGGGGAAACTCCCATAGTAGATACCTGTTGCTTTGTTGAGAAGGGGCTCAGCATCACCTTCAACTTTCACTAGGGAGGGTTGGACATCTCTGCAAACTCAGGGTTATAATGTCTTCATAGACAATATGTTCAAAGCCACCCATCCAGTTATCCCTTCCTCCTTTTACAGGGTTTCTTATTTTCCTGAACATAACCTTGAATGCAGCATTACAGAACTGATGTGGGTGATCTTCCAGATGCCTGAAGATCTGAGATTTTAACAACAAAATCTTGAATCTACTATTGTACTGAATCTGTCCTTCAGCTGAAGAAGAAATAGATGCTCTGTAAACTGACCACAACAAAGGCTCTAAGCCTTTTGCAATCAGTCATTACCAATTTGTCAGTGACCTACAGTTCCTCAGTGTGCTTCAACAGGATCTGTAAATACCACCAGTCAGAGTTTTCTGATTCTGCCTCTGTTTGTGAGTATAAGCAGTGTCTCCATACCTTTCATATACTTCTGTTAGTATATCTGTAAGATGTGACTATACTATGATAAAGTGGTAGAGATTACCTCACACAATGCTATGTTTCTCATCAGTTCATTATTGAGATACTCAGTGCCACATCTCCAAATTTCTGAGTTTCTAGATGGCTCTTGGCCCTATTTACATTCACTGATCCTGATCAAAAACTGAAAGGTGGTGGTCTTCTATGTGCTAATGATGTACTGGAGAAAGGAGCAGGAGACAGCAAGAAGAGCTTTCAGGCCATACCTTCAGACCTGATACTCACAGACGTACAGAAGGAAGAGAGGCCCTGGTGCATTACAAATGATGGCCTGCAGAAATGTTAGAAGAGTGCTGCTAAGATAAAGGGGCATTCATATCAACAGCCTAGCTTTTCCTGAGAATGAAGCTCTTATAATTCCCACCAAAGTTGGATGTTGGCTTGGAGCAACCTGGCCAGGGAAACATGGCCTTGACATCAAAATGAGGTTGGATAGTGAGAGGGGATCATCTGGGGTCCATATTATTATGCCTCACACAGGTGTGTTTTCATGGCTGCCTTAGTGCCTACTCTAGACAAGAATCTACTCTAAAACCATTAATTGTATTCTAACAAATGCAGATATATAAAACTCATTATAATTAGTTCATCCAAACTGAAATTAACTTGTATAAAATGAGAAAATAAATGATATTTAAATAGAATGTATGATAGAATATTGATATGTTTTAGATTTATAAACCTTTAAAAATCAACTTTCAGGATTACTTCCCATTTCCATGTATACAATTTTTTAAATGGGGATATCAGAAGCTTTCCTCCATGTAATTGCAGTCTTCTCTTTGCTGATATTACTATATATGTTTTAACTTTAAACTTCTCATTATCCAAAGTCCTGTACTTAAAAACCATGAGGTTGTTGTATGTCTGTCTGTTTTTTTGTTTTTGTTTTTTTTTATTTGCAAAATTACAAATTTATGAATCATCCAAGCTGAAATACTCTGAAGCTTCTTTCTTTCATTTACAAGTTCATTTTTCCATGTTTTCATCCATTCATTGTTCATCTTGTGCATAGTAGATGCTGCTGGGCTCAGAGAGTCCATAAAGCTGATACCTTCAGCACTAAGAGCAGGGTCCTAAAGAGATGCTACTTTTTGGTCTTTCGCTTTCCACCATTTATGGCAGAGACCACCTTATCTTTGTTGAATCGTGCAAGCTATAATATGTTTCTTAGCATAGAAACATTAGACAGAATAAGAAATAAAAAAGTCCAAGTGTCTTACTCACAAACACACACACATACACACACACCATCACCATCACCATCATCATCATCAACTCTCAACTCTGCACAGGAATCTTGTATTTTCCTTAGGGTACATTTTGCTATAAATCAAAAAAGAATTGACTTACTGAGTCAATCTTGGGTATAACTATAAAGTATTACAAATCAAAAGTGAAGAGTTCATATCAGAATTAGCTCAGAGCAAGTAGAACAGTAAATATTCCTGGAATTATTCAGCACATACTCAAAGAAATTGACTACAATTAAACTTTACCTCCAATAGGGTCAAGTTAAAGATGAAAGAATGTAGTTACAGCATTAGTAGGACATACCTTCAAGCTAGCTTTTTTGACATTAATTGAAAAGAACATTGTATTTGCTAAAGTTCACATTTCTGAGACTGCCAGTGAACTTACTAAATGTTCATTTGAGACTTCCACTCTAACGTCATTTTAATATAACTTTCCACCATCAGAGAAAACCATGATATCTTCATCTAGCTCTAGTTGGAGTCAAGACACAAGCCAAACAGGACTTTAGAGACACAGAAGTCTGATATTTGAATTCAACCCATGGCTTTTTCCCTAGAGGTGTGTTGTTCCCTGGGAAGCTGTGGGTTCTTACAGTGTAGAAGTAAATGTGGTAGTTAATCCCATCAGACACAAGTGTTTCCTGTCTGTGTGACAGCTGCCACTGATTGATTGGTTCTCCTAAGGCAGATCACGAGTAGAATGCGATCACAGTGGCTATGGGGGAGGAAATCTAAAGACTTGTTCTACAAGGAAATGGCAAGTGTTTGAGGTTATGGATATGCTAATTAGCTTGACGTGCTCATTCTGCTATGTACTAATACCCTACATGCTTCATACTCTACACATGCCCACAATTATTATTTGCCAGTTAAGATTGAAATAAAATTTTTGAAGAAGCAGTTAGGTGACAGTTCAAAAATCTGACAAAAGTAATAAAAACAAAATTCGGAAAACTACTAATGAGAAAAATAATAGACAAATTAACATGAAATGAGTGATTTCAAAGAATTTTAAGTCTTTTAGTTGAAATACAATTGTATCACTTGCCCCACCCCGGTTCTCCCCACCATCCTCTCTCAAAGCCCTCCTATGCACCCACTCTCATGTTGGCAGTCTCTTTTTCTTTTATCATTACTGTTAGATGTGTGCATGTCCACGCATGCATAAATAAAGAACAGTAACTCTATAGTAAGGTAACTGCAATTCTAAAAAGATGTATTTATAAAATTGGAGGAGTTACCTAGCAAATTCATGAAAAAAGGTTTTTCTCTAATTCATTATCCCTCTCACAATCCCTTAAATGTCTGTTTATACAAATATGTTAATTCATGTAGTCATCCATTCATTCATTCACACTTTTACTCTGTTGGCATAAAGCTCATGTAAGTGTTCCTGAGTAGTTTCTATTTCATAGGCTGCAAAAGCAATGGTTTCTGTGGTGTTTCTGATAAAAGAATATGGGCACATGATGAAAAAAGTCTCTGAAACAATGAGACAGGCACTATTATGCTTTGCTTTCTATGAATCCATTGGAAACATAAGTCTATGCTATGATTTCAGGTCTGGCATTTTGGCTTTATGGAATAACAACTGATTTGTAAGGCTTTGCTGGATGAGTTGTCTGCAAATAACCAATAAAATTTGGTGTCTGTGCACAATTTCACACGTGAACATTTAATACTAAACTCTGTTCTGTGAGCATTAAGCACTATATTTTATTCTATACTGTCAAGGTCAAAGAATAAATCCAAACCAAATGAAAAAAAAAAATTCCAAAATCCATATGCACCAAGAACCTCTGAAAGTCCCCGGGGTACAAAGAACACTTTCTAGTTGGGCTTTGTGTTCTTTCTGTTCCTGGCTGCTCAGACATATACCCAAGCAATTCAATATCATCATAGGCCTCATTTCTACCTTTCAAATAGTTTGTACCAGGAAATCACAAAGGCCCTGATCATCACTCTCAAAAAATGGAATCATTCTGCTGCCACATCAAAAGCATTTGAATAGCTCTGCTAGTTACGGAGAAGGTGAAAGATAAAATGTTGAAACTGCTGCATTATTATTTTGAAGTGAAATAGCTATCCCATCAGCTCAACTGGCACAGAACTGTACATGCCCAGAAAACCAAAGTCTCAGCCTTACACAACACTTCGAATCTCTTACAATGGATTAATGTTTATTTTCCATGTGCTAAAATCCATATGCCCCTGTTTCTTCATTAAGAAACAATAGAACAGTGGTCTGAAGCTAGTTTAACATCTGTGAATTCCCACAGGCTGCAACTAGAGATAGCAATCCCTTTGATTAAGTGACTACTTTAAACATCAGAGGTATGAAGTTCAACTTCTGCACTGAGACTCGATTTTTATGAGAAACTTGGCTTTAATTTTAGGATTATATGCAATGGGACAGAATTGCAATGGCTAACAGATGTACAGTTTTAATTTTCTGACATGGAAGTATAAAATGTTTCTCAACTTTGACATCAGTGGGACTTTAAAATCTGCACAATACCACACACGTAGAATAACAAGCCCTCTGTTAGTTAACTAAAAGGGATCGTGTATCTTAAGACTGTCACAGGGATCATAAGGTCCTCTGTGCCTTGTATACCTTGTATACATGTAACATTTCACATTTTCTTCACTGGGTATCTCTTCCCAGTGAGCATGGTTGGTCTCTTTTCCCCTAAATGTGTAACAACTTCTAACCGCAAGATTCTAGAGTAAATGCTCCTGAGGGAGGTCATGGGTGTCTCTTTCTGAAAGAATGGATGGCTTTATGATTCATGCAAATGTTTTGATTCCTCTCCAGTTCTTTAACACTGATCCCCCTGTTTGCTTCTTCGGTGCCACTCCTGTTTAATGACTACACATGGTTGTAATACCCAGCAATGTTTTTTAAGACTACAATACTTTCCAAGGGAGTGCTCACTGGTTTCAAATTTTGTCACAAAGCAAAATTTAAACTGATGCGGATATATCACTGAGGCTGCAAAAATGCTTCTTAACTTACCAATATATTCTTCTACAAACAACCAATCAGATCTGCCTTTGTGATGAATTCCAACTTGGAAACAAGTTGACGCTTTGTAATGTAAGAATAAGGGCTTCCACCTTGGATTTAGCCCTGCTGTAGTGCCCAGAACGCTCCTTCTACCTTCCTTTGTGAGTTAGTCTCCCACAAAATGAAATTCCAAATATTGTAACTGAAGTGAATACATCCCAATGTTAAAGCTAAGAAGAAATCCACAAGCTGCAGTCCTCTAAGTACTTTATTATCAATGCAAGCTGATATTAACATAAACTTGAGAAAACCCTGAGGATGTATGAAAGGGTGTCAGAGATAGGTCATGGGTGAGACTCAGCAACAGGGGTCCTTCAAGAAAATCTATCTGCTGCTTAGTTCTGACAAGACACTTCTGTTCCTCATGCAGGTCCTAATTTAAATGTCATATTTCACGGACACCTGGCCAGAAGACTCTTAAGTATAGCTCCTTCTCTGTCACTGATGCCCCAGATTTTCCTCCTTGCATCAATTGCTGCCTGAATTACATTATGTATTTATCTGTTTTCAGTTTGTTCTATTCTTCCGGAAGAGTAGGTGTGTTATCTTCATTTCTCCACTGAGGGCATGGAGTAGTGGTAGTTGACAGGTATTCATTCAATAATAAAAAGATGCTGCTGGCTTAAGATGGGGTTATGGCCTGACACACTCATGGTATGTGGTAAATACCGAAATGAAACTGCAAAATACGCCTAACCTGCTGATTACTGTAGCTTAGCACTCTACTGCACTAGGAAGGACCAGCTGGGTACTCTGATGACCTTGAAGCCGACCGGACTGCAGTCCATCAGGACAGGCAATTGTAGCGTATTTATGAAATCCAAAATACAATGCATAGTTTCTACTGAGTGTATAATCATTCCGCACCATCATTAAGTTGAAAAAAAATCAAATGATTGTCACATGGGGACTGCTTGTCCAGAACGTAAAAGAAAATATGAACCATTATTTCCAGCTATATAATTAGGAAATCAGAAGATTGAAAAATAGATATGATGAAAAGATCTAGCCTAGTACTTTTATGGTAAATAAATATTATTGCAAGGATTACACCTTGAAACTCAAAGAAATAAATAAAATAAAATCTTGAAGCTCTTAAAACAGACATAAATACACAAATTCATATTTTCCTACAAAATAGAAAATGAAAACCCATTTTTAAAACTACCATTTATATAACATAATTACTGCAGAAACTATATTTCAGATATGCTAGGCGCAAAAATTTAGCACCTAAGAACTTGGAATTTTCACCTAAATGTATTCATCTCAGTCTGTTTTACCACACTGATTATTGTACTGATTTTAGGAGAAATCTGTGAGTCTGGGAATGAGACCTACCTTGGCCAAGGAACAAGCTGTAAGATCCCACCTGCTTCTCTGTGCCCTGAAAAGAAAGGCACCCGATCCATCACTGTACCAAATTTTCACAGCTTTCTGGCTTAGAATCTTGAATATTGGTAACTACTAATCATGCCACCAGCATGTGTGACTGCTCAGTGTGCCATAGTCATGTCACCCAGACCTCCCAGCCAGAGACCTAAGAGCAATAGTTAGATAAACCAACTGTTTCTGTGCCTTCACATTTCCTAGTTTCTTGCCTTCTTGTAGACTATTGGGATCAATATTGCTAGAAGCCTTTGCCATTTCTGTTTACTATCTCCTATGAAAAGCTAGAATGCTCCAAACTGCATATTCCTGTTACAGTTTTCCTTCCTTCCTTTCCTTCCTTCCTTCCTTCCTTCCTTCCTTCCTTCCTTCCTTCCTTCCTTCCTTCCTTCCTACCTACCTACCTGCCCTCCTGCCTCCCTGACTTCCTGCCTCCCTGCCAGCCTACCTTCCTGCCTGCCTGCCTTCCTGTCCTTTTTCCTTCCTGCCTGCCTGCCTACCTTCCTGCCTGACTTCCAGTCCTTCTTCCTTCCTGCCTGCCCTCCTGCCCTTCTGCCCTCTTGCCCTCCTGCCCTCCTGCCCTCCTGCCCTCCTGCCTTGCCTTCCTGCCTTCCTGCTCTCCTTCTCCCTGCCTGCCTGCCTGCCCTTCTTTCCTGTCCTTCTGCCTTCCTATCCTTCTGCCTTCCTTCCTGCCTTCCTGCCTTCCTTCCCCTTTTCCTTTGTGGGACAGGCTTCAAACTCAGAGCCACTTGCTTTAGCCTAGAATATAAGGATGTAGACATAGGCCACCATATCCAACTCCTTTTTACATTGTTTAATGTTACATAAAAATCTCAGTATTACAGAGTTAGTAATTATTAGTTTCAATTACAAATCTGATGTATCATAAAATAGTTATTTCATATAGAATTTAAAATATCCTTAATGGGTGCTTCTTAACACAATTTGCATAAGGGATTTTCTTTCTTCCTATTGAATGTCTTCAACTAAACATCAGTTTAAGAAGAATTGTATCCCTGTACACCCTTGTGGTTATTGCCATCCTAATTTCTCTTCATCACTTGGTCATGTTAACCTTTAACACCAGTCATATCTTGTCTGGATTATTCATCCATCATTCCCAAAATTCTGTCTTCTCTAATATTTTCACTCTACAGTCTAATTTTATTATCTATTATTAAATAGAAACCACATGCCAATACCTGGTGAATCAATACTTTGATGAGAATCCCTCAGATAAAAACAGCTGCAGACCCTACTTCCAGAAGTCTCATGCTGCGTGAGAGCCCTGACATTTGACAATTAAATCCACAAGGAGCCAACACATCCCTTCAGACCCAAGTCTGGATATTAACAGAATGAAACACTTGAATCCTTAGTTGGTACAAAATTAAGTTAGAACAACTCCCACTTCTCAGGGGAAAGTCTTGAGTAAATGAGTCACAGGATGATGCTTTTTAATAAAAGCAAGAAAGACAATAAGATGAATATAATTTATATAATGCAAGTGGAGGAAGTTTCTTCTTAGGACAACCTGCTTCCATTGTTTAATTAAAAATACACATTTGTGAAGCTTTCCATAAATGATACAGCTGTATAGGAACAGCAGAATCTTTTGTGAAAAGGCTCAATTATACTTCAGAATTATATGGAATTTCTACAGCTAAAATGAACTAATTCTCCTCTTTTCAATGGTATAGAGACAAAGATAACTACTTCTTTTTACAATATTCCTCAATGTTCATTGCTTTCTTAGTAGTGAAAGTTAGACCTGCCTGCCATATAAACATACATCCTTGTTTCTAAGTCTCTTGTCTTAGCATAGAGACAAGCATTATTAATGAAATAAAATATCCATTCACAAGGTGCAAGTGAAGGAAAGTGAGCATGTAGCAATGATTGCTGACAACTAGACAAATAATGAACACCTGACTGCTAACAAAGTGCAGTTACCCAGAGCAGAGTAATGATTATCAGTCATTCTAGTGAGAAGGTTTTTTTCTTTTATTGACCTCTGAGCAAGTACTCAAAGGCGTAGGAGAAGAAGCACTTGAGCCAGATTTTCTCCCACCTGCCCATCACTGCTTTTCCTATTGTCACACCTTGTTGGTACTCAGGGGAAGAGCTCACAGCAGCTCTGAGAGGTTTCTTCTAAATAATACATCAAAACTGGGCTCATCATTTACCTTCATCATTATTTTTCTATGTCACCAAGTTGAAGTCCTATTTTTGTGCTCGTTTTGAATTTCTGTCGTTATCCTGGGTTGCAAGGTTGGAGGAGGAAATAAAGAGCCCTATGAGAAAGAGAGAATGTCATGAAGAAGAGATCATTTGGGATCAATCGACAAACAAAGAAGTGCAGCAGAAATTGCAGGCAGAAAGAAAGATGCTCATTAGGCCTGACATGGAAATGGATGTCTTTCTTCTCTGCTCACAAGTCTGTAGGGACCCAAGGATCATCATTTGAGTGTGACATTCTGTTCTGTCAGAGCTATACAGAAAAGGCTATGATATGGAAACTTCAGAGGGAATGGTGCCTGATAGATGGAAGTAAAAAAACCCCACAGAATTAACCACTGCAAAGCCAATCTTTATCAGAGATAAATTTGAATGCAATATGCATTCCAACCCTTGCATCAGTCAGTATTTTCCAGTAGCTTTTTTTGTTAACTACTCCATAAATTATTTACAGAGCAAAAAAAAAATTTATTTCATAATATTCAGAACAAAGGTCTTGATAAATCTTTGAAATCATAATGTTCTTCTTACACACAGAATTCTCTGAAGAATAGTGACACTGTCAGGAAATTGAGAGTATAATGAAATGTTCAAAGTAATAATTTTTATTCATTTTAACATATCGAACGTTTTCAGGTAATTGTGTTCCCATCAGGAGTTGCAAACCATAATAAAAATAATGATTTATTTTCCAAAAAAAGTTTTACTTTGGCAATACTTAATGCCAGCCCTGTTTTCTACTAAATGAATTTAAATAATGCATTCATCAATATTAATCTCCATAAGACTGTACACATACACAAAGAGGAAATGAACTGTTACTGTCTGACAGAAGATAGCTTTGTCATATCGAAATCAGAGCACCACCCTAGAAAAGTTTTGAAAAATTAGAAGACTTTTATAGTTTGAGTAATGACCCATTTGAGGAATTATACCCTTACATCCTAGCAGACACGTGGAGTCTCAGCTGCCTAGTATCCCCCAGAGCAAAAATAAAGAGACTCTGGCCATCCAAAATGCCCAGCTCTTTTTCCACAGTCAGCCAAAGAATATCTTTTAAAGATTTGTTTACTCATATTTTATGTGTATGAGAGTAATGCCTGCACATAGGTTTTGCAGCAGACATTTGCATGCAGGCCATGTAGGCTAGAAGAGGACATCAGTATCCTAGAAATGGAGTTGCAAGTGGTTGCAAGCCACCACAGGGGTGCCTGGAATTGGACCTATGTCTTCTAGATGAGCAACCAGTGCTCTTAACCATTGAGCCATACTCCCCTGCCAAGAAGTTTTGATCCTTCTCTTATTCATAGCTTAACTGAGACTCGAAGCAAGTAAAGTTCAAATGACAGACTTTTAAACATTTAAACAAAGTGATAATGTAGATAATTATGTAGCTGTATTAAGGTTAAAATGTAAAATGTATCACACAAGTCAAGGTCCTCATCTAGAGGCACTCTTTGGAGAGGTCATGGGCCTGCACAGTGAAGGAGGATCATGGGAAACAGGCTTGGTTACACTTGTGTTCTGTTCCTGGTTTTGTTCTCTTATCTTTGTGAGCTAGCTGCCATAAAAGAAGTCCCTGCACAGACTCCTGCCATTGAAGGCTCGGATGTGCCTTCCCCACATGATGGACTCCAGCCCGTGAATTCATGAGCCAACACAAATCACTCCTCCAGTTAGTTTCTTTTTGGGTATTTTCTCACAAAAAAAAGAAGAAGAAAACGAATCCTGTAATAATCACACATTAATATTGTCATTCACTGGGCTGTGCATTTCTTAGAAAAAGAGATAACTGTGCTTCACATTATTGTTTCACTGATATGCTAGATTATTTTATGTGCAGCAGAGTTCAAAGCCTCAAAATATTTACAAGTGAGTCCACATATTAAAATGATGTGGGAGACAAATATCATCAGGAAATGTATGCAGAATTGACCTACATTTATGTAGTCCTCAAAAGTGAGTGTTCTTAACAAGTAAATGGCAAAAATCATATGTCACAGTTACTAAAATCAGTAGTGAGTTATTGTTAGTTTTGCTGATAAACTGAACTTTATTATAGATATTAATTTAAACAAAAGTACAGTATACATAAGGGTCACTAGTACACCTGGCTTCAGGCTACTCTGTGGGGTCTTGGATCATATTCCCTATGGATATGAGGAGATTATTATTACCTTATCATTGTGTGTGTATGTTTGATATATTTATATGTGTGTGCTAATGTACACATCTGCATGTGTGAATGGTGGTGTATAAGAACACAGCACACATACAGAGGTCAGCCTCAAGTGTCAGTCTTCTGCCTTGTTTGAGATAGGGCATTTCTGTTATTTTTTTCCATCGTGTGCATCAGGACAGTTGGCCAGTGAAATTCTGGGAATTGTGCCATCTCACCACAGGAATGCTGGGATTATAGATACTCATGCTGTGTCTGATTTTCATATGGGTTCTGGGGATTCAAACTCAGGCCCTCACATTGGTGAGGGGAGCACTTGTTCTCATAAAGCTATCTTCCAAACCACACACATTTCTTATAAGAACTTCACTTTCAATTCTAAAAGTGCTTTCAATTATTTAATCTTCAATAAACATTTAACCTGAAAATAGAAAATAAACACATGGGCCCAAAAATTCAAAAACAATGAACAAACTTCTGGTCCCTGTAAGGTTTTTGGTTGTTGTGACCAAATATCTGACAAGAAGAAGGTCATGGAGGAAAGGGTTTATTGAGGCTCAGATTTTCTGGTAAAGGTTATCAGCTCTCAGGTATAGGGTAATGGGACGAGGCTGCTTGCCACAGAGAGAATCAATAAGCACAGAAAGGAGCATGTCAGGGTTTGTTTTCTCCTTTTCTCTTTTGCATTCAGTCTGGGATCTCAGCCTATGAATGGTGGGTCCCACTTTCAGGTCAGTTCCCTCAATCAAGTAATCCTTTATAGTAAAATATTAACAAATGAATCCAAGATGTATTGCACTGATGATCTAGATTTTTGTTGATCAAATTGGATTGGGCATCAAAATTAGTAAACACAAGTCTATCCTGTGTCAACTCAACAACCAAACATATTGCTTTAAACCATAGCATCTCACTCCTGTGCCCTGAAATTTCATTTTCATCTTGTAAAACAAAAGTCATTTAGCTTATCTCAAGTCTTCAGTCTTAAAGATTCCAAAATTATTCCAAAGCTTCAAATCCAAAGACTCCATTTAACTGTGAGCCATCGTGAAAACAAACAAACAAACAAACAAACATATACTTCTAATACACAATGACACAGGGTAAGCATGCCCTTTTCAAAAGTGAAGATCAGGAGGATGGCAGGGAAACACTGAATTCAAAAAGAACAAAACCCAGTAATCAAGAACCAAAACAGAAAGCTACACAATTGGCATCTGGAGCTCATGCTGGCATCATCTGTGCTTCAACACAGCTGTCCTGGACAGCTGTCCAGCTGTCCCTCAACCCCACAGTGCCATGGCCTAGAGTACATGTCATTTCTCCTATAGCTTCAGTAATACATGCTACTGTCCTTGTGAAACTTCTCAAATTTCTGAAATTTCCTAAATCCTCAGTCTCCATTGTAATTTAGGCTTCACAATCAAAGATTCACACAGTTCACTCTGGAGCTCTGTAGGTAGAACCCACCATATTATACATTCCCTAGCCTTGATGGGTTTCTAGAACCTTGGCGTAGGCCTGCATGACTCTGCCACTCTTGCATATTGCATGCCTGCAAAAAAGCACCAATTGGATGATATCATGCTATGCTGCCAGCTCAGTGTGTATCCCATCTCCCTTTGACCTCACTGCAGTGGCCTCTATGTGAAGTTGTGGCTAAGATAGAGGAAATATATCCTTAGACATCCCTGTTAGAGAAGGATGATATTGAAACTTCCTTGTTCAGTCACTGTTGGCATGAGGTATAAAATATCTAAGAGGAGTAACGTAAGGAAGGGTTTACTTTGGATCAAGGTTTGTGTGTATAGTCCATCGTGGCAGCTGTGTTCTGGCATGGAATATGAGCTTGTTGGTCACATTGGATCTGCAGTCAGGAAGCAGAGGGAGAGATCAGCATGGGTATCCAACTCTTGTTCTTCTTTTTATTAGTCCCAAGATCCTATCTTATGAAATAATGTCCTCACAGAAATGCCCTGAGGATTGTTTAATGGATGATCCTAAAGCCTATCAAAGTTAACCACTATACTTTCTTTTGACATAAAGGTTTTCTTTAATAGATTTTCAGCTTCACATTCTAGAGCTTTTAATGAATGAAATCTTACCCTCGAGTTACTTCTCCTGTTGTCTCAGTGCAAAGTCAGGCATTTATCCTTATTGACACTAAATATTTAACAATTAAAGCTATTTGGTCCAAACATGCCCTATTCTCAATATTAATTAGGTTTAATCTCTTTTTCTTCCCAAACTTAACTTTTCTGTCTGCAATTTTAAATGAGTTCATGATCATTTCCTCAACAAACTGCACATTTTTTTCATGTCTTTCTGCTCCAATTTCACCCTGTTAATATGAGTCTGGGCAAATGAAGTAACTGATAACCATGCTACAGTCTAGATATTATGCATTTTAAGATTTCCTCTACCAAACAAGTTAGTCTACTAGTTTTGAATTCATCCTCACTAAAAATTTCAGGATATGGTCAAAACACAACCAAAATCTTTGCTAAAATATGACACACATTGAAAATTTCCTGAAAGAGTCCAATCCTGACAGGTTGGTAGTAGCCCAGTGTATAGGGTGCCAAAGAGAAGTGTTTGTGTTGTGGATTTAACCAGCAATCTGTGAGGAGGGACTAACAGACCTCTAGCCATGGTATCAGCAGTGGGTTTAGGCAACACTTTAAAAGCATTATACACAGCTTAACGAGTGCAGCAACGGTCAGTACAGTTTATTGTAGTCTCTTAAGAGGCCATAGTAAACTCATGAAAACTAAGGCGTTATTAACATCTGTCTATTCTAGAGATTTTCATCCTTAAGCAATTCACAACAAATGCTGCAAAGTAACATCCCACATCCTCCCACAGAGTACATATTTGATAAGTTAATCGATGCTATTGATTTTAGTTTAGGTTTCTCTTCAGATTTAACTTTTGACACATATATTACAGAAAATTAAAACATAAAATTAGTGTTTGTATAATGTAAGAAGTAGTCCTCATTTGAAAGATGGTGAATTAAGTAGTAATTACTGTGTTTGTGTTACCTTCCAAGGATAAATGCTGTACTGGGAGCTCTACAAACATTGAATATATAGTTATCTGCTGTCTCTGTTTTGTAGATGAGGCAACCAATGATCAGAGATGTTGCTAACATGTTCATCATCCCTCAGTCATCCTGGATCAGAGCTGTATGCAGTTACCCCTCATCTCTAGTTATCTTTCTGTTCCCCTTTAACAAATAAGCACTGTAGTATCTCTGTTCATGGGATATTTTTCTTTTCTGTTATTATGACTACAGAAAATTTCCTTCTTAAATATCTGTAAACAATTTGGCAGTTAATAGATATAAACAGGTTTAATGCTTCATGAGTCTTGGAAATTTCTTGGAAGTTGTATGAAACTCTGATGCTCCTTTTTCCATTCCAGAGGGAAAGTTTCAAAATAGCTATACAATCACAGATACCTAGTGGTCCACCTGAAGCTTCTAATACTCTTATGCGGCTGAGATATAGAAGACAAGCACCTTGCCCTTGATACCTGTGTATGCAATTCATCACAGGTCTCTCTGAACCCAGAACCCATATTTTGCTGCTAGGTTCTGATATTTCCAGAAAATAAAAATGACTCTTTTTTACATAGCAGCATTAAGTTATTGAACTAAGTTATTTCCAAACTCAAATTTCATCTGTATAAGAGTATAGATTAAGAGGAATAATTTTAGATTCAGATCTTCTTCTTCTGATGTGAATGTTCAAATAAAATATCCTTAATACCTTGGAGACAAAAGAACATGCCCAAACCACTTAGTTCTCCAGGATCCTCCATCCCCTACCCAAAGAGCAGTGCTGGGTCATTGTTACCATATAGGTTGATGTTTCACCTCCTTTGACTCAGAAAACCTAATGCAGAGTTCTGCTTTGCTCCTCTCCCTGTTTATTACCTGCCTGCCACCTTCTCCCTATTTGTTATCTGCCCCACCACCTTCTCCCTGTTTGTTATCTGCCCCACCACCCTCTCCCTGTTTATTACCTGCCCCAGCACCCTCTCCCTGTTTACTACCTGCCCCAGCACCCTCTCCCTGTTTATTACCTGCCCCACCACCCTCTCCCTGTTTACTACCTGCCCCACCACCCTCTCCCTCTTTATTACCTGCCCCACCACCCTCTCCCTCTTTATTACCTGCCCCACCACCCTCTCCTTTTCTAATGCTCACTGCTGATTTATCGGCACCCTCAACACACCTGTCCTGGGAGGAAAGTGGTGGGTTTGTCTGTGCCCTGTAGTGAGTACAGCTGTTCTGTAGTTGACCCCTTCATAGTGTGTGGTAATAATTGTGATGAAGTTGTGGATCTAGACATTAGGGCAGAGCCTTTATGGCAGATCACTGATCATTAAACACCTCTGTCTCTCCCTCCCTCCATCCTTCTATCACCCCCTTTCTCCATCCTTCTCTCCCTCCCTCCATCCTCCTCTCTCTCTCTCTCTCTCTCTCTCTCTCTCTCTCTCTCTCTCTCTCTCTCTCTCTCTTCCTTTTCCCTCATGCCTGCTTTCACACTCTTTACTTCCCTCTGTGTCTTGGTCTACTTTTGTTTTTCTGCCCTTTGCATGGAATGACATAGAATGAAACCTTTGTCTTGTCTCTTGATCTTTTACTTCCCAGCTTCCAGAACCACATGTCAATATGTCTTATCAATTATAAAATGCCCAATCTCCATCATTTTGTGGTAGAAGCACAAAATGGCAAGCACCAGTGAACACTTGTATGGCTCTAATAGAATCAGAATGCTGTCTGTGTGATATTGGTTGCAAATATGAGCATTCATATATTTTATGTCTTGTAATTTCCTCAAAAACTTATTCAGACTAAGAAATAAATATTAAGCTATCATTTTAATCAATATTTTAAACCCAATAATAGAAAGACAGGACCAAGCATCTAGTTGCTACATATCTTACTTACTGGGTAATTTATAAAACTAATTGTCTATTTGCCAAAACACATCTGGTCATCCTAGAAAAGGAAAAAACAGATTTTTCCAGAATAATATGCATACAGAATACAGAACCCAAGGGAATTATTTATAGGAGACTATAAATTTTAAGAGTAGCTATTATTTTGTGAAAGATGCAGTGCTGGGTATAGACGGGAGATGGTCTTACATTTGTTTAATGATGTGATTGGACACTGTACAGTAACAACTTCGAAAAACAGAATTTTACTTATGGAGAATTTCCTTGTTTGATTTGGTGTGTGTGTATTTGTGTGTGTGTGTGTGTATGTGTATGTATGCATACACATACTTACTAGTTTGTGTAATTTTAATACTGTCCAGAACACGTTTGGTCATGCTATCGTTTAACACCCTGACTAGTACACAACAAGCCAGAAGCAGCTTAGCATCTTCACAGCTCACCATTCACACAGCTGCTGATCACCAATATCCTCCAGAGCTCCACCACATGCAATCTGTCTTTTGAGACAGCATCTTCTTTGTAGGCTATAACTGTTTTTAAATTTCCCCTTATCCCTTGGCACTTATACACACCTAAGATACTTGATATACCCATTAATTTTCTTGTTTCAGTGACAAAATACCCAATAGGAAGCAAGCTGAGGGAGGTGGTTTTGTTTGTGACTCGTGCTTGAGGACACCGTTTATAGTGGAGAGGAAGGCCAGTTAACAGGAATGGCTTTCACCTGTGGCAGCAGGAACATGGCTGTTTACATCTGGGTGGGTCAGAAAGAAGGGACATTCGGAAAGTTCATACAGGCTATAAGCAGGCACACTCCCCAAGAGCTTACTTCTTCCAAGGAGGCTCCCCTTTCAGTCGTTCTACAACCACTCCAAAAGGTGCCACCAGCCAGGGACAAGCTATATCACACCCCTCCTCCCAAGGCTCAGGGTCATTGCAGAAGATGGGGAATAAAGAGTATAAGATCCAGAACGGCTACAGAGAAGCATCATCCTCTGGATACAGCAGCACAGATGAACCAACTGTAACATTAACATTTAGATTGGCACAGATGTTATAACCAACTTGGGGCCAGGTGTAGGAGATTCTCTCTTCCTTTGAAGACTTAAACAAAATGAGCCTGATCTTTAAATTGACTCTGGTAATGCATATAACCAGAGACCTACCCACTGTCCTCTTGGAATGAGCATTCAAGCAAATTATAAGACAGACTTATTTACAGTATGAATGCCTATGGATTCCATATTCATACTACCATTATTCCTCTGTAGGTTTTACTTTGAAGTGTAATACTTTACTATCTACAGAAGTTTTCCTGGTTAAAAAAAAAAAGGGAGTCTGTAGGAATCTGTAGCCTTCATACCAAGGCTACTTTGAGGAGTCCAGTAGTCTCCATAACAATAGTTATACATTCATTAATCTGTGCATTTATTCATGAACAAAGGAGTTACTATATGCTTACAATATTAAAAGCACTGATCTTCCAGTGAAAACCAAATCCTGGCCACCAGTGCTGGTGGGGTGGAAGGGTGACACTTTACTTACACATGAACTAGACACTAAGGGAGAATTTCTTGAATAATTTCAAGTAAGCCAGTGATATAATCTGCCCATAAAAGAAGTGCTCTTACTATGAACCAAGATTAGATTGTGATATCTGAAAGGATAAAATGTTAGACTCAGAGTGGTCCCTAAAAAGACAGGTTATTAGGTATTGGCTTGTGAGAGTGTGGTAACTGAAGGGTGCTCATAAGTGTGTAGAATGCAGAATTTATTACAACATACAATCAGCAGTATCTGTTGATAAACCATATGTGAACTGGAGAAGGAAAGAGAAGTCAAAACATTATAGATGGAAAATGAAATAGTCAATGATACATCTTAGGTACCAAGAAGAAAGCCAGGATGTCAGGCAATGAAGAACTGAGAAGAAAGAATTGGAACCAGAAGAACAGTAATCAAATTGCTGCCAGAGACTCAGAAGACAGGTTGTAATAATTGTTTCTGCGGAAGCCAATCAGGAAATTTAACAAGGTTCTTAGGTGCTAAATACTTGCAGTCAAAATTCACAGTCACGTATCAGTGCCAAAGCCATTCTTCAAATTTTCTGAGCTTAGAGTTTAAGAATAATGTTTTAAAGAGAACTATAGTCTTTGCTTCCCAGAATAGGCCCACATGTTAACTAAAAAGCTGATCACATATGCTTTAAATCCATGATAATGCTAGACTCAATTCAGCCATTGTCCCAAGATTTCTTCAGCTTAAAGATCTGTTTCACCTTGGATATAAGAAATATTAACCTGTAGCTAGGATATTTATAGTAAAATATTTTAAAAGTTGAATATGGCTCAAACAAGCCTCTACATGCCTACAAGTAAAAACATTCTCCAAAAATTATTTGTCATCTATCTTTCAAATAAATTCAAGGTACTAAAGTGAGGCAGAAGGATGAATTTTTTAAACTTGTATATCATATATTGGCTTGTGGTTAAGGGTACTGGACCAGTGACCTACAATGGAAAAATAGTCTATTTCCCTCCTGTATGGCACTGACTGCAGTTTTTTAAGATCCTACTTTTGCTGAACCTTCCTCCTGGTCTTAGCTAAGTACACAATTGCTCAGGAAGTACTGAGGACAAATGTGGACTCTGACCTCATTCCCAAAATTCCACAGGAACCAGACCACTGAAACCTGGAACCTAGCTGCTGTCCTGCCTTACAGCTCTCTTCTAGGACAGCATGACCTACAATCCACATACCTGGCACCAGCGTGACTCAGACAGAGCAACTTCACTTAAACAGGAACAGAAAGATATTCAGTAATGTTTCCACAATAAAGTGCTTTAAGATAGTATTACTCTTTTATTAATCTGTAAAACACTGAGATGTCAAACTGACTGCTTAGTCTGTTAGCAATATTTTTAAGCTACTCCAAATCAGGCTTTTCATACGTTCTGGTCAGTTACTTTCTTCCGGAAAGTCACACTACATGAACATATCTTTATACCAGAAACTGGTGGAAATTTTAGCACGCAACATAAAAAAGCTGCTTTGAGTGTGTCTCCTGACCCCTAGAGAGATGCTAATAGATTCACTTGAGAAGCATAGTCTGTTTTATTCTACTTCTAAAGGCCGCCTCTGTGCAGTCTCCCCAGGAGAAAATGTACCAACCTATATAAAAGTTTAAAATACTGTCATTCTCACCTGTTACTCTATTTTAACTCTTGTTGAAACATTCATCCATCCTTGAAAAACATGAACATGCATTTGGGATGCCCTTGTTATTGCAAGTAGCATTGAGGTAAATGTGTCCTTAGTAGTTCATGTGCTGGGAAAATGCCCCACTGAACTTCACCGTCTGCCCTAGGACTGTAAAAGACTGACATTGTCTTGACCGCAAACATGGAAAATACAGAGCTTAATGGATGAGTGGTACCATGTCATGACTCTCTACAGCAGCGGCAGTTTCCTTGCCACCAATGGGCTTGACCATGGTACTCACATGTTTTCATAGGTGTAAGTCATTTGCTGAAGAGAACACAGTAGTGCCAATGTATGAAGTACATCCCAAGTTGTGCCTTAGGTAGAGGAGAATGACAAAGATTAAAGACTGGGTATGCTACAGAGGTGACAGGGTTCCACATGCACAGAGATGTATGTGTAAAGCACTGTCCTTCTACTCTCGGTCCCATGGTGGGGAAGCCTGAGAACTCCATAAATGTGATAATGACTGTTTTGACATTTTTAACAATTCAACACAAATCTCTACAAAATCTAAATTGACTAATGTTTTAGTTAGGGTTACTACTGCTGTAATGAAACACCATGACCAAAAGTAACTCAGGAGGAACAGATTAATTTGGCTTTCACATCCTGAATCAGAGTCCACTAAGGGAAGACAAGAAAGCAGGAGCTGTATACAAAGGCCACAGACAGGGTGCTGCTCACTTGCTTGCTCCTCCTGGCCTGTTCAGCCAGCTTTCTTATAGAACCCAGGTCCGCTATCCCAGGAGTGGCACCACTCACTATGAGCTGGGCCCTCTCAATCAATAATTAATTAAGAAAATGGTCTACAGGCTGGCCTCCAGCCAAATCTAATGGAATCATTTTCTCAATTTGAAGTTTCCCTCCTCTCCAGTGACTCTTGACCCACAGACTATACAACCTAATGAGCTTATATACAGTTAGAATTGGCTTCTGAAAGGGAGGCAGTTGGGTATTTAATAATCCTTTATAATTTAATAATCTTTTACAGGTAAATATTTCCCAAGAATATGCAACACACACACACACACACCTGTGCATGCAGACACACTATTCCAGATAATGCTTTTTTTTAATATTAAAAAAATACACAGAAAAGCATTATTTAAACTTCATACTGCCTTAAGACAAAAGCAATAATTTCTCCACTAAGACTTTTTCCTTCCCTTGAGTGACTTTATTTTAGAAAATAAAATTTTTCTGTTCACTTTTGGAGGCAGATACCTGGAAGGCAGATCCGATTCTGCCTTGTGAAACATATGCACTGCTGTCTAAATGGCATATGAATTTGCAGGGCTCTCCCCATTCAGACTTTTTCACCATGTTACATGGGGGTATCATCTTTGTCACATACAGTGATTGCTGCCAGGCTTAATTTTCCAAGCTGCTTGCTGCTAATACCCTCTCTAACCTGCCATATTGTATTATTCACCACTTGAAATGCATCAGTAAATGTTCATCACAGCTACGATATAGCCACTGTGAAGTCTTGACTTTACTATGTGGCTCATGTCTGAAACTCATCTCCAGATGGCGTACCTTAACACTTCCTATTTTGAAAATGTACCAAACGTATTTCCCTCCCTCCATCTCACTGCCCATGTTCTTGACCAATGATCTTTCTGCCAGGAAACCTTCTTTTTCTGAACATCTTACTCTGAGCATTTCCTCTCTTCTTCCAAGTCTTGATTTAAGCCTTAGTTTCTCAGAGAGAAATTCTCTAGCTCACCATTTAGTGTTTTTCTCTATTACATACCTGAGTAACACCTTGCACCTCCCAATTATATTTCATATTCTTGCTTATTATAATACTTACTTAGGACCTGTGCCCTCGCTGAAATATAACTACCATAGGAAAAGGGACTACATCTGCAGCAGTTTATCCAGGAACCATTTTCATACCTTACTCAAATAACTATAATAACAAATCAGATATCCTAAGGCCTTCTTGTTCTTTTTTTCTTAGATAAAGCATAGACAACCCACATAATCAGTGAGACACAGTAAAGGACATTGGAAGCATAAGTCAAGATGGCAGATTTTCTGAGGTCCTGGGGAAAGGACAGTTCAGCGTAGACCCAAATCCTTGTCCTTTAAAGGAATGCGGCATGTTTATTTGTTCCACTAGCATCTGTTTTCCGTTATTGATTACCACAATCTTCAACTGGCTAACATGAATCAGTTTTAAAGTCATTGGCAATCAGAGAACTGAGCTTTTTAACAAATATATTTTATTTAAGTTGTTTCCAGGTGATTATGTTTTTGAGAAGAGCCAACAATGAGTAATGAGAGAATCAGAGTGAAGACACAGAGATGCACTGAACAGAGAGAGGAGGCCAAAAGGGAATTAAGGTAAGATGCATTCGTCTGGTACAACTTTTCTTTTTATTCCTCCTGAGTGAGTTCAATGGCAGCCTGGTAGGAAATATTTGAGCAGCTCTAAGTGCATCACTGTGAATTATAGTGTTCTTTATTCCACTTTTGTAACCACTGTCTGAGCAGTTTCCCAAATAAGGAAGCCCTAATGCACTGAAATGGGTACAACTGAACTTAGTTTTATGATTTCTGCCCCTCCTTTACACCTGGCTTTACATTAACCTCTCATTCCCACACTAAAAATGTTCTATGAGCTGACTTGCTATTGAATCACTCATTTCTTGCTGCTTTATCTGTGGTTCATGTATATCACCTGCCCCTTTATGTGCCTCTGCCTCTTTGATATTCTCCACCCTCCGACCTTTTCTAATCTAATAATTTTTCAATATAATTGATGATGCTTAAGGACAATCAGTGTCTCTGTACTGACTATAATTTTCACAGCTCAGGAAAGCTGGACCTCACTTCTCCACGACACTAGGATCCTACACTGCTGTGATACTTCATTGCCTAGCCTTTAAACACCTAGGCAAGATTGTAACGCTGTAGTTGCTCATGAAAATGTCCTTGTATCCTGTCCACCTATGAATTAAAGAAGCCCAGGAAGTGCTGGTCATACAGCCTTAGTACTCCAGAATAAACACCCATTGCTTTGTAAAAATTGTCGCACAGATTTTTGGATTTGCAAAGAAACAATTCAAACTCATCAATTTTTTAAATTTTTTTATTTACAAAATAAGGAAATATTATAGATTTGTACTTGTTTAAATGAAAGACAAAAGGCTTTGCTTTGTAGAATAGTTTTTCACTCTCTCGGCCTAATATTTTTAATAATGATTCATATAAAACTATTCTTTGAGTCTCTCATTTGAACTTTCACTAAAAGTTCATTCTGGCTTCAAAATATGTTTGTTAGAGTAAGCTTCTTGAATATCAATTTCTTTGTGTCAGCACAATGTTCTTTTTTTTTTCAAATACACATATCTTCAACATTATAAAATCAAAATACTTATCCAGTAACAAAAGCCTCTCACAATCTAAATCACTTATTTTCTATTGTGGCTTTGAATAATTCTTACACTGTCTCTATTTTCATCAAACTGATTTGTTCCTTTCCCTTCCACGTGCATTTGCATAAAATTTCTCTTTATTGTGTGCCTTATTTTGTTAAATATCTACTCCTACCCCAGTTTTAGAAGAGTCAATCTGAAGTAAATTCTTTCTAAAATTTAACTGCGTTTAACAAGTAAGCCATGAGCTGTACCAATACATTTTGTTTTAAACACAAAAGATGATCTTTTTAATGAACAGGTGAACATTTGCCCACAATTTCATTTGCTCACAAGATCAACAGATAACTCTGTGACTTGGAAATAAAACTTTTGCTATGATCTGACTATAGTTTTCAATGTGGTCCTAGAGGGGTAACCATTGCAATGTGGCAGAAGGTAATAAAAGATCTAACCAGACTCTGAAGATAAGAATGAACACAGCACTTAGAAAGTAGAAGGCAGGAGGTGGTAAGTTCAAGCCAGCTTCAGCTATGTAACAAGAAAATGCAAACAAAACAGAAGAATGAAAGGAGGGGAGGAGAACAGAGGGAAGAAGTGAGGAAAAGAGGAAGAAGAGGGAGAGAATGAAGAAGGAAGGAGTAAAAGATAATCTCATCTACTCACAATTTCACAGATTAGAATTGATTTGCGTATCATTTTAACATCATGGAAAACTAAGTCTTTCATTCAGAAATGTGGCCAGAAAGAAAAGTATGCATGCATTTCCAGAGAGGCGTCTGTGCCACAGGAAGAGGACGAAGCTGTTCTTCATGTACTCATTCTTTAACTGCATGGGTTTCCTTATTGACACTCAGCACATGCATCCCTTACTGACTTAAACACACAGTTCTTTTCAAATATCAGAGATAGCAAGCAACATTTTCCTGTTCCTGGATTGCGTTGGGTTCCTTCCAGCATTCACTAGCGCAGATATTCTGAGAGGTAGTAAAGCGTAAGGACCATATGCTTCAGGCAGTTGCCGTGAGGAAACAGCTGCTACGACGCTGGAAGCGCTGTTTGTTCTCTGTGAGACAGACGGCACATCCACTCCAAGTGACGACAGTTCAGGAAGGAGGTGGGAGACCCACACTGCCATTCTTTTGAATCATTCAAGTGATTTTTCTCTTCCACAGAGGAAAAATAACTATTTCCTCCAAGAAATATTTAATTTTGGAGAAAGTGCTGTATCCTTGCAAATCGGCACTCCAGCAGCTTGAACAGTTGTGTTCCCTGAAACTCGTTGATCAAAAAAATAGTTCAAATGATGGCGACTAGTTACATATCTTGAGATAAGTATCTTGAGATATAGAATGCTTGACAACATAAAGCTAGGTTAAAAACAGGAAGAAAAACACTACAATTGAACAGGAAACAGCTTGTTCCTGGTGAGAAGCAACTTTGAAGGAAAACTGGGACCTAACCAGTTGTGGGATAATGTGGTTCTATTCAAGTGTACATGGTTACTATTCACTGTTTTTAACATGGTTACTATTTTACTGCTTTTAAGATAAATCTGGAAATTGATAGCCAGTTCCCAAATAGACAAGATGCTACTGAAGATGTTGAAAAAGTCAAGTCAAAAATCAGTTGTGTGACAAGTGTGTTGGTTCTAAAGTAGCAAATAAGATGATGGTTATAGATAGGAAAATAGCAGGAATAATTTCCCCTCTATATCTAATCAATTTGATTTTTAAAATTCTTGTTTTTCTATAAAATATAATATTAAGAAAGGGCAGGTGTAGATATGCAAGACAAACTTGTATTCAAAATAAGTATCAGTTGCCATTGTTCCTTTTGCTTAAGGTGAAAGGGGTCTGCTTGTACGGGAGATTGACTTACTTTTTGAAGTTGAAGCAATATGGAAGGGACCATGTCCGTGTTCAATGTGAGCCAAGCAGACCTCCTTCAGGAGCTAGGCTCTTACTGTAAAGGGTTATATTGCAATGGCCCTTGGGCTTCACACAGCTACCCTTGTCCACACAGGCTCTCTGTTCATGAACACATTGCACAAGCACTACGTAAACCAAGTATGGAGGCCTAATACAGAGATTGGATGGCTCATCTTAAATAGGTTAATTATACTGATGGATACTCACAGGACATAAGACCTAAAGGTCTCCAGATTATAAAACATCTATCATTACTAGAGATCAGGAGCATCCAGAAGTTACTCAGACAATGCACATGTCATTGAAAGTCCCAAGAACTATTTGTGCCTAATTCCATACATCTCTTATTGTGCTTCATTATAAACAGCAGAAACAAATCTGTACCAAATATAGAACCCTCTAACCTAACAAGATCATTTTTAATAAAGCCTACTGTAAAACCCTTTTAGTCTCTCAGGCTGCCCAATCATTGATACTACCTGTATCACTCAGTGTATGGGATTGAGAATTCTCATCTATAAATTAAACATATCCAGAACGCAAAATATCTCCTAAGTATTATTATCTTTTCAACATATTTGTCCATTTGTTGTTTGTCATTTGGAAACAGTTCTTATTATGTAGCCCAGGCTGCTCTCAAACTCATGATTTTTCTGCCGCTGTTTTTCAAATGCTGGAATTAAAGGTATACACTACCAAACTCAGCCATGCTTCATTATTAATGGTGATATTTGAAAGAAACAATATTTTTCCTATATTTTAGGAGGAATGTTTGAGCCATTCTCTAACAAGTGGATGCCTAAACATTTCAGTAACATAGAAGACCTTGAATTTCTCTTGGATTTATCTCACACGTTTTGACATTATTTTTCTCACAAAAGTGTTTCAACATGCTTAAAACTTCTTGCTCAGCCATCTAGTCCCATCCAGTGCATCCATATGTCCTTTGCCTTCAACAGATTTTCAAGCTGTCTTGAGACTATAGCAGATATCAGAAGAATGAAAACAGCCCCAAGGCAGGAAATAAATTGTCCCACATAATTGTGAACTTCCTTCCCCTCATTTTCTTTCTTATGGGGATGAACAAGAATATGTTTTCCAGATCAATAGCAACATAGTGCGTGAATAGTCTGTGTTAATATGCAGGAAGAGCTTCTTCTTGGTTAGGTCTTCTATAGTCATGGTCATCTGCAAAGCTCATCCAGGCTTTTATATGAACCAAATTTGTAAGTGGAGATATATATGGTAATGATTACTATTATGACATGCTTTACATCTTTTGGGATATATTCTTATTTCTACCACATAGACCCTTCCAGAGATTCAGTGTTGCTCTGATTTATTTAACTTGACATGTAGGTCCAAGTTGTGAAACTTAAGTTTCACTTTCCATTCTATAGTAGCTCTTACTCTATGGATGAGAGACAAGTATGAGATTTAATCATAGTTGGTATGGGTTGGATGGCTGGATAGATAAATAGATGATAGCTGCATATAAACATAGAACATAGGTAGATACATAGAGTTAATCTGGTGGGTAAATAGATTATATATAGCCATGTGAGACAGAGAAAGAGAGAGATGATAGATAGACGATAAACAGATATAAGATACATCCAAATAACGGGAATAAGGCCACCATGTGAGTTTGCATTGTTCGATATTAGCCTAACCAAATATAACCTAAGAATGTCTTTAATGGCAGGAAATTATGTCTGAATTCAAATAGAGGATTGATATGGTACATCAAGCCTTATAAATTCAGACTTAGTATGGACTACCTTGAAAGGTATGTGTATTTCACTCATTGAAGTTCTAAGGAGATAATTAATTTTCAGGATATTTTTCTCATAAGAACTTAGTCCCAGTGGATAAAGCCAAGCCCAAGGACTGGAAAGGAAGACTAATAAAATGATTTGGATGTTTATTGGAATATTTTCCCTGGTTCTTCAGATCATCTCTTCTAGAATGTTTGATATCTTTCATTTAAATAACCCTGACAGCTGCCCATGTAATTTGTTTCCAGAAATACAGCAGTTTACTGGTCAGCTCCTTTACATCAGCCCTGCTTGCTGTCACTGAAGGCTTCTTAAACTATGCTGTAATTACTTCTACCTTGCTTGACACGTTGAATGTTATTTTCTTACCAGATCTTATCTCCATTGTTATTGGGCATCATATCTTTCTGGAAGACTCTCTCCTGTTATTATCCATAAATTCATTATTGATGGCTGCAGTGGTACAATATTCTGAAAGTATCACTTTCCTTTAAGAGAACGAAACTTTTCCTGGACCAGACAGCCAAAGTTTGTGATACAACGTGAATCCACTTAAGACTTAAGATTACTAGTAACTGTGCACTCAAACTGTTTGCTTAACCTGCCTTTAAGAGAACAGTGTAACAGCCAACCTTATTTGCTGTGAATTCTCATGTAACCAACTTTTACAACCTAAGCTAATGCAGATCTGTGATCTTAAGTTATGTACTCTCCCGAGCCTCTGATCCAGAATAATGCATGTGTACCATTTGCTGAAAGAAACAAATACAGAAGTTGAAAGCAACTTTCTAAAATCTACCATAAAAGTTGAAAGCAGCCATTTATAGTTATTGGCTGATGAACAATGATGTTTGTTGTTGCCTGGGTCAGTTGGGAATCAGCTGGAGCCAATAACAATATTTTGTAAAACTCTTTTAAAGATTTCTCTATGCATCCCATTCCTTTCCTCATGTGGTGCTTTCTATGCTATTCAATAAATACAGAGCAGATCTTTTTGTCATAAGAGATACACACAAAGTGGAAAAACACTAGACTCATGAAGTCAGGAAGCCAAATCTGGGTTCTCTCCGAGTTAAATGACTCCAAGGGGAAGTGCTTTTGTTTTTTTCCTTGTCAAAACACTTTAATAACTCAAAGCTAATAACTAATTTGTATAATCTGTAAAGGTGCCTGACACTCGGCTTATCAGTGATGCCTCTTTTCTTCTCTCCAGTCCTCTCCTTAATTCTTTGGTTACTGGATTTCTTTATTATCGATTTACTAAGTGGAGTTAGAAGTTAAATTTCAATTTTTCTCAAGAGAATTTCTTAATTTAACAAATATCTTTCTCAGTTTTACTGCAGTGATGTGGGCAATGTCCTAGACACGGGTATATTGTATTCCAAGAGACTTTTCTGACTTCTGCTCTCACCAACTTCAAATTCTAGTAGGACATAAACATTAGAAAAAATAGATGTGTCTCAGGCTCCACAACATGGCCTAGGAAGTAAATGGCTGGAGGGCCTAAGGACCTGGTGGCTGCTCGGTCCACATGGCTAGATAGCTCAATAGTCACAATCTGTCACTGAAGCCCTGAAGGTTCCAGGAGAGCCACTGGTCTTCAGTTCACACTGAAAAAAACTAAGAAACGTGTGTTTGAATGTCAACAGAGTAGCAGCGCTGGCCGGAAGACCAGGGCAGGAAAGCAGAAAGCCAAATTCAAATCTAAAATTTGTCTTCCGCTGTCTATCACATATTGCAACTCTTCCCCTCCATAGCTGTTAGAATTGCATATCAGCGCATTAAACAAACATGGTGTCCTACAAACTGTCAAGGGAATCAAGGTCCAATAAGCAGTAATTTGAAGAAAAACAAAACAGTTAATATAGGCCTGGGCCAAACAGGAAGGTATGTTGTCATGTTCTGGTGCTTTTGATTTTGTTCTATGACTAATTTAGAAACAATAGATTTGAAGTTAATGTTCATTGATACTATAAAACATATAACCATGTCAATATTTCTGTTAAAATACAACCTGCAGAGAACCACCTTTGAGCTTTCAACATTTCAGATTACCTGCTCCACAGAGGCTTCCTTTCATGAAGAGTATCTCTTGGGCTTTTACAAACAATAGTCAACTGGTATTTCTTACTGTGATTAATAAGTCCATCTAGCATGTCCACCTCCACTCTATTCCAAAATCATCTTCTAAAAGAGATCTATAGATGTAGACAATTTTGTGCCACTTATTAAGTTGCTAACACAATAGTGACATAGTAGTGGCTAAGGAGATGTTACCAGAATCTCTGTAATAGTATTCAACAGTGGGTTCTTCTCACCTTTATCAAGAGTAAGAAAACCACCTTTGCCTACTCCAGTGGTTCTCAACCTGTGTGTCACTACCTACCCTTTGAAGGTCAAATAACCCTTTCAGAGAAGTTGCCTAAGACCATATAAATGACAGATATTTACATAACAATTCATAACAGTAACAAAATTACAGTTATGCAGTAGCAGTGAAAATAATTTTATGGTTGGGAGTCACCACAACATACAGAACTATATTAAAGGGCCGGAAGCATTAGGAAGGTTGAGAACCACTGGCTTCCTCAGATGTCATAAAATTTAAGAGGGTAGGAAGATTCAAAGGTATGAGCATACTCAAGAGTCCCCATTCTGGATCTCAGTTTGCCAATCTTATATTGTCAAGTCTGTGATATTTCATGAGAGCTAGTTGTGTATTTCATCTCTTAG
The DNA here is from genome assembly GCA_026225945.1 of Cricetomys ansorgei. Classification (NCBI taxonomy): domain Eukaryota; kingdom Metazoa; phylum Chordata; class Mammalia; order Rodentia; family Nesomyidae; genus Cricetomys; species Cricetomys ansorgei. The sequence goes on along the minus strand of JAMJFZ010000726.1, from coordinate 171,553 downwards.
ACTTTTAAAAACTCTCATTTCAAATTTTTCAATCAGTCTTTTCTATGATTTATTTTACTCTGTTTTCAAAGTGCATTCTGAATGACAGTTGTTAATCTGGGCCTGTTGTTTCCTTCTTTTAAGGTTTTTAGGGAAATAAACTAATTAGATATCCTTATGATGCATACAATTACTATTATCCTCATATTGTGTTAAAGTATAAGAGTCATCACATATTTGGTGGTTTTTCTTCCACATTCACCTCAATACAATATACCAATGAGGAAGGCTGAGTTGTTTTGATGCTATGACATTCCAGGATCATCAACGCCCCATGAACCACCAATAGCAATGATTTCTGTTGTCATGTGACAAATGCATGATCTAATTAGAACTCTATTGTCAGAGTCACTTGTAAGTATAATTAGTTTGAGTTCTTTTAATGGAAAACCTGTAGATTAGGGCTGTTCTGAAGGTAGCTTGCTAAGGATCCAATCCAGGAAGCCTAAGTAGAGAAAAAAATACCAGAGAAAAGCAAAACTGTAACAGGATTTCCTGAGGATCATAAGTAGATAATGACTGAGTGACTTTATAAAAGACCACAGACAAGATTCTCAAATTTTTCCCACTGGAAGATAAAAAACTCTACTAACATCTTAGATAAAAATTGATGCTTAGTACATAAAATTTCCCAAACTTGCTGACTCAAACAGCAACTAAGCAAGGCATGGTGAAGCTCAAAAGCTCATAGGCAAGGGGACATGAGCCGAGAAGTAGCAGTGATCCTGAGGGCTTAGAGCACAGGGAGTCAGTGGCTAATGACTGATGATGACTCCACATGCTTTGAAATAATTTGATGACTTCCTGTTGCTAAACCCAACACAGTTTTCATGGGTTGTATGCTCTTGCCACGTGTGATCAAGACATGCCACGTATGTCTTTGTTCCTGTATCCAGCCAATGTTTTTCTGTTCCTCAATTCTGCTATATCACATTGCCAACTTCCCACGCACTAATCTAGCAAAGATACTCATGGACTTACCTATTCCTTTCCACACCCTGTATCTCCTTTACAGTTCTTAAGAGACATTTATCCACTTTGGCATGTCTACTGGTGTCATCCTGCTTCAGCTCATGATTGTGCAGCCATCATGAGACTGTATGGATGTAGCCCTGACATCACTAGGAGATACCATGTCACAGCAAATTCCCAGGGAAAAGCACAATAATCAGTTGTTTGGTACCAAATGGTCAACCCTAAAACATACATACTAATAATACAGACTTAGATTATGTATAAGAATATACATATATATCTGTACATATGCATATATGCAGTAATAATAATTAGTTAAAGAAGATGCCATGTATTTGAAAGGGAGCAAGAAGGCATAAATGAGAGGATTTGGGGTAAGGAAATACGAGGGAGAAATATTGTAATTTTATTATAATCTCAATTTTTTAAAAAAGTATAAAAAGCCAGGGACTGCTTTCCTGAAATGTCAGGTAAGGGGAGCTCCTCCTGCGTTTTCCTTCTATAGCATCTTGCACATCAACTGTCTTAGCAGTTGTCATCCTTATCATTCTGCACCCAGGAGTAAAACTGGATTTATCTTCAGCAGCTCAATACTCGGGTCAAATATTCCTGTGATTAAAGAAATAGTACCAGAAGCCAGAAGTGGAAATGGAAGGAATCCAGCCCCATGTGAAAGAGACATAATATACCTTCCAACAAGGAGCTACCAGTAAATGCAGCTGACCATTGCAATTAACCATTGAGAGATGATGTTAACACTTCACTAGCATAAAAAAAGAATGTTTTATCTTCCTACTTGCTCTGCAGTTAACTCAGTATGTGATCACTGAGGGCTTAAATGAAGGGCCTGTGTTCTTTAAGGAGTCTTGCTAAGTTTGTAGCGCTCAAAGGGCACTATCACACAATTTGGGTGTGAAAGCACTAAGTGGCACTGGGACACAGATGTTTTTGCAATAATTCAATGTAATTTCAGTACCTGCGTTTTCTGAATCTCTTCTTTAAACAATAGAGTTATGCCAACATTAGAGAGTCAATGACGTAGACTAAGATACTGCATGCAATGTTGAAATTCATAGTAGGCGCTGATAGACTGTACACAAAAAGGCTGATGCAGTTGTGATGAAAGATGTAAGCAGAAAACCTGTTCTGAATTACATTTTAAACATACAGAAGTGGGTATAGACAAGATCCTGGTTAGAAGGTTGCTCCTGAAAACTTGCACCTTACTAGCTGCCCTGTCAAAAGCAGTTCTGTTGGTATATGTATGTAGAGTCCAAAAACATAATTACATAAAAAGAACCATGGGGAAAAGGTAGATCTGAGGGACACGGGAGACTGGGGAACTGGGAGGAGCAGAGAGAGGGGAGGCAGGGGGATGGGATATATTATACAAGATAAGAAAAACAAATAAATAAATAGAACTATGGACCACAGAGATGGCTAAGTGAGGAGAAGTACCTGCCAAGCACACCAGATGTATTGAATTTGCTCACTAGAACTCACAGTGGAAGTAAAGAACATATCGCCATTGTCCTCTGACCACCACACATGAACTTCAGCACATCCATGTGTATGCTCACACGCACACACGCGCGCGCACACACACACACACACACACACACACACAGGGAAACACACACACATGTGGGTGTACACACACATTCATATATACACACTCATGCACAAGTAAACACAAATGTACAGAAATAGAATTAAAATTTTATTTGTTTGGGGTTTGTGGGGAGGCACGTGTTGAGACAGAGTTTCTCTGTATAGTCCTGGCTAGTCTAGAAATCATTCTGTACACCAGGCTGGCCTCAAACTCAGAGAACAGCCTGCCACTGTCTCTTGAGTGCTCAAATTAAAGGCGTGTGTCACCATCACCCAACTACATTAAAATTTTCAAAGATCAGACTTAGTAGGTGGGAACACGTTTAGTAGCCACTCAACCAAACTCGCAAATACATTAAAAGAACTGGCATGCTTAAATGTCAGCATTGCTAGTTTTGCATATACTCTCATTGGATTACTAGTAAATACTTGGCTGAGGCTGGCTATCACAGGATTTGTTGGGGTTCTTCCTAGCCATTCCTATTGCCTTCCTGACTCAGTCTCTCACCACACTGTACAGTTTTCTTGTAAATTAAACAATCACTGATCATTTGGTTGGACATAAGCAGCCACCGGCTATGTATCTATTACAGTGCCATTTCTACTTCTGCCTTGGTTATTATATTCTATCATGGTACATGGGAAGAAGGAAAGAATACATGTTTGACAAAAAAGAACAGAATTCAAATTCTTGACAAAGAGAAAGAACATGTGCTTGGCAAAAGAGAACAGAATTCAAATTCTTAACTTCAATTCTTGTAGGAAACACCTTTACTTTGATGTAGCAGCCATTCTGTAAATGTAGATGTATGTGTTGATTTTAATTATTCTCTTGGGTTCAGGGCCAAGGACAATTTATTATTTGCTAATTCAATTCCTAGTCCTAGAAGGTTTCAGCCTTTGTACATTCTAATCTTAAGCCTAGACCTGGAAGGCTTCAGCCTCAAAACAATCTAATCTTCAAAACCTAAATCTAGAATATTTCAACCTCTGAGACTTACTGCTGACAGACAGACACTCTGACTAAGCTGTCTTCTGAACTCCTAACTGTAAATCGTAAACTGTCTGCTTCTGACTCTCTACTTTCTCTCTTATCTTATTCTGGACTGGCTCTGTTCTTCTCAGCTTCTCTCTGAACTGAATTTTCTGTGAACCAACTGCACTCGAACTGCCTGACTGAACTCTCTGCTCTGCTTTCTTCTCTGCTCCCACTTCTGCTTCTACCTTGCTTCTCTGAGCTCTGCTATCTGTCTGCTTCCCATCTGCTTGACTTGCATCTATTTGCTTCTGTCTCTTCTTGTCTCTGGGAGCTCTGTTGTTTGTCTCTCTTCAGTATCTGCTACCATTACCTTCTGAATTGGAATTAAGGTCATGTACTACATTGCCTTAACTACAGAAATCCCTTTAACCTAGAACTAGCACAAACAGAGGGCAAAATTTGCCTGACTAACTCCTTCTGCATTCCAGCTGGATCACACAGGCCTCTGAAGGTGATCCTTGCTAGAGCAGACATGCTGCTGGATTAAAGGATTAAATGTTTCTCTACACCATTCCATTCATACCCTAGTACCTTCACTGCATTTCGTGCTAAATTATACTATCAGTATTTCCGATGCCAGAATCTGCCAGAGAATGTCTTTGGATATGTGTCTCTGGAGTAGAGAAACTGATTTTCATGAACGTAAATATTTTAGAAAAATCCAACCTTCTATTTTATACATAGAAAGCAAGTACATAGGTAATATAGAAGAAAGTGAAATAGCTATTGATTTTTTTTTTCCTGGGAAGAAATATATCTACAAAGATAATGGAGCCAAGTAGTTAGAATGGACCTAGGAGCATCTCTTAGGATAAAATAGCAACCATTTTTATTATACACGTCTCTGTTTCCAATTGTGAATGTGTCTTAGTTCATCCAACTTGATGTGACTACATACTATAAGGGGATAGCATATAAAAGACAGAAATGTGTTTCTCATAGTTCTGAAGTCTTGCATGTCCCAAACCAGTACTGATAAATCCAGAGCCCAGGGAGGGCCATAGTCTCTCAGAAGGTGTCTCTTTGCTGTGTCATCACTTGGCAGAATAAGACAGGACAGCTCTGTGGACCCCTTTCATGATGGTTCTACTTTCATAATCTAGTCACCTTTTTTGTTTGTTTGCTTTTGAGATTATCCTTTAGTCACAACATTTCAATTCCACATTTCCCCCTTCCCTTTCCTCCCTCCAAACCCTCCCATGCCTCCTGTTCCCTCTCCTTCAAAATTATGAACTCCTTTTTATAAATTGTTATCACATGCATACATGAATTTGCATATGCATATATGTTTCCAAATATAAACTGTTTAGTCCAAACAATGCTGCCTGTGTGCATGCATGTTTTCAGAACTGACTATTTGATACTGGACAACCAATTGGTGTGCTCTTCCCTGGGGAAGGCCATCTCTCCTACACCCAGCTTTACTTAGTTGCCTGTGGTTCTCTGTGTGGGGTTGAGGCTTCATAGACTTTACCAAATGCAATTCAGTGTGTTGGTTGGTGTCTTCCTTGTTCAGGTCACATTTGGGTGATCATATCAATGATATTAATGGATGTAGCTTCTGATGTTATTAGGAGACACAATCTGACAGTCAGTGCTATCTAAGAAACCCCCAAAACATAAAGCCTATTCACCCTTGGTTATCCTCCAGGGTAAAAGGTAAGTTTTTACTGCTGAAGACAGGATGCACTTCAGACACAGAGCCCAAGGGTTCTGAAGTTGAATCTAATCACCATTTAAAAGTCTATTTCTTGAAATAATGACATTTATGATAAATGTTGATATACAGATTGAGAAAGGCTAGAGACAAAAACATCTAGACCATAGCAATCTGTTTCACAATGGAGAACATGAATTATATCCAAAGTTGTATCCATATAAGATCAATGGTGTTTTTTCTCTCTGCAAGAGTATGCCCTGCATGTATCATACAGGAATTCTGCAGTAGTGATTATTTTGAGTACAAGAAACAAAGTGTAATAGACCTTACCATTGCTTAGCTCAGATCATTTGAAAAGGTAGTAACTACATGCCAACAGATCTGTCCTTGCAGAACCTCCTCTTGAGATGTTATTTTCATTGTTTCTTTATAACTGTGTTTTGGTCAAGTATCTCATAATCAGATCATCTAGGACTTAGAGTATAAACAGAATCCAGTGACTTGTAAGCATATAACAGAAAAAAGGAAAAAAGAACAGTAAGAGACCAAGAAGTTTAGATTAGTGGTTCTCAACCTGTGAGATGTGACCCTTTGGGAGTTGAACAACTCTTTCTTTCACTGGGGTTGCTTAAGACTGTCTGTATATCAGATATTTATGTTATGAATCCTAATAGTAGCAGAATTACACTTGTGAAGTAGCAACAAAATAATTTTATGGTTGTGGTCACCACAACATGAAGTTGCAGCATTACGAATGTTTAGATGAAGAAAGAGGCAAGATGTGGACAATGTGCCCATAAACTAAACAAAGGCAGCAGCCAAGGGAAACTGGAAAACCTGAGGCAGGATTCCCATCTAGAGTCTCTATCTGGTCCATGGCTGTAGACATGTTCACCTGGAACTTCTGGTCTACAGAAGTTTGAAAGAATAAATTTTGATGCTTATAACTCAAAAAGTGTACAATATTTTTCATGAAGAACCTCATATAACTAATGAAATGAATGAAACAGTTTCTCTTTAGGGAGGGGAGGGGAGGTAAACACAGAGGGAAGAGGGGAAAGGTAAAATAACAGTAAGGACGTCTGAAAAAAGTCTTAATGAATCATACTATTAATTGTTTATCTTAAAACCTAAAATATACACAATCCTGTGTATAAATATACACATATTTTAAGTGAAGTTTTCTGATATGCACTGACAAGACTCCCTCTAAGAGCCAAAGACCACCTAACAAATACCCAAAGTAGTTGGTTAGGTTGCCAGTACCAAGCTTGAGAAGCCTTCTTTCAAACGTTGCTCATTGTTGTCCAGGAGATTCTCACAATGTACAGCCTATTGCTATTACCCTTGGCTGCCCCTCAGAAGTGGAAGGTAAATTCCTATTGCTGAAGACCCAATGCACTTCAAACACAGAGCCCAGAAGCTCCTGGTTGTAGTAGTAGGCTCAAAACTTTTACCCTCAATTTAGGGATAGAAAAAGGAAAGATAGAAAGAAATATTCACCACTTTTGCAAGCAGCCTTGATCTAGAATGAGAGAAAGGTAGAAATCTTCACAGCCTCTTTTAGGCTGTCCTAAGCTTGAACCTCTCCAAACTTTGTTCTTTTAGGAATTATCACACTAACAACAGCAACCCAACCAACGAACCACCAACCAATGCCCACCCTGACTCTTGGGGATTCAGATCTTTTATGCCCTAAGCCAAAAGTTCCCATCTACTCATGTGGAATGCAGTCCCCCAAACAAGCTACAGGTGCCATAATGACTGCACCTAACCAAATTATAACCACCTGCATCAAGCATTCCAAATCCAGCTTGTAAACAACTATACCAGAACTGGTGTGGGAACACAAACCTAATCCAAATGCCACTTCGTGTTTTTAAAGAAACCAAAATAACAAAAACTTATTCCAAGTGTTCTTCTATACCTGGTCTGGAATTGACCTGAAAGCTATCTTTCTGAAGATTAGCTTTCATGATACCAGAAGGCACCATGCAAACTTCCAAAGGAGGGAAGTAACAAATAGTCCTAGCCAACTATGACATCTCTAAACCACAAGCAAAGACCAGCATGGCACAATGGCACCCATGCCTCAGTGGTATCCAGCAGCTCTCTAATTGGAATTACGACCCATTCGACATAGGGTAATTCACATATGATACTGGAAACATAACCAACTACTCAGACCTAGTGAAGTCATGGATCTTCAGGGAGACCTACAACCATTGCTTTACTAAAGCAGCATAATCCATAACTACATTCTAAATATTTGTCGTCCTCACTCCTCATCAAGAAAACTTCTTTACAACAGAGACCAATACAGAAAACCACAACAAAGCAAAATGCAGAGTTGTAGAGCCCAGTCCCAATGGCCATATCTATAAAACACTCCCACACCTAAGGTTCAGGAAAAGCTGGGGAAGAGGGGGGAAGACGTATCATAAGAGCCAAAGGATCAGGGAATTTGCTATGAGATTGTTTCTCCTAGTAATGTCAGAAACTACACTCATAAAGTCACACCAACATGACTGCCTTAACATGAGATGAACAAGGACAGCAATAGAAATGCCACAATGTATAGGGGAAAGCCAATGAGACCTCAACCTTACACAGTGAACTGCAGGTAACTGGGGAATGCTGAAAGTGGGAGAGTCTTCTCCAGGGAGATACATACTAATTGGTTATCCATTACCACATAGTCGGCCATGAAAACACGCATATGAGTGACACTTAGACTGAGCAGATTATATTTAGATATAGTTATGTATATACATATGTGTATCTAGCAACAATTAATGAGAAAAGAGAACCCAGTTTTGGAAATGAGCAAGGAGGAATATATGGGATGGTTAAGAGGGAGGAAAGCAAAGAGGGAAATGATGTAATTATAATCTTGAAAATAAAACAAAACTGGAAAAAATATTAATGTTTGACTACGTGATCCCTAAAGTGAGTCTCAATATTGATCCAGTGATAATGATCAGCTAGCAAATGGACTAATTGGGAATGAAAATCTACGTGGCAGAAGTGAAATTATAAAAGAATTTGTAACTCTCTTTTTTTTTCAACTTCTACCCCATCTGTGTAATCTGACCCTTTGGAGTGTACAGTTTTGAACTAAAGCAAGTTTAAGTGCAAGAGAACTACCATCAGTTCTCACACAGGATATACAGCCATAACAAGGTGTTTAAACAAACATTACTCCTATGCTGAAAATGTTTATCTAAGATTTGCCTCTTAACACTTTGCTGTTAAAGTACAAAAAATTTTTACTCAATTTCCGCTTCAGGTTTTCTGTCAGCTGAAATTCATTTAATAGTTCAAGTACCATTTATTGAACATCTCACTGTAGACAGAACATTTCACTATAGCACCTTGTATGATGTGTTGGGGATGCAGAAAGAATCAAAGAGAGCATTGGATTCCAAGGTTTAAAACTTTAATAAGAGAAACAGTCAAGAAAACCAATAGTTCTATAAATTTTAATGAGTGATAACTTACAGTTATGAAGTATTCTCAGAGAAATAAGAAAACCAGGGGGACATAATATAAAATATCTCAAAGATGACCAGTTGTAATTAGAAACAATGAAGGAAAAGAAACATGAATAATACTTTTAATTAATAGTTACATGGAATGATAATTAACTGAGTCATAGTATAGGTGGAATGGTATAGTGTGGAATGGATTGAGAAAGATAGGCAAGGTTTATCATCAAATAATGCTCTCTCTCTCCTCTCTCTCTCCCTCTCCCTCTCCCTCTCTCTCCCTCTCTCCCTCCCTCTCTCTCTCCTTTATCCTCTCTCACACAAATGCATGCAGGCATACATGATATGCACAAATGCTTTCACAGTTGCACAGACACATACTATCTGTAACACCAAGTCCAAGCTTCTAATATTTACTGTCAATGAAATGGAAAGGGTTTTGCTTGCTTTATCTCAGCCTGTCCTATCAGCTGCTCTTATAAATTTCTCAGTAAGAACTGAATAAGAGATAATATCAAGATTAAAAGGGGGAAGCATCCAGAAGTCAGCATGACATTTAAGAGTTTATGAGGAAGTAAATAAATAAACAAGTAAGGGAATAATATACACAAATACATGCCTATTTATACTTAAATATAATAGTAATTTATGATATATTATCAGCATTCATTAATTATATTATGTAGAATGTAGTGCACATGTTATGGAATATTATATAGTTTATGCTTATGTATACTTTTGTATTTTATATATTCAAACATATTATTATAAGTGAGATGTAAAACGCTAAAAATACAAAATAATCACCTTAAAGTTAGCATGATTTTAATAGACATTGTTACTCATTGATATTTACATCCACTGACAGTATTTTTCAATAAAATCTTTGAGACTAGATCTACGAATTAAAACCAATAAGAAAATCAAAAGAGATGGGTCTGAATAAGTAAGAAGTATAGTGTCCATGGTGGTAAATTTGTCCATACTTCCTTGGTGATTCTCATCCTTGGAACTTCTATTATTCATTGCCACATGCTTCATACCCCTAAAATATTTATTTCATAGACTTTGTACATAATTGTTCATGACATATCAAAGTCAAGAACCTATGAAGATAAAATATTTGGATTCTAGGTTTTTCATAATAAAACTTGTATCTCAGAACAGTGAGATAACCAAGCAACCATTCATGTCATAATAAACTATCTTATTGTCTAAACTAGACAATTAGATAAAGTATGTTTGACTTCACAGAGGGATGAGGTATCAGGAATATTAACATGCTTCATAGTTAGTTCAATTAGATCTTATGGCAAATAAGTCAATGAGGCATTGTATTCTCAACTGTTTTCTTTAGGGTGAAATCTTTTATTATCTAAAATACAGCATGCTATCAGAAGCACATAGGTCCTCTTGGTAATGGATCTAATTGTGTCATTAATTATAGTCACCTTGTTTGAATTTGGTGAATTTTAAGAATTCTAGGCAAAAGTTCTTTCACATGAAAATAAGACAAATTAAGAAACATCTTAATAACTTTCATTTTGTTTTCCTGACTTCCATCCACCTGTTGATTAAACCATTAAGCCAACTGAATAAATGGATCAAATATGTATATTAAAGATTTTTCTTTTTTTTAATTTTAATTTTTTTAAATTTTTTCTTTTAATTTCAAGATGGTTACATCTGGTTTTCTAGGCAGAGATAATATTGAATTGAAATGTAAAAATAATGTTAGTCATGGCTGAATTTAGTTAAATTGAAGGACCGATACTTACATTTCCACACATTCTTTGAAGGAGCCATCTGTCACTTAATTCAAGCACAGATCAATCACACAGCCTTATAAAAACTATGAAAAAATGATAATGCTAACAAAAACTTTAAGAGGCTTGAAAATTGATATAAATCAAGGTTCACATTAAGGTTTGTTTCTGTTCAAGAGCCATCCACAGTCTTATATACACACATTTATTAATTTATTCAATGAAGATTTATTCAACTAATTATGTTAGAGGCACACTGCTGAGCACCAAGAAAACAACATTAAACAGGATGCACATGTTCCATATCCTCCTGGAGCCTAAATTCACAAACCTGCTGGTGTTCAAAGAGTTTCCTCAGCAGTAGAACTAATTTGCTGAATTCACTAATTTACTGAGTTGCCAAGAATATACATAAATTTATTTCACATTCAGCAATAACTTATAGAGCTGTTAAAGCATTGTTTTAAAGTTTGGTATTAGTCCTATTAAAACCATTTAATGATGAACTTTTTCTCAGTCATTAAATTTTGACAATTTGTTGGATTTTGTCATTTAATGACTTAGTCATTTAGCGAACTGGTTTTAGAACACTGAGTGTCAGTGCCTTAACTCAGCTGCTTCTACCTATCCTTGCTGATATTCAAACTCTGAGACAAACATGACAGTGAGTTTCATGAAATCTCACCTCAAAGCTATATGCAGCTGTTGCAAGAAGAGCTTGAAACACTCTGTAGATGATACTGAGTTTAACTTTACACTCATTTCACACATAGCTGTGTACTTAAATCTTTTGACTCAAAATCCAGTTATCTTCATAAGGACCTGCAATGCTTCTCATGTTCACCTGCCATTTTCTTCCTTGTATTCAATCAATTTTATATAGATTCATCATACTGATAATTTCTAAGAAAGGATAACAGGAAAAAAAAACAGGTATCCTTCTAAGGAACCACATGTTTAAACCAAATGATAGAGAACATTCAAGCTGAAACCTGAAACTGTAGTGGAATATTTAAACTTATTCTCGAATATTATAAGGCTACATGCACTTCTGTGCACTAATAACAGCTGCTGTATCTGGCAGTTAGAGCCACTGCCAGAAGGTCACTTTCCTTAGCTGTTGGAACCAGTTCTCAAGGTGTGGATTCTTGAATACAGAAAAAATATTAGATTGGAGCACCAGCAATTTTCTACCAAATGGCAGATGATGGAACAATTATTGTTCTAATTTGACTTTACCCACAGAGATCTTTGTGTTGAAAGTACTCTATTGTATTAATGCTAAATGGAGAAACTTTACAGGCCACTTCCTCAGCCTTAACACCAGTCAAGGAATACCCTGCCAGGAGTCTTGACTTCACCTGTAAAAAGGCATCTGGTCAGCCAGCTTAAGTTGGAGGTTGGTAGACTGTGTAAGTTCTATTCATTAATCAATAAGGCTTTTGTATTAATGGGAAGTGCTTTTCCTCAATAAAATACCTAGACTCCACATGCTCTGGGTCAGTCCATGAGAGGCGAGACCATTTACCTAGGCTGTCCAGGCTTGCATCTAATTGTCCTTGTTCTTTATTGAAACCCACCTGAGATATTAATGTTTCCATCTTCATGAAATCAATGGGTGCTAACACTCCTGTGGATCCCCAGTACGGGGCACATTGTGAAAGATCAGCAGGTACCTTGTAACCTCAGCACACGCTATCTAATCAGGAATAGAGTTTACCAAACAATAGTGCTCACTGAATCTGCACACAGTTCAGTTGATAAAGTGGATATCAGACAACATCAGACTTGGACATTTCATTTGTTCAGTAAGTATTTTTCCCACATAAAAGCAAACTGATATGGACCCAGAACCTTCATCCTTACTGACTAGTTTTCATAGTACTAGAAGATGCTATGCACACTACTGAAGGAGGAATTATTCATCAGTCATATGCAGCTATGAACCCTGTGAGTCACTATAACGACACAGGAAGATGTGCACATTGGTGCGCATAGTGGCACAAGCATCATGAGAGTTAACAACCACTTTCTAGTTAGATTTAAGTCCCACTCCACGAGATGAAATCCATAGCTGGTGCCATTATTGCACTAAAAACCTATGGCTAGTCAAGTCATGGGACCTAGGGAAAACCTACTCCTATCATGCTGATAAATAGACAAATTATTAAACAAATCCTAATGACTTATTATTATACTAATAGATCAATGTGTCTCCCTGAGATGTATCATGGGAGAACCTTCTATTTACAGTAGACAGTGATCTATATAGTGACTCATAATGGGCAAAAGTATGGAGAATAAGAAACTGCAAAATGTTCAGCACTAAAGGGAACATAGATACTGCACACACCCTGAGCCTCAGGGATCATTATAGACGAGGAGCTGGAAAGAGCGTAAGAGACAGCACTGGTAGATGAGTACAAAGAAACTATTTTCTAAAGTCAGCAAGGCGGCTGCACATATGAACTCACACTAGTTGCAGCACCATGTATAAAACTTGTGCAAATCCAAGCCAGACCAAGTCCCACCATAAAGAGAGAAATTGAACACAAAATTCCACCCCAAGCCATGAAGCTATGAACAGTTGTGAGCTGGTGGGAGGAGAGACAGTTTTTCTCAAAGAGTGTAGCCTGGTATGTAATACACTCTTGGGTGGAAGACCATATGTCCAAGAATATTTTGGGAACACAATTTGGTCTTGGCCATTCTGAATAGGGTGAGGTAAAATCTCAAAGTTGTCTTAATTTTAATTCCCCTAATTGATAAGAATGGAGAATACTTTTTTGAGATATTTTGTAGCCAGTTTTACTTTTTCTATTGAGAACTCATTGTTTAGATCCATAGCCCGTTTTTTTTAAACGAGTCATTTTTCTTAGTTCTTTTTATACTTCAATATTAATTTGCTGTCATATGTATATGTAAAACTATATGAGCTGACAATGCTCTCCACAGGAAATACAAACTCCTAGGAACAGACACAAGAAACCTTTTGAATTTTTGAATGGTAACTTCCCAAACAATATAGATTGTTGACATAGGCCTTGATTGACTCTTGAGTTCGAAGGTAATGCCCTATTGCTGAAAACATCAGAGACTTACAACACAGAATTCTATGATTTAAGCTGCATCTGACCTGAAAGCCTTCTTCCTGCAGTCCAGCTTCCAGAAAATACTATGCAAGCTGCCAGGTGAGGGAAGCAATCAATACTATTACCCAGTCTCAGCACCTATGAACCACAACAATGGCCAGCATGACAAATATCCATAAAGGTGCAATAAATGGCACTCAACATGATGGTGGACCTACGGCCCACACAACAAGAGAGAAATAATACCTGTTACTAGAGCCCTAGCCAGCTTCCCAAGGACAGTGTACTCATGGACCTTAGAAAAGAATCTGTTAGGCCCACTTTGCTAATGCAGCATAATTTCTTACAAAAATCCAAATCTCACTCTTATACTGAAAGATAAATCTCTACCATCTCTCATCAACAGAAGCATCTCTTTACAACAAATAGAGACTACTACAGAACTGGATACAGTGCAGCGAACAATGGATCATAGGGAGAACGGCCCCAGTGGCTCTATCTAGATCATAGTTCCTGCATCTTTTGCCTGGAGAATATCATGGAAGAAGAGGTGGGAAGATTATAAGATCCAGAATATCAGTAAATCTTCTGTTAAACAGTTTCTAGTAGAAATGGCTGCATAAACAAGACCATAATAATGGCAAAAGGCATGGTAATGCAGAAGGAGGAAATTTTTATAAGGTTCTACCCTAGACAAAGAACTAGAGTCAACTAATGACTTCAAGGACAAGACAAATAAACCTCTCCCAGGGATGAGTCTCCTTATTGGTTATCCAACACAAAGTTGTCAGCTCTGAGACAAAAACAAAATGAGCAAGATGTATTTATATTTCTATTTAAATTTGTATGAAGAAAAAGAGGCTATCAATTTGAGATTTGGAGGGACATTGGAGGAGCTGAAAGGACATGGGAGGAGTTGGAAGAATGGCACCTAGGAGGGGCTGGAAGTATGAAAAAAAGGGAAAAGGTGATATAATTGTACTTAAAGTATATAAAATAAGTAAATAATGAAAAAATAAATATATATGAAAAAAATTTAAAAAGTAAAATGACAACCTACTGCCATTAAAATTTCAAATCTATTAGATAAAAATGTTATGTAAACTTGGACAAATTTGCTCATTAGTGACTCAAGCTCTTCAACTGTGTGCTGGAACTGTGATCATGATTACCTCACGAAGCAGTGATGGAGCTGAAATGAGATAATTCAGATGAGACATTCAGAATCTGCTTCTCAGATCTGAAATCTGTTGTACAGCAGGAAAGAGAAATGAGCAGGTATTGACAAGAGCCAGTGCATCGGTGTGAGGAAGTCCATGTGGGAAAGCTACTGTAGTTAGAGTGGCTGGTCAAAGTACCATAGAGGATCAAGAAGAGAGGAGAGAAGCAGGAACCGGATCATATAGACCTACTAGACCCTCAAGTTTGTCCTCTAAATTCTGAAGAGTTACTTCAGAATTATTAAACAGGAGAGGGCTAAAAAAAAAAAAAAAAAAAAAAAAAAAAGAGCATGATTCAGACAGCTCATTCTATTAATGATGGGGATAATTAGGTGTTCACATAGATACAGATAGATGGAGAAATACAGATAAGGCATATAATCAGTTTCCCAATTCATGTTCAGTGCTGAGAACTTGGCACATACAATTTCAGATATCCACATGACAGCCTCTCGATCCTCAATGAGCCCTGCTCCAGGAATACAGCGGTTACACTTCCAATGTCACATTTCAGAAAACAGCATACTGAAGCTCAGCTTTGCAAGATAGATATAATTATTTATTCAAGAACGATGTTGGAAAACACACAGAGATGAAGCAGCACACTTTGCAATAGATGCCATGGCAAGTTTGTCTCTTTGCCATATTAACGATGATATGTTTTCAGTTCCTGACAAGTACCTTCCTCCTCTATCTGATATAATGACCACAATCAACACACAAGGCAGATCCAAATGCTACCCTCATCTTTCAGAAGAGAAGCAGCCGTCGGTGGTGTAGTTATTGCATCAACTTAAACCAGAAAACCACATACTCTGACTTTCTTTTTCCAAAAATAGCTCTAGCAAGAAGGATCTGAATATTAATTATACATGATTCTTTGTTCTTTAAAAAAAATGAGAGAAATAGATTATAGGAATGTTAACTTGACAGCAAGATCAAGTTTGAAACTATTATAGTGATTAAATGTCAGTCACAAAGGGTGTAAGTTAAGCAAGCTCACACGGATAAACATTCATGATGCCTATCCATAAAGTAAGGAAGAGAAAAATGGAATACCTATGAATCTGACAAAATACCTGACAACTGCAACTTAAGAAAGAGTTTTTTGACTCCTATTTTGAGAGTACAGTGCACCATGGCACTGTAGGGAGGCAGTAGATCGAGGTGACTGGTCACAGCGCATCTGCAGTCAAGAAGCAGATATATGAATGTTGGTGTTCAGATTGCTTTCTTCCTTTCATTCAGTCCAGGACCACAGCCTATGTAATAGTATATCCAGACTCAGTTAACCAATGCAGAAAATCCTTCACGGATATGCACAGAGGTTTATCTCCTAGGTTATTCTAGATGTCTATCAAGTCAATTGTCAATATAAACTATCACAAAGACTAAGAAGAAAGCAATCTAGACTGGCTCCAAACCGTTCTTTGTATGCTGTGTACAGAGGTAGAGAAAGTATTTTTAAAAGAGTAATTTGGACAGAGATAATGGCACAGATGATTTCAGCTGTGGAAGTTTTAAGAATAAGGTCTATCTGGTTATCTTGTGGAAGGTCTATTTGGAATAATGGGTTCAGAAGACTGGAGGAAGATCTAAATATCACCATGGAGCGGATATGTGAGCTTCAGTTAGGTTCACTTATAGAGATGTTTAATCCAGTTTATATTGCTACAGCTGAATACCACGGCAGAACAATCTATGGAGAGTAAAGGTTTCCCTGGTTCATCACTCTAAAGGCTGGGAAGTTCATCATTGGGGCTGCCGCTGAAGCAATCCTTGCTGGCGGAGTCTCTGCAGACTCAAGGCAGCACAGTTAATCACAGAATAAGACAGATATCCTAGCTCAGGTTTCTCCCATACTTAGGAAGCTACAGCCCCACCCACAGGAATTCATGCCACTTTGGTCACCTCCCTAAGGTTTCATTTCCAATATGAGAGTATGATTAAGTTTTTATTCATCTTCTTAATGTATCAAAATAGGGATTAAAACCAACATGAATTTCAGTGAAGATATTCAAAGCATACAGAGGCACTCTGAAAGAACATTGTGTGATATTAAATACGTTAACCAAGACTTCAATAGATGTACCACTACTCAGAATAACAAATCTGAAGAACTACATATATTCCATGAATGAAAGAAATGTATCTGTGAAGAAGAAATATCTTACAAGGTGTTTTGGTAGGCAGCTTGACAGCATACCCAAATAATCAGAACCAATGTGAACTATTGTAATTTCTTTAGAATTCAAACCAAAGGTAGAATGTTGTTATATTAAAACAAAAGCATAATAATAACTGTGAATGAGCAGAGCAATTATTTTATCAGAGACGTGAAGTAAGTCTGGTGTGAACACAAAACACACAAAAAAAAATCATTATAGAGTTGTCCATCTTGAGAGAGAGAAAAGAGAAAGGGAAAGATTTTATGATATGGAGATGGGGCTCAGAGTGGTTGCCTAGTATGCATGACTCCCTGAGTTTGATTTCAGCACCTTTGAAACCAGACACACACAACTATAATCCCAATATTTGAGAGGTAGAGATAGGGGGATTAGGTATTCAGAGTCATCCTCAGCTATACAATAGTTTAAAAATTGCCTGGGCTGCAAGAGAGATCTTGAAGAGGGGGGGCTATAATACAGTTGACAACTTTGCACAAAATTTAACCTAATTGTTGAGTCTTCTCTGAATTATTAAAGTGTTTGCCTTACTAAGAGATAAATTGGTAATGCTATCAGTCTCGTCTTGTTCTAAAGACATCTCTGTCTTGAATCTCATGAATTTGAAAAATTATTGCAAAAAATTCAAACCCATCATAATAAAGTCTGTTAAATTTAAAAAAAAAAAAAATCTCTGTTCAAATGAGAACAGCAGTTACTGCCCATTTTATTTACGTAGTTAGCTTTTTTTCCCTCCAGAGTTCAATCATTTGAAAAACAAAACCAGCATGCCGCCCATAACAATAGGATCCTCCTGGTGACTTCTGTATTAAGAACTTAGATTAGTGCTATGTTAGGGATACTTAATTCAAAGCATGTCTAACTGCTTTGAGGCTCACAGTCAGATTTCCACGATTATGTGAAGAACTGCAAATAAAAGATAAATGTGAAGTAAATAAAATGCCTGTTTGTAAAAAGCCATGTGCAACAAGGGCCTTAGGAATGAGTCAGTGAAAACACAAGAGATGACAGACAAATGGCCAGAGCTAGTACAAAAGGGAAAAAAAAATAAGAAAACTAGAAAATAATCCGTACTGCTGTTAAACCCTATACTTTCAATGTTGTTTTCTTAGTTAATTTGTACATCATCATTGTATTGTATTTTAAAGTATTAGAGGTTGGAGGGATGGTTCAGGAGACAAAGTATTTTACACACAACTGTGGGGAATTTTCATTCAATGCTAAGAACCCATAGAGTGATGGACATAGTAGTATATGTCTATAACTCTAGGGTTCTTACAGCAAGATGGGATATAGAAAGAGAAGCCTTAAAAGCCAAGGAGTGAGCTAGACAGGGGAACACAGTGGCAAACAACAAAATCAGAGACCCTTTCTCAAAAAAGGTGGAAAATGAGAACCAACTTCTGAGGTTGTCCTCTGACTTCTGTGCACCACAGTGAGCACACACACACTCATGTTCACACACATACATGCACGCACATCACATACACACAATAATACCTAAATTCTATATTCCTAAAAGCATAACACACATATATGTAGTTCACAACTACACAAGGTATTTTACGTCTCAGTAGTAGATCTTGGATGATAAAAATACAATGTGAATCCAGTAAGAATAATGGTGAGTCTACTGTACATATTTGGTCCTCTATAACTCAGTAACACAAGAAAATATGTTCGGAGGGCTGGACATGGGTCAGCATTAAGATCATGTCTTCTTACAGAGAATGAGAGTTTGGATGCCAGAACCTCTGACGAGTAACTTAAGCTACTTGTACCCCCATTTCCAGGGAATCTGACACCCTCTTCTGACCTCTGAAAGCACCTGCAAAAATGGGCAAACATCTACACAAAGACACAGATACACACATCTAAATAAGAATGAACCTTTTAAAACAAAGAAAATATCTTCAAATTACTAAAATTTCGATTGATAAAGAAATATTTGGAGCAAAATTTGGTTATGCTATCTTCTCTTTCACTCACATAACTTGATCCCTTCATACTTTCCTGATATTTAGTTTATTTGTTTAACATTTGCTGAATTATTTCGCACAAAGTTTTTTGGTTCTACAACTCACTGACAAATGATAAGTAAATGTGGAGAAATTTAGATAACTTCTCTGATTTAAAAAAAAAAAATAGGCCAACATTGATTCAAATATGTTTCTCTAATTCTAGCTGTTGGGTTTTAAGACAGCTTTTAATAAGAAATATACTTACTTATGATTAGTGTGAGCTCTTCAAGGGGTCGTGGATGCAACGGACACTTGTGTCTAATCTACACATGCAGACCAACACATTAGAAGATGCAAGAAGATACAAGAAACAAAAAAAGGAATAGGAAGAAGAAACTGAACAGTATTCATTGTGCCTCATCAGAGGAGCCCTGTGCTATAATGAGCAACAAGTTATAATGAACATATAATGAGCAACGAGTCCCTCAGTAGACACCAAGTAGAGATCAGTGACATGTACCACATATGACTTCCAATCCTCCAGAATTCTAGTCACATGATCTTCTGTTCTCTATAAATGTCCTGGTCTTTAGGTATTTTGTTACAACAATAGAAAATGCACAAAGACAAATGATGTCAATGAATTAGGCCATTTAGAATTTCAAAGAAACACACTAGTCCATTTAAAACTAAGAAGGGAATTTGATGGTCTTTTCAATATGAAGTCCAGATTATATATATGAAATTCTGACTTTAAAAAAAAATCAATGAACATAATACTTAAAAGCCATGAATTCACCTACATGAAACCTCATAAAAGCCAGCTTGGAAAAAAAAAAAAAAAAACTCCATTGTGAGATATCCAGAAATAGATAAAAATTAACCATTCAATCCAACAATGTGGGCAAGAGAGCTGTTCTATGGATGCCATGCTTGTTCAGCTCTTGAAACTATCCCTTTTAGAAACATCACAGGATCCATCTCCAAATAAAACAAAGCCCTCAGAAATTAGGGTAAAACCAACTCTAAAAGACTCCTGCTCAAACTCAGACCAGCCCTGGAAGCCTGCAGCAAGAGGCTCTGTTCAGCTCTGCCTTTCGTTGCTGCACATCACTATCTGCAACTCGCAGCCTTATTCTTAGGTCTGCTCACAGCGTGACTTTAGTATGTACGTCACTGACTGTCAGACTCTGCAGGTGCTTCAAGATGCCAGTAAAAGCCACCCGTAGTCTTTTAAACTCTGATTCTACAGTAGTTGACGAAACATTCACTAAATACTTAAGTATTGGTGTCTTATAGCTCATTTGAAGTCTAAATATCTGGTTTCATAATGTTAATATTTCCAAGTTCTAGCATATTTTAAAACTTGCCATAAAAATGATAAATGGCTTTTAAAATACTATTTATGTTCTCAGGAAATCTACTAAAAGTGATATAAGGTTGAGCCAGCCAACTACAGAATGAATGAAAGTTAAAAAATATCAGTAGTGTTTGAAATCATTGAGCATATAAATAAAAGACAGACAATATACTTGAAAGAAAACATCTTAGGAAACCATCAGTACAGACAGTTAATTTAGGCCAATAAAAGTTTAAAAACAATAAAGCTACATAATTTCTACTGAATCTATCTTTCTAGTAAAGGTGTCAAAGTAAAAGTATTATGAAGAACTTCCCAGATGGTCTAGATAAGACAATTCTAGGGAATTCAGAAATGGAGGGAGGGACCTGAGATGTTTGAAAGGAGCAAGTCAAAATAGAACTCATTAAGAACAGAGATGAATGGAGACTCAATTTAACCATAGTGTCTGCAGAGATTGAACATGGCAGGGAGATGAGCAAGGACATAAGCTAGATTCACAGGGAAGGAACCCACACCTGTGTCTGTCTGTCTCCCTCGGTTTTTCTGTCTCTAGGTCTGCCTCTGGTCCTGTCTCTGTTACACCCCCACCTCTCATGCATATGTGTGCAGGTTTATTTGCTGTGAGTATGAATATGAAAGCTAGAAGTTGACATCAAGTGTCTTGCTTTATGATTCTGTGCTAAACTTTTTGAGAGTCGTTTCATTGAACATGGAATTCATCCTTCTGGCTCTATTGGCTGGCCAGTGAGCCCCAAGGATATCTGTCTTCAATATACACCCTTGGTTCTGGGGTTATAGGGACTAATCACCAAGTCTAGCTTTTATGTGGGTGTTAGGGATCCAAAATCAGGCCTTCATGCTTGTAGAACAAGCACTTTACTCACTGAGCTGTATCCCAACCCAAAAAGAACCCACTTTGACTCCAAAAGAAGACACAGGAGAAGGCAGGAGTAGCCATAGGATCAACCCAGAGAAAAGGGTAAAAATATGACACTGTGAAATTTTTCTCAAGCCCAAATCAGTCCTGAGACCAGAAGAAAAGAAGGGCAATGAATTCAGCAAATCAACATAGAAAATTTTAAATAACCAACTGCTACATAAATTAAAATACTATGACTCCTTTTGTACAGAAAGAACAAAGCAATCATATAATTATTAACAACCATCCATTCGTATCACTATGATATTTAAACTATTATATCTTTTATTAATCAAATATGAATTATGGAGTTGATGAATTGATGTAGGCGATTAGAACATCTTCAGATCCCAGGAAATCATTAATATAACTCCTATTACTATAGATTTCATTTATTCTCTGTTTGAAAGTTTGTACAATACAATCATGTAAGATAGACCTCTTGGCATCTCATTATTTCTGCCTACTTTCTGAGCGCCATCCCTGTGGTTGTACATAGCTTATTTCTTTTCATTGTTGAGTCGTGTAAGTTGTTTATTCACTAAGGAGCTGATAGAAGACTACTATGTGACTACTAAGTGAATTTTGTTTGAATGGTGAGTTCTGTTTATTTATTTGTATTTTCCTGTTGAATATATGATACTTTTTAAAGAGACTCACTAGTAATTTTTATCTTATGAATTTTTAAAATCTTTAGCTCATTTTCAATTCTGTTATTTGTCATATAAATGACTTGTGAGGTAGGTAGATGGAGATTTAGATGCAGATACATGGATGGCATAGTGTCATGTGACTTTTCCTGGGACGTACAAATTGATGTGTTTCACTCCACAGAAGGTACAAATAACATACAAAAGTAATAATTCCTCCAAACTGTAGGATAGTAAACAGTAAGTGTATTAGTACCTAGAGGAGCATGATTACTAAAAGACAGCTGCATCAACACCTGTATCAGAGGAAGACAGACAGACAGACACACACACACACACACAAATAAATCTAAATACAAAAATTACTGTGATTAGATTGAGCCTATTCCAATAATCATAAGCAATTTCTTGCATGCTTCAACTCAAATTTTAGATGTCAGCATATCTGAAGAATTCCTTTTTGCCATGAAAGAGAATGTGTTTAGAAGTTTTGAATATAAAGATATGGACAAATTGAAAGAGGCAGATTGTTTTGTTCACTAAACAGACATATCTTAGTGTTTCATTTTCGGTAAGTGCTTTTAAAGCACTTTGTAAAAATAGTTTTTACCTAAACTAGTTCTCCAAAGATTTTACTTTCTACTACCTAGTAAGCTCTTTATAGTTCTTATATTCAAATATATTATATAATTCAACTTAAATCTTTTATTTAGTGTGAAACAAGAATTTATATTAATTTGTCTTCTGTTTATTTATGACTCTGCAACAGTGGATTGCTACTTGAATTGCCTCATTGTTGACCCTTTTTAAAATTTAACTTTAAGCAGTTGGGCTATGGTGGTGCATACCTTTAATCCCAGTAGTGGGAGGCAGAAGCAGGTGGATCTGTGGGCTACACAGAGAAATCCTGTCTCAATAAAAACTATCTTGATTATATGTTTCATGTATATTTCTTGGTTTTCCATTTTATTCTATTGATATGTACATATTTAGTCTTTTCTGATTATGTGATTTTAGTTACTTTAGCATTCTAGTAAGTTTAGGCTCTGGAGAGTTCACAACCATAAATTGAGTAGAATAAACTTTTGTACATTAAAAATGAATGGCGGGGCTGGGTGCTTTAATCCCAGCACTAGGGAGGCAGAGGTAGGAGGATCTCTGTGAGTCCAAGGCTAGGCTGGTCTACGGAGTGAGTTCCATGACAGTCAGAGTTGCAACAGAGAAACCCTGTCTCGATAAACAAAAACAAAACAAAATGGCAGTATTGATTAAATAATGACAATGATGCCTTTATGAAATGTTAAAATTTAGTCTCTAGCTACAAAAATCCACACACAAAAATTCCAGGATCCCACTAAAAATGTATCCCTATTTATTACCTTGTATGACAATCGCTCCTTAGAATGTTGTTTATTGCCTGTACTTCCCATGACATGTATTTTATGTAGTACCTCGGTCTTTTTAAACAATTTGTCAGTTTAAATTGTGGATTCACCAGTGATTTAAACACACATTTTAATTGCTTATGTTTTGTAATTGCAGGAGCCTGATAAGTGTCAACCACATGGAAAGTTATCTACTAACAACCAAAAAGAATTCCTGGGAAGCAGTACATTAGTGTTTACTGTTAATACATGAGATTTCCTGTAAAGAAAAATATATTTGCTCACCAAAAGTGACCAGAACAAGAATTAACTAACCAGAAAACGCCACTAAAACTACAGAGGAAGGCTCTAGGAAGATCAGGAACTGATGTGTCTCAAGCACACCTCAGCTATGACCTCTGCTTTTCTTACCTTGGTTTTATGACTCTCACTTCTTTTTCTTAAGTGTCTATATATTCTCAGGATAGGATATTGCTAATTGCTTAAAATATATGCAATCAAAGTACCTGTGTCAAAATCTCTGCATGTTGACTAAATGATCTGTTTTCTGTTGCACATTTGTATGGATGTACCTCCTGTGATCCCAGATGCACAACTGTGCAGATGTTCCTTCTGTGATCCCAGATGCACAACTGTGCAGATGTGCCCCCTGTGATCCCAGATGCACAACTGTGCAGATGTTCCTCCTGCGATCCCAAATGCACAGCTGTACAGATGTGCCCCCTGTGATCCCAGATGCACAGCTGTACAGATGTAACTCCTGTGATCCCAGATGCACAGCTGTACAGATGTGCCCCCTGTGATCCCAGATGCACAGCTGTACAGATGTGCCCCCTGTGATCCCAGATGCACTGTTGTGTAGTTGTACCTCCTGTGATCCCAGATGCACAACTGTGCAGATGTTCCTCCTGTGATCCCAGATGCACAACTGTGCAGATGAACCTCCTGTAATCCCAGATGCACAACTATGCAGATGTATCTCCTGTAATCCCAGATGCACAACTGTGCAGATGTGCCCCCTGTGATCCCAGATACACACTTGTGTAGTTGTACCTCCTGTGGTTCCAGATTAAGTATAGCAAAAAGGCCAGCTGTTGTAACATAAGCAGGAGCATGACTCAGTACAGCACAACTACTGTGCTGGTGGATGTGAAAAGCCCAGCACACCTAGTGGTGAAGGCACTAATCTCTCCTCGATTTAATGTTAAGCACTAGCTTTCTTATAAACCTCTCTGTTTAATGGCAAGTACTCACTTTTCCAGAAATCCTTGTTGCCACGTAACATTTAATGAGCCAATCTAGTGCCTGGGTTCTGACCAACCAGAGAGATCCCCTGCTTCCTTTAAAAACCTTTTCAGGAAGCTACCCCGGGTCAGCCATCTTTTGTGATGGTGCCAGACCCTAGTGCACTGGTTGCTCTGCAGAATAAAGGCTCCTTGCTTTTGCATCAGAACTGGTGGTCTCCTGGTGATACTTGGGGAGGAGGGGGATTTCAAAACCTGGGCACAACAGATGTATTTGTCCAGCACAGTTTTTCCCAGGCGGGAGAAGGCACCTCCATCTGTGGAGTAAGCATAGTTCCAAAGAGGAACTGAAAAGCTAGGTGGTTTCAAAGGAAACTGAAATTTCCCAGCAGGAAATGAAATAATTTCTGGGAGGTGACTCTTATGATGTCTTCACAGTCATACCTATTAAACATAATGTTTATTGTTTGGAATGTGTTTTAGTACACTGAGTGGTTTTTGAAAACTCTTAATACATATTAGGCAAGAAAATTTTTATGTGACTGCATCTGTGAAGTGCTTCTCAACTGACCTGCCAAGAGTATCCCGGAGGCCTGAGTTGATGAAAAGATGGCCTCAGGAAGGGAAAATCAAAGAACAGGTGACAGTCAGGCACTGAAGACCTCTAGGATGTCTTAACAACAAAGCCCTGAAATAGCTTTTCAGGTCCTGAGAGTATTAATTATCATATTCTGTAGCCAGGTGGTGGCGGGTAAGGGGGATCCTGCAGATAATCTGTCTGTGTAGCCAAATGGATGGAGGACTCTCAGACTGTTGTCTTGTAACTTGCTGTATCTCTTTTCTAGAACTGCTGAACAAAAGAGCTGAATGATTTAAAAAGATAGTTTGTTTAACATAGCTCTGAGGGTCAAGAATTCAAAATTAATTTGTTGACAGCCCCCTGCACCTCTCTCTCTTTCCCTCCCTCTGACAACTCCAGGGGAAACTTAATCCTAGCGTCCCGCTTAGAGGCAAAGCTTGTGTTCTTTGTTTTGCAGATGTCTCAGTGCAGCCATGCAGCTGGCATCCCTCTGCCTGTGCATCAACTTTTCTGTTTATATCTTGTGTTAAAGTTTACTTTAAAAAATAAAAATAAAAACACCAATAATCTTGGGATATGGCCTCTATTAGTCACTAACAAAAGACTATATTCACAAATCAGATCGTATTCTAAGGCATGGGAAGTTAACTTCCAGGTATTCATCAGTGAACATACAGAAACCTTATGTTTCATAGTTAGATTTGTTCACAATTACATTTTTGTTTGATTGTTATTCACGTCTTATTCATTGATGTCCGAAGATCTGACACTTTCCCAAAATAACGAAGTGCCTTTTGAGTCTTCTTCACGATTTCCTGAAAGCCTGTCATTTTTCTGTACTCCCTCATACCTGGTTTTAGTAGCAGTTTTAACCTCTCATTTCTCCTCTGAATTCAACCTCAGAGTAGTGTGTGTGTGTGTGTGTGTGTGTGTGTGTGTGTGTGTGTGTGTAAATTCCAAATTCACATATAAAGGCCAGGCATTTCTCTGTGTGCCTAACCCAGTGATGGTTGGATAGAGACAGGTGGATCCTGGGAGTAGGATGGACAGCAAGCCTAGTTTAGTTAAAGATTATATTTCAAGGAAACAAAGTGGAGAATGGTACAGACATCTAGTATCTTCTTTTAAAATGTGTGCATATGCATGGTAATTGCACATTTACAGCATCCATCATGAATGCGGGGAGAGGTGGGATTATAAATACCATATAAGGATATTGAATTAACCTCATCATCTACTTAGTAAAAGAAATCAGAAGAGTTTATTTGGTTTCTTCTGGTAATCAACTCAGTTTTGTGCATCGATTTTGATGTACTTTAGAAGCATATTTCTTCTCATTCAAAAAAAAATCTGCTGAGCATATTAAGTTTGCTTGGGGACAGCCCGGTCCAAGAGTAAGACATGAACATTCCACCACATAGCAATCAAATTAAGAATGATTTCTCCTTGAAAATATTGAAACTAGAAAAAAAAAGGAAGAGAAAATGTAGGAGAAGGAGAATGAAGAGGAAAAGAAAAAAGAGGAAAAATCAAGGAGGAGAGGAGAGAGAGAGAAGATTTTTGGCTCTCCTGGAACTACAAGTTACAAAAATTTTAAGATATTTCATTTCATCCAGTCCTTTTGCCCACACCCTTTCTCCCCAGAAAGAACTCGAGTTAACCTTCTGCTCTGGCAACTGAGACAGCTCTACAGTATAAATGTTTTTGCTTATTAGCAAAGCACCAATGAATCCTATAGTTAACACTTACCCAGATGATACCAAGCATAATTGAATATATCTCTATTTAGCACTGCTTGATTTTATGCAGAAATGGTGATAATGAGGTCTCCTTTCAGTCCCATTTAGGATTGGCATTTTGCATGTATAATGGGCTTTTTCCTAGAAATAAATTTAGTAAGAGCAGAAATGATATGTTGCCTTATTTGTGTCTACCATAAATCTCAGCCAAATGCTCAATAAATATTTGTTAAATTAAATTAAATTATTTCTTTGATGTCATAGCAGATAGTGCATTATAGAGTTTATTGATCATAATTAATTGCTCCATCTCCTATTAAGATTCATCCAGTGTAACATAAACAATACACTCATCTTAAGATGTTTTACATAAATTGTGTTCCAAATTGAGCATCTTGTTGAGGGATTTCCTCCTCCCTGGCTTCTGGCAGTCTGCTTTTCCTTAGTTTGAAATATTAGTCTCTAAAGACCAGTTTCCTCTGAGCAGATAATCAAGATTAACAGGCATTCTGTGTTTTCGATTCTGTAAGGAAAGCCTTTTCCCCCATTTCTTCAAGGAAACAAATATACTCTTTATTCTTCCTGCTTTTAATTTATGTTTTGTTTTATCTGAATTCGTAGTTGCTATGGTGTTCGATTACTGGACATAAGCTCTCCTACAATGTTAAAAATATATACAGATATATATAAATGTCTGTGAATTTTTGTTTGCTTTTTATAAATTAATTATTTATTTTTGGTTTTGTAAAATACAGGGCAACAACATTGCCACAGAAACTGTAATAGCAAAATCATCCTTGTCTCTATACATTTCCATTCTGTTAAGAAGGTGTTACAGCTTCCCCCATAAGAAATCATGAGCACAAATTTGAGCAGCCATTATTTAACATCTATTTTCTTTCTTATTTTTAATATATTTTAATTGAAATAGAATTACATCTTATACCACTTTTGCCCCTCCCTCTCCTCCTTTCAGTCCCTCCCAGGTACCCCCGCTCCTATACCACCCACCCTCCGTTTCTCAAGTTGTTAGTCTCTTTTTCTTTGATTAATATTCCTATGCCTTGTTGTTTGTATACATAGCGTCAGGGCTGAACACTCTGCACTGGACAAAAAATAAGGGGGCTCCTCAAGACTCACCCTCTCCCAGAAATCATTAGTTGCCTGTAGCTATTTGTCTAGGGTGAGATTCCAGGAAATTTCCTCCATTCCATGTTAGAATGTCCATTGATATTGCCATTGTTTCCATCTTGTTTATGCAGTCATTTCTAGGAGAGTTTCTCAGTAATATCATAAATTTCTGGCTGTTACAGTCCTTCAGCTTCTTCTTCTGCAATGTTCCCTGAGCCACAGATGCAGAAGCTATGATATAGATGTACCCAGTGGGGTAGGCTACCCACCATACACTGATCTCTGCATTGGGTCCAGTTGCCATGTTCTGTGATTTTGCTGTAACAAGAAGCTTCTTTGGTGAGGGATGTCAGACACTCTTGTTTGTGGGTATCAGGATAAGATTTAGGATGCAGTAAGGAATTATACTGGTCCAACGAAGGGTATAGTAGATTCTTTTCTAGTGTCCATGGCCTCACTAGCTTTGGGAAGCTGGTTTCTACTGTCTTCTGCCTTTGGCCTTGTGGAGAGACGGGTAAAAAATGGGAAGAAAAAACTCACTTTTTTTTTTTTTTCAACAAAGGCATTTGTTTTGTAAGACCAACTCTGTAGCCTAACTCTAACTGTGTACACGGTATTTCTGCTATGGGAAGGGTGGATTTCTTCACACTTTTCTGCACTGATTGAGGGAAATATGGCTGCTGCAACAGCGAACCCAAGCGGCAGTGGCTTAGACGTGAGTGGGTCATTTTCCTCCTCACATGCCCATTGATCTGTCCAGGACTTGTATGGTGACTCAGAAGCACCAGGCAACAGGGACATCCTTCAGTGTCATTGTCTGCCATCTGAATATGGTAGCTTCATCGTTATGGCACCAAGTGATACTTCCTCACATATGTGACTCAGAATAAAGAGAAAAAAGTGAGTGGAGTACAGGCTGTATCTCTTCAACTCAATTTCCATAGGGCAGGATGTGGCCGCAACTTTCTGTGAGATATTACAGAAAACATCACCCTATTCCCATCTTCTGTGGACCAGAGGTTCCACAGAAAGTTACAAAGGATAGCAGGGAGTCTCAACCCTCAAATTTAACTATCCTTTGTTCTCCCACACAAATCACTAGGTAAAAGCTTTATAAGTTCTTTGAAAATGTAAGATATTCTATTTGCAATGGAAGTTTATAGTTAGCTATACAATGGATCATTAGATGTTAAGAACCATAATTCAAGCTAAGGATTTGCCACTAAATTTCTTCTAATCAATAACAAATAGCTTCTATGAAGTTTAGCTTCCTCTGACAGTTATCTTAATCAATCACCCAGGAGTTCCTACAAGGTGGGGATTTTAGGTCTTTTTTCATTAGTTGAACAGATAACTATGTTCAGTAATCCTCATCTTTGGAATCTAGAAATATAATAGACACCCGCAAAATGCATGCAAGCCTCATAGAGATTTGCTTCCATAAATTGCTTATGAACTGTTTCTCTAGGAAAAGAGAAAGTGTATAATGTGTGGTAACAGTATATTTACAACACATTCAGTTCAGCTCTTTTCAGTATTGACCTTAGTATCAATGTACTCTCCTTGCCTTTTCATGTAACAAATGAAAAGAAATCAGGAAAGGAAATTAGTATGTGATGTGATTGGTCTGTTTTCATGTCCTCATACAAAGGTAATATCAGAGAGGGGCCACTTGTTCAGAAGATGCTGGAGTCTGCTCTAGGGAAAGAACATGAAATAATTATCAGCAGCTGAGAACAAAGAAAGATAGGAATTGTTTAATGTTCATAGACTATCCCAAACAGCCATGAAAAATCAGGGTGTAAAAACTGGTTTTGCATAGTAAATGTGTTTTATGGTGCAGATGCATTGCTTTGGAATGAAGGTACAAGGTACATCAACCCTAAGTGCTCTATTCATCACACACAAAGCTTCCGTGGTTGGGTGGCATTAATTCTATGGTTTTGTATTGCTAGTCAGACCACAGGATACATATTATTTTACAAGGAAGTATTGAAAGTGGTTGCAGGTGCTTGCCGGCATGTACTGGAGATAGAATAATGATGCATGGCACATTTACTGTACACACAGAATTTAGATAAGTGGGAGAAGTGTTGTGGCTCATCTTAAAGGCTTAGCCCACCAGTCCTTAGGTAAGGTTTATGCACTGGCTCAGTGCATCCACATTATGTATGAGGAAAGCAATGTGCACCAAACAATTAATTGAAAGCCTTGAAGGGCATAAGTATTCCATTAGCGGTCTCTAAACAAGAAGGCCTCTCTCACCATGGTAACCAGGAAGAGCTGTCAGAGTTTTTACAGCTGAGGCTTCTGTTGTGGCTCAGGGGAATTCAGCGGATGCCTTAATTTCCTCTGCTTCTAGACAGGTTTTTCAAAGGTTATAGCACTTTTTTGAGGGTCATGTTTAAGTTCATTTTTAGTATCAAGAATGAAATCAAATAAAGCAGCCCTAACTGAAAATTCTGTGTGACACATTAGAACTTATGAAGCAGGAGTGGCTTCTTCATTCTGAAACTCTGGTGCAAGCCATGGAAAGAAAATGCTATGGAGCTCTGAACAGCAATAATGGGTTGGAGTACACAAGAGGGACTCTTGGGGCCCATAGTAGAATTCATATATAGGCATATTATCACTTTCTGTGAGAAATGCTGTCTAAGATGTGAATGCCCCTAGTGATTCTCAGGTAACTCAAATGTTAAAATGCTCAGTTTCAGCCAGAACAGAAGATCACAGATGCCCATTAGAGAAAAGTTAGATCATGAGAAGGAGGAAGTGCATGGCAAGGAATGACACTGACTGCTTCTCACATGATCCAACTACAAAATGAACTTTCACAAAAGTAGCCTCCCATTCCTGCTGGAGTTGTCAATGTTCATTCCTAGCCCACTAACATCTTGAGCTTATCTATTTTAATTGATACATTAAGTATCTATTATGGCACATCAGAATCAATAAGCTATAGTAGGCTAATCATTTCTGATATTAATAAATTACCTTAAATATGACCTTCCACAAGTGCCATTACATTTGGAAAACATGTCTAGATGCAGAAGAAATAAAGTATGCATTGACAATAGTTAATTATATATGCCAATTTGACCAGGCAAAAGATGTTCAAAAAGCTGATGAAATTATTTCTATATCTGCGATGCTCTTGCTGAGTTAGATTGGCATTTGCATCAGTAGACTAGGTGAATAAAGAGATTTACCTACACTTGTGTGGATCTGCTGAAGGCCAAACAAAATGAACAAACAGAGGAAGGTGAATTCATTCTCTTCCTTAGCCATGACATCTGTCTACTCCAACTGTCAAATGCTGGAGGCCCTATTATTGGGCCTTCAGATCTTAGATTTCAGAATGCTATTAGCAATTACACTCCACTTCACACATCCTCCCACCCAGATCCTAAATCTTGATTGTCAGACTAAAGGTCACTCCATATCCTTCCCTAGTTCTTAGACTTTCAGATTAGGCTGACTCATATCAACCATTTTCCTGAATCTCCAGTTGCAGATGGTAGATCATGAGTCTTTGCAGCCTTCACAGCAATTGAAACTAATCACTACATAAATATCCACATACATCTTTAGAAAGTACTGGAAAATCCTAACACAGAACCCAAATAAATATGCAACAGAATCCCTAAGAGTCTTTTATAGGGCTCTGTAGAGAATGAAGTTTGTCCACCAAGGATGAGTTATCAAAGATGCTCTTCTGTGTGCTTTGAGTACAATAACTGAATTTATAGACTCAAGATTTGAACATAAAAATTATTATAGACATACAATATCATGTTTTCTATAGAGCACTTGAAAGGAAGATTAAGATTTTTGGGGAACACATTGATAAATACCGACTAGAAATTTTATGGTGACATTCACATAACTGGGTATATACCCTATCATAAAAATGTTCATCAAAGGATTAGTATAGCAATGTTTTAGAAGTAAGAGAGTGTTAGTAAAGTGTCTCAGCATACTATCCTTGTTTTTTTTTTCCCCTTTTTATACAGAGTTGTAAAGGTTATGTGTTTTTTCTGCAATGTAATTTTTTAATGTACCAGATTTCAGGAAACTTAATTATCATTTACTTAATCATCAGATCATTTAATTATTATTCAATCCCATCATTTTAATATGCACTAAGTTTGAGTGCATATCAGTAGGGAACTAAAATAGAGAACCAACTTGACTTTACTACATATGGTGAAGAGATAACATAAATCAACCGGCAACAGTATTATTTAAATAGCACATGTGAAATAAGAAAGAATTTATGAAAGTAAACAAAAAATCAAAATATATCATTTATTAATATTAAAAATATTTTATACACACATGTATTGTGAATCTGATCAACAAGGACTTTAGCAAGTATTGTGAGAAAAATAAATACAAAAGCATAAAAGTCAGCAAGGGTAGCACCTACATATGGCAGCCAGCAGAGCCACCAGGTTCTAGCATGACTCTAGCTAATGATGGCTTCATCAGCAAAACTTGACTCTGTAATGAAGGTCTACAGAATGTAACTCCTAAAGACAAGGCAGGCTCCAGGAACCAATACTGAATAACCTGAAGCCTTGAAACAAAAATTTTGAATAAATGTGTGTGAGCAAAGATCAAGGGTTTGTGGAAGGACTTTAAAGAAAAGCAGACATGGAGAG
Organism: Cricetomys ansorgei; assembly: GCA_026225945.1. NCBI lineage: Eukaryota > Metazoa > Chordata > Mammalia > Rodentia > Nesomyidae > Cricetomys > Cricetomys ansorgei. Next base: position 138,841 of record JAMJFZ010000726.1, on the reverse strand, counting down.
TTGGAATGAGCACAGAGACAAATTCAGAAATTACTACCTTTGGTGTAATGCTTACAGTAGCAGAAGAAAATGAGAAAGGTAACAGAAATGAACGAGAGTGAATGGCCCACCAGATGAAAATAAGATTTGTATTCAAGAGAAAATACTTTTTCAATTCCGGAAGCTCTGTAAAGTAGAACATGTATGTTAAATGGAAAAGAAGCCCAGATGACATAGCTTTGTGTACCTGTGTGTTCTAGTGCCATCAAATAAATTCAACAAAAAATATGATGAGGTTTTAACTGTATTTATCTCCAATCCTGTTCATATGAGTTTTGTTGGTCCATTGGTCTGGAAACTCTCTTGTTCCCTTGTTCCTGCCTGCCTGATACAATCCAGACAAAGGGATTGTGGGCAGGAATGTGGTAAGGGAAGGGATGTGGGGCCAAACAGCAGAAGATCTGGTTGGGGCACAGAGAGCCAGGCAGGATAATGAATTTTACCCTGGGACTTCCATTCATGGATGGTCAACAAAGTCATCTTATTTTGAGGGCGTAGGAGAATATATCGGGGTGCAGGGGTGGCAGAAACAGGTAGCCAATCTGCCAATTGTTCAAAGCCTGCTAGGGCACATTGGGGGACACATTGGGGGAGGGGCCTGCAGCCTCCTCCGCTTTGACAGCAGGAGCTGTTAGTGCCCTCCACTGGCCATGCGAGGCTTTGACCCATTTCTGTGGTACTGCAGAGTTTCAAATAAATACTTCAGTTTGATGATGGAAAGTTTTCAAATCATAAATGACCAAACTCATCCTTCCAGAGGTTTCTTTGGCTTCAGGAATGTCAACCAGAGGCACAGGTTTACTCATTCTTTGGTTTTACAAACTCTTATCCCCACACTTTCATCTGTACCTACAATAAGTTTATGAAAGAAAACAAAGGAAAAATCTTTGAACAAGTACATTTTCTCTTATATGTAGAAACGAGACTTAAAATTGTATATGCGTATATACGGAGAGAAAGATGTGCATATCTGTGTGCATTTGTGTATGCGCATATATGTGCATGTTTGGGTGCGAAAGTCATAAAACCAGAAAAAAAAAAATCTTGAGAGGAAAGGCAGAGACAGATCCTTAGGGAGTGTAAAAATAAAGTAACATGTGTGTGAATGTATGTGTGTGTGTGTGTGTGTGTTAAGAAAACAGATAACGGGACTAATGGGTGGGAAGGAAAACAGCTGGGGGTGGGGCAGAGGTCACCTAGGTGGAAAGGGAACCAGCTGGGGTGGGGCAGAGGGACACATGAATGGAAAGGGAACCAGCTAGGGATGGGCAGAAGGCACAGGAGAGGGCAATGGGGAAGGGGAATGAACAAAATATAGCAAGGCTTCATAGATGCCATGATGAAACCCATTACTTTACAGGGTAACCTGAAAATTAATTCATGAAACACGAAGTCTTTTTATATACTGAGTACTCAGAGGTACTCATAAATGTAAGTGAAGACTGCTGTGGGCATTCCCAGCTGCCCTCTGATTTGAGCTTTGTCACTGACACATGTACGGTTCTCATTCTGAGCATCTCCACCCTGTAGCATTCCTGCAGCAGCAGTCTGTCATCCTTGGAGAAGCCGCCTCTACCTTCCACAGACAGAATGTCAGCAATAATAAGGTTCCTGACTCTGTTAGAAGGTCACAGTCGGGCAATTTTATTAATATTGAAGGTGATGATCAAAAGCTCAGCAGTGAACATCACCCTTGACAGAGGTTGTTTGAGCAAACCAGAACTTCATTTTATGGCTCCTACTTTAGCCCTGCACATATTCATGAAATCATCCTTATAAAATTCAGTGTAGACTTGATGAAAGGCCTGTTCATTGTTGTAGGATGTGTACCAGTGGCAGAGTCTAGAAATATTCTTGAATCAGAAACAGTAAAGCCAGTTGAAATGGTTTTTTTTTTTTTTTTGTTTTTAAAAACAAATAGCCCCTTATGCCAAATCAACTGTTAGAGCAGAAAACCACTTTTGCTGTGGTTACTATATGCACAGAGAATCTGCTGCATGCAGCAGTCACAGCTGCTTCTTGAACAGGCAAGTTGGTGAGAGCTATGGAAAATACTGCTATTGTCTGTGCATTGTTGGGTGTGCAAGATCCTGTCTTGTCACAGTGCTGCTGTAAGGTAATGGTTCATGCTGCATAGGTGCTATGCTTTGCCAGGGGCACATTGCAAGAGGCCCTGTCACATCTGTGTGACAGCCCACAGTTTGAGAAAGCAGGCTGTAGAGTTTGCAACGTGCTTGTTCTAAATGGTTTTTGACTCCTTTAAAGATACAGTTCTGGCATTATGTAAATTCAAAGAGGGTGGAGGCAGTTCCACAACCAGGGTGTCTTTCATTTGTGGGCACAGAACCCCTAGGATACCAGAAACTCACAAAAACTTTCATCAAAATGTTTCCCAGTTACCATTTTATTGGAGAGAGCACCTGTGTGTGGGTTTTGACAGTTATTTATTGGGTGTGTGGTGGTTATGCTCAAGCATTCTACATCTTCTTTCCAGTGGATCCTTCAGACACACCTACACTAGACATGTTTATGGCATGTGCTGTTGCTGGTGAAATGAACAGTGTAAAATTGTGCAGTGCCAGAATGGTAAGCTGGGCTAACATGCTCCTTCTGTTTTAAAGGGAAAGAAAGGAAGAGTGTACTTCATTGTTTCTTGTTAAGATCTTAAATCAGACAATTGATCTCTGCCCCCCAAATCTCACTGCCTTTTCTCCAACTCCCTGTTTTTCTGGAACATTGAGATCTCTGATGAATTTCCAAAAGTGAGTGATCATTCTTACTATGCATGTTTGTATTCCAATGTTGTTATTATTGTTACTCTGTAATCTGGGAAAATATATAAATGAGATGCTAACTCTTTTCTCTTACACATCAAGTCACTTTAAATTGGGGAAACAACACAACGGAGAATATGACCATGTAAAATTTATACGCACACGCTTATTTCTGGTTTCCATTACATTCTAAAAAGAACTATAAAGACAAAGATTCATGAGCACATTTTAGAAGCATACAGTCTTCCACACCACTGTTTTAGAAGATTTTCCAATCTCCAAATTACATGCAAATTTAAAGCTAAGTAATGAATACTGAAGCTATCGACCTTGGTGGAAAAGGACTTCTTACATGAAAATGTAAAATACTTGAGAAGTTGCTCCATGAGCTTAGCACAAGGTCTGGATTAACAACCTAAGGAGATAGAAGCCAGGAACCCATGACCAAAAACTAATCCCAGAGCAGTCAAATAAATAGAGGTGGGCCATTTAAGTATGTGAACCATGCTGTTCACTTTAAAACAAATAGAGGATTTTGAAAGGGCATCTGAGGGCTTTTTATTTTCAATGTACTGAAGCCTGAGCTGGCATGAAGAGCTCCCCTGACAAGGCTGCTTCCAACACAGGTCCTAAATCTTATCCAACTGAATTCTGATAGGCGTGGGGTGTGGTATAACCATCATTTTCTCCAAGTTGACACATTGTTTCCTGGATAAAGGAAGGCGGCTCCAGCAAGCTAATAAAATTTATAAGGTTCAGGAGGCTAATGAAATTTATTAAGCCTAGAAAGTTGCAAGGTTCACAAGGCCTCTTCCCAGGTTTTAAGGTGGTAAGCAATTGTCAGGAAAGGAGGTACTTCCTGTGGTCCTGAAAGTTGCGGAGGGAGCTGAAGAAGTACTGTTTTTGTCATTCGTCACCCATACTGGCTTTTGAATATGGAGCGTCTTTGAGTCACTCATACTTCTATAAGTAACCAAAAAAAACCTCATTGGTTCACTAGCCTATAATTGAATGACACTGTTTCCTTGGTTGGTGTGCAGTACCTTATCTGAACGGAATAGTTACCTAGCAACATCTTCCCAGAAAAAAGTCATACAGAAATCCAAGAACTGTGTTGAAATCACATTCAGATTTAAACTCACACTGCTCATTAAGAATTCTGCTCAAATTCAATGCTTGTGCGTCTATCATTCAGAGAGATGCTGTCTACCCAGTGTGAGGAGTAATGATCACACATCAAGACATTGCAGACTACACTCTCTGTCAAATACAATTTCTTTATTTGTAATAAGCTCTGTAAGTGCAATAGGTGAATTAAGTAGTCACCTTGATTTTGTTTTCTGACTTCATAAATAATAGTATGAGTTGTGCATTACAAGTTAGCTCCAAAGAAAGTCATGTTTTCATCCTATTTCTTTTCAAAGCAGTAAACACAACAGGATAACAGCAACAATAAAGCTTCCAATTGTGCACATTTTGAAGAACTAATTAACACTGAGTGAAAAAGTAGACTAAAAGATCTTCCAGCTTCAACTTCTAGCAGAAACAATTGGGTAGCCAACCACAGAAGAGCGTGCTTCATGGAAGCCTTGAGATCAAAGCAGAAGGATGTAGAACCTGAAAGAATCTATGGGCAGGGAGGATCACTGCTTTTGGTCCTTCACAGCTGCTAACTCTGGTGCTGGCTGTGTTTGCTGAAAACCCCTGGGAACTGGAAAAAGGCAATTCAGTGTAGGGATCTGACAGAGAAGTATGTTGCCTTCTAGAATGAGTTTGTGAGAACTATACAAGGCATGTATTCTTCAAATGCTCAGATCTGAAGTGAAGCTAACTCATCAGAAAGAGACAGGTGAGTTCGACACCTAAAAAGTAGAATTTCACCATTCATTTTTCAAATGAAGACTCAGTAACTGATGAAGATGTAATTCAAAACAACCATCTTATGAAGCCCCGTGAGCTAAAAGATAATGTGGGTAGAAAAAAATAAGTAAAATAAGCAAAAGCATTAGTGGGGAAAGAAATCATACTATAAATAGAAATAATAAATTCAGAACCAACAAAAATTTAGGAGATATAAAACATAGTGAACAAGAAAATAACTAATGATTTTCCAAAGATTAGATACAGGATAGGGTTGCCCATTCTCACCATTTCTACTCATAACAGTACTGCAAATTCTAAACAGATCAATTAGATATAAAATGCACATAACTTCCTCGTCATATACAGAAGACACTAACTCCCAGCAGATTTCCTAGTCCTTTGGCTCTGAAAATCTTTCTTCTCCATATTCTAAGTTGTTTTCCTAGCCTTAGTTGAAGGGGCTGAGCACTCCATGGTCATTCTCTAAATTTTGACAAGTTGTAGGTTTCTGTGATAGTCTCTTCCTATTGAAAAAAGAAGCTTCTTTGATGTCTGTGAATTAAAAAAAAAGTATTTAGAAGACAGTTGCAAGTTATACTAGTTTAGGTAAGTGGCAATAATAAGTCCTCTTTAGAGTTAATGATTTCATCGGTCACGAGAAGTTGGCTAATTTTATAGTATCAGGCATTAGTGGCTTGCCTTCAAATTCTGGGAGGCAACCAAGGGCAACAACACTGGCATATATAATTTTGTGAACCTTTCAACTCCCATAGTCGACAATTCCAAGGGAAGATTCCCATACCAGACACTGCAGATTTTATTAGACATTCTAGTGTGTGTGTGTGTGACAGTGTGGATAGCACCTCGTATAGACTAGGATTCCAAACAAAAAAGGAGAAGACAGATGAGTACCAACATTCCTCTCCCTCTCTGATTCTTGGCAGTAGGTGAAATGTGATCATCTGCCTCATACCCCCATGACCAGACTTCCCCTGCCATAGTAGAGTATACCTCCAATCTTGAGCCAGAATGAAACCTTCCCAAAGTTGCTTTTGTTACAACAGGAAAATTAAACTAATGTAATGAACATGCATTAAAAAAGCCTCAATACCAAGAAAATATTGTTAGAACTAATAAATAAAATATAGTGGCAAGACATAAACTCAATATACAAAAATCAGTGGACATTTAAAATGAACTATCTAAAAAGAAAATTAACAGAATATCATGTTTATAATAGTGAACAAAAAGTAGAATACTTAAAAATGAACTTAACCAAACAAATAAAAAAATTTACACATTGAAAATTATAAAACAGATGTACTTGGTGGTATATATCCATAATCCTGGGACTTGAGAGGCAGAGGTAAGAGAATTACCATGAGTTTGAAACCCACCAGGTCTACATAGTAAGTTCCAGGCCAGTCATAGCTAAGTTGCAAGAGTCTCAAAAACAAATGATCAAATAAAAATAAATAGAAAATTATAAAATATTGGGAAGAGAATTTTAAAGATATGGCTAAATGTAGAAACATCCTGTAGTTGTGGAATAGAAGAAATCATACTATTATGCCTGGTACTAGAAGCCTAGATAACTAGTCAGGGATAACTATGTCATAGACATTGGAGGAAAACCTACAATCAAGATGTTCCTAAAACAACGTAACGTCTAACAACAATCTAAACATCTGTTCTTATACCCACAAATAAAGTTGGTCTTCTCCCCTCATTAAGGAAACTTCTTTTTGGTGTAGACAGATAGTGTTACTGAAAACCACAACCAATCAAAATACAAAATTGTGGATCCCAGTCCCAACAGACACATCTATAAAACACTACTCAACCTAAAGCTCAAAGAACATTATGGAAGAGGGGATGAAAAGTCCATAAGCGCCAGAGGACCAGGGAGTTTGCTGTGAGATTGTGTTACCTAGGAATGTCAGAAGCTATACTCATAGATATAGGTATGGTATAACCAACACAATTGACCTAACATGAGCTGAACAAGAATAACACGGACAGACATGTCTAACTAATCAGGAAAAGGCCCACAAATCTTAACCTTACACAAAGAACTACAAGCAATTATGAAATGTTGAGACTGGGCAAAATAGTATTCTCCAGAGAATAGCACACAAATTTGTCATCAAATATCAACTGTTAGTGATGAAAACATACATACAAGTAACATTATACATACAGAGTTCATCATATTTATGAATATATGTGTGTATATATATGTATAAGTATGTAGTAACAATTAATGAAGATAGAGACCATAAATTTGAAAGATCAAGGAGAAGTCTGTTGGAGGGTTTGGAGGGAAAAAAGAAAAGGGAGAAATGTTGTAATTATTTTATAATCTCAAAAAAATACAGATTCAATATGATCCATATCCACATAAAGGGTATTTTCTAGAGAAATAAATATTGTTGGAAAAATTAATACACATTCATTGTGTATTCATGTGCAGAAGAATAAAGTCATATCTTATAGCAGATCCCAAATCAACTCCAAATGGATTAAAGACTTAAATATTAGACACAAAACTAAATAAATAAACAGAATGCTAAAGTAAATCATAGGAGGCAAGTTCTATGATATTGGTTAGGACCACGCTTGTTTGAATCAACACAAAATGCATACCCAACAAAAGCAAAAATGATCAGATGAAGTACAACACACTACGAAGATTCTAGAAGTAAAGAAAAACAACTGTGAAAAGTCACTTTATTCCATATATAATACGAGAAATCACAAGAACATTACCATTGCTTACCATATGTTGGCAAAAATGTAGAGCAGAGGGAATGTGTGTGGTTCAACCCTTACAAGGTTTTCTGAAAACATTGGAAATAAGACTACCAAAACAACCCCTCTCTGAATATATATACAAAAGAATGATCATAAGTGTATTAAAGTTAGGCCTGATTCCAATGTTCATTGCAGTGCTACTTACAATAATCAAAGCATAGACTCAAACTAAGATGCACGCATAAATAAAATAAAATATTATAATATTAAATACATATGCATGTATATGTAAGATGCAACAAAATAATATTTAGTCTTCAAAGAGAAGAAAATCTTGGGGCTAGAAGTGTAGCTCAGTTGTAGAGACCCTACTCCACACACAGAGCACAGACAGGAAATGCTGCTGTTGCAACATGACTTAACCCTAAGCGCATTATATTAAGTAAGTCAGACATAGAAATGCAAACGTTACATAAACTCAGTCATGAATTGACTGTAGCATAGTCAACCTGACAAAAGTAGAGAGTAGAGCAGTGGTTCCTGGAGGGTGAAGGAGATGTGAAAAATGTAAAATTATGGGTCAGAGTTCAAAGTTTTAGTTTTGCAAATGCATAAGCTGTTGGGTTTTACTAATAATGCTGCATATTATACTTGGAGCTTGCTTAGAAGGTGGCCCCCAGATGTTCACAACATACCAAAAGAAAGTAAATACAGGATGCATGGGTATAATGTCCCAGCATATACATCCTTTAAAGCATCAAGTTGTTAAATATATATACACAAATTTTAGTTATTAATTATATCTCAATAACACAAAAAATAGCAGTTAACAAAATAGTGATATTGAAACAAATTTCAAATTTAGAGTAAATATAGGTCAAAGTTCCATAAGTGAATTTATTCATTATGCCAGATAGTTATGAAATACACTGGAAACTTAATGTGAAGAAATGCAAATAAATGCAACTTCTATATCAGATCCCAGCAAAGTATTTTACCAAGTATTTTCTTTAACTATGTCTTGAAATAAGAAAACCTATAAAACAGTAATAACATTTTTTAGCTCAAATCAAATGAAAAACCATTTAAACATTCTAATTCAAGGGACTAAAGGAGGAAGATCTAAAGTTCAATGCCATCTAGGGCTACAGGACAATGAAAACAAGAAAATAGAATTTGAGCTCAGATTCTTATCATGCAAAACTAAACAGTTTTTCAACACATAATTATTCTGAAATATGTTTGTGTGTGTGTGTGTGTGTGTGTGTGTGTGTGTGTGTGTATACAAACTTTAAAGCCTATATTGCTACATTTATAGAAAATTTAGTATTTTTTTCTTACAGACTATCATATATTAGAGAAAATATACAGGAAAAAGTTTAGTGGTAAGAACTATGGAAAATATTTTAGCAATAAATAATCTAGAATATCAAATGACATTGAAATAATTGCCATCAAAATGTGGGAAATTTTCAAGTCTCTTTGGAATAATAGTGGAGTAGCAATAATTTAAGACAGTAGACAAAGAGAGCATTTGTTCACTCAAGAGACATTCATTGAGCATCTCTGGGTCCTGAAATGTAACAGCAAACACAACTCTGACACAGGTAGTCTATCTTTGTGAAAAGGGGTGCTGGACCTTCTGAAATATGTCCCTTGCTTCAACGACATGGGACTTCAAAAAATAAAGAAAAATGTCTTCACCTTGGTTGCATATGGTAAAAGGCTGATGTGGAACAACTTCCTTGTTCTAGACCCTGTCCAGGGGAAGGCAGATGCTCCTGCAATGCTCCACATGAGACTAGTGTTTATTCAATGGCTAAAATCACAAATGGTACTTGAGAGATGGATGGCTCAGTGGTTAAGAGCACATGCTACTGTTGTACCAGCCATATTAGGTGGCTCATAACCATCTATAATTCCATCGTCAGGGTATCTGATACCTTTTTCTGGAGTCCACAAGTACCGACACCCATATACCTGCACAAACTCACACACATGCATATAGCTAAAAACAAAACTGAATTTAAATAATAAAAACAATCCAAGTGAATGTTTTGTGGTTACTAGGTAAGTTAAGATTGATAGCTTTCCACCAATAGCTTGTTTTCTTAAGGCGTTTTCATACAAATTTTGCTGTGTTAGACCCTCCCCATGATCCATCACTTCCCTTCATCTATCCACCCCTCACTGCATGCACTCTTCCAGCCCCAGTGTCTCCCCTCTACTTCAATACAATATGTTCAATTACCAATTATCTCCTACTCTTCAAGCTTTCATTTTCCTCTCTCATGGGCCCCATTCTAGTTTCATAAACTCTACTCACATTCTCTCTCTTTCTCTCTCTCTCTCTCTCTCTCTCTCTCTCTCTCTCTCTCTCTCTCTCTCTCACACACACACACACACACACACATATATATATATATATGAGAGAGAGAGAGAGGAGAGAGAACATGCATTATAACTATTTTTTAATCACTACCTCACTTAATAAAGTAAGTTTTCAATATCCTCTTAACTGGTAAATTCACTAATCATTAGTTTGAATATAGCCATAAAGAAAATATTCTGGAAATACACAACAAAAGTCAAGAAACAAAATACAGATGACTTCAGATTAGCTTGTTAGTATGCCCATTTAATGGAGTCTTAAGTCTAAAAAACACTGTAGATAGAGATGACTTTGAAATAAACAATCAAAATCTTTGTTTCTTGGATTTTTTTTAATTTGGCTATATTTTTGTCTTGGGTGGATGTAAGTAATATGGTTCGAGTTACTAGAATAAAGAAAACTAAATTAATATACTAAAATTTATTTATTAAAATAGTTTATACATTTAACTATAAAAATGATCTTTTTATAATTTCCAAGAAGAAACAAATAGTGCTGAATCACATAAAACTTGGTCTATCTTGGCAACCACATACAAAATTATCATAGCATTTAGGTTTATTTACCACTTGTGGTATTGTGTTCTTTTTCTTTTAATAACCAGCTTCTTGCTCAATAAATGTTACAGAGAGTTCTCATTAAGCTTTTAGAAAAAAAAACTTCTCAGAAACAAATAAACTAACCATCTTCACTGGGATATCAAAAATCAGATTCCGCTATAGTTCTAGGTTGGTAAAATGTATTAAATTCAATAACGGAATGCAGCTACCCAACTCTGACACTTTCTATAAGTGTGATACCTGAAAATTATCTCTCTGTTCACCTTGTTCTCAGCCTAAAATGGACCACGATTCATGGATGAAGGTATAGGGCACAGTCACAGGTAATTCAATAAAGAAGGGAGAACTGACAAGTGGTGGCAAAGCCTGTGGGACATCCATCACCAAGAAAAAGCATAAAGAAAATATTTTGGGACATTAACAGATGGTGGATAGATAGATTAGATAGATAGATAGATAGATAGATAGATAGATAGATAGATAGATAGATAGATAGATAGATGATAGAAACAGAGAGACAGAAAGAGAGAGAGTGCATGCTCTTTGGACAGGGCCTGGTTTTCCCTATCCTCCACTCCCATTTACAACTGTGTGGCATAAGGAATCATTTCAACCTCATTCTCTTGCTCTTTTCCAGTTTCTCCATAACCAAGTCTACTAGAGCCAGAGGTTAGCAAACCCCCTTAATGCAACCAAAGAACAGCCTCAAAGACAGTTCGAGGTGGAAAAGGATAGAGAACGAGAACTAGAAGCTCAACTGAACAGAGAACATGAAAAATTTTAAAAGACCATCAGACTGAGAATCTTCCCCAAAATAAGTTTTAAAAAGTGAGAAGAGAATGGCCCCAATTGCCCACTAGTGATCACCACAAAAAAAGATGGTAACAAGACACAGCCTGTCTTCTGCTGCTTAAGTTAATGTGCAGCAGCTATTCTTCTAACTCCACGGGGGAGAAAACAGATGTCCGAAAGGTAAACTAGTGATCAAAATTCAACAACACAGAACTAGGAATTAAATGTGTGTATTTTGATTTTAAATCACCTCCTTTTCCAGGGAAGAACTGAGAGATATCTGTGGCTGAAAAAGTCAGATCTGATCACAACCCTGTTTTCAACTAGATTAAAAACAGTGAAGGCCCTGGTTTTGTGGATAAATACAAAACCCAATAAATAACTTGAAGAATGAAACCCTCTATCCAAATTTTACTGTGCCTTTGCCTTTTAATCCACTGAAGACTCATACTGGAGAAAAGTTGTCACACAAACACTTATCTTCCTCATTGCCAAAGGCATTTTTACCACTCGAGAAGAAAGCATTGTTTATGTAACCCTGAAGTGGTTAATATTTACATCCAGTTGTCTGCAACTGTCTGCCCCAGGACAATTTGAGCTAATTTTTAGGAGATAGCTAGAAATATACTTTGTAACAAAAAGAAATTACATAACACAACGCTATTTTGGGGTGGTATTAATAAATAGTCTTCCACTAATCAACCTATTTAAATATCTAATAATTGTCAGGGGAAATGTATGTATTATATCTTTTGTTTGGAAAATTGTTTATATATTAAATACATTTGCTGAGCACTTTGATATCAGCCTCCCCATCTAAGAAGTTATTTTGAGGGCTAGAGGATTCGAGGAATAGAATTAGTACTCATAATAAATTTTAATGAAAATGTTACAAAAATTCCTTTTGTTTTAACATTGGAGGGAATTTCCTATTGAGAGTCTAGTACAATATTTCTTTTTTTTGGCATAGATATGTTTGATACACAAGTCTTTCTTTTATATTTTGCTCTGTTTGCACTCTACTCAGTTTTACAGACATGATGAAGGAACCACACAATCACATAACAGTACTAACTTAATAATGGACATATATCTAGACACTGTGAAGGGAAAGGAGAGAGCAGATAAATGGGATGAAATGATGACATACATGTGTATGTACTGAGTCTTGGGTGCACTTATCTAGTTGAACAAACGTTGAACAAATACTCTGAACATACAGGTCAACTTGCAATGTCTGAATGTGTGGAGAGAATTCTACCACAAGTGAACAGACAAAATAAATAATCAAATAAATTATTAATTCACATGAAATCATGTATGCTGTGATGCCAATTCTGGAAAACTAAAAGCAAATACTGGTTGTTAAAGGCATACACACACACACACACATATATGTGTGTGTGTGTATATATACATATGTATATATGCAAATATACATATATACATGTATATATACATGTGTGTGTGAGGTGTAGAAATTGGTTGCCCAATATTCCCTTCGTAAATTCAATACAGGAACTGTGAAAAGGAGGTAAGACTACCTTCATCTGTAATGTTTCCATTTTTTGGTGCTAGGGTTTGAACCAAAAACTGATACATGATAGTAAAAATTTACCATTGAACTACATTCCTGATGGTTAGCAGTTGAAATTTAAAATATGTAGAGGAGCATTTAACCCTTTAATTAAGCAACAAGGCTGCTCTAGCTAGGGATCATAGTCAGAGGCCTGTGTGATCCAGATGAAATGCTGAAAGAATGTTAGTCAGACTAATCCTATCCTTTGTTTGTGCTAAGGCTACCTGAAGGGACTTCTATGCAATGTTGTATACCCCTTTAATCCCGAATCTCAGGTTATAAAAGGATGCTCTGAGTTCACAGGAGTTAAAGTTAGTTCAGAGAAAACAGAGAGGAGAAACAGGATGTGGAAGCAAAGCTCAGAGAGAGAAATGAGGTGGAAGCAGATGAGAAGAAGGAGGCAGAGCTCAGAGGAGAGTTAGTTCAGTCAGCCAGTTTGAGTGCAGTCGGCTCACAGACAGTTCAGTTCAGAAGGAAAAGCCTGGAAGGGCAGAGCCTGTCCAGAATAAGAAGAGAGAAAGCAGATAGTCAGAAGCAGATGGTTTACAGTATACAGTTCAGAGTTCACAGTACAGTTCAGAGTGAAAAGAGGTAGTTCAGAAGATAGCTAGTCAGAGTAAGCCCAATCACCAGTAAATTAGATTGTATGGAGGCTGAAGCTTTCAAAGTCTAGGCTTAAGATTAGATTGTACAAAGGCTGAAACCCTATAGGACTGGGGACTGAATTAGCAAAGAATAAACTGTCCTTTGCCAAGAACCCACGAAAATAAATAATTAAAATCAACACATACATCTAAGGTTACAAAAGTAAATTTTATTTTTAAAACTGTCTGTGTGAATTTTTAAATATTTTTCATAGCCCAAGTCCTCTAAATAAAATATCTGAATCTGTTTCCCAATTTTGTATCAAAATGCCTAATCCTGAGTACGTTTTGAAGGTAAGAAAGGAGGCAGGAGAAGATTTGAACGGAGATACGGAGCCACAAGCCTATAATCCCAGCACTTGGCAGTATGAAGCATGAGGATCCCGAGTTCAAAATGCTAGTCTAGGCTATGTAACCAATTGTTGTCTTAAAAAAAGTAATGAAAGAAAGGAAGGGGAAGAAGGAAGGATGGGGAGAGCAGAGTGAAGAACAGGGTGAGGGAGAGAGGAAAAGAAGAAAGAAAAGAAAATGGAAGGGAAGGGAAGGGAAGGTCCTGGCTCTGGAAAGGGATCAGCTCCAGTTGCCCTGCAATGTGGACTTTGACACAATGGTGTCCAGACAGGTAAGCAGAAGAACTCACACAGTGAATCAGAAAGCTAAAGGACTCAGGACCAAGCACTCTTTAATAACAACAGAGCCTGATAGAACCTGATCCATTCATCCCTCACTAGGCAATGTTTCCTACGATAGCAGTCCCCATTAGGCCCCAAAAGCTCTTCAAATTGCTACACTGGAAACTGAGCTTCCAACATGTGATATGTTGTGGGGGATTCGATGTCTATGAAAGCCATAGAAAGACTGTGAGTGATGAGTAGTTGCTGTGGATAAAGGACTGTCAAACGTGTCTGTGCTACCACTGATGCCAGGTCAGAGGAGGCGCTGTTTGAGCATACTCCTGGTGATGAACAGGGATTCTGCTTGGCCTGTAAAAATAACAAGTATATCCAGAGGAAAGCCAACACCTACGTAGAGGCAAACCGGGACAAACTCAAAGTGCTCACATTTCAAGTTATGAAGAGGAGTACAGGCAAAGGAGAGAGGGAATGTTGGAGGAACATTTGCTTCATTTTAAAGAAACTGGGAGACTAGAGTTCAAAAGCAAGATTATCAATTTTGTTACTACATTCTCTTTTTATTAATAAAATTTGTGATCAGACAATTTTATGCGCGTACATAGGCATTTAAACTCGCAACTCTTGCCTTTTCACACCTTTCAGCCCTCTTTCCTACAAGTCTCTTTTATAAGTGTATGTCTTTTCATTTTGTTTTGTGGGTAAATGAGATTAACCAGGACTGTCTGAGTAACCGTGGATGGAAGGCCTTTCAAGGATTTTTGAAACTGTGTGTATCTGTGGGAGGTGTTAAGTCCACATGAGTGCAGTGTCCACAGAGTTCAGAAGAAGTATCAGATCCCCGGAGCAAGAGTTATAGGCAGTTGGAAGCTACATGAAACAGGTGCTGGAAACTAATTCAGGTCTTCTGCAAGAGTCAATATGGACTCACTTTTCCTGTCCCAGTTAAAGAACCCACAGCCTTTCAGATTAACAGCAATAGCCTCATGCTTTCCTTTTAATGTTAACTAACATCTCACAAATAATTTACACATTGAGATCTAAAGTGATACAAAGGATTTGTAACTTTAGAATTGTTTGTATTGTTTTAAACACACATGAACCATTTAACTATGGGATTTGTTTGCTGGACACATTTTTCTATTCTATGTATTACAAAAGAAGAGGAGAAAATAAAGCTCACACTCAGTACTGAGACACTTATGCCAGTTATGTCCAGAGAGATAGATGCAGATAAAGCAGCTACTCAATATTTTTGCAGATAAAAAGCAAAGCAAGACCAAAATCAAGTCGTAAAAGATCTTTTCCAGAAGTTATTTCTGCCAAATTTAGAAATCATTAACAAGACCTACATATCTTCAAGAACAATTTCACACAAGCATCCTTCTTAGCCACAGCCTAGGAAGATATGGAACCCTTCCCCAGATGTGGAGTGCTTTTGTTCCCTTCAATCACTGTCAAACCCAGCATCCCTGCAGATCTTCATTAAAGGATGAGGCATTTGGTGCACAGTTTTGTGATCCAGGGCTAGAGTTTATTTACAGATGCTAGAGGGTTTTTCTGTCAGTTAGAGGTTCAACATGTTTGAAGTTCAAATGCATTTGCCAAATACAGTAAGCTCATTTTTTGTAAATTATCATTTTTGGAAGTTTGAAACATTTGGTACTTTTCCATGAAGTCCTGAAACCAGAGAGACTTCAGGTCACACATCTGGGCAAACACATTTTTTTCTGACAAGGTTGCAGTGTGTTTTCTATGATCTAATTTCAATAAATTATAAGCAGTCTATTCCAGGTCTCCTGAGCCAAGCTTCATGGTTCACCAAATATCTGGGTTTTTTGGTTTTTAACACTGCACATTTGCAAAACAAAAAAAGCCATTACATTGACTGGGTGGGCAAAAAGGATAGATTTGGAGTGGAGTCTAGTCCCTGGTCCCTGAGCCTGTTCCATGTAAGTAATCCTCACCAGGAGCAGGTGCCCACTCCTGAGGAATCCATGTTAATGGTGCTTCCCGGAATGAATTTAACTGAGCACCACCACCGTTTTCAACAGAAGGGAAGCTTGACTGTAGAGACCACGCCTCAGAGCATGTTACTAGAAAGTTGTTACAAGCAACCCAGCAGGTTAAAGCATGGATATTGTTTTCTGAATAGTTCCCACATTTCTGGGCTGTGAAAAGAAGAATCTGAATCTAACTCTTACTGAGGCCATAGAGTATACAAAATAAAAAAACTGTGTTAGTTGATTAACGATTTTCTTCTAGGAATCCAGTGGAGGACTGAGGTTCTAAGAACTACTAGACAAATTAATATTGATGGAGGTGAAGCAAAGCAATCTGAATATTTTAAGTTTTCTTTTTAAATATAACACAAGATAAAGACAAATGAATTATGCCATTTGTCGTGCATGGACTCGCACTTTGCCTGATTCAATCCGCTGAAAGAACGTCCACGAGCCACAGGTATATTTAGAGTAGATCTATTAGTAAGAAGTGATACAGTACAAAGAGCGAGAGTAGGGGGAGGAAAGAGGGAATCCTCCTTTTAGAAGGACTCTGCCTGGGAAATTACCAGTAGGCATGCTGATTTCAACATCGGCTCGTTGGGAAATAGAGGCATCACCAACTCATCACGGGTCTAGACAATCAATCATTCCGTTGGACTGCATGTCTCTCCCAGACTTGAGACAGCAGCAGCTCTGGCTTTGGGGAGTGTATATTTTCAAGGTTTTCTAGACAAAGGAGGCATTTTGCCCGATTTCTGGCATGCATTCAAGAGGACACTTGGCAGTCACATTCACACCCAGATCTTGGCCACAGACACTGGGGGTGAAGTGCATCATGTGCCCTATCTAATGCTCTTTATCACCCTCCCTGTTCTTTCCCTAGGTACTGGCCAAGCACCCAGAAGAAGAAGAGGGGAAATCAGGTCATGCCATTACATTAATAGTCTGAAGCCTCAACCCAAGCCTCCACCAACATAAATCTCTTTACCTACACACGCTGGGATAAACTATACTGGTCCCTGAAACTGTAAAGGTGAGGAAGCAATTTGCTTCATTTATTATCCTCTATTACAGAGTAAACTCACCTTCAGAAGAAAGAAAATCCAAGGGAAAGCAGCTACCCCTTAAGCGTCCAGTCCAGTGGGAAGGTACACATGATCTGGAACTTTTCAAATAGACTTTCAATTAATCTTACTATTGAAAATAAATTCTGTTGTCATTCAAGATCATTGTATTGCAATTTGAATGTTCTGCTATTCAACAATATCAAATTAGCTGTTCTACTAGAAAAAATGAACTGTTGCTGCACATCGTGAAAGGGAGCTTTGAAGCTAATATTTAGTACAAAGTGGTCAACCAAATGTACTCTCAAAGTGCTCCCCTTCTGACACTCCACTGGAACGCTCTATTACATAGACAGTATCTCTGGTATTCCTCCCCCTTTTTCTCCAACTGAGATTCTCCCAATATGAATTCATTGCATCCAATCATCTTATTCAGCTACAAAGTCACCTACAACTTAACTGGGATTTTCTTTTCTTCCTTATTTTTTTCATAGAATGAGTTTGTCTTTACTATGTTCAACCCTTTCCTCTACTTCTGCCAGATCCATACTTCCATTCCCTATCCACCTGAATTTGTGTGTGTGTGTGTGTGTGTGTGTGTGTGTGTGTGTGTGTGTGTTTTAACCCACCAATTCCAATTTGTGCTGCCCATATATTCTCAGATGTGTGGCCTTCACCTGAAGTGTGGTCATCCTACCAGTAATAACACTCTCAAAGAAAACTGACTCCCCCTCTCCTAGTAGCTGTTAACTGCCCCAGGCTCCTCAGCTGGGAATGGGATTTCATGTCCATCTTGCTTCTCCTTGCTGAGGTTTGGCATGCCTAGTGGTAATTTCCCAGGCAGAGTCCTTCTAAAAGGAGGATTCCCTCTTTCCTCCCCCTACTCTCACTCTTTGTACTGTATCACTTCTTACTAATAAATCTACTCTAAATATATCTGTGGCTCGTGGACATTCTATAGAAATCTTTGTTTAGCTCCATATCCTATTTTTTTTTATTGGGTTGTTTGTTTTTTTGATTTTCAGTCTTTTAGTTCTTTGTATATTCTAGATGCAAATCATTTGACAACTATAGCTTTTTCCCTGTTCTACAGGATGTCTGTTTACTCAAGCAATAGTGTCCTGCACTATACAGAAGAATTTTAGCTTAATGAGATGTCACTTATTATTCTTGGTCAAGATCTATGGAGTCCTTTCAGAAAGTCCTTAACTACATTCTCTCAGATTCTAGATATAAAGTCTTAGGTTGAAATCTTCAATCAATCTGGAATTGAGTTTTGTGCAGGGTGTGCAATAAATGTCTAGTTTTTCTCTGAGGAGCTATCCAGTTTGATGAGAACCATTTGTTAAACATGCTACTTTTTTCTTCATACTGAAGCCAGACAAACATGGAACAACAATGACAAAAGAAAATTATAGGCCATTATCTCTTGAACATAGATGCAAAAGTTCTCGTTAAAATACTTGCAAAGCAAACTCAAGAACACATCAAAAAATTATCCACCAGGATCAAGTCAGATTTATCCAAGAGATGTAAGGATGGTTCAATATGCGTAAATCAGTAAATGTAACCCATCATATAAATACACTCAAGGACAGAAACCACTTACTAATTTCACTAGACAAAGAAAAAGGCCTTTGAAAAAATCCAATATCCCTTCATTACAAAAGGCCTGAAGGGCTAGGATAAATGGTACATAGCTCAATGTAAGGAAGGTGATGTATATCAAGGTCATAGTCAACATTTCGTGAAATGGAGAAAAATGAAAAACTCACAAAACTCTTTCACTAAAATCAGGTATAAGACAAGGATGGCTACTCTAGCTACTACGGTACAAAATATCGCTTAAAATAAGAACATATGTGGCAAATGAGGAAGATAAAGGGAAGACGATAAAGGGATGTAAATAGAAATGAAGACATCTAACTATCCTTATCTGCAGATAATGTGATTATATGTTAGTAAGAACCTAAATACTTCAGCAGAAATCTCCTACAACTGACATATATAACAATGAAGAAGGATACAAAATTAGCACAAAATACCTTCCAATATACAAGTGAGAAATGCAGAGGATGAAATCATGGAAACAATGCCATCACAGTAGTCTAAAATATATTTTGGAGTAAATCTAACCAAGGAAATGAAATAATTATGCTGTGAAAACTTTAAGGCACTGAAGAAGAAAGTGGAGAAGATCATAGAAGGTGGAAAGGCCTCCAGTGCTCATAGATGGACAGGATTAATACTGTGGAACCATCCATTCTACCAAAAACAATCGAGGGGTTCAGCATAATCCTCAGGAAAATTCCAACATAATTTTTACAGAAATTGAAAAATAAGCTTGAGTTTCTTATGGAAACACAAACATCTCAGGCTAGCCTGCTGTGAATGTCTACATTCTGGATGTAAATTGACACTTGAATGCTATAATATTGCAAATAGCATGGTACTGGCATAAAAGCAGACTCACTGGTGAATGAAATAGAACTGAGGACCTACACATGAATCTACACTCCTATAGTCAACCAATTTTCACAAAGAAGGCAACAACATTGACTGGGATATTCAAGTTTGGAGATAAAACTGATTCATTTTAAAATTCACCACAATGCACAGCAGTGAAACAAGTGTCACCCTTGGCATTTCTGTTTAAGACACTCACAGCTTCCCTTCTGTGACAAGTAATTCTATATGTCACATGATAATGCCACAGTGGCAGAAATAGGTCAAACATTGTTTCGATGTTCCTGTGGAGGTATTTGAGATGATATTAACATTAAACCACTGAGTAAATCACAAATCCTTCAATGTAGGTGAGCCTCATCCAATCAGTTGAAGCCTTTCACAGGAAAAAAGTAATTTCAAGATATGGAGGAGATGTGGCTCTAATAGCTATTACCAAGGCTGATTAAGCAGATGTGCCTAATGGCACTGCAAGTGTCTCCTTTGGTCACCACTCTACGTGTGTCTCTTCCAAAGCTGTTGGCTCTGCCAAGGAAAATGATCATAACCAGTAGACGAGGGCCAGCAATGGTATATAAGCAGTTGGACTTCTATGAGAGAACTTCCAGAAACGACTAATGAAAACGACTGGCCTCCTGAAAAGTAAGGATTTGGCCAATAGATTCTTTTGGACTCCCTTGCAACTCTTCCCTTGTTTTCAGCATGCTGTCTCTTCTTCCATGCATCTTCTGCTTTGCTGTACATACCTAGATGACCATGGGAAACATGTAAAGAGGCTTCAACAGCTTGTCAAAGGAAGCCAAATCTGCCAAGCAGCTCCGAGGTCTTGTTTTCTTATTAGGTAATAATTTTCTGTGAGGATGTTAATTCACTTCTATTTTCAAATTGGAAGTTTTAGCATTTGAGAAAGCCTGCCCTACCTCAGGATATTTCACTTTATCTTTATCTTTAAAATATGGAATGAAAAATTAGGAACTAGAGAAAGATGACTGACTAGATTTAGAGGGGAATACATTTGGAGAAGAGGCTGGTCTTTGAATCAGAGCCTCTTACTTTGGGAACCAGGAGTGACTAGCTTCAAATTAAAAGACTCATTGAATGTTACACAAATGGTAGCATATGCCCAGGATGTGGCTATTCCTTCTGCTATCATATTTATGTCATTCACATCCATTTCATTTTGAGGACACAAACTGTGTTCCACAGAATATTATTAAGAATAAATAATATAGAAAGTTCAGCGTAAACCATGTTTTAATTATACTCTATGATCTCTTAGAATTTTTGTCTAGGAAATATATTTCCTTTATTAATATTTTTTAAATTAAACAATTTGTATTTCAAGAAGATTAACCTCCCAATTCCACAGTAATTACTCAAGAATTTGCAAGGCACCAGGATATTGTAGGACAAGGAATGCACTGGGACAACCAGGACCTCAAGAGAGAAGTGATGAGAGTGTAGAGAAAGCAACCTTCAGTGGAGTTAGAACTTTACACCCATTCTCTGAAAAATCTTGTACCTCTGTGCTGGTACAAATTCCCACTGCAATGAGAAAACACTCAAAAAATGGAAGGTAGGTTTTATTTTGGCTCATGGTTTCTGATGTCTTAACCTATCATGGTCAGGTAAGTATGGGAGAGCAGAGATGCCCACATTATTTAGACCAGGGAGCAGATGGAATGCATGCTCTCAAAAGCTTTCCATTAGTACCTATTCTACTAATTCTTTTCATTTATTCCAAGATCCAGCCTCCACGATGGTATTGCCCTTATTCAGGGGGTGTCGTCTCCTCTTAGTTATTTCTCTCTGACATACTGAGGGGTATTTTACTAATATCTGGAGGCTCTTAGTCCAACCTAATCAACATTCAAGAATAACCATCACGGGCAGGAGATACGATTATGGAGGTAAAGATGTTTGTCACCAATCCTGGCAACCTGAGTTCAATTGTTGGAACCCACATAGTGGAGGGAGAGAGAGTTGACTCCTGAAAGTTCTTTGGACCTTCACATTCATGGTATATATGTTCACCACTAAACACACACACACACACACACACACACACGCACGCACGCACACTCACACACACATTAAACTAAGCAAACAAAAATTAAGATATTAAAATTTAAAAAGGGGAAATCACCATCCAAGGCTGTTTCTGTACTCACATATCTGAGTTAATATCTTCACCTGGCTATGGATACCAGGAGCACCTGCGTCAGGGGCTCAACCAGAAGGCCCTGCGGATGCACCACTGCACTTCCTCTCTACCTACCACAGTGTGCGACAGCTTCCTATTTCACTTTCCGTACAGTCTTTTGCAAATTTATCTTTTCTTCCTCATACTTCTCTCTAACTTTACTTGACATTGCGGTGCTAAATAATAGATGTGAGATTCTTAACATCCATATGGGAAAAAGTTACAAAATAAAGTTGTATAATGCCTCCAGCTATCATTATAACTGAAGAGCAGAGAGTATTTCACAATATTTTGGAAAAGGACTGTTCTGGAATATCCACATTGCGTTACTGCTTCTCATCTTACAGTTGGGATGTTTCTGAACTTTTCAAAACTTCTACAAACAGTATGAGGGTCTTTCACTTGAAGAATGATCTATTCTTCTAGCAGTCTTAATAATAGGACATATTAATTTAGGACATGTTTTTAAATGACAACTAGCAATCCTAACAGTATGATGGCTCTGGTACTTTCATAAGTATTGTGGACAAGTCTAATCGACCTAGGAAACAATTAGCATATCACATTTTAAAGAATGTATTCACATCTGTGCACATGTGCAGGTGTGCATGCTGATGGTAAAGAGGCCTGAAGAAGTTGTCAGGAGGCTTCTTCTATCCCTCTTTGCTTAACTTTTGTTTTCTTATTTAGATTTAAAGCCAGCAAGCACCCCTAAACCTCTTGCCTCTTTCTTCCTCAGAACTAGAGTTAGAAGCATGCTTAAGATGCCCATCTTGTTATATGGACAATAGGACTCAAACTCCAGCCCTCATGATTACATGGCAAGCATTGTTTTCTTAACCACCAAGCTGGCTCCCAAGCTCATATGTTACTTTTGATTATGATAGTCATCAACATAATAATATCACACTACAAAATTTCTCCCCATGAAGAAAATTTAAAGAAGAATACAATTGCACACACAACAAAATGTTAATTGTTATATTTTATATGCTCTTGAAACTTAGTACAACTAAAATATCAGGCTTATTAATGGTTAAAATATATCCATACTCTAAAGATAATGCAATCATAAAAATTAAGTGGGTCAAGATCCTTTAACTCTACCATAGGGATGTTTGAATGTGTTCAATATATGGAGAACTGTATAATAAATTCCCATTTTCTCATCATCTAGCATCAGCTGGAACCCACACTGTACCAAACTTGCTTAGTTAGCATTCCCATTTGAGTCATTACTGTTCACAGTCTAGGCACCTTCAAGACAAGGACTCTGAGAATACTATCACAATATTGATGTTAAACCTAAACCTCATTAGTTCCTCGAGAGTAACAAAATATTATTTATGACTGAAGACTTTTGGTTCAATTCATGATGGGATAAATGCCTACCATGTTAAGAGAAAATGCAAAATATTGATCTACATATAGGATACTGCTCAAATGCATTAAATCAAGTGTAAAAAGAAAGTTGTTATCAGACGTAGACATTGGTTCAGTGCAAAACCTTTTTATTCTTTGATTCGACCACTTCTAGTCCTGGAAGCCTGGAGCTTTTTGGCCTCCATATAATCTAAAACATTTGAGCTGGGCTGTGGTGGCACATGTCTTTAGTTCCAGCACTCTGGAGGCAGAGGCAGGCTGATCTCTGTAAGTTCAAGACCGTCCTGGTCTACAGAGTTAGTTCCAGAACAGCCAGAGTTAGAACAAGAAACCCTGTCTTGAAAACAAAACAAAACAAAAATAAAAACAAATGTTTAAGCCTCCGAGGCTTATTGCTGACTGAGCCACCCTAATTAGCTCCCCCTGAAATATGACTCTTCTGGTTCAACTCAGTCTTCCTATCTAATACTGACTTCTTTGGCCAAGCTCTGCTGTGTCTCTGTGTCTCTCTGTGAGCTCTCACTGCTCCATTCTGCCTCTGTAACTGACTGTGCTGCAGCTGACTGCTGCATTCTGCCTCTGTAACTGACTATGCTGCAGTTGACTGCTGCATTCTGCCTCTGTAACTGACTGTGCTGCAGTTGACTCTGCAATTGACTCACTGACGTAGCTAACTCTTCTGTCTGTTTGCATTAACTGACTCTGCTCCTATGTAACTCTCAGCCTATGGGCTGAGAGCCCATCTCTTCTAGTGAGAGTTGGGCATGTCCTTATTCCACTACCTCTTCCTCTGATTAGTCACTTTGTCTGTCATTCACTCTGACTCAGCTGAGATATCACTTCTTGCATAACACTAACTCCTTCTGAGCTCCACCTCCTGTATGTTTCCACATTCTGTTTCTGTCTTAGGGATTAAAGGCATGGACCACCACTGCTTTCTGAATACTGGATTACAGGTGTGTCTACATTTCATCTAGACTACACAGACCTCTGAATGTAGCTTTCATACAGGACTATTCCTTTACAGAAAGTACATGTGAACCTTTGAAAACTGAATATCTATAATGGGAGCTCTCTACAAGTCCCGCCCTCACTTCCCAAAGGAAATCATTTTCTCATATTTTCTACCTGGATTCACATTCTATCTGTGGACTATGTGTAAACATGACTTGTTGTGATGTGTAGGGGTGTGACTCAAGCCCACCTCCAAGCCTGTGCCATGATGGTTGCTATTCTGTAAACTGTTACTTGTACTTTATGGGAAAGCAAACATACAGATGTAAGATCTCCAAACAATTTCTTTTTTTTAATTTCTATTTATCATTTTATTAGTCTAATATTAAATAAATACAAATAACATAGAAGAGAGGCTCCAGGTTGTATCTCACATAGATTCACTTGAGTCTGACATACTGCTTTATTGTATATTTACTTATAAAGATAATATATAGAAAAAAAGGAGAACATTTGCATCATCTAAACAAAAAATTGTAATTATTTTTGGGTAAATTTTCAACTATTACCTTTTAAAATTTTTCTTCTAACATATAATATATCCCTACACCCTTCTTCCTCCCCCCACTTCTCCTAGCTCCCCCCTGTCTCCTCTCCCCCAGATCTACCCCCCATCCTCCCACAACCACCCCCACTCCCTCCTATCCCCCCCAAAAAAAAACAATCCTCCCAGGGTTACTGCTCAAACATAGCACAACAAGATGGAACAGGATCAGGCACTATTCCCTACTTCAAGGGTGGACTAGGCAATCCAGCAAAGAGAAAAGAGTCCCTAGGACAGGCAAAAGGTTCCAAGATACATACTGCTACCATATCTGTATGAGTTTTGCAAGAGCACCAAGCCAAGCAATCTAAAGACATATTTGAGGGACTCAACAGGTTCTGTGTCTGCCGCTTCAAGCTCTGTGAGTCCCTAAAAGTGCTGGTAAGTTGACTCCATGGGTTCATTCTCCTGGTGTCCTCAACCCCCTCTGGTCCCCATGATCCCTCCTTTTCCTTTTCCATTAGTTCCCCAAGCTCTGCACTTTGACTCTGGGCCTCTGCATCTGCTCCCATCAGCTGCCAGAAGAAGCCTCTCTGATGAAGATTGGGCTAGGTACCAAATGACAAGCAGAGCAGGATAATTTTAGAAGTCTTCTCCTGACTGTTCAATCTCTACTTCTTGGCCTGCCTTGGAGTTTCAGTCATAGGTTCCCTCCTTTAGCATGGGATTCAGCCCTTCCATTGTCCCAGCAGATCTTGTAGGAAGGACAGGTTATAGGACAAAGTTTTTGTGGCTGGGATGGTGTCCCAGTTCCACCTTCGGAAGCCTTGTCTACTTACAGGAGGTGGCCTATTTAGGCTCCTTATCTCCCATTACTGAAGAGCTTCACTAGGGTCTCCGTCCTTGCTTCCAGTAAGTTTCCATTGCATTAGGTCTCTCGATTCTCCCCTAAATGTCCTCCAATTCTGGTCATCTCTCTATATATTCTTTCCCTCCATCTCTCACCCCCTTCCTGGTCCCTTATCTTCCCATTTCCATCCTTCCCCATCCCTCCTGCATCATCACTTCTATTTCTCCTTTACCAGGGAGATCCCTGTGTCCCCACTGGGGTCCTCCTTGTTGCATAGTCTCTCTGGGTCTGTGGATTGCAGCACCTTTGCCCTTCACTTAACAGTTAATAGCCACATATAAGTGAGTACATACCATGTTTAACTTTCTGGACTGGGTTATCTCACTCAGGATTTTTTTTTCCAGTTCCATCCATTTGCCTTCAAAGTTCATATAGTCATTTTTTAAAAATAGATGAGTAGTACTCCATTGTGTAAATGTATCACAATTTCTTTATCCATTCTTTGGTTGAGGAGCATCTCGGTTGTTTCCAATTTCTGGCTATTATGAACAAAGTTGCTATAAATCCAAACAATTTCTGAAAATTCCTTCCCAAGTATCCTGAGAAAAAAGATAATTGAAATGTTTTCTGTTGATGGTTACATGCTCTTGAACTGTATTGCTCAAATACATTTTATTTCCAATTTTTAAAAATTATGTAAGATTATAGTTTCAGAGACCTTTTCTGCAGTTCATGAAAACTCAGAGACAACACATTACCCGCCACAGTTTGCCGTGAAGGTAGCTGGTACTTACCAGGCATCTCAGAAAATCTGAAGTCCAATCAAATCTCTAGAAATGCAGGTGGTTACAATGTTGCATACTGTGTTTGTCTCTGGAGATTAAGAAAGAAGAATATACAGTAATGTCTTTCCATTTAGGAGGAATAAACTGAATAAATTTTATTTATTATTTATATTTTACTATAAATCTTAACATTACATTTTTACACTTGCTAAATTATATGGCCTAATTGTAAGCAGGATATAAATATCCTGAATTATTTTTGCCCAAGCCTGCAGGCTTCCTGTCCATAACGTTCTGAGTTTATGCTTTTGAGTACTTGGTGTTCCTCAGTTGCTTTAAGCTTAGTTCATTGTTTTACATAACACCCAAGCAGAGAACCTCTATCAAAATTGTATTATAAGGAAAGAACAACTAAATAAAATTAATGAGTGGACAGCATCCTTTTATAGGCAACTATCAGGTTTCTCCAAATGAACCCAGTGGAAGTGGTACTTGCTAATAACTGGGCTAAGGGGAAGATATTCTGCAGGTTTATATTGGTAGATTCCTGTCTAGTTGTTATTTCCACTCTGCTGTCCCACAGTCTGTGATGTACCTGTCCAGTACCCTCCAGCCAAAGCACAGCAAATCTTGACTCTTTCCCTTAAGACTCCAATAAATGTTTATGTCATTCTTCCTCTGGAAACTGCTTCAAAATCCACCCCCCTCCCCATGTGTGTATTCTACTCAACAATCTTCCTTATTTCCTTTTTCACTTCTAATATTCCCTTTATTACCAGCACTCCCCATACCATATTTCATGATATTATAAGTTTGTTCTTCTCTTAAAGTAAGACTGTTTGAGCATTTAAAGAAACTCCAATCTGTCATAAAAAAAAACAAAATCATCATGACAATTTGTAAAAGCATACGGTAGTCCATTGATCTTACATTTGTTCTCCGTAGCACTTAGTTCAATAACTCTGTATTGGCTACTCCTCAATTACTAGAATGCTAACCATAAAGTCTAAAAAAAGAAAATAAAATAACCCCAAATCTGCTGTTACCCAATACAGAAGAACTTGATGGTTCTAACTGACCAATATTTGGTACCATTAAAGTAATCTCAGTGAAATGTGCTGGCTTGGGTAAAAAATATTGAGCATAAATTGTATAATAAAAAAGAGGAGCCAGTAAGATGAATCCATGGATAAAAGCACTTGCAGTCAAGCCTGACAACTTGTAGAGTTAGGTCCCCGGTCCCATATAGTGGAAGGAGAGAACCTATTCTCCCAAGTTGTCCTCTGACTTATGCATACATACACACACACACACACACACACACACACACACACACACACACACAATGGCACACATGTGCCCATACATATGTACAATAAGTAACTAATTAAATAATAAATGTAATTTTAAAATAAAAATAACATTGATAACAAAGGGGGATTGTTTGAGAATGTTTATAAGCTCTTATAAATTATAAGTT
Source organism: Cricetomys ansorgei (assembly GCA_026225945.1). Taxonomy (NCBI): domain Eukaryota; kingdom Metazoa; phylum Chordata; class Mammalia; order Rodentia; family Nesomyidae; genus Cricetomys; species Cricetomys ansorgei. Next base: position 111,077 of record JAMJFZ010000726.1, on the reverse strand, counting down.
TATATTCCTCCTAAACTACTGGACTAGATTGAGCCTTTGTCTAAATGTCATTGATTTTTTTTCCTCCCTTGAGTCAAAGTACAAAGACACAGCATGAGCAGCACAGAGAAATCATTGCTTCTAAAAGGCTTCCAGGGTATATAAGAACAGGCTACACAAGTAGTAAAGTTCAGAAAATAGCAGAGTGTCATGTGTCTTGATTAACCATCATGTCTAGCAAAAATCATAATTGTGAACATAGTGGTTGTTAATTTCTCCACTGACTCATACTTTATGAATATAATATGGGTATGAGCAATTAGCTTATCCAGTATGAGTATTAGCTTACTCAGTATCACATACACATAAGCATGTAAAAATTGCCAAGTGGCTTTATCTTAAAACATAATACAAATAAGTGACAATTAAGGAAGGTCAAGAAAAATAAATGTGTTATTACAAGTAAGTTAAAATTATTTTAACAATGCTTGAGAAGATAACCCAGAAGTAGGCTGAATCCCAAGGTTAGACCCACATTTCCCCCAAATGGTATGTAGGTAAACTTCTGTGGGAGAGAGAAGGAATCTTGCTATCTTGCTTATGCTGTCAAGTGCACAGGAGTTCGCCTTACACTCTGTGTCTGGCGTTCTTGTGTACCATTCTGGGAACTCTCTGGCTTCCCTTAGAAAAAAGTTACACAGCCTCTTTTCAGAGGAAATATGAGCCAACTGTTAAATTCAGAAGACAACAAACATCTATTCATCTCATTGCAATGTAGACATAAACTACAAAGTTGTCTGATAGAGTAAAACCTTCTCAGTTCTACCCTTAATGTATCATCATTGATTTTAGTACTATCATCTGTAGTCTGAAGAATTTTATACGAATACATCAGAAAAGCATTTAAACTTTTCAATTAAAAAAATTTCAGTAACAACTTATCAACAAAAAAATCTACCTCATGTAAGTTTACACAATGAATTAAATGCTAAACTTGGTACCTTTTTACCGGAGCTTTATTAATACTTCTCAATTCACAGTGTCCATTTTACCACATGCAGACTAAACAGTCCATCAGTAGGGAAGAAGAAGAAGCAAACAGTAAGGAGAGGAAGAGTAACCTGAGCAACAGAACAAAACACTTGGGAACAGTACTTTCCATGTACTGGCAAGTGTTCTTGTTCCTATTTCTCTAGCTATGAGTGTGCAGGGAACTGTAGTATATACCTAGAATTTCATATCCTACATATAATCTGCATATTTCACAAGAGATTTGAAAAGAGACACAATTCATATTAAAGAAATGTATATCAGTTACTCTTACCAAAAGAGGACTTCTCTGAGACAAGAGTATCCAGAAATCACAATGGATGTGTGGTCCCAGTGACTGAACAGTAGGATTAGAGTCCCTCAGATAAGAGAGCATTGCTATCCAGTTGTTCAGAAAGCTTAACCTAGAGAAAGGACCTGAGAGGCCTTAAAGTGACTCTAGGATAAGTGGGTATCAGAGGGAGTACAGAATAAGAAAAAGACAAAGACTAAACATTCGGGAGCAACAAGGGAAAAGCATGTGGTGGTTAGTGTCAATCATCAATCTGGGAGAACCTAGAGTTACCTGGGAGATGGGCCTTTGGACATGCCTGTGGGAGACTATCTTGAATATGTTAATTAAGGTCAGAAGACCCATTCACTGTGGGTGGCATCAGTCTCTGGATCCTGACTGTTAAGTGGAGAAAGCAAGCTGAGCATCAGTATGCATTCATTAATCTTTGTGACTGTCTGTGAATATGATGTGGCCAGCTGCTTCAAGTTCCTGCTGCAACAAGCTCCTGACACTATGGCCTCCCCTCCTTGAAATGCAGGCCAGAATGAACCCATTCTCCTCCAAATTTGCTTTTGTGAGGGGATTTTGGCATGGCAACAGGAAAGGAAACTAAGGCAACCTATGACAAAGGCTGCCCTGTGGTCACCATTATTTCATAGTTTCTAATGTCACCGTCTTGTTGTGCTACTGTTATCATGGCTGTGAGTTGTATTGGGACATGCTTGAAACAAACACCTAAAGCAAAGCCTCAGAAAATTAGTGTGACTGCAGCACGTGGTTTGAAAAAGGAAATACTCTTAGAAACCAAAGCTGAAAGTAAAACCCTGGTCCAATCTGAGGAAGTGTGGAAATCAAAAAAAAGAAAAAAAAAACGTGTTTAAGCCGCAGGTGTCAAGGAGCATGAAGGGCTATATTCTGGAGCACAACACTCAGAGGGCCGCTCAGAACTACTAAATAACCAGAGATATTTAGAGCAACCTGGGAGGGAAGCAGGAGTCAGTCACACAAAGGGAGAGCTCATTGATATGGACAACAAATTAAACTCTGATGATATCCCTGACTTAAGGTTTGAAAAGCACAGATAGTGTTGACAGTTCAGAGTTCCAAATAAAAACTAGCACACTAGTGCGTAAGCACATCTGTGGAATTTATTTTAATAAAATAATTCATAAACTGGACCTTGTTCGGTGCTTAAATGGCTGTTCTCACCTTGACCTACTCTGTCACTCTCAAATAACAAGCAATAAATAATAAATAACAAGCAATGAAATAATTAGTGTGTATCATTAGACATCAGTATGGAGAACTGTTTTGATCAATGAAATACCTACAGAAGGAACTGCCCAAATGCAGTGTACTGGCTACAGTCAATACTTTGAGCTCAGTAGAAACAGGGAGAATGGGGGATGAGTGGTGAAGCCCTGTGGACAGGCAGACAAGCAGGAACCTGGAACTGCATGCTCTATGAATAAAGATGCCAAATCCACACACATTAGAAGACTTTAAGAATTTTTTTCTGAAGGAGTAAAGCCAGCATTGCTGAAGTTTCTTTCATACAGCTCTGAAAGATGGCTCAACCAACCAGGGCAGAGATGAGCTTACTGCTTCAATAATACCAGGGTATTCTGTGTTTCTTTTGTATTTAATTTTAATTTTAGTGTGTGTGTGTCTGTGTGTGTCTGTGCATGCGTGCACACACACATGTGTGCATGCATGCTCACACATGCAGGTGCACATGGAAGCCAGGAAAAAAAATATTGAAACCCTAGGAGCTGGAGTTATAAATAGCTGTGAGTTTTCATGGGTGATGGCAATAAAACCTGGGTCTTCTATAAGAGCAACAAGTGCTCTTAATGGCCAAAACATCTTTACCCCAGCTCACTTTCTTATTCCATGATGCTCCAAGGAGACTTGTGCCCACTTCATTTCACCCAGAACACTTCATTCTCCACAGTGACTCCCCAGAACCTCTACTCCATCATCTGGCTCTACTCCTGTTTATATTAGCAAGAGACTAATATATTGTATTTAATTACAAATATAATCAATTTCTTTCTTAACCTGTCATCTCACTAAATAAAGAACTCAGACCATATTGTAAAAACATGCATAAGAAGGAAAGACAGTAATAAACAAGTTGGGATTTTGAAGAAAAGAGAAATCAGAAGAGGAAAACTAAGATGGTTGGAATAAAGGTGATAAGAAGATACATGGAGATAGCTGACTCTGCCCTGAAGATAAAGTATGTGGAGCTAAGGAGAATAATGTTGGATAGTTAAGCTGTGAAAATAGAAGAAAACATGAGCTGAGTTGGTAAATCTACAGACCCATCTTCATTGTGAGTCTTTGGAAGAACTGGGTAAAACGAGAATAGAGAAAGGTAGGTAGTTAAAATAACTATAGAATTAGAGCAGAGTTCACAGCCAGAGCAGCTGAGAAGAGGAACCACAAAGTTCTACACAGAGAATTCAGGTTCTACCAGCAGTGGCTTTGCTGCAGGCAAATGGGATAGAGTAGGAGATACACACCTCTGGCTGCCATGTCCAGACCACTCGATTACTTAAATGTAAACTTTTAGTTCTTGCTTTGAGCCTCTTTGCAATTAAAAAAAAAAGAGAGAGAGAGAGAGGTAGACTGTGGGAAAATCATGAAATTTCAACCATATTTTATCTGCTTAAAACTGTTAACTCTTAATTGACCTGTCAAATCCACTCACATGCATGATTGCATCATATACCAATATATGAAGGATTAAAACAAAGTTAATGTCTGTTTATTCTTCACTGTTGATTATCTATACAGAGGAGCTTGTATAAAGTAAGACATAGATGTCCTGGACCACCAACTCTCCTTGTTTTGTAAAAGTTTCTACAGGATATATCTTGAGAGACAATAACTCATAAGACTCATCAGTGGTGACAAGATCTTGAGGAATAGTTTCTCCTGATCAGGTATCAAGAACTTCGTGCACCTTAAAGATAAGCTTGATTTTTAAAATGTAATACCAAATAGCTAAATGAATTGACCTACTATATAAGAGTTTTACTGTAAGTCAATTATATTTAGAGAAAGCCTTCAAAAACGTAAAGACTAGGTTTTCAGAAGAACTGATCTTAATCCATTCTTTTTAAAAAATTTATTACTTAAAATTTTTTCTACATTATATTTCGACTATCTTTTTCCTTCCCCCAACTCTTGCAAAGACTCCTCACATCCCTACCAACCCACCCACCCAGCTCACGCCCTTCTTCTTTCTTATTCTCTCTCTCTCAAAAAAAGAAAAAATGAAAATGAAACTTATTACTGACACGGCATTAAGAAGATGACCACTCATCTGCTGAAGCATGCCCAGTTTTGACATGAGGGTCCTGTTCGTGAGCACTGAGGGACACTCTGCCCACATTCTCATTTCAGCAGGCTGCCCAACCTTCAGAGACATGATGTACCATTAGAAAATAAGGTAAGAACTGTGTGGTGGTGGCACCCGCCTTTAATCTCAGCACTTGGGAGGCAAAGGCATGCAGATCTCTGGAACTGAGGCCAGACTAGTCTACAGAGTGAGTTCCAGGATATTCAGTTACAACAAAGAAACCCTGTCTTGAAAAAAAAGAAAAAAGCCAAACTAAGGGAACCCTGCCCCCCTCCCCAAAAAAAGAAAATAAGATAAGAAGGAATATTGATCCTATTTGCATTGACAATGGTAAATTTTATTGTTCCTACTTAGCAGGGGGCCCAAAGTCAAATGGATCCAACAGGCAGAACCATAACCCACAGGCATTCCTTGCCTACATTTCTGCCACTTAACATCATATGAAGTAGAAATCTCATTTGCTTTCTCTGAGTGAATAGGACCACTTCTCTCAATCTGCTACAAATACCTCTTCTTCAAGGTAGCTGTGTTATTATATTGGGAATCAAAACAGGGGGAAAAAAGCCCAGAAGCTTTCCTGGCCACACATTGGTCCGACCACTGTACTATGAAGCATTATGGAGGATAACACTTCTTTGCAAAAGAAAGTCTATGCATAGTAATTTGCATTACTCTGAGCTTTTTTAAAAAACAATAAAAGAGACACTGTTTACTGAGACTCTCTAGGAAGTGAATTTGAATTTATCAACCCTTATGTGATATATTCCTTATCACATACCAGTATATTCCGCAAAGAACAAGTCAACTAAATGGTGACTCCCAATCACAACCAAGAACTAAGTATAATGACACCTATGTATGAAAATAACATGATGAAGCCCATTAATTTGTCTGCAGACTCGAAAAAAAAATCTTATTACTGATGTTCTGTATATTAGTAGAATGCTGCAGAAGCAAAGGACAATCAAATGAAATTTTGCCTCAATATTAATAGTCTATTGTCTTCATGAAGTATTTAGATTTTAGTATAAAATTAAATTGATATAAGAGGGATATCTTGACTTTAATAACACATCCCAGATATAACAAAGTCATCACCACTAGGGTGCACATTTCTCTTTTCTTATTTCTTCTTTCCTTATTTCTGTTTGGTCCTAAACTAAACGTCCTGTAGGTACTACATTGATTCTCAGAGAAACTTTCATATTTTCCTGAAATATGGAGTGGAAAGATCACAAAAGAGTCTACTGTCTGCCCAAGCTTACACATTAAGTGGAGATCCTAGAAATAGGAATGATGCCTTTGGAAGAAAACAGAGCTGAGTGGTAAAGCAGAGAGAGTAGGCTTTAATTAGTAACTAAAGTACCAGGAAAAAAAAAAGAGAGAGAGAGATTTCAATGCAACATAACTCAGTTCTTGATGCATACCGATGAGTGGAGATTTATAGCCAAGAAGTAGGTAGGTCAGTCAATGAAAAATAACTAAAAGGAAACAAAAAAGAGATATATTATTCCAGCCAAACTAGCTTGACAGAATTCTTACTGAAGGTATACCAAGGTGATCAGGTCACAGAGTAAGGAGACAGGAGTTGGTCTAAAATCATGCCTGGATCTTTGAAAGTAGGATTCCCAGTCAGTGTATCTAGATACTGAACATAGTGAAATGTTAGACTGCAACTGGAGAAAACTGGATGTAAAGGCTTGGAAGACTAGGACTTTGACTCAAATTGTTGATAATTCTCCAAGTACTGAGTCCCCAAAGGCCAATGTAAGCAAACACTGTTTCCTGTTCTATAAAGGAAATATGCATACTGACTACAGTCCACCCAGTGACCTGAGCATTAGTGGCCATGAGCAGTGGTCACTATTGCCTGGGCACCAACAAAACATTGTTTCTAAGTATACATTAAAGGAAAAGTCACTAAGAAAAAAGCACAGGTCAACTTAATATTGGGATGGGCAATGTCAGTCATTTCATTTTGAGTAATACATCTTTATAGGATGAAAAGGCGAATTGTTTTATATTGCCTGAAAAACTTGGGAGAAATTTAAAAAAAAAGAAAGAAAGAAATACAATACACTAAGTAGTGGTGAATGCCATTAGTGACATTCAGGAAGGAGATGCTGATCCTAATGGCATCCTGTTCAGCATTTTGACGTTGCTTCAGAACTTAAGAAAATAAGGAGATCACCACTTTAAATATGAAATAGAATGCTGTATCAATCATGTGTTTCTTTCCCACTTAGAATCTCACAAAATTACATAAAATGCAGCTATCAACAGAATATTTTAATGTAGAGAGATGATTCCTCTGTAGAGAAAGACCAGCATGTAGTTTTCAAGGGTAGATTGTGCATTAGCTTTTCTATCTGAAAAATAACAAAAGTTACACTGCATTCAAGAAAAATGGGAGACAACTAAAAGAAGTTCACCAGCTGTCTAATTTGCTCTACATTTTCTTTTAAAAAATATATTTTTCTTCTTTAACAATTCTTGTTCATATGTCAATGGCCTACAGTCAGTACTTTGCCTCATTAATCTCAAATTCACCGAACTTTTGGTTTTCAAAACTTTTTCCATCATATGTCTAAGGTTTCTTTGCTGTTTTCTTCTGGTACATTGACTAGTGCATTCCCAAATGGTTTCTATGATGATCATATTTATTCAACACTCATGTCAAAAATTTTTAACGTTTTGTTAGAATGGGATTCCAAAGCACATTGTTTTTCCCAAATAATTGGAATTAGTTTAAGAAGCAAGTTATGAGCACCTGGATCACTAAATGATAAGTTCTCTAAAGACTTTCTACTCATAGTTACTGTGGAAAAGTAGTAATCAGGGAAGTGTTCCTTATTGTTGATTTTTAGGAAACATATATGCAAATTGGTGCTAAAGTATAGAGAATACTAGAGGAATGGCATTCGGTACAAAATAAAGGATAAATGAAAGCTATGGTGGCCAGAGCAGAAAGAGCATGCACGTGTTATATTTTAGAAGTGAATCAATCTGATCCAAGGAAAGATTTTCTTAAACTTTTCAAGAAACTGAGTTGTACCAGCCTCCTTTCCAGAATGTTCAGTATGGGAGTTATTTCACTTGAAAGGTTTATATACACTCATTTGAAGAAATGTATGTGATGGAATGCATAAGATATGGCACCTGTCTCCAAATCATAATTCTGAGTCTGAGAGTCTTCACAATCCAGGAGAGCAGTACAATGAAGGTCTCACACAAAGCAAATTCTGCCCTGTCCATTGATCACCTTGGTATCAATTGCTGAGGAAAGGTTTTGTGTGTGCGTGTGCATGTGCGTGTGTGTGATCCTAGAGGTGAAACCTAGGACCCTGCATCTCCTGAATAAGCCCTCTATCAGTAACCTGTCCCACCAGTCCTTTTACATGTTTATCTGAGACAGAACGATCTGGAACTCAGGTTGCCGCCCAGGTAGACCTTGAATATATGATCCTCCTGACTGAAACTCTGGTTAGCTGGGATAAAGTTCTGTACCCATCAATCTTATCCAAGGCCAAGTTCTAAATCTTGCCTTGGGATAACATGTGGACTCAGCCACCAATTCAACCATCACTGGTAGAAGTCTGGGTGTATATGGCCCTGCTGATAAAGTCTGTATTGCTTTTTTCCTGAAAGTTCTTCCCTACACCGCATCACTCTAATGCAAGGCTAATTTAATCATCCCAATCTACTATGTAGGTAGGTAAAATAGGTAAAAAATACTAAATGTTTTTTCTTTACTGCTAGGTTCTCCATACTATCACTATGCCCTTCTACCTAAACACTCTTGACATTACAAGTGGTTATAGAGTCATCCTTCCCGGATCTGCAGGGAAATGCAGGTTCATTGCCTTTTGCTCACTACATTTTAAAATAAATGGATGAAGATGTTGCTGTAAGCACATTTCTGCCTGTCCTGAGATGATCGCACACAACAGACTTCATTTTGTCATGTATTTCTCCCGATAGCTGGTTCTCAGATGTTTTGGTTGAGAGGCACTCAAGTCACTACCAGTTTGCCAAATGGTAAAAGGGCCCCCGATTTTGGAAAGATTCATCCTGCGCATGTTAGATTTCCTTCTCTGTGATCTATCTAGCACAGTGGTTCTCAACCTCCCTAACACTGAGACCCTATAATACAGTTTCTCATGTTGTGGTGACTCCCAACCATAAAATTACTTTCATTGCTACTTCATAACTGTAATTTTGTTACTGTTGTGAATTGTAACTACCTGATATGCAGGTGCTCTTAGACAACCCCTGTCAAAGGGTCATCTGACCCCCAAAGGAGTCCCTACTCACAGGTTGAGGATTGCTGGTCTAGCCAGACCAACATTCTACATAAAATCTCAGTCAGCTCCACAGCCACCAGTGAGCTGTTTCTACGGAATACCACCAGAACTCACTAGCCAAGCTAAACTGGCATGCCTTTCTCCTTTGCAAAAATCTAAATAAAAATCACTTAAGAGTGAGAAAGAGACAGAAGTATGGAGTTCCAATTAAAGCTTGAAGAGTTTCGTAACCTTCTTAAAGATTAATAGCATGACAGAAACTGCTTTTCAAGGGGGATCATTAATTTTACTTAATTTAAAGCTAAATCTCAAAGCATATTTTATTCATATTTAGAAAAGGATAAATGGAAGACCAAAAAGCAATAATGCAGACGTCACCAGTGCCCAACACCCGAGGGAACCATTGCACTGCATCTTTTATGTGAGCCGACCTTTTCCTTTTACTATTCATGAAAACTTAGCAAATAATCACATTGAATCGATTTCAGGGACATATATCCCTTGCTCTCAGCCTGAACTGTGAAGCACAAGTGTGGTTATCTGACCCTGGAATGCCCTTCCATTCCATCTTCTGTAAAAGCAACTGTACTGAACAAGTAAATGAGCAGCTGCTGGAATCCCCATCCTAGAGCTACACATGCCCTGCTATTCATCTTCCCCATCCACACAGCACTCTTGTTCTATTTCAAAGTGAGCTCTGAGGCTATGGAGGAAAATTCAGGGGCAATGAACAGAAACCACTTCACTTGTTAGACAAGCGGGTATTTAAGGTTCTGGAAAACAGAAAGTTAATACAAGGTATCTTTCGTTCTCAGTAAATCACCTTCAAGTTTAACATCTTAAAAGGGCCTATCAGGCATCTTGCCCCATGTATCCTTAAATCATTCGTGTGTTTCATTATGACTCGCTCACTGAGAACAATGCATGACAATGCAAGATTGACTAGCCGCTATTTATTTTCACTTTATAAGACAGACAGTTAAGAGATAACTTGTTCAAAGGAAAGCAAAAGGCACTCAAATGTCATAGGCTCAAGATAAGCCAGCTGGCACTATCAAGCACACCAGGCAGGCTGCAATTTATAATTCAAATGTTGGAATGTTTATCATTAGAATGTCCAACTTCCTGGAGCAAACATTTACTGTTTGCCAGTGAGAGAAGCCAAAATACTTTTACGTTCCACAGAGGGGTTACAAAAGGATAAAAGGCTAAACAACCCATCTTCCCCAAACTCTCCATTTGTCAGCAGTGGCCACGGGGAGAATCTACTTACCAGTGCGTGTGATATGCTATGATTGTAGTATAAGAATTAATTCTCTCCAATAGCCAGTAGGCTTAGGAAACTTGGCATGTCATTCTTTCCTTTTCTTTTTAATTTTTACTTATATTTTATTTTATTGATATTTTTACCATTTCATATATGTATAAAATGTGTGATCATTTTACTGCTCTTAATCTCTTAGCTTCTTCCCACTCCTGCTCACTCCCTTCTCTTTCCCAACTCTTCCTCCCACTTCTTTGATGCCTCCTGTGTTCAGGTAGCCATCGCTGCTGTGTGTTCATGAAGTGGCCATGTCATATCCATATCCACCATATTCATAGCATAGCTCTTAGAGTGTTCCCACCCAAGATGATGTTCCCAAGACCTAGAAGGGACTGCTACACTTGTCCTGTTTAGGGCTTAGCACTGAATACTTACTTATTCTCAGCAAACAAATCATTTGACCATAAAGTACTAGTCTCTATAATGCCTTCTCTAAAATAAATTCATATATACGTGTAATTTTCCAGGATCCATGCTAGTTCAGGTTAACAGATTCTAACTTGCCATCGCTCAGCAAAACAGGAATTAGGCTGGCAGTGGTTCTCAGGAAACAGGGTGTTTATAGATGTTTATAGCTCAGAATGTTTATAGCTAAGAGAGCAGGGTGAACTCGAACAGACTGCAAGGATTCAGAGACTCTATGCTTAGAACAAGGACCCTGTAAGAAGATAATAGAAAAAGTTTAGCATCCCATCCTACTTTTGAATTTTTGCCCCACTCTCTAACAATCCTAAAATTCAAATTTCTACTGCACTGATTAACTGCAAGACTAGATGAGAAGACTAAGTCCAGTTGGGAAATATGAAGAGGAAAAAAAAAAGTACGATTCAGGAAACTTGATATTCCCTATTAATTTTCACATGAATCTCTTACATTGTTTTCTTTTCTGTCTCTGGCCAGCTGTGCTTTCTAATAGGAAAATTAGCTGCTGTTCTCCTGTATTCCAATTATTTCTTTAAAAATGGAAAGTTCTATAGGATTGTCAAATTTCTCTATTTGAGAAAATTTATCTTCATTCTTGATTGCCCCATGTGGCATCCACAATGCAATTTAGATAAAGTTGAATGACATTATTCATGGCAATTAATAATAGTCACCTTAACAAGCAAAGATGTAGATTCTTTATAGCTCTGTTTTGAGTAGATACAATGGAAGCCAAGAATATGTTGTGAGAGGGAAAGTTGGTATGCATTAGTTTCCAGAGGTGGTGATGGAGGAGGCACAGGTGAGAGCTGGAGTCAGCCACAGTGTAGCTCACACACACCATCTCCACTAGAAAGGAGTTTACTAAATGCCAGCAAGAGCTCCAACTGCTCATTATATGAACACACTGCAGAGAAAAACAAGGAATTGCTGCCTTCATTATTACTTAAGAAAACTGGGTTTTCAAAGTGATGAATACTAAGGGCATTGACTGACTCAAGAAAAATTTTTATGGTAAACAACTTAACTTTAGGCACAAGGCACTCTGCTGTGTGTGTGTGTGTGTGTGTGTGTGTGTGTGTGTGTATGTGTGTGTGCATGCACGATGCATGTGCTGCTTCACAGGAGGATTTTGTTTGTTACTTTGCTTTTAATGGACAAGTTCTCTACTAGTTAACATGGGCAAACACAGTCAATGGGTAAAGATAATCAGTGCTTTTCTCTGTTTCCAAATTTAAACACCATTGTTTATTTCTCATCATTTTCTTTTTAAATTTCATTTTGAAAATTAGTACACAAGGTATTAGGTTTCATTGTGCCATTTTTTAATACACTTGATTTTCTTGTCTCCTGCCCTGCTCTTCCTCATCCTTCTGCACCTCTCCTATACCCTTCCAGTACTTCCTCTTTTCATGTCATTTGTGCTTTAATATCTTCCAACCCCTCTTCCCCTCTCATTTTCCTTCCTGGTTTCATTGTTTATGCCCACATATATACATTGAAAACTTGGATCCACAGTCAGGAAGAATTTGTAGTATTTGTCTTTCTGAGTCTGTGTCATCTTAAACAATACAATAATTCTAGATCCATCCATTTCCCTGAAATTTTCAGTTTTATTATTCTTTATAGCTTAGTAAAATTCCACTGTGTGTATGTATAACATTTCTGCATCTCTTCATGTGTTGATAGACAACTATTTGACATTCTTTTTTAATGGATTATTCACACCTGTGTAAAAGTGGCTGTCCTGGTTTGTCTCATTATCCCTCGTCTTTACGTGAAAAGAAAAAACCACCACATTCCTGTTGTAAATAGCACCATGGTACTAGTCTATCGAAAGCATCCTTATCTATTTCATTATTCATCACATTCTCTAGTTGAACCTACATTTTCTATTTTTATAAGTGTCCCGGAAAAGTCAGCTTAAATCATAACTGGCCCTCAGTGCTCACCTGGAGGGAAACAGAAAGCAAGTTCATCCCCCAGAATGCCCTGGGAAATAAAGGAATGACCTACTTCTTACTAAATCTAATGTTGCATTTTTCAATTCTCATTCTCCTTGATTTTTTTTTTCATTTCAAACTATTTAACACCCACTCTTTCCTGAAGTATCTCCTTGGCTTGTTCACAATCCCCAAACTTCATCTTCTAACCCCTAAGTACAGCTGCTCACCCACTCAGTGCTCTACAGGGAACTCATTCTCTTTCCCAGCCTCCACTTGGGCACTTCTCCCAAATCCAATCTCCTATTTACCATTCTTCTTTTACCTGTAAGAAAGTCCATCCTTGATTTCATCTGTTATCACCTCTGTGTATTTGAAAATCAAATCTTTCTTGACAGCTCATCCTTCATCTGATTCCAGGGCTGCATCTTTCTCTTTATTTCACATAGCTTTTCCAGAAAAAAAAGAATGAGGTTGTCATTTTCACAGAACTACATACCCGAATGATTAGCTGTCTGTGAGTTTTATTTTTCCTTCATCCTCCATGATATAGCAATAACTGGAAACTTAGTCAAAACATAAGGGATAAATGACCAGTTACATAAGCTTTATCACTGCATTTCTGTGTCCAATCACTACATCTATTTTTAAGTCAAAATTACTAAGGGTCCATGGGTTCAGAGGTATTCTAGTTTCTGTGAATATTGTTCATATGTGTCCTATACCTCAACAGTCTGTATCCCCTCTTCCTTAAAATCAGATCAGTCTAAATACGTGGTACTCCATGGGGATCAATGAAGTCAGAGGTTTCCTGGAGAAAAATATTCTAATTCCAATTATAAATTAAAATTGATTCATTTGAGTACATTAAAAACTTCTGTTACTGTATTCTCAAAAAGAACCAAATTATCCTTTGTAAATAATCATTTTTTTATTATTATTAGGAAGCAGAAACTCAGCAGATGGCCAATGTGCGAAAGTCTCTTGAGTTGTTGCCCTGAAGTCACAAATACGAGTATGTTCTTCAAAGTTCTGCCTCTCCCATCTTAACCAAGAAAAGTGTCCTAGTATACATGGTATCACAAATGTTCACCTTTAATTTTCATTAAACATGAACCAGTCAACATTTACTGAACAGATGCTAGGCACTCAAAAATAAGCACACCCATTTATTGATTGTTGCTCTTACTATTCATATCAGTGTCATCACAGTCATCTTCTGTGCCATTGCAGTCAAGGCTACTGCCCTGTCTACTTTCTATTAGATTCAGTTCATCTTTTCTCAACAGAACACCAATAGTGCAGGTACTAAAATCATCAGTTAACGAATGGGGCCTCATAAAATGTAAAATTTCTGTAAGGCAAATGACACTTATTCAGACAAAGCAGCAGCATAGAGAATGAGATTTTATTTTTTACTAACTAGTTTTTACTAATTAACATCAATAGAGAACTAATATCCAAAATATATAAAGAACTCAAGAAACTAGATATCCCAAAACCAAATAATCTAATTTTAAAATGGGATATAGCTCTAAAACAGAAAATTTTCAATAAGGAAAGTCAAGTGACTGAGAAACACATAAAGAAATGTTCAACATCCTTAACCATTAGGGTTATGCAAATCAAAGATATTTTGAGATTCTATCTTACACTTGTCAGAATGACTAAGATCAATATTGTAAGTGACAGCTCATGCTGGTAAAGATGTTGAGCAATAGGAGCACTGCTCTATTGCTGGTGGGGCTGCTGGTACAGGCACTATGGAAATCAATTTGGCAGTTCCTTAGAAAGTTGTGAATCAGTCTACCTCAAGATCCAGCTATATCACACGCTTGCACATATACCAAAAGTATGCTCCATCCTACCACAAGGACACTTATTCAACCATGTTCATTGCAGCTTTATTCATAATAAACAGAAACTCAAAACAACTTAGCTGAAGAATAGATAAAGAAAATGTGGTATATTTACACAATATAGTATTACTTAGCTGTTTAAAAAAAAAAAACTGGCATCATGAAACTTTCAGGCAAGTGGATGGAACTAGAAAAAAATCATCCTGAGTTAGATAATCCAGATCCAGAAAGATAAATAAGCATGTATTCAATTAAAGGTGGGTATAGACCCAGAGAAGTTAGGTAAAGAGGCAGGATCTAGGGGCAGATGCATAGATCTCCCTCAGAGAAGGAAATAGAATAGATTTACAGGAAAATGGGGGGCAGGTAGGTACAGAAGCAGGAGGATCAAGTTTTGGGGGAGATGAGGTGGAGGAAGAGAGTCCTGGGATAGATGGCTGGAACTGGGGGCTTTTAGAGGTAGATGTAAAAGCCTAGTGTAGTGGAAACTTCCTGAAGTATATGAAGGTGATCCTAATGAGG
Organism: Cricetomys ansorgei; assembly: GCA_026225945.1. Taxonomy (NCBI): domain Eukaryota; kingdom Metazoa; phylum Chordata; class Mammalia; order Rodentia; family Nesomyidae; genus Cricetomys; species Cricetomys ansorgei. Next base: position 96,029 of record JAMJFZ010000726.1, on the reverse strand, counting down.
ACTCCTAGTGGGTGATATGGAGTCTCAACTGGCCATTTTTTGTCTCCATGTGAGGCTTCCAGTGGTGGAACCAGGTTACATTCAATTGAGTTGTTGGCAACACGTAGAAATTACCTATCAATCTAGGTTGTTGTTAAGAAAAAGAGAGTTGTTGTCTGTAAACCAACAGCAGAGCCCCATTGCAGAGGACAATACCCACACATCTCACTGCACAAAGGAAAGTTGAGAAGGTATCTACATGGAGACTTCACCCCTATGTTCTAGTCTCTTTGGTGCAGAAAGGTACTCTACAGGCTATCAAAAGAGAAATGTGGACACCAACCCAGCCACAAAACCTTTGACCAAAAATCTGTCTTGCCTAAAAAACATGCTAGGGCAATGGTGGCACAGAACTTGTGGGAGAAGTCAACCAATGTCTGATTTGACCCAAGGCCTATTCCACAAGTGGAACTCATGACCAATTTGGGTTGGTCACTGCTTGGGTAACCAAAACTAAAGACTAGATAGCCCAGACACCTGGGGTAAAACCAAATACTACTGATCTAATTTAAAAAAAAAAAAAAAAAAAAAAGGATGAAAGAAAAAAGAAAAGAAAGAGCAGTAACAATAAAATGACTCCTAATGATATTCTGCCATATTCTTAAATCAGTGCCTTATCCAGTCATTATCAGGGAGGCTGCACTCAGCTGCAGATGAGAGAACAGATGCAGAGATCCCACAGTCAGACATTAATCAGGGAAAGGTCTCAGCAGGACGTTTCCATCAAATCCCTGGCCTCAGAGCTCAGGGAATCTCAAAGGATTGGAAAGGGAGATGGACACTTGGGGAGCAGGACTCTCTGAATCAACTTAGCAAGGCACATATGACTCCTGGAGCCTAAAGCAGCAAGCACAGGCTCTACGTGGGTCTATGCCAGGTCCTCTACATATATATTACAGCTGTTAGCTTAGTATTTTTGTGGGACTTTTGACCGTGAGCATAAGTGTGTCTCTAACTCTTGTGCCTGCTCTTGGGACTCTTCCTGTTGGGTTGCTGTGTCCAACTTCGACATGATGGTTTTTGCCTCAGCTTGTTGTATTTTGTTTTGTACTGTTTGGTTGTTGTCTCTTGGAGACCTATTCTTTTCTGGTGAGAGACAGAAAAGGAGTGGATGGGGCCAGGGGCTAGGAGAAGTAGAGGGAGGGAAAACTATGATCAGGGTGTGCTGTATCAGAAACTAATCTATTTTTTAAAAAAAGGAAAAGAAAGCAGCTTAAAGGGATTTATGACTGCTAAGTCAGCTCTACAGAAAATTGTAGAAAGAATACTGAAGAGAAAAATAAGACACCTAAGAGATGACAGGAAACAAATATACGGTGCCAAGACAGGTGATCAAAAGAGATCAGAGTAAACACCACAAAATCAACAAAGTGATGAGAATTGATATACATATTTCAACAATAACTCAGTATTAATTGAATTGTATTAATCCCCAACAAAGACAGAGACTATCAGATTTTGACAGAAAGCACGATCCATGTTTTAATAGTTCCAAGAAATACACACCTCACCACCACAGATAGGTGCCACCTTAGAGACAAGGATAGAAAAAAATTATTCTGAGAAAATGGAACTGAGAAGCAAGTTTATGTAAATATTCTTAGATATCACAAAATAGACTTCAAACTGCAATTAACGACAAGAGATAAAGAGGAATATTTCATACTTACTAAATGAAAAATCCACCAACAAGGTATTACATTTCTAAACATATACTTACCAAACAAAAGCACATCCGATTTCATAATAGAAATTAAATTTCATCTAAAACCAAAGATCATTCATGGCACAGTGATAGCAGGTGACTTCAAAATCCCACTCTCATCAGTAGACAATTTATTTGGAAAAAAAAAAACTAAACAGAGAAACTCTAGAGTTAGATGACATCATAAATCAAGTGGACCTAACAGATATATACAAACCACAGCTTTTCCTCTGATTAAATTATGTCTATGTAGAGTATCTGTGCATTCATTTTCTTTAAGGACCCTGAGTTATACAACAATTGAGGCCAGCTATAGTCCCAGGAAGTATCACTCAAAGCTGGCATTTCAGTATTGATCCTCTGATCTCTGGGATGAGGAGAGTAATCTCTTTATTAGCAGGAGAAAACAGATATCCAGTGTGCTGTGGCTTTTTGTGGCTTTACAATAACTTAATTAACCTCTGATAGCATGAGATAAAAATTCCATTGAGGAATAGATTTGGAAACTGAATGGCTACTTCATTTGACTGCATGTGACATTGAGTAATGGTTTTAAAGACTGTGGGGGGAAAGGTTGTGTACGGGATCCTGGCAGTCAGACAGGTACATTGCTTAGTATTTACATGTTAACCTTGAAACTATCTGTATTGTGTAGTGGTTGATTTTTGAATGGCAACTTAAGTAGACTGAGAAGCCCCTGGGTGACAACAAAGGCAAACCTCTGGGCATGTATATGTGCATGATAGACTAACAAAGAGGAAATAATACACAGCAAATGTGTGTGAGAGGTGCCATCTCAGATAATGAAGACCCAGGTGGGATAAAGGGGAGAGAGGAGAGAGCTTTATTTCCTATGCATTCTCTTCCTCTGCTTCCTGACCATCATGATCTGAGCTTCTCTGCCATGCCACACTTCCCTACCTAAAGCCTGTGAAAGTACACACTTGAACTGCCCTTCATCGCTTAACTTACTCTTCTGAGGTACTTTGTTAGAGCAACAAAAGTCTGCTTAAGTTACCTTATATAACTGGCTCTACATACTACCGTTGAATGTCTGAAAATCACATATCCTAGGTTACCCACTGGTTTACTATAAATTTTACTATCTGCATGACTAGTAAACTATGGAATAGAAAACAACAGGGCCAGTAGCAAACCCTGAGTGTGTTCCTATTACCCAAAGCCTCCTGTACCAGTGTATCTGGAGTGGCTCTGAGACACAATTATGAGCAGCATGAGGCTCCGACAGCCATCACTCATCTCAGAGCCCTGACCTGTAGGTTACATTACTGGATGCCCAGTGTGCCTTATGCCTTCTGATACTGACAATGCAATGTGTCCCTTTCAGGGCTAGTAAAACTATTTCTTCCCTTTTCTCTTCCCTGAACTGATTTTGTGCACCTCTATGTTATAGAGGTCTTTTTCTGATCTATGATCCATTCAGTATTTTTATAACTTCCCTACCTTATGTCTTTTCAGTTTGTAGTGTTCATGATACATATTTGTCTTTTCTGGAATCTTACAAACATCCTCATTTTAAACATGTTTTAATGAGGTTTAAATCATACACACCCATTCCTCATCCACTTCTGCTTCCACAGCACTCTCTACTTCCCCATGCTCGGTTGTGTTAATGACTCTAACTGTGTCTTTCCCTTCATACCATGTTTGAACTCTCCACTTCAGCTGAGAGGGAATTATAATAGCATAAGAGTATTCTGGCAGGAGAAGCATGCTAGACTCAGACCAAACTGCTTTCACATGACATAACAGACATTCATCAGCTTCGGTCACCACTGTTGACGTATCCTGCCCAAGACGTGAAAGTTACTGTGGTGCCCACATGAAAGTCCTGACGTCCTTTTTCAAGATGTAATTAATATCATTCAGTGTATAGATGAATAAAATTTCTTTATACAAAATCAGTATTATCATATGAAAATAAAAGGAGACTGTATTACACAACTTTACATTCCTGTCTAACATCCTGCCAGCAGAAGTTACTGTTGGGGCCTCTCCCTTTAGACTTCAAAGGACCCTGTGGGTCCTCATCAAAACAAATTTCTTGGAGAGCAGAGGTGAAAGTGCAATCAGACTTAGTACATGGAATTTCTGTGCATGCTATAAATAATTTTGACATATAAGTTTAATATGTTAATTAGCATCCCTGTGTTGTAGAGACAAGGCTTATACCATCAGAAAGGAAAGGAATACAGAAACATTTTAGTGCTGTCTGAAATATTTTTATCAAACTTATTCCTGAAGCATAACCAGTATTTCACTTTGAGAATCTAATAAATATTTTAAAATGGCATTTCATTTGTTTTACAGTGACATTTGGCATTAGAATGAAAGAGCCAGAAAAAGAAATATAAAAGGGTTCCCTCCACTACTCACAGCATTCCTTATATTTAAAGACCAAGTTGACTTATGATGCTCATAAGAGTCACTTTAAATTATGAGCAACTGCAGGAGGGTTCCCATCAGCAATGCAAAGGTGAAGCCCATTGAACCCTAAACGTGCAAAGCTACAACTGACTCTAAATGCTTAGAATTTATTTATTTAGCATTTTCTAAAACCGCATTCTGTGCTATTAGCCTTTTGAGGGATGCTACTGAGAGAGAAGTGCCATTTCACATATGAATAAGAAATTCAGGATGCAGACACATTATACTATGTTTAATAAAATCATAGCATAGCCAGTCCGTTGACTTAAGTCCTTCGATAATCAGGATACCAAACTGAAGGTGATTTTCAGCAGAACACAGTGATCTCAAGCAGGGCAAGAGGCAGTGGTGAACAGCTTTAGCTGTGGAGAATCTTAAACCAGAGGTTGCAGTGATTTTGCTATGAGAGATAACCTGCTTATCTCAATCACTTAAGCCATTAGCACATAACATAGTGACGTCACAACAATGAAAAGCCCAGGTGTCGTGCACAGCTAAGTCAATTGCTAGAAAATAATTCATCATATTTCTCTTCTTTCCGATCAAACCCTCACAGCTATTGACCTACCATATAAAGTGTGACTGGATGCTCTCTCTTCTGGGGTCTACAACCTGACATTTATTACCTACTTTCAAAAAGCTTCTTAGGAGCTTGGCCACAAAACCAAATCACAGGGCATTTGGGGAACACAACCTCTATAAAGAAAAGTATCATATTAGAAACAAATTCCAATGGGCAATAACGGTATTTTAATAGCTAAGGCAAGAACTTTAAATGAGTATGATATACAAAATAATCAGATGTGACGGTGTGTCATCATGTATTTAAAAGAACAAAATATTAAAAAGAAATCAAGAACATGTGAAAATAAGACCGTTAAAATAAAGAGACAATGGACGGGTTCTTTGAGCACAGGACATACTAAACATGGGATTTGTTTTAGCCAGTGTTATTTGTTTGTAGATGTAACACAAAACAAAATATTCCTGTGTGATTGGTCCCATGCTTTTTTATTAACAGGAGAAGGCATGCCTTGGGAAGGAGAATGGTTCTGAGAAAAAAGATCAGAGGAAATGGATCAGAGCCACCAAAATGGATGTGTGGCTAAAAAGCACTGCTTAATTGTATCTCAACTGGGAGTGATTCCATATCTGCATCACTTCGGAGGTAGTATATAAAGTTAATAAGCTGGGAAGTCAGATTCAAAACAATTCTAATATTTGTTTACATATATTTTTCTAGGCATTTGTTTTATGCGTATATATATATATCAATGGGGACCAAGCAAAAAGAATACTTAAGAAACTCTTGCAGTGCCAGGTGGTGGTGGTGCACACTTTTGATCCCAGCACTCTGGAGGCAGTGGCAAACAGATCTCTGTGAGTTCAAGTCTAGCCTGGTCTAGAGAGACAGAGTGAGTACCAAGAGAGCCAGATTTACAGCAGAGAACCCCTGTCTCAAAAAACCAAAAAGAAAAAAAAAAACATGCAGGAAAGAGGGAAAGAGGAGTGTATTCACAGTTGAAGTTTTACAGCAATTAAAAAGTTAATAAGAAGGAGGAGGAGAAACAAGTATGAATGTTCATGCAGGGAGACAAATTTAGTAATGAAATAAAGAAGAGCTAGAACATTAGCTCCTGGTGGAGCGATCTGTCTGAGCACAGGGCTGCTGCTCCATCACTAGAGCTGGAAAGATGTTACTGAGAGGTGATAAATGAGATCCTGATATCAAATTCATTAAAACCAGTTTAGAATTTCATATATAGAAAGAAATATTTTTACTTCAAGTAGGAAAGATACAGTTTAAAGGTTTATGACAAATAGTTCCTATATCTTATATACCTTTTATGTTGCTAATTGAGATAGAATTACATAATTTCTCCCTCTCTTTTTTCACCATCCCCTTCCAGTTACCCTTCCTCGACCCTCCCATGTTATCCTATTCTCAAGCTAATAAACAGCCTTTCTCTTTCACTGTTTGTTACATATGTGTGTATGCATGACATATATTAATTGAACCTCTTGAGTCTGTTTTGTTGCCTGCATAAGGTTAAAATCCGACTACTCTGCATTGATCAAACAATAGGAGACCTCATTCCTAGAAGAAACTAATTCTGCTTCTCCCAACACTCATTAGTTGCCTGTAGTTTGTGGTCAGAGGTGGGACCCTTTATAAACTACATTAATATGCCTTCCATTTATTATGTCCATTGATGTTGCTATTGTTTTGGTTTTATTTATGCATCCATATCTAGAACAAACTATTTCATAGCAGACATCCTGGTATTCTTGCCCTTAAAATCTTCTGGTTTCTTTTTCTGTGATGTCCCCTCAGCAAAAGATGCAAGAGTTGTGGTATAGATGTATGCATTGCTTAGGGATGGAACTTTGTACATACTTCCTCGTCCTCTTGCTGGGATTTTGTCAAGTTTGACCAGCCTAGATGTCCATCAACTGATGAATGGATAATGAAAATGTGGTGAATTTATATATCAGAATATTATTCACCTATTAAGAAAAATTAAATTTACAGTAAACGGATGAATCTAAAAATAATTATCCTCAGTGAAGTATCCAATCCAAAAAGACAAATACTAAATGTTTTAATTTATATGTGGATATTATCTTTTAAGCTTTAGATATATGTTTCATTCTGAATATCCTTAGAGGTTTGGTAGCTAGTATGGATCGGGAAGAAAGAGGACATTTTCCAAGGAAGGGGAAATAGAATACAGTATTATAAAGGGATAAAGGGAAATTAGAATAGGAGGGTTAAATGTGGAGAGGGACACGTGGGGAGGTTAGATGAGGGAACACGTGGAGGGAACAACTAATACTAAAGGCCTTTTGTAAAGTCATATAGAAACCTACTGTTGTAAAGCTTTCTAAAATATGTACATATATGAATGAAATTTAAAAGGAGCTACCAATAACAGGGGAGAGAATGTCCCAACTAGACATCATATGCTACCAAATGAAATCTTCATTACCAGAACTGATTAACATCTTTTTCAGTCATTGGCCAAAGGAGCTCTGTATGTAACCCAACCACCAAAATATTACAAGATATTGTTAATGCTGTTGGTTACCTTCCACCAGCTGATAGCAAGGCCCATTGTTGAAGATATCTCATGCTTTATATCATCAAAAATGGATAAACCAAACCGGTGTTCAAATAGAAGCTTCACTCCTACTGTTTAGCATTAATAGTGCAGGAAAGTACCATACACCCTACTGGAAGAGAAAAGTAACCATCAGTCTCACCCAGCAATGAACCCTGTGGACTACAATACTGACTGTGTTGTAGTTTGGTAGTTTACTGCTTGTAAAATATGCCTACTGATGCAATAGTGGCACAAATGTGTAGGTTTAGACAACTACCTTTCGATTGTATTTAAGCCCCCCACTCCATGAGATGGAATCTGTAGGATTGCTTCCTGGTGGCTTGGGCCAGCTGTAGGATTTCTTTGTGTCCATTTCCATCCCCGGAAGTAGCACCAGCTGTAGGATTTCTCTGTGTCCCTTCTCATTCCTGGGAAGTAACTAGCTCCACAGTGGCCAGTGATGAAGCTCTGGGGAGGGAAGTAAAGGGCGTGGGTCTGCTGGTCCATGCGGTCCTCCATTAGAGTCTTTGGAAAGCAGGCAGAACATAAAGAATTCCCGGGAGCACATGGCAGAGGGTGTAATTAGGTTTATTGTGAGAACGTGGTCACATTTATAGTGAGAGAAAGGGTCTCTGGTATCCAGGGACATCAGGGGAAGCTCATTGGTTAGGACAGCTCAGGTATGTGTCCCATTTGCATGTTGGGGCTCACAGCCTGGACCTAGGTATTTTCCCAGGGACCAGAGAAAGAGAGAGACCTTATATGGTCATATACGGAGAAATAAGTCCCAGCTTCAGATAAACAATCTGCCAGGTTGCATACCTTTGAGGCAGTGGTGTCTTCCTATGAAAGCAGGATGCATAGCTTATGGTTTGTCAGAGAAGGGGTGAAGGAGAGGCCATATGCCTTCTCTCTCAAAATGAGAGTTCCTGGGATCTGAGCACGCTTCTACCCCACCTCAGTTCCAGGACTGTCCTCAGGAACCCAAACATGATACTGTTAATAAGACCAAAAGTCTGAGACTACATAGGTCATAGGCCACAGGTGAAAATCTACTACAATTATTCTACTAAATAAATTTAGCAATAAAATGATGCCTAAGGACATATTTCTATTCTCATAGCTTATACCAGCAATAATTCCTTATATATTGTTCCTGGCATCAGAAACTAGCAGCTATTTTATGAAATGCCTTTATATTATCTATTGAATTTAGCTATTTGCATATGCAGGTATCCTACAATTCCACTTCTGTTTTTATAGTCAAGAAACTCTTTCACATTAAAATTAAGAGACAGGTGCAGAACTGGTCATAATATGGTGCTTCCAAATTGAAAAGCTCTGAAGTAATCCAAATGTTGATCAGCTAAGAAAACAGGCCAATAAGCACTAAGACATTATATAATAGTTCAGAAGATCAGACCAAAGCAGAATGGTTCAAATTTGGTAATTTGACTATAAATTTTAAACAAGATTTTATTAAACATTATAATATACTTAAAGACAATGCTACAACTATAACTTAGCTGTAACTTAAATTTCTAATCAAGTTGCAGGTTTTAATTTAATATTTCTTACAGTTGCATTCTGCTAAGGAATAAAATTTGCAGTGGAAATGTAGTCTGTCCATGTCTGTCTGTTTCACATGCTTGGATGGATTCAACCAAAAAAATATAAAAGTTCAGGAAATAGAATGAAAAAATAGTACCAGGACTAGGAAGTTTGCTCAGCCGTCAAAGTGTTTGCTTTGAAAGCATAAAGACTTGTATCTGATATCAGTCCCTACATGAAAAGAAATGAAAAGAAAAAAGAAAAGAAGAGAAGAGAAGAGAAGAGAAGAGAAGAGAAGAGAAAAGAAAAGAAAAGAAAAGAAAAGAAAAGAAAAGAAAAGAAAAGAAAAGAAAAGAAAAGAAGAGAAGAGGAAAGAAAAGAAAAGAAGTCAGACAGTGGTGGTACACCCCTTTAGTCCCAGCACTTAGAAGGCAGAAGAAGGCGAATCTCTGTGAGTTCAAAGCTAGCCTGGTCTACAGAGTGAGTTCCAGGACAGCCAGAGTTACAACAAAGAAACCCTGTCTCAAAACAAACAAATTAACCAAAAAAAGAAAGAAAGAAAAGAAAGAAAGAAAGAAAGAAAGAAAGAAAGAAAGAAAGAAAGAAAGAAAGAAAGAAAGAAAGAAAGAAAGAAAGAAAGAGAGAGAGAGAGAGAGAGAGAGAGAGAGAGGGAGGGAGGGAGGGAGGGAGGAGGAAGGAAGGAAGGAAGGAAGGAAGGAAGGAAGGAAGGAAGGAAGGAAGGAAGGAAGGAAGGAAGGAAGGAAGGAAAAAGGCTAGCTGTGTGGTGGCAGCCTTTGTAATCTCATGCTGGTTAGGGAAGGACAGACAGATCTGTGGGGCTCACTGGCCAGACAGCCTAGCCTACTTGGTGCATTCCAGTGAGAAACACTGTTCCAAACAAAAGGTTGCTAGCATCTGCGGAACAACATCTGAGGCTGTCCTCTGGCATCCACATGTACCTGCAAACAGGTACATAAACACCACCACACATGTGTACTCATACATATACAGGCACATTCACACAAAATAACAAAAATTACACATAATCCATAACCTCTTTACCAAGCTAAAAATAATTAAAATAGATTAATATAATTTTAAAGACAACATTTAGTTATAAAAATAAGCATAATATTCAGGATGATGATGTCTTGTGTAATGATATAAATTTGAAGGATAAGACAAATGCACATATTTTTACATCTTCAGAACAACAGTATAAACATAGAAGAAAGTCATCCATAGGTAAAGTTTTATGGAGTATCATAATATAGATTACGGTGATTTGTTTCTTTATTCCTAATGTCAAAATTTTAAGACAAAATAAATATTCAAATTAGTCAGAGAGTATGAAGCAGAAAATAAAGACTAGATCACTAGGAACCAGAGTCTTGAAGCAGGGTTTCTCAGAATTCAGGTGAAAGAACAGAAGGGATATTGCATCCCAGGTAAACCTGAGAGCAAAGGCTAGTAAATCAGTGAGGATGAGGCTAGCGAGAGATTCTGGCAACTGATGGTTGTTAAAATGAATTCTCCTATAAGCAAGAATAGGAAGAAAGATTTAGATGGTCGGTCTTAAAACCCAAGCAGAGCTCAAAGTTCTCTCATGGCAGTGTTTATGCTATGGGAAAATGAATTCCCATATATCTTAAATTATATATATTAGATAATTAGCAAACAGTAGGAAGGGTAAAAAAATGATACTTTCAGGAAGTGCTAAGAATTGAAGAATCACTGTAGTCATCAAGGTAGGATTAACTTGCCTAATATATATATATATATATATATATATATATATATATATATATATGTGCGTGTACACACATACACACATATGAATGATATATATACAGTGTTATATATATATATATATTATATATATCCAATGACTTCTTTGCATAAATGTATTTTATATGTTCATATATATTTCCATATATATATTTATATATATGGAAAGAAGACATTGACTTTAGAACACACTTTTTAAACTATTCATAGAAACTCTTTATTTACTGTTGCAAACATCATAGGATAGTGATGACATTAACAAAAGAAAACAAGCTGAAAGAAAGAATCCATATTGCGGTAGATAAAGGAAATAACTTACTAATAGAGAAGTTTATTTTATGAGTGTTTGCGGTATTTTACTTCCTTAAGTTCATATGTGAAAATCACTTAGTTGAGTAAGTTTTACTTTTCAATCCATTACCAGTATCTCTAATGATTCCTGAAACCAATCAAATAAATCCTTTGAAATCTACATGGGCTGGCCACATCAATTCAGTCCACTGGGCATTCAGCATGGAGCATCATGAACCCAAGTTCAGAACTTGAGTGAGACTTAGGTATATTGCACCTAAATGAAAACACACATCACATAGGCCAGGCTGGGTCTTCTTAAGTGACCTTTGACTATTAGAGTGTTTTCTTCATGACAGACCTCCAAAGCTCTATTAATTCTATTATACCCTGTTGTTTTTCAGGAGCTTTCAAAGTAAAATGAGCCTAATGAACTTTCCTTACAAGCTACAGATAACCATTCAGATTCATCATAGTTTTTGCTGCTTTTGTTTATACTGTTGAGAATTCGTCATTGATATTTTGAATGAAGTTTTCTCCTTTTCTTTTACTTAGAAATTGTGATTTAAAAGTAAAACAGTTCCCAAACAGACTGAAGACTGAAAGTTTCTCAGAACATAGGGATATTAACAAAAATACTACAAAGGGGGGAAAAAACAATATCATCCAGTAGTGCTCCTTATGATAGTAAATTAGTTTCTAGAATTAAGAAGATGAAGTTATATAAAATTGTGTGATCTACCATGCTTCCTCACCCCAACCTCAGCATCCTTCTGAAATTGAATCCGCACAATAAACAATTAAGTGGCCAAGGAGTAAAGGTGTTGAAAAGTATCAGTGCTCTTTGTCTTTTTAAAAAATATTCCAGTAAGATCTCTGCAAGGCCTTAGGTAACACCCAGGCGACTTCAGATAAATGTTAAACAAAGCTGTTTCCTTTTCCATCAAATTTGTGACATAGACCTAGGCCAGGAAAAGGAGGTGGAGATTTTCCATGACCTTCACAACAGCTGGGCTGGCTTTCATCGGATAGCTCATTACTGCCAACACGCTGACTGACAAGGTTACCCTAAACTGAGGAGCAGGAGCCAAATACATCATTTGCATAGTATATTAATGATATGCAGAGTACCATTTGGTGCCACTAAGGGAATAGAAGAACAAGCTGTAATTTTCACAATCATTAATTGTTTAAAAGAAACTGCAGCTTTTTCCAACACAGGGCAGAGAAGGAGTTTCAGTTTAACAGAAAAGGATGAAGGTGATGTTTACACTCCAGGAAGGCTGTGCTTAGAGGTTTTACTCAAGGTTAGCTCTGCATAGTGCCTTCCTACCAAACTTCTTTAGCATATTTTGCATTTTCTCATTCAAATGAAAATCACATTTTGATATTTATTGTTTATTTTTATATAGAAACAATTTTGTCCATTGAGCTTTTGTTTTAAATCTTGTTAAACATGTTTTGTTCACTCTATGGTTTTGTGTAATTTCTTCAGGTTTTATGGAGACAGTTGTCTTTATCAAATGAAATTATTTTACTTGCTCTAGTATCAACTTTGTCCTTTTTATCATTTATTGATTTGTTCTGAGATGAGGCCTCACTATATAGCCCAAGCGGTCCTGAAACTTGCCTTCCTGCCTCTTTGTGCTGGGGTCACAGGACTGAGATTACTTTTGTCAGCAGCCATGTCAGAGGAATTGCAGCCAAGATTGGGGCTTGAGGAGTACAGCCCATGGTTTGCCCCTGGGGGGCGGGGGGGGATTGCCTCCTGAATAACCCCTTCTGCTGAACAACAGTGGTGATTTTATAAAAAGGCAATGCCACTGAGTCAAATTGGTTCAACTGAAACTCCAGAAAGAATAACTTAGGAAACATGTATACTTAAGAGACTATCAGTATGTTTTGTCAACTGCTGTGGAGAGAGTTACCTAGGGAAAACAAAACATATTCTTGGTAGCTGAGGACTTGCTAGGATCAGGAAATGAAAACAAAGTGCAGTTACTAGGGCCCACAGGTTTCTCCTGTGAGAAACAGGTCTATGATTAAAAAACTGACAAGGAAATTGGCTAAGAAAAGATACTTGGTTTCCATAAACTCTGTTGATCTGTAATAGAAAATTCATTGCTTTGTGGTACAATGTAACTATGGGAACAGAACACACGAGAGATGTTTTGTTATGCGTGGGTATTTTCATGGTAATCTGTTTAAAGACTTTTGTGTGTTGAAACTTTGTTGAATCTAGAAGGCATGAGCCAGAAGTCATCATCCACAAGGCTTCAAACACAAGATAGTAAGAAGCTTGTATCGTGTATGGGTAAGGTGTACGTGTGTTAAAGCTTACAAGATGTAAGTGTGTGTGAGGTGTATGTGTGTTGAAGCTTTGCTTCATCCACAAGATGCATGAATATGTGGATGAGTGGGTTTTTATAGGAAATGAAAAGAAGAGCTGTATGTATGTGTGCAAAGGTGTATGTAATTTTATAGGAAAAATACAGTAAAGAATAAGTTTAAATAAGAAATAAAAATTAAATTGTAGAGAGAGGAAAAAGCTTGAATTGTATAGAGAGAGACAATAGAAGGAAAAATCTTGAATGAAAAATTAGGCTTTTAGAATTTATGCTTCTATAGGAAGCCTAAATAAAGAAAGAAGTTCAGTCCCATCTATAAGAGGTGTATATGAATGCATAATTTCCCTGCTGACTCCATTCCTACCTCCCCAAAGCCCTGACCTCCGGGGCCAGACCCTGGCATACATGCCTGTACAACCATATCCAAACTAATACTTTTTCTTCATTGATTAGTTCCTGTGGTATGAAATGTTTGTTAAAAGGAATAAGAATAAATATTCATGGCCCCACTAGATATGCCCAATTTAGTTGAAAACAACCTCTGTTTGACTATTAATTCTGGTGTACACTCTAGTTGTAAATCACTGCTGTCTATTCTAGTCTTTTTATTTTTATTTATGTGTATGCATGTGTATCTGTATAAGTGAATGCCATGTGTATGCAGATACAAACTGGTCCAGCCACTCTGGAAATCAGTGCAGAGAATTCTCAAAGAGCTCTCTGCATTGTATTGTTCTAATCAGAGAATTCAACAGAAAAGCATAGCACATACCATGAACCCACATGCACCATTACTTTAGGTCAGATGCTCAGTAAGAAGTGAGCTCTCCTAGTGTCTTCTTACTGGTAACAACTGTTATCTACACTAGGATTCCACTCCTCAAGAAGGCAAATAACTTCTAATTTGTTAGTTATACAGAGGGGGGGAAAAAAACCACTAATGCTGACAGCATTTTCCATTTTCTATTAATTAAAGTTCATTATCCTGGGAGACATCTACAGTAACACTTGAAAACAATAACTCTAAGGAGACTTGGAGGTCTTGAGACTCTTACTCACATACCTTAAGCCTGTGTTCTAAACAGAAGACATAGTCAGCACATGACAAGAGTAAATAATGTGCACTACCACAAAAGACAAACTTTGTTTGAAATCACAAGAGACTAAGAAGTTCTTCTCTCAGAACAGAGGAAAGAATACTGGAAAACTGAAACACTATTTTATGTTTTAAATAAATTAAGTAGTTGCAAATTTTCTAAGATGACTCTTAATTATTATAGATTATAAAATGTTATCAGAAATGAATTCAAGATTAAAAACTTAGAAAGGGGTGGGAAAATGAGGAAAAAGAGACCTAGACTGGGAGTTGGTGGTTGGCTCCGTTTTGGTGCTGGGTAGTATTGTACAGTCTCTCTCGTCAGCTGATTCACTGTGTGATATAAAAATAACTTAATATCTTGTAGAATGGGCTTCTGGCTATTGGTTTTCTTTTCCTTGGGGTAGTGCATGCATGTTGATTTCCAGAAAGCAAACTCAAATAGTCGAGTATGATTAGCAATCACCTTTACCATCCTGCCATCTTGCCTGGCACTAACAAAGATGTAAGACACAAAGATTAACTCCTCTTGGCCAGATTATACCTTACATAAATAATCATTTTTATTCCAAATATCAATGATTTATTTTTCAAAAATAGATAAAAATAAGTCTTCAAATCAACACAAGATATCAATGAATCACAAATGGAAATAGGCCTTTATATGTATGTCCAATTATTTTGGCAAGGGTGCCAAGACTGTGCAACAGAGAAAGAATTTCTTTAAAAGACAAAAAGGAAAAATTGCATATCTACATGCAAAGAATGAAGTTGGAATTATACTGAACACAATATACAAATATGTGTTTTCTATAAATTATGTGTGTGTGTGTCATAAAAATAGTAAAAGTAACAGTAAAGCTGTCTAGTGAAACAAAAGGAACTAACAGGAAGGGAACCGGAATGAGAGTACAGAGTATGGAAGGAATATGCTTTAATCTTTCTATTTATTGCCATCTACTGCTTTGGGGCTTCACTTGTCCTTGTTTTCCTAGGATTTCTTGAGGCACACCATTAAATTATTTGATAACTCGTGGATTTTCTTTAATGGTTGTATAGCTCTTCATTAAAAAGTTTATTGAAAGCAGAAAGAATATAACAGCTGGAGGATGAGGGTACTGTGAAATTCTGTCTTCAGAACGTGAAATGGCTACCACACTCTGGATTCATAACTGTGCTACCTGTGCAAGTCCTCCACAAGATCAAGTCAGCCAGAGTTCTGGCATAGATGAGGTAAATACTCCCCAAGGTCCAATCACTTATGAAGAGCTACTGACACATGATAGCTTCTGGAGGAGGAAGAATCATCCTTGTTTGAGGATGTAGTCACTGGTACATTTCTCATGTTCCAGTAGAAGTTCCACACTCACACACAGGGCGGCTTTAATTGGACTGAAAAAAATATTTTATAGTTTTTGGTGAAATTGATATTAATAATTAAATAGTAAAATAATAAAGGATCAAGAAAGTCAAGCGTGAAACATGAATAAGAAGGAAAGAATATATGTTAGATGCAAAAGAAATAACAGAGAATGTATTACATACAGATGCAGAGAAATGAAGGGCAGTCGAATAAGCCCATTCAGGGAGATATAAACTAAAATGTAAATGTCAAATGACATTGGCATTCACAGTTTGGAAAGAGAGATTATTTTTCTTCTCTGGTAGCCATTTTAACTATTTTAAAAAGTATAATTCAATAAAAATATGAAAATGTAAATAAAAGAAATATAAAAGAAGTAGACTGGAATAGAAAATAGAATAACCTCATTTAGTATTTCCTCCTAGTTGGAAAGGCTGTGGAGTCTCCCTCTTCATAGAGGAAGTCTCTTGTAGAAGTCTCTACAGGTAGTGGGAGGACTGTGAGCCCCAGTAATTCAGTCCAGTCAAGTTGGTGTGTCCTTCATGGTGAGAGGGATTTGTATATGGAGATTCCCCAGTCTCAAGCTACTGTTTTCCAGTTACAACTTTAGTTCCTGCATTTTAGGAGTCATTCTTCCGCAGGCAGAAGTTTCTGCCACTGAGTCTCTGAGATTATTAAATGGAAGGGTTCTCCTGCTGTGTTTACCTTTCTCTCTAGGTGTTCTTCTGATCCAGGCCCAAGAATGAGTCCAAGAATGAGCATGCAGCAAGTTCAGCAGCATACTTCACCAGTTCCCATGTTGTTGCTTGCCCAGGCAGTGGCAGGAGAGATACCCTGTTGAGATGTAAAATCCAGACCTTGGAGTAGAATCTCAGATTTACAGCACAGTTTTGTCTCTGTCTGCATGACCTCAGTTGACTCTCTGTTCATAGTGCATCCACCCACGGGTTGCTTCTCCAGAGCCCAGGTAATTTCCCCCTAGCTTGCTATTCTCCTGGCATCCGTGTCCAGGAGGAGAGAGCACCACCCTAGAAGATGCAATTGATTATGTCCCAAAATAGAACCCCAAGGTGGCTAGTCACATGTCAATAGAAACTTTCGGCTGATTCTTTGTGGAGATCTTACCTAGACTTATTTTCCTTTTTCTTTTGCTCTTTTTCTTATAAGAATAGAGCATATTGTGATTAATTTTTATTCTCTTTCACCGGGTTACATAAAAGTGGCTTCTAATTTACTATCTTATCTGTAACCTATACATTTCCTACTGAATGGCCTGGCTCTAATAGTCAAATGCAAGGAGACAGGAAGTTACCAAAAACTGAACATAGAGAGAGTGGGAAGTTACTGTCTAGTGGATATAGTTTCATTTTTGAAACATGGAAAAGTTCAGAACATGGATGGTAATGGTAGTGTCACACTGTGAGTATGTACTTAATGCCACTGAATTATACATTTTAAGTTATTAAAATGGATACAAGAAGAAGAAAGGAATCATCAATCTTATCTAACTAAACTCTGGCAAGACATGCCCACTGGCTCAGCAGTGCCTTAAACATGTAGCTGAAAGCCACTGTGTGAGCTCAGTGAGGAATACAGGAAGACACTTGGAGATTCAAACCTGCCAGCAAAGGGAACCTCATGTCATGGCAAGCACCATACTGGATAGCTGAACCCCAATCATTGATACAAACCTCCTCAGATGTTTTGTTGATTAAAAAAAAAATCTGCTCCTTAATCTAAAGGCCTATTTTCATAATGAAGGAAATCTATAGCTTAATCTCATCCCACAATCCTTTGGCAGCTGAACTATGTCACCTTTATAGTAGGGGAGCTCAAGGCCCAAGAGGCGTGTTCTCCCTTTGTTTCATGAGACTGTGGGAAAGGAACTACAAGAATTTCTCCACAGCAATTTTGCTCTTGACATGGAGATCTCAGAGAACAAACTATTTGAACCACAATGGCTCAGCTAGAGAGTTGTAAGCAGGTGCAGATCATGAGGAAGCAAACATCTGAACCACAGATTTACATCATGCCATACTTGCAGCTAAAACAAACTGCCAAGGCTTAGGCAGCCCTTCCTCAACAATGTACAAAACAATTGTTTTAAAGTTACATGAGCATAACTAAAAATAAATTTCCCCAACGCACAAACATCATGGGAATATCAGATTGGATTTAAGTCCTGCTCCATATGATGAAATCCATATCTAGTATCATTGTTTGGTCAAGAAGCTATGGCTTGGCAAGTTATTGGTCCTAGGGAGAACCTCCTACTATTACTCGGCTAAATGGACAGAGTATTAAGTTTACTCCAGTGACTTATCAGTATAATCTTAAATTAATGCTTCCATAAACCTTCCTCAAAGAAGCTTCTATTCAGTAGATTGCACTTAACACAAAGACCCACAACCAGTGAAGAAAGAGTGAAATACTGAAGAATGCTCAGTCCTAAATGGACATCTGTACAGCCACCCTACTCCCAAGGGTCTGTTTCAATACTGAAGAATGGACAGAAAGACTGTAAGAGCCAGTGGTGGCACGTTAATACAAAGAAACAGTATCCTCTAGACAAAGGGACAGTTGTTTATGAACTCACAGCTGGTGTGTAAGTGTGTACAAACCCTATGAAATCTCAAGCCAGACCAAATCCTAGCATGGAGTGGGAGGTGAATCTGAGAGTGATTAACAATTAATAGATGCTGGGATAGGAAAGTCAGAACGTCTTTAAGAGTGCTGTTCATGCAAGATGGACCATGTTCCAGCAGAAAGCCACATACCCATTAATAAATATGGGCAACACAAACTGAACTTTATGGGTGAAAACAAGCAAACAGAAAAGATCCAAAGTTCAGTGGATATGGGAGGGAGTTGAATCTGGTAAGAGTTGATGGAAAGGCTGAATATGGTCAGAATTCATTGTATGAAATTCTCAAAGAACTAATACAAAATAATGGAAGGGTAGTTAAAATGCTCAGATTATTCCAGTTATGTGATGTAGATATTAACATAATTAAATATATAAATCTGAAAGTGAAAGATTTTTATGGGATGTAACAATTGAAATTCTAGTTAAAATGTAGGGATTTTAGAAGACACATGAAAATAGGGTATTCAAACATTCTCTTATCATCACTTAGGATATTCTGCCTCATGTGAGACACAATAGAGTTATATAACATCTGTTGTGTTACTTTATTCTAGGGAGATATAAACAAATGTCTATTCACCCCAATAAGTCAACAATGACACATCAAATGATTCCACCAAAGTCCATCTTGGTGAACCCATGAGTCTATAGTCTTTACATATAAAAGTGTGGTAAGGGGTTTCTTACAGGATCATGGATGACCCAAAGGCAGTTGCATCACCAAAAACCTACCCAAAACCCCAGTCTAGGCGATGGCTCATGAATGTATATGCCTAGAGCCCTCTGAAACTCCACATCCCAGAGATTCTCCAGGAAGCTTGGTCTGTGCTCAGGTCTCACCCAGTCAGAGTCTCCACCCAGTAACCATTCTCTGCTTAACCCTGAGGAAGGGCCTTGTCAATCTTGTAAGTTTCAGCTTCTCTTAGACTCACCTGAGTCTCATGAGCTTTCAGCTCCCCTTCAGGAAAGCATGCTTTAATTCAGAGACAATTGCTAATCAAAAGCATCAGATATGGACTCTCCTTTTTTAAAATTTTTCTGTGCATTATTAAAATATTTTATTCTCTATCTCTAATTACCTTTTATTTATTTTGTAATCAGCTATCACTTTTCTAGATAGAAAGATGAACAAATAAGATTATGTAATACACTTCTCAAAAATCACAATTAACTTCATTGTATATAATTTATGGAAATTTATCAATATCTTAATATAAATACATATTATATATGAAGATTGAAAATTATCTGCCACATTTACTACATTAACATGTAGGATTTTCAACAACTTAAACTATGACAGTTCTCTAAGCACAAAATTTGATAACATTTCATGACTAAGAACTAGGTTCTTAAAAGATTATGATATTTTTCTCAAGTTGCAGAATATTCAGTTGCAGATATTTTCTTCTTGTCAGTGATAATAAAAACCTGCATCTGTCAGGAAGTTATTAGTTTTTAGTGGATGATGCATACTTATAAAACCTCAAGTGTCTATTAAATTAGCATTTCAAAAAAATGTTGACATTTCATCTTTGAGGATCATTTCTTTGGAACTTATATGTTTGAATTCTCCTTTTTTAGTATTAATAATTTCATCAGATATTTAAACTTTATTTATATTCCATTTGTTGTTTCTCCTTTGATGACTGAAAATATTTTAACAAAACAAAGTACTTTGATAATTTTATTTACTACATATATAATTATCCCTTATAATGGAGGTATGTTAGACATGAATTATACAGAGAATGACATTTTCTATTGTGTACTGCCTAGAAGTACTTCTTTTTATAAAACCAATGATATTTAAAAGAAATTAGTATAATGAGGCAATTCTTGTATAAAAATTAGAATATGACAGTAATTGAGGGGCTTGTTGATTTTAACACTGTACCCCATTAGAGCTGTTTTAGTATAAAATTTCAACATAATTGCATTGTGTTTTGCTACTGAATACTCTGTAAGTGGAAAAAAAGAAAGAAAGAAAGAAAGAAAGAAAGAAAGAAAGAAAGAAAGAAAGAAAGAAAGAAAGAAAGAAAGAAAGAAAGAAAGGGAGAAGAAAGAAAAAAGAGAGGGGGGAGGAAGGGAGAGAGGGAGGGAGGGAGAGGGAAAGAGAGAGAAAAGAAAGAAAGAAAGAAAAAAGAAAGAAAGAAAGAAAGAAAGAAAGAAAGAAAGAAAGAAAGAAAGAAAGAAAGAAGGAAGAAGGAAGGAAGGAAGGAAGGAAGGAAGGAAGGAAGGAAGGAAGGAAGGAAGGAAAGAAGAAAGAAAGAAAATCCAAACATGAGTTTTAAGTTAGGCTAAAGACTATCTCCAAAGAATCATGTTTATAAAAACAGAATCTCTTTGCAACATTTTGTTGATAATGTAGAAGCTTTAAGACATGAAATGTTCCTGGCAGAGCAGTACTGAACTTGAAAGCACAAATTCTCCTTTATAAACAAAAACTTTTTCATTGCTGCTTCATACGCACATGATTTTGTTAGCAACTAGACCATGAAACAATAACCATTTCCTGAAATCCCAACTTACATCTCAGAAGATCTACACAGCACTGCTCATTGCTGCAGCCTATAGTCCCCTTTGACTTCAAAGGCCACAAGAGACCAGAATGTTGCCATTAGCGGTCTAGTCAAACAGTGCTGGAATTAGCTCTTGGGAAAAGTATGTTAACTCTGAAGTTCAATGTTCCTCTCATCTCAAAATGTAAGTATCCTAAACCTTTAAAAATGTCTTTTTGCTAAATAAATGTCCACTAAATATTAGTTTTCTCACAAATACTACACCTCATTCATAAGAATGCTTGTTCACTGTCCCGTATTTTCTCTGCCTCCACAGCAGAATTGTCTGCCTTACAACTCGATCTAATCACTCATTGCAGGTTCTTGTAGAATAAGTAGAAGCATGGGGCGGTGATGGTGCACACCTTTACTCACAGCACTCAGGAGGCAGAGGTAGGTGTATCTCTGTGAGTTCAAGCCCAGCCTGGACTACAGAGTGAGTTCCAGGACAGCCAGAGTTACAACAGAGAAACCCTTATAATAATCTTGAAAAACCACATAATAAATAATAATAATAATAATAATAATAATAATGAAGAAGAAGAAGAAGAAGAAGAAGAAGAAGAAGAAGAAGAAGAAGAAGAAGAAGAAGAAGAAGAAGAAGAAGAAAAAGAAGAGCAATGTAAAAGCAATTATATTTTGATAAATGGCAATGAAAATTGACAGGTATTATTGTAAGAGTCAAAGGTTTTTAATATGGTAAGACATGTGCCTGGATAGGACTTTTGTACGTTTTCTTTCAAATGTCAGTTCTTTGACAGAATTTGGCTTCAGCTGTATCAAATCTAATGAGCTCGTAAAGAAATCATTTTTAATATTTTATCATAAAGAGATAAAAAGATAATTTTTGTAAGTAGTTTTTAGTGCCATTTTGTTGTGATGTCAAGAACCATGTCAGAGGAATTGCAGCCAGTGTTGGGGCTGGAGGAGAACAGCTTGCCTCAGGGACTGCCTCCTGAATTACTACTTCTGCTGCTGTTGGATTGCTTCCATAGTCACTTTTTTTCTCTCTCTGGTGGGACACAATTTCTGTGGCGTCTTCACACCCACACTACAGCTCATAACAACAGGTGATTTTCAGAGGAGGCAATGCCACTCAGCTGAATTGATGGCTCAACTGAAACTCCAGAAAGAATGACTAAGAAATATATATAGGTAAAAAGACTATCAGTGTGTTTTTGCAAACCTCTATGGAGTAAGTTTGCCTAGGAGAAGAAAACCTACTGTTGGTAGCTGAGGATTTGTTAAAATCAGGTGGCAGCAACAAAGAAAAGCACGGTTTACTAGGCCACAAGTTTTGCTGTTGGGAGACAGGACGATGATTAGTAGACAGCAAATGAGCTTCAGTGTCCACTGCTAAGTTTAAACGTAATGAGTTTTATTTCCTTGTTTCACGTTGATGTGCACCTTGAGAACATAAAGACAGTGGGACAGACAGATTTTCTCCAAACTCTCTTATTTGTGATTCTTTGAGTAACGTTACTTTAAAAAATAGGATGATTGATTGTTATTGGTTACCATAAACTGCAGTCTAACAGGAAATTGGCGAAGAAAAACTACCTGGTTTTCATAAACTCTGTTGATCCGTAATAGCAAATTCATTGCTTGTTGTACAATATAACTTTGGGAACAGAACATACAGGAGGTGTTTAGTTACATGTGGTTATTTTCATGGTAACCTGCTTAAGGGCTTCGTTCAAAGGATATATGATGATGTAGATGAATGTGTGTTGTGTCCACAAGGCTTCACCCACAAGATAGTAGGAGGCTTGCAAAATGTATGGGTAAGGTGTATGTGTCCTAAAGCTTACAGGGTGTAGGTGTGTGGGCGTTGAAGCTTCGCTTCATCCACAAGATGCATGAATGTGTGAATGAGTGTGATTTTATAGGAAATGAAAACAAGATTGCTGATGCTTCCTCCACTAATAGAGATGTGTGTGTGTATGTATGTATGTATGTATATATGCAAGAGGTGTGTGTGATTTTATAAGAAAAATGCTGTAGAAAATAAGTTTAAATAAGAGATAAAGGTTGTATAGAAAGGAAAAAGCTTGAATTGTATATAGAGAGAGAATAGAAGGGAAAAGCCTAGATAAAGAAAAGTCTATAAGAAGCCTAAATAAAGAGAGAATTTTGGTCCTATTCATAAGAAGTGTGTATGAATAAGTAACCCCTCCTCCCCCCTGCCAACTCCACACCCACTCCCTCAAAGCCCTGACCTGCAGGGGCTGGACCCCAGTAACTTTGCTTCTTCACATTTATTTTTAGGAAGCCTATTTCTATTTGACAAGTTACTGCCACATTATATTTGCCTAAACCCATCACTGCTATTACTAAATGTCATCTTTTGGTGAGGGTCTACAGTTGAGTTCAATTCTCATGCTCCATACCCACTGATGACTGAGGTCACCTGACAGAGAAAGTGTTTCCAAGTGTCCAAGACACCTTAATTCACTGGGTTGAAAACATGCTTGCATTCCATTCGGATTCTTATTGAATCTGCAGATTCTAGACCTGAAGCTCTATGGCACAGGAATGTGGTTAAGCTCAGACATTTTGTACAGTAACAAGAGTGTCTACAGATAATGTTCAAAGAAATGGGATGCAGAAGCTGTTATTTTTCTAAGAAATAAATACATGTTATAGGTCTACTACAGCATAGCTTCTATCATAATACATTGGCCAATATAATTTCAGAGACCAGGCATGTTCAGGAAAAAATGTGAACTCTACCTTCCTAGAAAAGCATCAAAGAACTCTTGGCCATCTTAATTTGTGTCATCAACATACTTTTTCCATGACCCTGGAGACACAAACTTCTGTTTTTACTATTCTTTTTCTTTTTCTGTTTTTTGTATGTGTGGTAAGCATGTGTCTGTGTATGAATGCTTGCATGTGTGGGTGCACACATGTGTGAGTATGGATGCAAATATGTGTGCATGTGTTCAGAGGCCTAAGGTTGATATTGGGAATCATCCTCTACTTACCTCCCACCTTATTCATTACAATGTAAAGTTCACAGATACGGCTAATCTCTGTAGCCAGCTTATATCAGGCTTACCTTTCTCTGCATTTTTGGGTATTTCAGGTTCAGGTATTTGAACTCTGATCCTCAAAGCTGTATAGCCAGATCCATAACTACTGAGCTATATCTATAGCCATTCAGTTATTTTCTTTTATCTGTTATTAAATAATTTGGCTACTACTTTTAAGTAAAGAGTTATCTTGGTCCTAGATGAGAATTCATTCTAATCAAAGAAGCCACAGAAAATATAAAAGTACAATTTTAGGATAGATTTGATAATTTACAGAATTTCTATTTAAATGATGTCATTTATTACCATGCTTCAATGCCATTATAAATAACATATCAATATCAAATCTGAAAATCACGTTATTATTTTTGAAATGTTGATGTGTTCTCAGATTTGATGGTATCATCTGTGAAGCAAACGTTACCCCCATCTCATGAGCTGAAATTTGAGGACTATCAAAATTGCTTTTCTTCAAGTCACCCAGCTGGTGGCAGTCCAAGATGAGACAATCTGTCTCTCTTGTAACTGGGGATATATGTTGCATCTGTGCAATGAAATTACATCAATATTTTAATATAAAACTCTGCAATGACATTCTGTGGCATTTGTCCCCATTATCTGTGAAACTTTGACATTCAGTGTTTAGAAGTTCTGATGATCAGCCATTCACAGTGACTTGTAAAATTCTCAAGGCATTTATGCTCAAAACCTGCCGCCTGAGCCCTAAGGACATAATCATCTATATTTATGCACTCTACACTGCAGAGATAATTACACGGCAGTTGGGCTCTTTTTATAACTATCATGCATACATACATACATACATAACATTCAATAACTGCACTTTTGACAATCTGCTGACATCTAATTAGCAAACAAACAAAATAAATAAATAAATAAATAAATAAATAAATAAATAAATAAATAAATAAAACCACCATGCCCATTTGGCAGACCCAAGGTGGGCTATTTGAGATGAGGAGAAAACACGAATCTCTTATGTGCCGAGCATGAGTTAATGTAGAAAATAAGCCCAATAATGTTCTAAACTTCTTACACCTACAAAGTAAATTTTTATCAATTAACAAGACTCACATATACACTAACTTTTTAAACAGCATATGTGAAGCACACTTTGAGCACCATCAATGTAATCACAATTTTTAGCTGCCGAGGGAAGTAACTACAAAAATGTCAGAGGGCAGGTCATGAGCAGTATCTAATAAAAATATTCATGACCATGAAATCTATAAATGCTATGAAATTTGTACTTATATATACATTTAAATAAGTGTAATTTACATAGATAACCCTATGATTAACATGAATTCATACATTTCTAAAACTGGCCTTTAAAGTAATCGAGTTGCCTTGTCACCCTGTATTGGAATATATTTTGTTCCTTTGGTGGTGTCACATGTCCTTGTTTGTTTGTTTTGTTGTTTGCTTTGTTTTGTTTAGTTCCTTGAGGTCTTACGTTGCTGTTTTTGAATAAGAAGTGGTATTCAGTCTTTGGGAGTCTTGGTCAGTGCTCTCTTTCCTGCTCCACTGCCTCAAACCATTGAACTGCAATCTGTGAAAGAAAGAAGTGTTCTTAGGAAGCCTCTCTCACAGATAGAGTCAGACATACTCTCAGCATGGTGCAATTTTACTCCATTGGAGAAATCATGGACTTTATTTGAAATTCCTTTTGCCACTTTGGGTGAGAGATGGCATGGGCAAAATGAAATTATTCTTTCCATTTGAATGTCTCCATTCTTCTCTATGATGTGCACAAAGATTCTATTATCATCCACTGCTGTTGAAGGCAACATTTCTGCTGAAAAGAAGCTTCTATTTCAAAAGCAATTTCAAAAACTATAACTTAAGAGAGCTAAATGAGGTGAGCTCAACAGCATTAGATAAATACAGCAAAATTGCACCCACAGAGTTGTAACAGTGACTTCAGGTGCACTGACAACTCACAAGGAAATAGATGACCTACTCATTTGCCTACTCTGTCTACTGACTGCCATGATTCTAAATCAAGGGTTCATAGATGCTCAAAGTAACTGTCTTTCCCATGGCAGCCCCGTCTCCTCCAGGTCTTGGCAGCCTGCTTCAGTTTTCAAGCACTTGACATAGCCTCTGTCTCTATAAGACTGACTCCAAAAGTAGAATTCTCAAAGCAAATATAGTAGCTTTTTAGACAAACAATATCTCATACACAGCAAGAAACTAAATGAATCACAAACTGCGTGGAAGCAGCTTTGCAATTTATGTTAGCATACCCTCCAGGTACTCTGATACATTGTTCAGTCTGAAATTCACTATTCTAAAGGGGGAAAGTCATGTAATAAGCATAATAAACTGGTTTTTGAGCAACTACTATCCTCATGTTTACTGTTAAAAGAAGCTCTTCTGTCAATGCTTGCCAGCATCAACCCATCCTCCAGTGATAGTCTCCTAGGGGGATAGTAAAAGCCAAATATCCTTCCAAATTCATTCTCTTTCCAGTGACCTTATATAGCAAAACAAAACTTCATAATCTTATGAAGACAATTATATTTGAAGAAAAGGATTTCAAAAAATTGTTACAAAGTCAATTCTAGTCATTAATATGCTTAAGATACCATGAAAATAAAATACATATATAAAAATATATTTTTATGCTCAGGTAATTCTTTCAGCACTTCTAGTAGACAAGAAAATATTGAATTTGAAATGTTGGAGGGGAAGCCATGGAACAGCAATGGACCTGTCTTACTATGAGTTGGGAAAGGGGTATGTATGTTGTTTTCTTGCAACTCAGGACACAAATTCTAGATATTACAAAGTTTATCTAAACAGGTGAATATTTTATGCATCTGAAAAATGGTGAGTTTATCTTATCAACATGGTATTAAATTCTTCCTCTAGGCATCATTTGGATTGATCAAAATTGGAAAGAAAGAACAGACTTTTCCTATTTTTAAATGTTAAGCATTGTGTCAGCTGGAAGCATCATAAACTCTATTTAATAGACTTCCTTTATAGTGTAAGCATCACCTTTGTCATATTAAAATCCACCCCTTGTTAGGAAGATAAAATTAAAAAAGAACTCCAGCAGAATATAATTAAAAATTTGGACTATATATCTCTTAAGAACCTAAGTGATTCCTACATGGTGGGGAGTCTAATAAGCTTTTCCACTGGGGCTAAGTTCATAAGTGCATTTGAAAGGATCCATGCTGATTATAATTACATTCTAAATTAGCAAATATTAGCAGTGCGTCAAATAATTCACATAGCATGGTTTCCACGTTAGACAATCAATTACAGTTCAGATGAATCCATAGGAAAATCCATATTTTTTACTTAGGATCACAGTTTTTGTAATTTAGCATATTATTAGAGCAGAGCCTTAAGAAAGGTCAGGCAGAACAATGGAGAGCGATTTTTAGTTTGTAAATGCTCCTTCATCATCACAAACCACTGAGAAAATCAATTATAGCTACATGCCTCATAGGAGCAGCCTTTTTTTCTTTGTTTTTTGACATAAACCTTACATATCTTAAAGTAGAGAACAGTTTTATCTAAAATTTAATAAACTTCACATAGATATCAGGATGATACCTCTCTTTTGTTAAAATTTTCCTTGTTGGCCTCCAAACTCTTGAGTGTTAGCAGAGGTGGAGAAGAAAGGGCACAGGGTAAGAGAGGCAGGTAACTGCCTCCTGTAACTGCATACCTGTCTGCAGGCCTGGGATGGGAGAGTTTTATAGCATTTCAAATTTAAGAACTTAGCAGCATCATGCTTCTGCTTAAGGAAATAACACAATAAAGCCCTTCCATAAAATTCTGTGGTTCATCCCTGCCACTGTATGAGGCCTGGGAAAATGTTTGTTATTTCTCTTTTCCATAAGTAGAGTATATATTTCAGATTACCAACCACTAGGTTAAATTAAGTCTCTAAATTCCTTAGTGTACTAAAAAAAGTTCAAGCATAAAGATAAGAACTTTGTTATTCATTTCATTAAAAGGTGGCATTGCAGGGTTTAAAACTGCTTAAAAAGGCAGTCATGAGATGTTTCATATTATCAAGTAATCTGAAAAGACACCTCACTACAGTTGTTGCATGTCCTCCACAAGAAAGCACAGATAAAATCATAGATGATTAAGGAAATTAACTGGACTACTCTATCTGACACCAGTCACTTAGGTCAGAGTGATTTTTATATGACTCTTTTCCCCTTACTGCTAATTGTCAGAGACCCTTGAAATAAGGTGCCCTGTGGAAATGCATCCATTAAAACAACTACTTCCATGAAAGAAAGTAAGTCATTGCCTCCCTATGTATAAGCTTCAGTGGTTTTGAAACCAAGATCCAAAAGAAAAAGTTAAATATGGAAAATGTAAACAAAGTTTAAAAAACAAAACAAAACAAAAATAAAAATAAAACAGGATGATCCTGATGTTGAGGACAATGTGAGCAGGATAACTTCAGAAAATGTTTCACAGGGTGTGGCAAGGTCACACAACAGTCAAGTCATTGCCAGAGAGCAAAAGAGGGAGGCCATTCCCCTCAAAGGCAACACTCTGGGAAGCCTGGATAAGGGCCAGTAGAGTTCAGTTGTCACCAGCACCCACTGGGTGATTTGGGAACCTAAAGGATCAGTATCCTAATAAAGCCACAAAGTTGTTCATGTTAGCATTGCCACCCAAAATTGTTCCTGTGCCAAAATTAAAAGCATAGCTCCTCAATCTGATGTGCAAGAAAGAACAAACACGTTTGCTCTAACTTCCCTTATTGCTGCTGCTATGATTTGTGTGTGCAGTACCTAGCTTGGTTAACTCTCTGTGTAAACTATTCTCAGAGAAAGAAGTAAGCCAGGTAGGAAGGTGGTTTAGGTTTGGTTCACCTGAGTATGCTTGATAAATGTTTCTGCTCCCTGCTTTTCCCTGGAAGCTTGCTCTAGTCTATAGGAAAGTCAGCATCCAGAGCGGTTGTATACTTTCCTAAGCATACTGTCAGCAGTGGGTAGGATGGGGTGCTGAGAGGCACCAGCTCAGCAATTGCTCACGATTCTCACAACCCACTCCAGGTCCATCTTTTTTGTTAGTTCTGTGTTTTCATTGCTATTGATTCATGGGGAATTTGTATGTTTCAAAAAATAAAAAATGTCTGCAGTGCTTAAGAAATATTTTAATGAATTCCAAAAATACTACAAGGCTGTGCTTATAGTTAACAGTGCTGAATCATGCGTTTCCTAAAGGTCTTTCTAGAAGATGTACTAAAAATAAAATTCCTGAAAAGAAATAATTCAATCAAATGTAAACATTTTAGATTATTGAAAGAGACTAAATAGTGAGAACATGAAAGCCTTATGGTCCTGACTTTTAGTAACAAATTCGAAAGGAATGTGTTATTCATAGCTGTAAAGCACAGGCAAATAAGATATGTAAAATACACTAAATTCACCATCACAAAAGGCAACAAAGAATGAATAAAGAAATTGTGGTACATTTTTACAATGGAGTATTACTTAGCTATTTTAAAAAAAATGACTGTGAATTTTGAAGGCAAATGGATAGAACTAGAAAAAATCATCCTGTGTGAGGTAACCCAGTCCAGAAAGTTAAACATGGTGTGTACTCACTTATATGTGGCTATTAACAGTTAAGCAGAGGGCAAAAGTGCTGCAGTCCACAGACCCAGAGAGACTATGCAACAAGGAGGCCCCAGTGGGGACACAGGGATCTCCCTGGTAAAGGGGAAATAGAACAGATAATGCAGGTGGGACTGGGAAGGGTGGAAATGGAAAGAGAAGGGACCAGGTAGGGGGAAAGGGGTGGAAGAAAAGAATATATGGAGAGATGACAGAATTGGAGGGCATTTGAGGGGGGCTCAGGAGACCCACAGCAGTGGAAACTCACTGTAATCTACGAGGGGGACCCTAGAGAGGACATCTATCCATGGGGAATGCGGAACCTGTACAGGCCATCTCATATAACAAGGAAGGAGTCCAGCGATGGAACTGATATACCATTCCAGTCACAAAACCTTTGACCTACAACCTATCCTCCCCTACAGAAACTGTTGGGACAATGGAAGGGAAGATTCCCATGCCAAAGAAGGGAATCCATGCCGGATACTACAGGACAGGACAGAAGCTAGAGACTGGATAGCCAGGAGAAGATTTCTAATGATATCCTGCTTTACTCATACAACTGTGCCTAGCCCATTCTTCATCAAAGAGGCTTTCTCTGGCAGTTGATGGGAGCAGACGCAAAGGTTCAGGGCCCAACATCGTGCAGAGCTCCAGGAACCCCACAGAAGAGATGGAGGAGGGATTGTAGAAACTAGAGGGATCAAGGACACCAGGAGAACAAGCTCCATGGAGTCAACTGACCAGCACTCTTGGGTGCTCACAGATCCTGAAGTGGCAGACTTGGAACCTGCAGGGTCTCCTAGATATGTCTTATGGTTGTCTGGCTTGGTGTTCTTGTGGAGCTCCTACAGACTGGAGTGGAGGATGGGGTCACTGACCCTTTTCTCTGCACTTGGGACCTTTTCCCTCAGGTTGCTGGGTTGCCTCATCCACCCTTGATGCAGGTATTAGTGCTGGTCTTGTTCCATCTTAAGCCCTGTTTGAGCAGTAACCCTAGGAGGGCTGCTCTTATCTGGGGAGAGGTAGGGGGAGTGTAGATCTGGGGGAGATGAAAAGTGGGGGAAGCTGGGAGGAGCAGAGGGAGGAGAGGAGTGGGGCTATATTATACGAAAGAAGAAAAATAAATAAATTTCTAAAGTTTCTATCCATCCCCATTTTCTGGAATGATGTGCCCTAGCTCTGTCAAATTGCTTATGCAGTACTCTGCAGTAGCTGTGTTGACTATTCCCTTTGCTAGCATCTCCATATGTAGCAAGAGTGTCCATATATTTCTGGAGATTTTTGGTGAAATATTGCTCCTATGAATACTTCAAGATTTCGTTGTATAATCTAGTACAATCTTTGAATGTTTGTCTCCAACATTCATCAGGCCATTGCAAAAGGAAATATAAGCATGGTAATTGGCTAAAATTAGTACTTATAATCCAGTGTCATATTTTGCGACTGATATAGATCACAGAGTGGTGAAATATTTTAAAGCAGCTTTGTAACTCAGTTCTATCTTCCTAACTTCCCTCATTTTCATTACCATCATTTAGATTTTAATCAAACTGCAAAATGTCTTGGTCATCACTGTTTCATTTATGGACCACCAAGTAATCTTCAAAGGATAAAATGATTAAAGAATTTTGTGCTGAGATAAAACAGGATTTGAAAATAGATAATTAGATAACCAAATAAATCATGGTGATGGTTTCTTCTTTTTTTTCCTTTAGCCATTAATGAGACTAGAAATAATCACTTACTTGGCTTTATCCACTTAATTAAAAATGTTTTCAGGCTAACAACAAATTTCTTAGGTAGTGTTCAGGTCTTCTAAGGACAGAAATTTAGCATTTTTAAGGTCAGTATCAATGAACACATAAAGGCAAAGCTGAGTCAAAGCTTACCTCAATAGTTTCAGTCTGCAAGTCTTTGGGAGAGGGTGGATTTCAGAACACCTAGCACAACATTTGTGCCAGCAAAGGTTTTTAATTAGCTTTCTAGCCCAACAGCAATAATAGAGAGAGCAAGACTTGGGTCACCACTTAGTGTGTCTTGGGCCCTTTGAACATTGACTTTTGTTCTCTTCTGAGCCATGACATTGACTTTCCTGTGTCCCTCCATAGGAGATTTGCACTGAAAATCAACTTCAGAATAAACAGTTTCAAATTAATAGAGACAGAACATTGACCAGGGTATCCGTTGCTAGACAAGGGTGGAAGGAAAGTCGTGAGCTTTCCATTACTTTCAGAATTGATTATTCTTTCAAGATTGTACCTTGATCATTAACTTTCTCCAAAAATGGTGGGGCAATCTTCCCTTTAAAAAATTATACTATCTTAACTCAGTTAGAAATGGGTGAAAGAAATTGTTTTGAGAGTGAATAGGCTCGTCTGGCTAAATCTTATAAAATACTGTCATTACTGAAATGATAAGCAACAAGACAGCTTTTGAACCTACATTTCCCACCTAATTAAAAAAATAGCATTGTAAATTCTTCTGTGGAAGTTTTCTCCATTCTTTCTCACCTTCACTTAAACAGGGTTATGCTATTAAAAATAATGGCTGACCCCTCGGTGTCTTGGTTAGTGTAAACAGTGCTGTGGAAGTATAAGCCAAATAAACTCTTTCCTCCCCAACTTGATTTTTGGTCATCCTGTCTCATCACAGCATAAAACCTGAACTAAGACAAGTTGGTATCAACGTAGTGGGATATTGCTATGATAGATCTGACTATATTTTGGGGAGGATTGTAGAAGAACATTGGAACTTTGGACTAGAAGAACCATTGAATGTTGAGAGTTCAGCGGGATGTTCTGTGGGAGCTTAGAAGATAAGAACATTAAGAGCAGTACAGAGGATGGAGGTCTCGCTTGTGAAGTTTCAGAGGGAAGTAAAGATTCTACTGGGCTTTTTTCATGAAGAATCTGTGGTTCTGGTTAGCTAGGGCTGAATAATCAGCTGTGACTAATAAGAGACCAGCACCACTGAAGTGAACCCTTTGCATTACTGGAACAATTGATGCTAGTTAGCTGGAACTAGGAAATTAGCAGTGATTGAGAAGAGACTAACATCATTTTGGTGAAATCTGAAAAGTGTTTACCTCAGGGTCAGCACACATAAGCTGTGTTCCAGCAGAAGCTGAGGTTGTACCTTGTGCTGGCAGCCAAACCTGGTAGCCTAAGGATCACCCAGGTGGTACTGGTTTTGAAGGCATGAAAGTGTCATTGGAGAGCAGCCGGGGCTTGGCACTGTGTGAGAGCAGGAGAGGCCACTGGTGAAGGTGCAGCTTCAGTAGCAGTTGAAGGCTCAAGATTGAAAGGATCATGCAGAGAAGTTGAAGCTTGGCACCATGAAGAGTGCCTATGAGAGGCTATTTGTAAAAGTGCAGCGCATTTTCAACAAGGGACACCAGAATTTTAGAGATGTCAGTACCATAGGATGACCACCAAAAACAGTAGCAGTGGGAAGTGGAGCATGCCGGAACTTAGAAGACAAACTGAGTGTGCTGCAGAGGGCAGAGCCAGAAAGGTGACTCAAGCTCCTAGAAGGGGCCCAGAAGACTGTGACTGACAGCTAATTGGACATTCAGTTATTTACACTGTTGGAGTCTGGTTTTGTTTCATTCATTTTGACTTTCCCTTGGTTCTTGCCTCTTGGAGAAAGCATTTAACTATTTTCCATAGCTCAGAGACCTTGAGTTTTAAAAGACTTTAGATCTTAAAAGAGATTGGCTATTTTAAAGGGACTGAAATTGTTATGTGTAAAGACTGTGGGAATTTTAAAGTTACTTTAAAGTTTTAAAGTGAGATCTTGGGGATGAATAAGAAGGAAAGGTGTGGCTTAAAGGATGTATTCGTGCATCAAGTTTACAAGGGGTCATTTGTACTGGCTAGTCTTATGTAACTTGACACATGTGTACAGTTATCTGAAAGGAGAGAACCTCAGTTGAGAAAATGCCTCCATAAGACACAGCTTTAAAGCATTTTCTTAATTAGTGATTGATGGAGGAGCATCCAGCCCAATGTGAGTGGGGCCTCCGTTGGGTTGATTATCCTGAGTTCTATAAGAAAGAAAGCTGAGCAAGTCAGGGTGAGCAAACAGTACCTCCCCATGGCTTCTGCATCATCTCCTGCCTCCAGGATCTGTTAAGAAATCTCACTGCTCTTGTAGAGGACATGGATTCTGTTCCCAGCACAGCCACGTAGTGGCTCACAGCATTTATCAGTCAATCCCAGGGGATCCAGCATCTCCTCTGACTTCCATGGGCACTGCACACACATATGCACATATGCACTCAGGTACACACACACACACACACACACACACAGAGTAAATTAAACTAATTTAAATAAATATTTTTTAATCAAGTTGAGGGAGTAAAGGTTTGATTTGGCTCACAGTCTGAAAGTACAGTCTATCATGGTGGGGAAACCTGACAACAAAAGGAGAAATAGCTGGTAACATTGTACCCACAGTCAGGAAGCAGATGGGGATATCCATATGCTTTGTTAAAGGAGAAATAGCTGGTTAACATTGTACCCACAGTCAGGAAGCAGATGGGAATATCCATATGCTTTGTTAGCTTTCTCTTTTCATGAATTTGGGGATCCAGACCCAAATAATGGGGCTCCCTCCTTTAGGGGAAATCTCCCAACCCTAATTAACCTAATCAAAATAATCCCCCACAAACATGCCCAGAGGCTAACCTAACCTTGATAAACCCTCACAAGAGTTCAGGAAGGCTTGTCAGCTAGGTGATTAAGATCCTGTCAAGTTGACAATCAGCACTAAACATCACACCAAGGTATCTAGATTGTTCCAAGACGCTAAGACTATGCTATACCAGAACAAGGATTTCATAGGTACCAGCTATTTCACAAATACCAGAAGGTGCATCAGTCTGGCCTCCCAAGTCCTGTCTGGTGAATATTACATCTGTTCACAAATTAGATGATTGCTATTCTTTAAAGATAATTTTATCAAGAGAATGAATAAGTGATATTTCATTCCTCAAGTTAAGGAAAATAACAGTCCACCTGATAATTTAACTAAAAATATCTTTCATACAGAAATGACTAGAAAAGAAGGCTCTCTTTGCTGTGCTTCCAATATTCAAACAGAACAACTTCCTCAAAATTCAGGGCAAGAAAACCAGTAAGATTGACCTTGAAGAAGCACCCTGATTTATATACCCAAAGAACTCCATAGGTGATGGCTAAAGAAAACTTTTATCAGGCAATCTTTGTAGGAATTATCTAATCAGGAAAATACCCCACCTGCATAATAATTTGGACAGACAGGTGTTTATAGGCTTTTCTTTAGTCCCCAGTGGACCTACCTACATTGATTTTATTTGCTGTAGATGCAATCCCAACAATAGTTCATGAATAAAATGTGTTCACTGTAAAAAATATTTTAAAAGAATTCCTATAAAGAATAAATATTCCCATTTTAACCTGTCACAATTGCGCTATTCAGGACCCATTGGGAGAACAATAAATGTCGTATAGAATACAATGAATTTGTTCCACTTATTAGTAAAAGGTATGGTCTTAGTAGAAGCAGGAAGGACTTTAACTTAACCAACTAATTCAACTGCACTTACGGATACTTGAAATTCCCTCCACACATCTCAGCTAATTTTCAACCATGCTTAGAGAAAATTTCAGAGATGGAAGTATCTCAAGAATGAAGAGCAGAAAAATGAAAGGCTGTCCTAATATAAGAACATACCTGTTACATTTGATGAGGCCAGGATATCAGAGCAGAGTGTGTCATGAGGCTAGAGAAGGAGCCCACAGGGAATGAGATTTGGAATATATAAGATTTTTTAAGTCATAATAAGTACAACTGATTATAAATGATTGAAGCAGAAGGTTGGTGGACATGAGTAACATAAACACATCCCTCTCAAAGTACATTCTGGCTGCTGTGTGAAGTACACATTGAAAAGGCAATAGGTCATCCATGTGAAAGGCAAACCATTAAAAGACTGATTTAATAATCCAGATAAGGTTTGATAGAGGCCTGGAGAAGTGCATTAGCAGAGAGATAGTGAGAGATAGACTCAGAAGGTGATTTCAAAGTGGAACCAATAGAATGTCTAATGGATGAAAGGTTATCCCTGAAAGAAAAAGGATATACCTTAATGTCTATTCCAAACATCTAAAAATACATTGCTGTCTTTTCCTGAGTTGAAATAAGAACAGGTTTACCAGGGTCATATCAAGTGTTTCAATTTGGATAAATTGAATTCTGAGTGTTGTCCCAAGTGGAGAGAACAAAAAGAGAGTGAGATGTGAAATCTAGTCCCTAGGAGGGCATTTTACTTGGAGAGTTTGTGGTTTTAATTGGAGTCAGCAGCTTATAAATAATATTTATTGTCTTGAGACATTGAGATCAACTTGGGAATGGTAGGTTAATGAGAATACCAAAGACTGGAGCCTGGTACTCTATCATCCAAGAGTGGAGACAACATGAAACAACAAAGAAGACTGAGAAGGAATGGCCTCAAGTGAGGGGCAAATCAGCATTTGAAGCCAAACAAAACCTAGTTTTAATGATCAGAGAGTGACTATGTGTATAAAATGCTGCTCTAACTCTGGAATCTCAAAACAACTGTAGGATGCACAGCATTGAAGTCAAGAAGACTTCATAAGAGCAGAAGCGCTGTTCACATTGTCATCTAACCAAGACAAGAAAATAGAGAAATTCACCACGGAACTAGGATCTTTGTCTGGACTCCCCTGGGCTCCCTAGTTGTGGAGGTTAGCTTTTATTGTCAACATAGCACAACCTGCAATTATCTGGGAAAAGAATCTTACTGGGAGACTGTCTACATTTGGTTTGCCTGAATAAATTGGTGTGGGAAGATTCAGCCTACTGTGGTTGGTGCCATTCCCTAGGCAGGATGTCCTAAACTGTGTAAGAGAAGCTGAGCTAAGCACAAACAAATAAGTGAGCATTCATGTATTTATTTCACTCTACTTTGGACTGTGGATTTAATATGAGCAGCGCTCTCAAGTTCTGCTACCCTAACTTCTTCATAATAATGACTAAAATTGCAAGCTAAAACAAATCCTTTCTCCCCTAAGTTAAGTGTCACAGTGTGTTATCACAGCAACAGAAATAAAACTAGAATAAAACCTTGTGTTCTCTAGCCAAACTCAGAAGAAACTCACAGAGACCCAGAGTACTGTAGAAGAGTAAAGTGGAGCACACTCTTAAGGGATGGGATCTGACAATGGCCCAAAGGACCATTGTACCAATCTACGTTTTATGCAGGTTTTCTACTCATTCTAAGGCCTCTAAAACAGACAAGTTTTCACAAAGGATTATCCTATGCAGGTAACCGATAGCCCTGTTTGGACTGATTCTTGCAGGTGAGAGCAATACTGCCTTTTTTCTTTACTAGGAAATCACCAGCTATATAGTATTCTTATAGGTTTATGGCTCCTAAAGCCAGATTTAGATAGTTAATCGATTAATAAACTTCCAGACAATTGAAAGCATCATATCTCCTTCTAACATGAGAGACAAGACTTGGTCTCCTTTATCTGACCCATAACAAGAATCTTGCTGTTTCAGTCTTATAACCAGCACAGGCTGCTGATTATAAGGTAAGGGTCCAGGCTCATTGTCCTCCAAATCTGACAGTATCTAACCAGCTACTTAACAATCATACATAATTCTTCCAAGATATACTATAGGGAGTTAGTCTCACTTTATAATGACAAGCTAGCAGAGAGGCTGTAGCATATCCATTCGGCTGCAAGAAACAGGTTCTGAAGATTGTGTTAATGTCCTGTGTTATGATGTCAGTCTTCAAAGGCCAGAGCCATGCCTAGCCTCTTTATAGCATGGCTAGTTTCACCTTCTCTGGACTATCTATAATTCTGGAATCATCAATCAAATCCCATTCATCTCTGTTCTTATTAGATTTGTTCTTTTGTGTAAAATTTCACCTTATTCTGATCAACTTCCATTTCATGAGAGTCATTGAATTATTCCTGCATATAGAGTAAAATTTTAAAACTATGATTCTGTTATACATAGTGTTAATCTCTTCTATATGATTCATATATATGAAATTAATGTGATATTTCATGGGTTTGCTTTATTTTTGTTTATTTTACAAGGATGCAAGTACTTACATTTTGCCTCAATTTCTTAATATGTAAATAAAATTTTTCCATCTGAGAAACATAAAATCCTTTTATTGCAATTTTACGTAGAAAATACTTATTTTTAAATCCTGGAGGTCTTATTTTCATATATAATGAAATACTAATGTTCTCTCTGGGAGTACAAGTGTTATAATACATCATCCTTTCTAAAGTAAAGTAAAGAAATTGTGCCTTCAATGAAATAAATGGTTTTATAGTTGCTCTGCCTCCTAGTGTCTATGTCAGGTATAAAACATTCCTCCAGATGTGGCTAGAAGGAAAGATTTAAGACTTCAAATTGAATGCTATTGAGCTATTCATTCTGCCCAAAATTAAGAATGGAAATCTTTACTTTCTGATGTTCTCAAGATAAATGATGCTAAAATTCTTCCCCAGAATTGGCTCCATACATAGTCTTTATCTACATATCCACCTGAAGTAGCAGATGCCATGTTGAGGGGATGACTCAGTGCCTAAGAGTATTTGCTCTCCAACAAAAGGTCTGTGTCCAAATTCCAAGCACTCATATGAAGCTCCAGACTGGGTTGTGTGCCTGTAACATAGACATTGAATAACAGAGATAGGCAGATTCTCAAAGCTTGGTGGCCAGTCAGCCTAACCCAAATAGCAAATTTCTGGTTCAGTGAGAGATCCTGTCACAAGACAATAAGAAAGAGACCCACAGAGAAAGACAGCAGATATATCTCTCTGGTTATGTATACATGCAACACACACACACATGTGCACAAACACATAAATAATTCAAAATAAAGTAATAAAATAGTTGGTTGCGTGAGCTTTCTCTTAAATATACATAAAGGGGTTTTGGCCTGTGGGTGACTCTTTCAGATCTACCAGACTGTCTGAATAATCAAAGCTGTGAGAGGAAGAAAAGCTAGGTCTGAGAAGCCTGAGTCCCTGACTTCTTGAAACAGTCACACTACTGCTCTTCTTTTCACAATCCTGGTGATGTTTGGGATTCCGCACTGAGGAGACTCATACAGTGAGCTGTGACCTTGAAGTAATATAACCAACCTGGGCCAATAGGTTTGGAGAATCAAGATTCTGTGATCCCCTCTCTTCACAACATCACTAGAGATTAGCACCCCTTCAGTCTTTGGAAAATCCATTATCTTCTACCGTCATGGTATCTTCAGGACAAGGGTGGACTTCAGGAGCTCCTTAGAAACTGGAAACATTGTCTTATAGCTCCCAACAGTGTCAGTGCCTCCATGTGGCCAGGGAAAACAATGACATATGATAGAGTATGTTTGAGCAACAGAGAATACTATTAATAAAAACAGCTCAGTACTTCTAGTCGTTGTGAATTTTTTGTTTATTCAAGTGAATCTTTTTGAAAATATTCCCTGATCGATATATTATGCTGAACATTGCAATGTACAGACCAGTGAACAAGAAATTATTCTTTACCTTAAGATATCATGAAGGTCACAGAATATCTTTTAAAAATTTTTATCAAAATTTCTTCATACACTACAAGCAGGCTTATAAAAAATGAATTCCTTTCTCATCTCATAGAATAAATTGCTACTTCATGGTAGAGAGAGGAAAAGAGAGAAACTTTTATCAAGCATCTAACATACAAAAGAAGGTTCTGTATTAATATTTTAAAACAGACGGATATGTGGTAAAGGAGCAATCTGAAAATTGGAAAAAAAAATGTAAAGGACAGAATAAGAATTCAGAAACTGAAGTTCACCACTGCCAATGGAGAAATAGAAAACTCAATTATATTGAACATTAGCTTGAAAGTTGTTGCATAACAGATAATAGAAAAATGGAAATTACCATAAAAGAGGTATTAAACTTTGACAGCAACATAATAATTACACAACAGCAGTTCTATAAAAACCTGAAGCAATTAATAAAAAAGAGAAGCGATCATGAGAAAAATAAAACATGACTTCCTTTACTGAAAGACAGACAGTGCAGTTCGAGTTACTATTACCCAAGGTCAAGACAGAATGGAGGAAGAAAGAGAAAAAGAGAAAACACGGGAGCAGAACATAAGTATGTGGACTCCTCTAATAATGGAGGAGTGAGGTCAGGCGTTAGTAGGCAG
Organism: Cricetomys ansorgei; assembly: GCA_026225945.1. Taxonomy (NCBI): domain Eukaryota; kingdom Metazoa; phylum Chordata; class Mammalia; order Rodentia; family Nesomyidae; genus Cricetomys; species Cricetomys ansorgei. The sequence continues at coordinate 56,190 of JAMJFZ010000726.1, read as the reverse complement.
GAACATAACACTAATCAAGAGTGGACTGTCACATATTTCTTTTGAGACTCTTAAACTGGAACACAATATATTTTCTGAAATCGTATGGATAAGTGCCTTATCAGTCATCTGGAAAAGTCAAAGGTCGCATGTGTTCAACTGATAATGATTCAAAATATCCCATTCCCTAAAAGAAGGTACCCACTACAAAATATTTTTACATATTTAATGCAATTTCAGTCAGAATCTCAACAAGATTTGGGGTAAAAAGACAAAAGAACCTTTGATGTAGAAGTTTATTTTTAGTTATGTTGGGAGAAGGGCTGCCTAGGCCTTGGCATTTGTATTCTCTGCAGGTGTTGGCTTTATGTAAATTTTTCATGATCTGTATGTGCTGTCAATAGAACACCTGAGGAGCTTAGGTATCAATAAAAGCCCCTGAGATAAGAAACTCAGGGTTCCACTGTCCAGAATGGTGCTTGCCATGATAGTTGTTCCATCTGCTGAGGTCTGGCAGTGTTTATACCTATGAATATGCCTCCTAATATGCCTTCTAAGTGTTGCCTGCAAAGTGGGGTCCGAAATCACACCAACTACATCCAACCTAGAGACAAGGCAAAATAGAAAGGAACACTAGACCTCATAGAGTCTGGTGAAGTATGCTGGACAGAGATTATAAATATACAAAAAAATAATGAATAGAAGGCTCTTGAAGGAAGAGGAGAGTAAGGAAGGAAATAAGCCTCCGTGAAGGGAGACACCTGTGAAATTTAAGTGAGAAAGAGGTCTCAAAAGTGAGAGCCACAGAGAGAGGACTCTAGAGAAAGAGAGAATGATAAAGGATACTGAAAAAGATTGAGAAGTCCTTCTGGTAAAGTACGAGAAACTTGGTGGGGTACATCAAAGCATAGAAAGCAAGGTTCCAACTGCTTTTCCTGGTCATGAAGCTGATGCTCCCTCCCTGCCCTGTTTCCCAAGGCATAGGAAACAGAAACCAGAGCAATATTGTTTTATAAACTGAGTTTTTGATACATTCCTGTGTGTGTGTGTGTGTGTGTGTGTGTGTGTGTGTGTGTGTGTGTGTTTGTGTGTGTGTAGCTCAAGATGTTGTGTTTCAGATCTATGAAGAAGGTTGTAAGTTTTCCTGTAGCAGTGGTGGAGGAAAATGCTAAACCATCAGGATGTTTCACCAGGAAATTCCTCCCACCAGCCCAGGAACCTCTTTTGTGGAAGCTGGTGCTTGGAGCCAAAAAACAGCTTATTTAAATTGAATAGTTTTTTGGTTTTGTTTTGTTTTGTTTTTCTGAAAACCTGACTACAGATTGAGATACTGGTGAGGTAGTCCTGAGAATACACATCTGCTGTGGTGATAAGAACTTCACCCCAGAGGGATCCCTTCCTGAAGACAAAGAACACCTGCGGTAAGTTAAGAAAAACACTTGCTAAAAGAATCAGGACTAAGAGTTGCTGCATTATGAGAAGTCTTCGGAACTCAAACATGAACTGATCTTTTTTTTTTTTTTTTTTTTCCTGCAAACCAGACTCTATCTTAAAATCTGGAAAGTGTTTCCTCAGGGTCAGTTTTCCAGAAATGGCCAAGGTTGTATCTTGAGATGGCAGCTGAACTTGGTACTGTAAGAGACACCCAATTGGCACTGGCTTTGAGGGCATGAAGGAGTCATGGAGGGCTGTAGTTGTACACCTAATGAGGCAGCTTAGCAAGTAGACAAGGAGAAATATTCATAGGCATAAACCCTGCCGGTCCTCAGCAGAGAGAACCACTATCATGGTATGCACCATACTGGACAGTGGAACCCTGAGCATCCCAGCTCAGGTGTTTTTATTGATACAGAACTCCTCAGGTGTTCTACTGATAGCATATGCAGATCATGAGCAATTAAACATCCCCCACATAAATCCAACACCTGCAGACAATACAAAACGTAAAGGCCTAAGAAGTCCTTTTCCCAACAGTGCACAAAACATTTTAAAAGTAACTAAAAATAAACTTCCTCAACATTTTCCCTTTTCTGTATAAGACAAAAAAAATTACTTTTTCTCTACAACACAATTCAATGCTACACCAGCAAAACTATTTACAAGAGGAAGAATCATGAGAGTTACTAATGCACAGGACCAAATGAAACCAAACATCTATCAAGCTTTTCACAATGTCTGAGAACAGCAGAAAATACTATCAATGTCCAATTATTTGGAATTCACTCATGATCTTGGCTCCTCCAAAGGACTTGGATCACTTCCCTGGCTCTGTCCTCTGCAGCACACACAGCTTGTCCTCCAGGCTCTGACTGCTCCATACCACTGCTGCTACTGTTCTTGATGGTCATCCCATGGTACTGGCATCTCAAAAACTGCTGGGATCCCTGGCTTCAGCTGGGCTGAACTTTCACCAGTTTCTCTCCAAAGATCCCTTCATGCTTTCAAAACCAACACTACCTGGGTAACTCTTACAGTACCAAGTTCAGCTATCAGCATGAGATACAACTTCGGCTAGTTATAGAAGACAGCTTCTGTGTGCTGACCCTGAAGAAACACTTTCCAGATTTTAAGATAGTGAGTGAATCCCAGATCATTGGAAATTGATAATAATTTTCTGCTGTCCAAAGACATTGTGAAAAGCTTGATAGATGTTTGGTTTCATTTGGTCCTGAACATCCTAGTGAGTGTTCCTCTTGTAAATAGTTTTGCTAGTGTAGCATTGAATTGTGTTGTAGAGACAAAGCAATTCTTTGATTGTTTTATACAGAAATGGTGAAATGATGCAGAGGTTTATTTTTAGTTACGTTTAAATTGGTCGTTTTGTGCACTGTTGGGAAAAGGGCTTCCTAGGCCTTGCCATTTGTATGGTCTTCAAGTGTTGGCTTTATGAAAAAGATGTTCTTGATCTGCACATGCTATCAATAGAACATCTGAGGTGCAGGCTTCCAAGGTCCAGTGTGGAGCTTGCCATCACAGTGGTTCCCTCTGCTGAGGTCTGGCAGGGTCTTCACCTATGAATATGCCTCCTTTCCTTATTTGGTGAGCCATCACAGTAGGTGTATTTTTACAAACCTGTGTCAAAAAAATCATTGATAATAAATATTATCAAGAAGATTATAAGAAAATAAATAATGAGTAAGTTTGAATTAGCCCCATAAATAACTAAATGAATGATAAAATTACTTCAATTAAGTTGATACACACAGACTTAGACAAACCAATTAGCAGGTAAAACATAAATTAGAGAAGTAAACCCAAGCACAGTAGAAATTCAATGTATAACAAGATAAGTGATTTTTAATTGGTGGAAACATCACTATTATATATAGGAAGTGAAATTGAAGCAAACCGTGTTTAATATCACCTGTTATATATAGGAAGTGACATTAGAACAAACCATGTTTATATCACCTCTTATTTATAGGAAGTGACATTAGAACAAATTCTGTTTATTTTTTTAATGCCCTAATACTTGCATATAAAAGTAGTTGTAAGCCACTTGTGGCATGGCACCTGACTATTACCCCAGCTTTCAGGAGGTAGAGGCAAGAGGATCACAAGTCCAGGACAAGCCTGGGTTATACTGGGAATTCCAAGCCAGCATGACTACATAGTAAAACTCTGTCTCAGAAAATCTTATTATAAATCTATATAAAACAAATCTTGGAGTAGTTTCAATTTCTAAAAATATTACAATAAGACACTGAACTTTCTTCCTCATAATCCCCAAATTATTAGCAAAAGCAAAAATATATAATTATTATGAAACAATATTTAACATATTTAGGAGTATGGCCTGTTGTAGGCTGCCCGTGTTCCAGCAGATGATTCTACACACATATTCATATGGGCAGCACTAATTGTATTCAGTGGGTTATGGAGGAGGAGGGGGTAAGGAGAGAAGAAGGAGGCAGAGGAGGAGAAGGAAGAGGAAGAATGTAATTGGTAGGAAGATCTGACATGGTGATAGTAAGGTCCAGTTAGAGGGGAGACTTGGGTCACGATGACCTAAATATATTATATTGCATATGAAATTACCAAAAATTATATAGATAATATGATGAAATATTTAAATATTTAAACAATACCATTATCCAGTTCTGCTTAAAATTCCAACTGCAAAAGTTAATTCCCAACTAAAGATAGCTGATGGACATGAAATAGGACAAAAATATGAAAGCTTCTAAATCTAAAGTGAGAACAGAAGTGTGTACTGAGTAATTTTTGTCATATTGACACAAACTAGAATCACCTAGTAGAGGAAATCTCAAAGAATTGCCTCCATCAGTTATAATAGTTTGTGGGCATGCTTGGGGGACATTTTCTTAATTGTTAAAGATGTGGGAGGGCCCAGTCCATTGTGAGTAGTACCATTCCCTAGAGAGTTGGCCTGGACAGTGTAAGGAAAATAGCTGAGCAAGCCAGAGAAAGTGTTCCAGGAAGCACAATTCCTCTGTGGTCTCTCCTTCAGTTCCTGCCCCTAGGCTGCTGATTGGATTTCTAACTTGCATTATCTCAGTGATGGATCACAACCCTCTCCTAGGAGTTGTAAGATGAAATGATTGATTTCCTCCTCAAGAATGTTTTGCTCAATGTTTTATTACAGCAACAGAAGCCAAACCAGGACAAGAAGATATTCAAATAAATGATGTAGCATTCCAGAAATGCAGGACAAGACCGGGATCTCAGGAAGCACCTACTATATGATAAGGGGCTGTTACCTTTGTGTATTAATGGGTAAAAGAACAGTGTTAGAATAACTGACTGTCGCTGGGAAGAGATAAAGTTAATCACAACCTTAACCTGTGGTAAACACAGATACTTCAATCCACACACTTTCATGACCAAAGCTATTAAATCTGAAGGAGAAATGTAGGTAAATAACATAGATAATATAGTATCATCTTATAAGAACTTGCGACCAATGTGAGTCTCAAAGGCTTTTATAGTGGAACAAGAAAGGTGATTACATACATTGTAAGCTTTAGAATACCTAAATATATTATAAGCAAAGTTTAATAACAAGCAAAAGAAGAAAAGAAAATATTGCAAACATCCAAAAGAAATAATATCTGAAATATTTAAGGTAATATAACAAATTTTTACAAAGGAAAAGCAAAGAAATAAAGAGCCAAAATACTCAAGAGTGAATGAAAAATGAAAATACAAATGATTACTAAAAATATAAAAGGCTGCAAAAGTTCACTAGTAACAGAGGAGACCCTGGAAAAACAAATGGCTGTAGGAGATGAGACAGCTTAGTTGGTAAAGTGCTTAGCATGCAAGCACAAAGACTGAGTTTAGGTCTTCAGCACAGAAGCAAAAAGACAGACATGGTGGCTCACATCTGTAACCTCAAAGCCATACATGGTGACTAACACCTGTAACTTCAAAGCCAGTGAGAAACCCTGTCTGAAAAACAAACAAAAACAATAGATAGATGATAGATAGATAGATAGATAGATAGATAGATAGATAGATAGATGATAGATAGATAGATAGATGATAGATAGATAGATAGATGATAGATAGATGATAGATAGATAGATAGATAGATAGATAGATAGATGATAGATAGATGATAGATAGATAGATAGATGATAGATAGATAGATAGATAGATAGATGATAGATAGATAGATAGATAGATAGATGATAGATAGATAGATAGATAGATGATAGATAGATAGATAGATAGATAGATGATAGATGATTGATAGATAGATAGATAGATAGATAGATGATAGATAGATAGATGATAGATAGATAGATAGATGATAGATAGATAGTTAGATAGATGATAGATAGATAGATAGATGATTGATAGATAGATAGATAGATAGATAGATAGATGATAGATAGATGATAGATAGATGATAGATAGATAGATAGATGATAGATAGATAGATAGATAGATAGATGATAGATAGATGATAGATAGATAGATGATAGATAGATGATAGATAGATAGATAGATAGATAGATAGTTAGATAGATGATAGATAGATGATAGATAGATAGATGATAGATAGATAGATAGATAGTTAGATAGATGATAGATAGATAGATAGATAGATGATAGATAGATAGATAGATAGATGATAGATAGATAGATAGTTAGATAGATAGATAGATAGATAGATGATAGATAGATAGATAGATAGATGATAGATAGATAGATAGATAGATGATAGATAGATAGATAGATGATAGATGATAGATAGATAGATAGTTAGATAGATAGATAGATGATAGATAGATAGATGATAGATAGATGATAGATAGATAGATGATAGATAGATGATAGATAGATAGATAGATAGATGATAGATAGATGATAGATAGATGATAGATGATAGATAGATAGATAGATAGATGATAGATAGATAGATAGATAATAGATAGATGATAGATTGATAGATGATAGATAGATAGATAGATGATAGATAGATAGATAGATAGATAGATGATAGATAGATAGATAGATAGATGATAGATAGATGATAGATAGATAGATAGATGATAGATAGATGATAGATAGATGATAGATAGATAGATAGATAGATAGATGATAGATAGATAGATAGATAGATAGATAGGATGGCATGAAATAGTGGAATGTAACCACTGTGAAGTTCTTGTACACACTCATGTACACACACAAGCATATACACCTATAAACAACAAACAAAAATGTTTTAAAAAAATGGATACAAATATGTGAGCAATTAGTAGAATAAACCAATTAGGGACTCTACCCCCCAAAAAATGAAATATTCAAAAAATTAAATTTTGTCTGTATGATAGCTACATGTTCTGAATTATATAGGTTGGCCTTTATAAGTCAAGTAAAAGAGCAAATTGTAGCAAAAATAAATAGCACTGTGTAAGTTTGAAATTAAATAAGGGAGTAAAGCAACAAATGTTCATCAGAATATATGCAAATATTCATTTGTGCAAATACATACTCAACTTGCAAGCATTTAGACCCATAAGTTATATAGACCTTAGACGTGTTATGAAGTGATTACAAGCAAATCATTGAGAGCATCAAATAGCAGGGAATGTGACTGTGGAAGCAAACCACAACATGAGCTGTCACATGGGCTTCATTTAAATATTTAAATGATATTCTACCATGAACCACTAACTACTGACCTACTTTCCAAAGAGCTTTGTTGGGAAGATAAAATTGGATGCACTATTTCTCTGCAATATTGTCTCAAGTGCTATAAAATCCAGAGTACTTTAATAATCTCTTAGTGTGAATAATACCACACATATAAAATCTCTTAAAAATCCCCTCCCCAAAAAAAGAAAGAAATTTATTAAGGCTATACAAGTAAAAAGAGCATAATTAGATCAGCTGATCACTGTTGCTACTTTGTGCAAATGCTGTTAGCATGAAGGCCTTGAGGAAATGAATAACCCAACATCATTGCAAAGCTCTAGGGTGTCACCATGTACTATTTTTAGCCAGTAAAAGGTGGATATATTACAAGCATTGCAGAAAGCCTTGTACTATTACCAGTTCATGCTTCACCCTTTCTTATTGCTTTCTATAGTTTTTTAGAAAGACTTTCATTTGCTATTATATTTAAAATCTAAATTTATCATTTGAAAACAGGTGACTCTTTGACTTCACTTCATGCAAGTTCTGTGAAAACTGTATCAAATTATTATAATGAAAGATTATATACAAACACATGCACACACACTCATACACACACACAGGGAAAGAGAGAAAGAGAGAGACTGGATATTCAACTTTTGTCCTTACTGCAGTTAGAAACCAATATGCTTTAGTAATGTGCTCTTGCAAATTAGTTTCATTGAAAACATAAATGTAAGAAATCAATATTGTAGGCGATCACATAACTCACTGGCATAGTGCCTCTTGTTGCATGGACATATAAATTTAGAGAACAACCAGTCATCCAGATGGAATTCCTATTACAGTTCATACTGTTACTCATTTTGGGTTTTCTCACTTTAATTTAGCAGGGTAGGCTATTAGAGAAGCAGTTGAAAACAGTAGGGCATTCGTATTATAATACTGGAAATGTCAAAAGAACAAAGGTGTGCAATTTTATTCATTTTAAAGCAATTATAAAAACAAGAAAGCCATTTCTGCTGCAAGACAATTATTTTTGAGAGGTCAGGACCTCAGGTAGAGGCTTCTAAGAGACCTCTGGTAATCACAAAAACAGTGTCCTAGGATCTAGTTTTATTCACTGATCACTGTACATATCAAGTTTAAATTATTAAAGAAGTGATATAACAAACACAGCAAGAGCACTTTAAATTTCTTTAATGGCATTCTTAATATTTAAAATTAAAATGTCAGGTCAGTAAAACATTTTTCTTAAATAATAATTTTACCATTTGTAACTCATCTTTACAACAAGATTTTCCTATGTTTTGTATATTAATTGATTTACTTTTATTTTTTAATCTATTTTCCTTCTTTCATATAATACATATTAATACCCCCTACCCTCTTCCCACTCCTCCCAGCTCCTCCATCCTCCCTCTCCTCCTATTATATATCCTCCCCATTCACACTCACTCATCTCCCCCTCAACCCTGCTTCTTCCCATAGAAGAGAGCAGTCCTCCCAAGGTCATCACTCAAACAGGGCACAACAAATGGGACAAAGTCAAGCACCAGTCCCCACATAAAGGGTGCATCAAGCAACCTAGCTGAAGGAAATGGGTCCCAAGGGCAGGCAAAAGCATCAGAGACTCCCCACATACACACTATCCTGTAGATTCTCTTTAAGATCCCCAAGACAGACAACCACATAACATATCTAGGAGACCCTTCAGATTCCCTATCTTATACTTCAGACTCTGAGGGACCCCAAGAGCACTGGTCCACTGACTCCATAGGCCCTGCTCTTCTGATGACCCCTCTAGTCTCCCAAATGCCTCCTCCCCTCTTCTGCAAGTTTTCTGGAGCTCTGCATGATGTTTGTCTTTAGGCCCCTGCATCTGTTCCCATCAGTGCTGGCAGAAGCCTATCTGATAGAGACTGGACTAGGTACTGACCAGCTCCACTTCTAATAGAGAGCTAATATCCAAAATATATAAAGAACTCAACAAACTAGACATCCACAAACCAAATAATCCAATCAAAACTGGGGTACAGATCTAAACAAAGAATTCTCAAAAGAGGAATCCTGAATGGCTGAGAAACACTTAAAAATATGTTTAACATCCTTAGCCATCAGGGAAATGCAAATCAAAACTACTCTGAGATTCCATCTTACACCTGTCAGAATGGCTAAGATCAATAACACACATGACAACTCATGCTGGTGAGCTTGTGGAGCAAGGGGGACAGTCCTCCATTGCCAGTGGGAGTAGAAACTTGTACAGTCATTATGGAAATCAATATGATGACTCCTCAGGAAATTGGAACTTGACCTACCTCAAAATGCAGCCATTCCACTCCTGTGCATATACCCAAAGGAGGTTCTATCCTACCAGAAGGACACTTGCTCAACTATGTTCATAGCAGCTTTGTTCCCAATAGCCAGAAATTGGAAACAGTCTAGATGCCCCTCAACTGAAGAATGGATAAAGAAATTGTGGTACATTTACACAATGGAGTACTACTCAGCTATTTTTTAAGAAATGACTACATGAATTTTTCAGGCAAATTGATGGAACTAGAAAAAGAAGAGTGAGTTAACCCTGTTCCAGAAAGATGAACTCAACATCTACTCAACATCTACTAAAAGTGGTTATTAACTGTTAAGCAAAGGACAAAGGTGCTGCAATCCACATACCTTGAGAGACTGATCAACAAGGAAAGGAAGGGATGCAAGGTGTGGGGAGAGGGATGGAGGAAAAGAATATACAGAGAGACAACCAGAGCTGGAGGATATTAAAGAGAATCTAGAGACCGAGGGCAGTAGAAACCCACTGGACTCTATGATGGAGACCTTGGAGAGGACCTCTAGCAATGGGGGTTGGGGAACCTGAACAGGCCATCTCATGAAGCCATCAAGGCTGCCAGTGTAGGGACTTAGACAACACCCCAGCCACAAAACTTTCAATCTATAACTCATCCTCCCTACAGGACCCACTGGAACAATAGAAGGGCAGAACCCCATGCCAAAGGAGAAAACTCATGCCTGATTCTGCAGGGTAGGTCAGGAACTGGCCTACTGGATAATCAGGAGATTTTCTAATGATATCCTGTTCAACTCAGAGTATTGATTTAAGAAGCAGGGCATGGACATTGACTATGTTGGGAGCATAGCATGCACATGGCCCTGGTTTCAATTCCCAGTGTAGAAAATAAAAAGACAGATAGTGGAAGAGAGAGACTAGAAATGAGAAGGGAGGAGAGGGAGGAAACCTGAGAAGTAAAATAGGGAAGTAGAGGATACTGGAGGAGAGGATATGGAAAAGAGAACTAACTGCTTCCAGAGTTTACGACAGAACTCTCATAGACAAACAATAAGTATTTCAAATGCTTTCATCTCTAGCACCTTTTGAATGTTTGGGAGGTCCTCATTTGTTTCTTAGGTTTAACAGGAAACCAGCAGAAAATGCTAGATAGCCAACTAAAGGCTTTTCTCCCCACAAGTCTCCGTGACTACCAAGAAAGAACTGAAAAAAACACCTACATGAATAGAAATGTACAAGTGGCACTTATCACCTAGAATTGCCCCCTGAGGAAGCAGTGACCGAAGTCTGGAAGAGAAGCTCCCTGTCAATTCAAGCCTGTAGATGTGTTCGATGATGAATAAGTACTATTTGAAAGACCTTCTATGCCCAGATATCCCAAGAATCTGAAATAATTTAAATATTAAGACATAATATGACCAACCTTCAGAACACTATAGCAAGACCAGAAAAGAGAAGTGTTTATCAAAAGCCTGGAAATCTCTACGTCTGACCTAGCCAGATCACCAGTCGCTGTTGCTTCTGCTAACTTCCCAAATTACTGGGAATTCTAAATGAAAAGAGTAATCTGTCTGAGGCTGTAAATATAAGAGATATTTTTTCTTGGCTCTGTTCAATCAAATTCTCTAGGCTGCCTTTCTATTGGCACTGAAACTAACTCTAATTCTAGAAAATATTATAAGTCATTGAAACATCCACTTTAGAAAAAAATCTATCAACTATATGAGAATTTCATGACTGGCCTCATTTTGGTATGGATAGTACAAGTCCTCCAGTTTATATCTGTAAAGTGAGAGATTCTACCAGGCAGTTTGAAGTAGGGCTATCTAGATGATATTTGATCTACACGATCATTTTCTATCCGAGCTAAGTGTCACCTATGATTGCCATGGATGGTTACCAGGTCAGATGGGAGGGGGAAGCTACCAGGAATACTGAGTGGATGAAGTCTCCAATCAGGTAGAGGACAGATCAACAGTTCTCATTTATGAGGATTTCAGCAAATGGATCTCAACAGTGGTATGTGTTTTCTTATCATTGAGCATTCAGAGACACTAAAGAATCAGAGAAAAGCTTAGTAAAGACTATCCAAGCCAAAAAAAAAAAAAGTGGATAATGCTAAACATTTGTGTCCTCTGTGCATTGTAGCCTGAACCATCAGAGTTAAGCTTCCTGAAATAATCATCTGGGGTTAGTAAGGTGGATCAGTAGATAAAAGTGTCTGAGTTCAATGTCAGGGACCTACGTGGTGGAAGAAGAGAACTGACTGTCTCAAGCTGTCCTCTGACCTCCACACACCCACACTGTCATGTACACACGCACACACACACACACACACACACATCTACATGCAATAAGTGTAATAAAGCAGTCCTTTGATCTTACTCTAGACAAATTAGTGGAATTCAATACCCTTTGTCCTCTCTCTGATTTCTTGCAAAGCCCAGGGCCAGCAATAGATTACTGCAAAAACATTGCTTTCATTTCTATTCCTTTGTTTGTTTTATAGGATGTACAGATTTGTTTATAATAGTTTCTTTATAAATTCACTTATTAAAACAATGGCTAAAATTCCCTATCTGGAATGGCTCTCATCCTAGCCTAAAGCCCCTCTCCCCTGCTGCCACTATCTAATACTTTGAGCTGGAAGGAAGCCACACATTTGGTAAAAGTCTTTAGGGTAGACAAAAAAATTAATTTAATCAACACAAACATATGCAATACTACTCAATGCATTGACTGCCAGAAGACTCTGTACACGACTGCTGGTGCCACAGCCCTTCCCCATGGAGTTGTCTCTCATTACTCATGCATATATACTGCTGCAAAGTCATCAGGAGCCCTTTACTTAATTAATACAGAAAAGAAAACGATATTGGGCTCCCTGGGCTTCATTTGCACGAAACCCAGCATTTTTTAAGAGTTTTGAAAATCTTATTTGTGGTGTTACTGCTATTCTTAACATTGTTTAAAAAAAGCTTTCTCAAAACTCTAATACTTATTTTAATCATAAGACAAAGCTTTTCAATATCATTTTGACACCATGTCTAAGTCACTTCTTGGAATTTGGAGACTTAGGAGAGTTATTCTTATTGTAGCTATATGTCTTTACTGACATGACCTCAAATGTCATTCAAAAACAGGTTTATGAGTTTTGGAGGGATGTTTTGGTTGGTAAAGTGATTGTTGACCCCTGAGTTTGATACTTAGCACCCAATAGCAAATCAAGAGTGGTGGTGGTGGTGCATCTTATAATATCAACACTGGAGAGGAAGACCCAAAAGGCTTCAGCATTCAGCCTAGCTTACTGAGTGAGCCTTAGATCTCAGAGAGAGACTCCGTCTCAAAAAAAAGTGGATAGCTCCCAAGAAATGACACCAACGTTTCAGTGGCTTCAACATGCATGGCAATGCCTGCATGGACACATGAGAGAGAGAAAGAAAAAGAGAAAGAGAAAGAGAGAGAGGAGAGAAAGAGAGAGAGAGAGAGAGATTAGAAATTAATATTTATTTTATTTTTAAGTAGGACATCAGATCCCCTGGAGCTTGGGTCACAGGCAGCTATGAACCACTTGGTGTAGGTACTTGGGAACTGAACTCAGGTCCTTTGTCAGAATTGTACATGAATTTAACCACTGAACCATCTCTCCAACCCCTGGGATTATATTTTAAAAGAAAAACGTGTTCATGATAAACACAATGATTAGACGTAAGCATATTGGAAAAAAATCAAAAGTTAGGAACACAAATGAAAAATATTTTAAGCCAAGAGCAAAATAATGAAGGATATGAACAATGAAAATATCTTTAAAGGACTGTTGAGTTGGCTGAGTGGGTAAATGCACTTGCCACCAAGCTTGATGACCTGAGTTCAATCCCAGAATCTACCTGGTGGAAGAAGAGAAACAACTTCTGAACACTGTGGCCTCCTTGCGTGTACACACACACACACACACACACACACACACACACACACATTAATTAATTACTGTAAGAACTGTAAATACCGTTAAAATGATCAACGTCAACATGTTTTAAAGTTTTAAAGGAACAGAGCATGAAAACGATCCATATATCTGTATATTAAAACAAAAAAAAATAGAAAAAGTGTAATTTAGGGAGTAACAGTTGTAGACAAAATTAAAAATAAATAATAAGCACTAAAAGACCATGACAATAATAGCAAGAAACTATGAGCAAAGGAAAAATAGTAGACAAATATCTATTGGCAAATTACATTCTATAAAAAGGGGGAATAATATTCAGTAATATCAATGAAAAAACTTCAAATATGTTTCTTGAATTACAAACTAACCAAATAGCTGTTTAAAAAAATGAAATATTGAGAACCCAGCAAACACAAGTGAGACCTGGGAGCTGCACACAGGTTCAGACTGCACTGCAGTCAGACTGCCGCCTTGGTGCACACACACCCTTGCAGGGAACACTGGTCCCAGTGCAGTACAAAGACCTGACTTTCCCTTTCTACTGTTGGCACCACTTCACCCATCAGGCCTGTGGGTTAGGAGTGCACATCCCACAGGAGTGTCTGGAACAAATGGTAAGTAAACACATCATTCACCCCTTGTACTTAGGCAGACTTCACTAGAGAAATGAAGTTAAAAAAAATTTTTTTTACTAGAATGCCTTATACAAAATAGGCTGCAAATGTTCAACAATGGCCGTACATAAGTTAGAGATCAGGCCCAGTCTGGCACTTAGGTATAGAAGATTCCTGGAATATCACTGATCTTCAATCCACTATAGAAGGCCAGTTTGGAGTCTGATGCAAAGGAGGACAGCAGCAGTAACAGCAGTAGCAGAGGAAAGGTGTAAGCACCAGCAGCAGTGGCCACTTAGATAGGCAGGCAGCACTACCTTTCCTCAAACCTCTTCATATCTGGGCCGCTTTGGGTGCCTCCCACTTCAGACTTAAGCAAAGGGTATTCTCCTCTCAGATAATCCCTCCTGTAAATGCCAGCACAGCCTCCCAGAAGTGTGTCTTTTAGTTCATTCTAGATCCAATCAAGTTTATAATCCAGATTGACAATTGCAGCACACAGAACTCTGAACAAGATTATTCATGGAAACAATATACATTAACAACCCAGAAAAATGAAGTTTTCACCTAAAACTCAATCAACAACCCTACCAAGCTCTGATGCCTATGAGCCACAAAAACAACCAGCATGTCACAATAACACTAAGGGTGCAGTAGTGACACTCATGCTTTGGCAGTAACCAACAGCTCTCTTATTTTGGACTTAAGAGCTGCTCAATAAGGGGGAACACACTCCTGGTACTTAACCTTGCTAACTACACAGGCAAGTCAAGTCATGGATCTTAGAGGAGAACTTACAACCACCACTTTACTAAACCAATACAATCCCAGAGTACACTCTAAAATACTTGTCCTTATACTCACAGATAAATGTAGTCCTCATCCTCATTAAGTAAACTTGTCTTTTAACAGAGAGAGACCATTACAAAACAAAAAACAAAAAAAACACAACCAATCATGGATACATCCACAAAACAACTCCCCACCTAAGGCTCAATGAATATTGTGAAAGAGGGGGCAGGAAGATTCTAAGAGCTAAAGGATCAGGGAGTTTGCTGTGAGATTCTATCTCCTAGAAATGTCAGACACTACATCCATAAAGTCTCACTAATATGACTGTCTAAGACCTGAACAAAGACAACAACAGATGTGCTGAAGGCCTTAAACTTATACAAAAAACTGCAGACAACTAAGGAATTCTGAGAATGGGGAAGAACACACCAGTTGGCTACCTAATACCAAAATGTCAGATCCAAAAACATCCATACAAGTAACATTTTGTGGAATGATCAGGTTATAGTTATGAATATGTATTATATGTATATGCATATTGTTACATTAACAATAATTAATGAAAAAAGAGGACATGAGGCCAGGCGGTGGTGGTGCATGCCTTTAATCCCAGTATTCAGGAGGCAGAAGCAGGAAGATCTCTGTGAGTTAAAGGCCAGTCTGGACTACAGGGTGAGTTCAACAGAGTACAACAGAAAAGTCCTCCCTCAAAGAAACAAAAAAAACAAGGAAGAAGGAGAGGAGGAGGAGGAGGGGGAGAAGGAGGAGAAGGAGAAGGAGGAGGAGGAGAAGGAGAAGAAGAAGAAATGGAAGGAAGGAAGGAAGGGAGGAAGGGAGGGAGGGAGGGAGGAAAAAGAGGACATGGATTTGAAACAGAGCAAGGAGAGGTATATGGGAGGGTTTGAAGAGAGGAAAGGGGCAAGGAAACAATACAATTACATTATAATCTCAAAAACCAAAAGAAATAGTTTTTAAAAGCTCAACCGGGATCTTGAGATTTCAGTAGTGATTGTTATAACCATCAAAAACTCCCATATCTTTTATTTTATAGCAAGGAACAAAAATGTTATTGAAGTAACAGCATTAAAACACTTTGCTCCAATAATATCAGAAAGAGATCTGATGAGAAAAGTTCCTACTTTCTAAGGTGAAAACTCTGCTCCACAGAACTCCAAACTCAGAGCACTTTTAAGGTTTTGACATAAACTCTTATATCACAGCTAAGCAAAAGTATTGTAAAAAATGAAGGAAGAGGTGTCAGGAATAGATGAAACTGAATTAAATAGTCGAGTGTATTTTACAAACGGCAAGAAAGATAGTGTGTCTTATTTTAACCCTTTCTGCACAGAATATTCTCATTGAATCATGAATGAAATATATATATGTTCGAAAGTAAGCATAATATGTGACATACTACATAATTATCCTCAGGCATTTGAATTTAAGATTTAATAATCTTCTTGTTCATAACATATTTGTACAGTCTTAGATAAAAAATAACATAATTTCTCAATGACCACATCATTAGTAAACACCACATGGAAGAATCTTAGCAGAGAGTAAAAGTAATGCCCTTTGTCCCCCTTACGAGATCACATAGGAAAGGAAAATGAGGAGTACCACCATAACTGAAGGACCCTCATCATGCTGTGAAAACCATTTTCTAGTTTTTTTCTATCCTGAATCTCAATTTTGTGTTACACGTTTACTTTCCCCCCAATTTTTCTCAGATGGAAGTCCTTATTAGCCAGAAACTCTTTTCTTCATTTTTTTAAATTTGGACTTTTCTGACATGGATTCATAAGAGAATCAGTCCAATGAAGTGAAATTCAAATTCAAATTCCAAGTCATAATTCTAAAATCTAAAGTATGCCCAAAGGGCTGGGGCTGTAGCTCATTAACAGAGCACTCTTGAGACATGCCTGAGGGTCCAGGTTCAATCTTCAGTATTGTCAAAAAGTGAATGTCTCTGACAGTTACTAGACAAGACCTAGGTCATCTAAATTCATGGCTTTGGAACCTCCACTTCCACATGAAAATGATTCCAGGGTAGATCTCACAGGATATTGTACAAAGTTTAGTGTACGTGAATCCATGTGCTTCTGTATCTTGATTATTATATTCTTAAATGAATTAAAGGTCAATGGATCTTTGACATGATAGCATAATTTTACAATTGATTTTTATCATCAAATAGAAAATATATGATAGCAATTATAGACAACTTTTACTTCCCTGCAGTGCATGAAGAACACATGGTTGAGAACCAAGTGGGTGATGGACAGAGAGCTGAGCAGGCAGATAGTGAAGGCACTGAAAAGGAAGGTGGAATGCTCAAGCCTGTTACTTTAAGCAAGCTTCTTCATTTGTCCTTCATATTTTACCCATTTACTTAAAAACAAAGTTGTTGGGGTGAAGTTGGTGCTGTCATACAAGCTGATAATTCCCTGACTTCGGGATTTTCAAAGCCTCATCCAAGAGCCTTTCAAAAAATACCCTTGATTTTCCATTAAAATTCAATTTGTTGGTTTATGTATTTCAAGATAGGACTTCAGAGATCATTTTAAGAAATCAAAAGCTCTATTTTTTGAGACATAGTTCTTTGAAACGTTGATCCACTTAGTGCCCTCTGGTTTTCAAATTTGGTTGCTGTTTCCTTTAAAAAATATAAATTCCCTAAGATAAAAAAGCACTATTGCCTGGGTCCCCTTTGAAGACAAATCTTTTCAATATAGTACTCTTAAAATGGCAAATTTATCTTCTAGCTGATCTAAAGAATTCAAAGGAAGTTAACATATGCTTTTTCAAGATCATAAATGTTTCTTTTTTTTCACACAAGGATCAGAAGAGAATCTTGACTGCCAAAAATACTTTTAGAATTCTACTATATGTATAGATTGTGGGGAAAAGAAAAGGTCAAACTGAGATTTCTGACAAGATAAGATAGATGAAAGAACACACTGAAGATCCATGGGAGCTGTGGTCACCGCAGAAACGGCAAGCACTCAAATTAAATGTCATTGGATGCTTGGGTCAGTGTTTATTTAGACAGTTGTGCTTCTTTTGTGAGATTCATAAAAGGAAGCCAGTACCTCAAAAGATTCCTTGGTCTGAAGAAAATACCTAAGAAGAGACTCGTGTTTTCATGAAAAGTAACCAAATCTTTTAAGAAAAAGCGGAACCATCAGAGGTATTTGCACCAAGTGAATTCCTACACTCCAAAAGTCATAATCTTTTCTAACAGGAGTGATTATTATAAAAAATTAGCTCCCCTAGGTGTTAGCTTGTTTGGTCCTTATTAAAAAACAAAACAAAACTCTAAAGTGTGTGAAAAGGTGCCTGGAAGAAATCTGAATATGGATGGTTGATGAGATTAAGGAATCATTGTTTTGATATTAAAGAATCTTTGCTTATTTTCAGCTATGGAAATATTGGAGAAGTATTATTTTTAAACAGAATTTTATCATTGTAATATATATGAAAATATTAAAATATTAAAATATATGAAAATATGAAAATAGTAACAAATGTTACTATGCCCAAGATTTGCCTAAAACTAATCCCCAGGTCAGGGAAAACAGGGTGAAAATGGGGATTTAGATAGAACGAAACTGGTCATACACTGATAATCACCAAATTGGAATAAAGGTTCGTGCTGGTATAATACCACGTATAAATGTTTGGAAGTTTTGTTAATAAAAATTTTAGGGTATTCCTTCCGTATTCATCTTTGTTTCCTATAGTTCACGTTGTCTATAGTCAATCGTGGTCTGAATATGTTAGATGGAAATTTCCAGAAACAAAGAAGTTGCATATTCAAACTATGCACTGCTCTGAAGAGAATGGTGAAATCTCATACTCCTATCCTGTGTAGGATATGGATAACTCTTTCATCTAATGTGTATACAATATATATACCACCCACTAGTTAGTCACTTTGTAGTTAATGAATGGTTATCAGAATGATCATCACATTCTACTGTCTATATTCCAAGTAATATTTCTTTCATTAAAAGTTGTCTGAAAATGCAAGAGTAGTGTTGTAAAAGATACCTGAACATACTACACAGAAGGAGAGATTACCTCTAACCCTATGTGGCAACATTACAGAGTGTGTAGATGAAAACAGAATGCATGTATACCTTTGACTACCCGAAGTCTGAGAGATGTACTACAAGCTTTGGATACCTTGTGAAGGATAAAACTAAATAGAACTACCATTTGATCCAGCTTTTCTAATTCTGGATGTATACCAGGTGACATCAAAGTCAGCACACCTATGCTTATGGGGGTGAAGATGGTCAGAATATATCATATGCGTGTATGGAAAAGTCACAGTGAGACACACTATTTTGTAATTAGTATGCACTTATAAAATACTACAAGATATATATTTGCAAGTATATAGTTTATATTCATGCCTTGGTACAAATAAGTGCATAGATATTGACACCCTGGAACACAATTCTGTACAAAATTACTGATGATCACTCCTCACCCAGAATTCACTTTTATCATCCTTTAAAAATTTCATACATGTTTACTCTCATCTCCCACACTCTTTTATCTCTCTTTCTCACCCCTGTCAATCTCCTCTCCCCTACACAAACATCTCTTTCACACTCATGTCTTTTTGTTTCATGTTGTAACCCAGTGAGTATTACAGGGCTGTCTGTGTGACCGTGGGTTTGAAACTGCCCACTGGAGTCCTGTGAGCTCTCCAGTAGATACAAAATGAAGATAACGACTACCCCTCTCCCTGAATTTATCATTATCTGATAGTTCAGCAGGAAGGGGTGGGGCTGCATGAGCCCCTCCCCAAGACATCCTTGACTGATGACTGCCCAGTCTTGTGCACATCCAGTGCAGGCAGACACAGCTGCTGTAACAAGATTGCAATGGTTGTGCCTACCCAGAAAAAGACATTTCATAGCCCTTCTCTGTATCTCCTGGCTCTAAGATTCTTTCTGCCTCCCTCTCCAAATATGTCTCCTGAGCCTCTTTACCTCTTAAAGAGACAATGGGGTTTTCAGGAACAGAACTGGAAAGATGGTTAAGAACATTTGCTGGTCTTGCAGAGGACCAGAGTTTCCCAGCACCCACACTGGGCAACTCACAGCCACCTGTAGTCCACCTCCAGGGGATCCATTGCCCTCTTCTGGTCTCTGCAGGCACCCACACATATGCACACATACACATAAATAAAATGATGATAATAAAATAAATCTAAAAAAAATCACACACTGGTGTATCACTAAGAATTTTCTACATGGACTTATTTTACCTTAAAATTCAACTTTGATATTTCCTTTGGCACTTGATTCTGCTTTGGTTTTCCATGAACACCAGAGAAAAGTCACAGAACGGGGCCTGGGAGCTGCCCCTTTATGTGCATCACTATTGTTGGTCAGTGGGAAACTCAGTGAACACTGAAGCATGTCAGAGTGAGCTAAGACAACAAAGAGGGAACTTGTTTTAACCGCCTTTGAGCACTGAACCCCTTTCTCTTATGGTGATACTGCTAACCCTGTGTACATATCTGCCTCTTGAAATATCTGCTTACATTGGTATAATTATATTTAAAATCATATTTTATGTGCTAGGCAATATTAAAAAAAGAAAGGCAGTGAGACAATCAGGAAAGCAACTAAAATCTAACACCATCCATGCAGCACCTAACTGTATAGGATTTCTGAAATTATAAATATTACTAAGTGATTTCAAACTACGTAATTTATTTATTTTTCTGTTTATGGTCCTTGTCTATTTGACTCTGGAATGCCACCACTGGGTCAGTCCTAGTGAGTACACTTCACATGTAGATGTCAGATGAAAGCAAAAAAAAGGGTAGCCTCCAAGTTGACCTGAAAATATTCACTTTTTCATTTTTAATAATCACAGTGTACAGTTATATTTTCTCATTTTAAATGGATCGATTCACTGTGAAATACTCACATTTATGAATGGGACAAGAAAAATCATCATTCATCTAGCTTATCACTAATTCTATTTTGCATGAAATGTAGCCTGAAAATTTCACATTATTTTCATCTCTCCCCACGTTGCAAGCAACTGCAGGAAGCTAACTGTTTGGCTTCATCAGTTAATCGATTCCTGGTACGTTAAAACCTCAGCATCTCTCTTCACAGCCGCCACATGTTTGATCATTGTCACGGCCCTCTGTAAGTCGGGAATGTGCCGTGTACACACCAATAAATATTTCAAGCTTCTCACTGGAGGCTTATTTTTGTTACCTGTAGAATGCCTAGAAAAGGGGGTATTTTTATTGTCCTTTGCCTCTGTAAGCCCAGAGAGCAGCCATTAGCACACCACTTACCCTCCAGTTTAGGATGAATTTGATTCTGTTTTCTTGGTTTAACATATAAATATAAAGGAAATTTTTATTTTGCCTCAGTATGTGTTTCTAAAGTGTTCCAGAGTGGTTTTGTCTTGCATAAACTGTTTGAGTAACGTTTGAATTATTAACAGCTCCTCAGAGGAGTTCCTATAATGGCCTTGTTGTTCAAGGGTGTCTTGTCACATTCATTTTTAAAGGTAGGGTAATGAATATGGAGAGAACAAAGCTGGTCCTTTCACAGCTGTTTTCCTAGATGCCTGTCAGATGCCAGCAAGCAAATAGCTCTGAGAGCACACAAAGTAAAAGCAAGATTAATTCTAACTTACCCTTTGATTTGCTATGGTAGCAGGAACAAAGAAATTTTTTCTCACTAAAAATTTACTTCTGGAGCTGAGCACTCTGAATGGGATTAACACATGAGTAACAATTTCTGCTGTGCAAAGTAACTCTGGATTGTGACTCATTTTGAATTTTTCTTTAACAGGAAAAGAAATATACAAGATATTTAAAATTCATCTCTAGAGGTTAAAAAAATAATAAAAGAAAAAAGAAACAGAAGCACTGAAGCAATCTTACCAGACAGTTATGTGAAGGTAGACACTTTTAAATGGCTGGTTTCTGCCATCATTGTTCTTAGCAGACCCTATGCCCTACACTAAATAGCTGGAGAAAATACAAATCACGGAATTCATTAGGCTGGACACATATTGTCCATACAGCAGGATGAAATGACAGTTTCCCACCCACAGCCGGAGAAGGCATACTTTATAACCCAGATTTTCAACTTCTAACCTGAAAAGCTTAAAGCAAAGGCAATTCTGTTTGCTTTGTTCCCCTTCAAACAGGAAAGAAAGCAATAGCTGTTTCGTTACCAATCAGAGAAGGCAATATTTTATATTGCCATAGTCAATTATGTGAGGCTGGATAACCTTTCCCAGCTACTGTGGTCTTCACATCTTTCCAAGCTCATATTGCCAACAATACAAAAGTCGCTTCAAAGCATCTCTGCAGCGTTGGAAAGAGAAGACAGCTGCTACTGCTTAGGGACAAAACGGAGACAGCCAGGCTTCTCAATTACAAAACTGGGGCAGAATATGTCAGGAGAACATCATTAGGGGGTTGTGAAGGTGCTGCTAAAACTCCTTCATCAGGTAAAGACTTGTTTACTGAAAGAATATACAAAATAGTCTAAGAACTTTCACTAAGAGAAGCCAACACACCACACACACACACACACACACACATACACACCTCAGAAAAATCCTCAATTCA
Organism: Cricetomys ansorgei; assembly: GCA_026225945.1. Lineage (NCBI taxonomy): Eukaryota > Metazoa > Chordata > Mammalia > Rodentia > Nesomyidae > Cricetomys > Cricetomys ansorgei. Next base: position 33,811 of record JAMJFZ010000726.1, on the reverse strand, counting down.
AAAAATAAAGGCACAAAATGAAATCTTCCAATTTATAGCAATGTTTTTCTCAAGGTACAGCTCTGAGATAACAATACTACTAATCTAGAGATAGGTGTGTGAATTCATCACTCTTACCTTCAAAATCTATTAAACCTTGGATAATAAAATATTCACTGTAGGAATTAATTCCTATAAATCCCATGGAGTTTCAATCTTTAGTGAATTCTAACAACTTCAGCCATTTTGACAATTAGGCTCACATAACTTTTATTATTGTATAATTTCCATTCTCTGAAAATCTCATAGAACCTATTTTGATCATATTCATTCCCAACTTCTCCCCTAACCTCCCAGATCTAACTTCCTCCCCACTACTTTGTGTCCTCTATCTTTTTAGTATTAAAGACATTATCTCCTAGAAAATATCCTGAGGTCTTGGTTCTTAAAATCTAAAAATTGGACAGAGGCAGCTCAAGTCAGTTTTCTGTGCACTGTGACTTGTTGTGGCTTTTTGTAATGGTGTCTACATACTACAAAAAGAAACTTCTTTGAAGAGTGGTTAGAGCTACACTTATCTATGGATATAAACACAGCTATTTATAATGCAGTTAGAGTTTATACTTGTTTAGGAAGGGACAGTAGTAGGTTCTCCTTTAGAGTCCATGACCTCACCAGGCATGGGTACTTGGCTGAGGTTACAGTATCTGGTATAAATTGCCTCCTATTGAGCAGGCCTTAAGTCTAATAAGGTGACTGCTGATTACCACTTATTGCCTTATTACTAGGATACAAGTGCCACTATTGTACTACTATTGGAATATGTTCCCATGATGGTCATTGTGGTTTTAGGCATTGCAACTGGATAGAACTATTGATTTTTCCCCCTTTGGCATTTTGTGTAGTTCCTTCCAACTATGAGAGCTAGTTCCTGGGGTTGTGAGGAAGACTTTTAGGTCATATCCAAATTGATTTTTTCTAAGTCCCGTGTCCAAAGTGTGTGGTAATTTCAGCAATTTACCTTTCTGGAATGCACAAGGGCTGTAGCAATAGTCTATATAACTTTTGAGATCTCCAGAAAATTAAGCTATATAGGAAGGTGGGTAACTTAAATGGACTTAAGTAAATTATAGCATTAGCCCAGAGAGTGGCTTGGAGCATGGATGGACAGGGTAGATGGTGCATTTACCTGTTATGATCTACACACTAAATTGTTACCTTAACCTTTCATTATGTCTGTAGATCTAACACAGACCCACCTAATATTTGTCCAGGATTTTTCACAACTTAGAAAAGTACTGAATACATGTTTATACATTTTAAGGATGAAATTTGACTTCAAAGAAGTCATGACTTATCTGAGGTGATCCAAATAACATTCAGCAGAACTAGTCTCAGAATTTTCCTCTTCTAATCTTTAGACTAATGTTTTTTGTCGTACTTTCAAGCAAATTTGGAAAAGAACAAATGTTTGCATTAACAATCTATGATTCTATTTGGGCATTGTATTTCACATGTTCCCAGGGGAAAGCAGGAGTTGTTGCTAAGCTGTGTGCAAATTAAACAGAGTGGGGCTCTCATAAAATGGCTGTTTATGCCATATTGCTTTGCTCTTACAGACACATCACTTATAACTTGTACAACAATCCCCTAGATTTTAGGGGGAAAAGGCAAATATAAAATATCTTTCATGAATCATACATACTGAAAACTCTGTATTAAATGGAAAACTTAATGTGGTTGTGCTTAAGCTCTGCAATATATTCATGTTCAAAGGCCTAATTGAGCAAATAACTCTCAGATATAAGATAGATTCACAATGGGGGACCAAAACAAATAAGCTTTTATTGAGTCCTCAATATTGAGGTTTTCACAAGACATAATAAAATAGCCCAGAAGAAATCATAGCCTAGAAGGAGAGTTTCATATGCAGTGTTGGGGACACATTTTTTTAAAAAGGCTTCCTACACTTCTGGTTTTGATTTGCAGCTTGTGGACAGTGCCTCAGCCGACATCAAAGCTTATCTGATGGATTGTTCTTTTGACAATGCTGTTTTTTTGTCAGTGTTGAGGAGCAAAAATAAGAGTGTTAAGCTGAAATCAGCTGTGGTTACAGACACAAATTACCAGTACATATCATTCTTCTTCTGTCCTACATCTTTGTGGTCCTCAATGAAATGGCATGTCCTTCAAGTAAGTCCTGACCCAACAAGCATATCATATACTGTCCTTCATAATATATCACTAGAGTCAGAGTATTCACTGATCCCGTATCTAACAGATTCAACAAAGCAGGGGTTAAAAAAGTAACTACTCCAATACTGGGCTTATGCAGGCTTTTTTATCATTATTTCTGATTTATACATCATACCAAATATTTACATGGGATCTATATTGTAGTTCGCTTTATTGGTAGCCTACAGATGTGTTAAAAGGAACACAAGAGAATGTGCAAAGGTTATATACAAATGCTACATTTTATAAAAATAATTTCAGCATCCACAGATAAGTGTACTCTGAGAGGAAGGTGTGTCCAGGAGCCAGTCTCTGAAATGCTGCATATACCAATGAAAACACAGTAGCAGTTCCACACCATGCAATGCTGACTACTGCTTTTGTACTAACTAAGAGAATGACTACTGCCAAGCCTCTTCTTAATGTAAAATTCACTACTTGTATAAACTAGCTACTAAAATGAAATGTGTCTAGCTATAGAATCTGACCATCCAGGTTTGTCCTGTGCATCTACCAAGTTAGCAGTCTCCTATTTCTTCCCTCTTCAAATGATGTCCCTCTGTGTCAAGCAATTTGAATTTAGCCCCATGTGGACTTTATTTAGTACATACAGAATTCATCAGTTTAAAATCTGACGATATGAGGCCTTGCTTAGGATCCACAACTTCAAGACTATTACAACACGTATCAGTTTATTTATATATTTATTCACGGTTAGTAAATTAGTGAGGATGAGAACATTTCTATTTCCTTCATAAATGAATTCAGATTGTTTCTTGGGCAGCAAGTGCTAATGAGCTGGATATGTAAACTAACAAACATTACAAGACACAACTATTGGAGTTTTAAGCCCATGTCTTTCTGATAGGTTTTCTGACATTCCCACTTTTCATTCTATCCCAGCAGAATCTGAAAGCTCATTGTCCCATCAGTCTCCATCAACATTCCATTACTCTCTAAGCAAAATAATAAAGTACCTCAACATCATCCCCAAATTACCTTCCCTCTCTCTGAACTGGGTCATGGGCAGATAAGAGTTCTTTCTCCATCTCTCTTTGCCTATGTATAAAATGATTCCATTTCTACCATGTTGAGGCACAGCGCTGAAATGTCAAAGCAAAAATAATAATAATCTCTAGCTCCTCACTTAACCATAGGCACAGTTCCAAGATGAAGCCTCAGACTCCCAAACTGGACTCTATCATTATTGACCCAAGCAGATGCACTCATGAACATCTAACTCCCCTCTACCGCATTTCCCTCCACCACCTCAGAAAGCTTTCAAGGTTATCTATGCACCCTGTGAAGGTCAATGTGTGCTGCATGACATGTATGCATCTGTCTTTGTCTTTTACACACATCCCTTTCTTCTGAAACCACAGTTTGCTCAAATCAGGTGAGACAGATTCTCCATCTAAATGCAGAAATAAATATCAAATCCATTCTAGAATCCGGGGATTTTCCAGCATATTCTTTAATATCCCTATTTCTTCTCTCAATTCATCATATTTAGTAAAATGACATTTTATTTTATTCTTTAAGCTAAACTTGTACCTTGAGCCTTAAACAATACTTTCTAGCAAAGTTGTTATTTCTGCTATGAATTCCAAAAGTCAATTTTGAAACATTAAAGCTGAGAAACCCATTCTCTTTACGGTCTTATTCAGTCACCAGTAAATGCATACAGAATTCACTGCTGCTTCAATGGAAGATGATAAGGGGAACTCTGCTTTTTAAAAACTGAGGAAGAATTGCGAAGGCTGTGCCTTCATATTCTCACATAATCTGATGCCATCTTCTATGTGAAGTAACCACAAACCAAGGAGATGGAAGGTCACAGTTAACCAAAGATGCTTCACAAATCTGGCTCAATTCCTTTCTTTTTTCCAAAACAAAAATCACTTGATTACCATATATCATAGAAAGTTCCATTTTCCTGAGAATCTCACCTCCACACAACATTCAAATCATCACAGAATCTAGATTTCATTTTTTAAATTTATTCTTTCTTCTTTCTTATAATACATACAGACCCTGATCCTCCCCTCCCTCCACTCCTCACAGCTCCCCCCACCCAGATCCATCTCTCCCCTTTCCCCTCAGAAGAGCTGGCTTCTCAAGGTTACCACTCCAATGTTTTTCTGAGAGAGCCCCTTATTTTTGAGCAGCATACAGTGATTAATACAGAGACTCACAACAGCACACAGAGTACAAGTGTCTGTAAAGTGATCGGTGATAAATAGGACAAAGTGTGACATCTGTATCATACTTCCTCCCCTCAGAGCTGAGGGAACACAATGGAAGAGGGACTGGAAATATTTTAAGATCCGGAAGTCAGGAATGACTGAGGAAAAACAGTATCTTCCAGACATGACAGGACCACTGTACTCATGAATTCACAAACATGTAGTCGTCTGCAGAAGACCTGCATGAAATCTGGCTTGTAAATATTCCAGCACTGGTAGGGTAAGTACACAAGCCCACAGCCCTATCTAAGGAACTACTGGCATTTTGTGGCTGCTTGGGGAGTTTTCTTCAGGAGTGTAGCCCCTGGTAGGTTGCTCATGTCCCCTCTAGGTGATGGTCCTACACTCATGTATATATACTCAGTGAGTCATAACAAGTAAAAAGAATACATGAAATTTGGAGGAGAAAAGTAAAGAGAAGAACCCAGGAGGAGCTTGAGGAAAAGAGTAGTGGGTGAATATTATCTAATTACATTTTATGCTTACATGGAATGATCAAAGAGTAAATAAAAGCATACGTTAGAAAAGAAAAGTACTTCTTCCTAATATGTAATCAAAGTGAAGAAAGTTAGAGTTTAGACACATGACATGTTTTTAAATATGATAGAGGAGACCATGTTCATACTATGTTCATATATGTTTAGTCCTGTAACTGTTCCTGAGTTTGCCCAGAGGAATAACCATTTATACAAACTTAGTAATAAATAATATTGATTTCTTTGATTTTGGTGTCTAAAATTCTACTATCTCAAAGATCATTTCTATTTCCTCCCATGCTAAAGAATGTCTATTTTTTCATTGGAAATTGCTTATGGTTTCTATAACTTTTAATTTATTTTTTTCTTCTGTCATACAATTCAATACATCATACCCACACCCTCCCCTCCCTCTGCTCTTCACAGCTTCCCCCACACCATCCTTCTCCCCCACATCCACCTCCTCCTTGTTTCCCATCAGAACAGAGAGGCCTCCCAAGGCTACCATTCAAACAGGGCATAACAAGATGGAATAGGACTGATCACAAGATCCCACATAAAGGCTTGACAAGGCAACTCAGCAGGAAGAAAAGGGTCCCAATGGCAGGTAAAAGAGTCAGAGACCCACCCCCCTTCCCTCTTACACACACACTCCAACTTTTAGGAGTTCCACAAGAATACCAAGCCAAACAACCTTAATATATGTGTAGTGGACCTAGTACAGACCCATGCAAGCTCCATGATTGCTGCTTCAGTCTCTGTGAGCCCCTAAGAGTCCTGGCCAGTTGAGTCCATGGGCCATATTCTCCTGGTGCCCTCAATCCCTCTGGTTACTGCAATCCTCCTTCCCCTCTTCCATGGGTTTCACAGAGCTCTACCCAATGCTAGCTCATGGGCCTTTGCAACTGCTCCCATAAGCTGTTGGGGGCAGGGGGAGTCTTTCTGATGACAATTGGGATATGTACTCATCTATGAGCATTGCAGAATATTATTAGGACTCATACAAACATGCATCCAAAAGCCAACATTTTCTTCATAAAGCCTAGAATTGCACTACTATTAGGAAGCCTGAAACAAGACTGGCCATGTGGAGCCCATTTGTCAACTACAGAACTAGAGGATTGAGCATTCAGGATAATCAACACTAAGCATTTACATGGTATTGTCAATTATTTTGTGACTTGTGCTGAGGAGATGGGAACAAATGCATGAGGGCTGTCTGTTGGTGCTAAAGAACTGACAGCATATCAAAGAAATAATTCCACCAAAATGTAGCTTGGAAACTAATTAGTTTACTGGGGTTACTTACAGACATATGGGTGATACCTGTGAGCTTTGCATCCCTAGAACTTCCTGCCCAACTTGCAAGAAACTCTACCAGTCTCCTCCCCCTAGTAATTGGTAACTACCTCTATAACTTCAGGGATACTTCTTACATTTTGCACATTTATTGTTAGTTGCTATGAGTTTCTTGAGCCTCTCCTTATTTCCAAGAGGAAATATTTCAATCTAGAGGAATCAGCTACATAGCAGGAAGGCCCTATCTCAGGCTGTTGGGTAAAAAAGAAAGGGTTTGTTATACCTGGACACTTTAGATACTTCTCTTTCAAGTTGTATACCTAGGCTGGAAACAAAAATGAGTTCAGCACAGCTCTAAGTAGCAATTTCATGGTGAGAGTGCCTGAAAGCTCAACTTGGGATTCCAAGAAAAAATGCAAGTGAAGGTGAATTGTAAAGTCAAAAGATAAAGATACCTAAGGCCTTCTAAAAAGAAAAAAATATGTTTGAAGAAACCATGTACAGCATACATACCACTGTTATGGGCCACTTAGGCTGTCATCAAGATTGACTTTGAATGGCTTGTGAGCAACAGGAACTCATTCCTTGAGGTTCTTGAGGTTGAGAATTCTTCACTCAGCATGTCAGGAGCTTCTGCATGTAATGTGAACCCAGTCCCTGGTTCACAGGTGGCCCCTTTTCACTACCCTCACATGGTGGACAGAGCCAAGACAGTTGCCTAGGGTCTCTGCCACTAGTCTCATTCATGGGTACTATCCACATCACATAAGCCCCTTCTCCTTCTGCCAGAGGGCCTCACCTCCAAATCCCATAGTACTGATCATGTTTCAATGCATGAATTTGGAGAGACATATGAACATCTTGGTCGCAACAACCACTTTTAACCATATTTTCATCTCCTCCTACATGATAAGCCATTGTATATATGTACTACCTGGAAAGCTGTTGCCATTTTGTGTCTCAGATCATACCACTTATAAATAATTAGTTTGTATATGGTTCATTCTTGACTTCTAGCCTATAACTTTTGTAAAAACAAGTAAAGTTTTTCACAATGCATATGATCAGAAGAGGAAAAGGCAGACAAAAAAAATAGCTGCCAAACAATAGTCTTGGAAAAACTATTGCTTGTGTATCAGTATTCTCTGAGCATTCATTTCCCAAGAGTCAGACAATTGATAGGAGTGCTCTGTCTCCTCTGCTTCCCATACACTTCTTCTTTCCTATATCTCAAAGAATTTTTGTGTATAAAGTTATCCTGTCACAAGCTGCAGATAGAAGAAACATAATCTGTATGCATGTCACTATTTCAATAATCTAAGTACAATTTTTATGTTTTAAATATTAAATACACTAAAGGACCTCCCAAAGGGAATTTACTATATTGAATTATTCTTCCTGTATAATAATAATAATGCAAACCCTCTCATTCCATTGTACATGGGTTGGAAATGCAGACTTTGAACACAGAAATTCCTTCATTTATCATGCACCTCTTTTTGACATACACACAGGAAATCTCCTGGCTCTTTCATTATCTCATGGAGATGCAGGCTTTTTTAGATCACCCCATGCCTGCTTTTACAGCAGTAACATAAATAAACAAAGCTGAGCCTCATGGGAAGAAGTTAGGAGCTTGGTCAGCAAAACCCCATGAAAAGCATTCTCCTATGCTGAGGAAAGAAATCATTATTTAAAAGTAGAGGGCAGAGCCCTCCACACACACAAAGGTTTGGCTGTCTCAACCTGTCAGGCCACACTTCAACCCTCCATCACCGGCTTTCACTGGCTTCCCTTTCCATATGCTTGCTATTTTCCTCCCAGAATTGAATTGTCTTGTCTGTATGACCTGGAGCTCAAATGAAGCTTTATTAAAAGATATATTGTGGCCAAATTAAGTAGAGTCTTTTAAGAGAAAAAAGCTATAAAGTCCACTGACAAAGTTATTGTGACATGTGATAGGTGCATTTTGTACTGGCTTACACAAATACTTTCTGAGCTGCAGAGAAACCCAGATGACATCACTCACCTGGCTCCCTTCACCTCTTCAAGCTTGCTTTTAAAGCTGTTCATACTGGCTGAGGTCATTTGCTAATCATCATGACTTAACTGAAATGTCTGTGCATTATTAAGCTATAATTCTTGTTTCAGAAAGTAAAAAGCACACTATACTGGCCACTCTCCTGACCCAGTAGGAAATATGTAGAGCTGTGACTGAATGCTAAGAGGACTCCTATGGTGTTTGACCCACCTATATTCTGGTCCTTTTTTCCTCCAGATTTCTGATTGACATTCCCATGATTAATGGATGACTATGCTAGTTACTTGGGATTTTCTGATTATGGTCCTGGTGTATCTGAATGTTGTGATAGAGAAACACTACAAATGAAGATGAAGACAGTATTTATAGCTCTCTGCTGCCTTAATTGAACATTTAAGATAAGTTGACTGACAAGTCAAATACTTTTCCTTATAATCATAAACAATGATATGCCTGAGAATTCATTACTTGGCCCAAAGTCCAATACATACAAAGGCAAGACGGTGACCAATATAGTAAATTACCCTGCAGAAGACAGCTAACTAGTTACCTAGAGAAAAGCATTTGCCTCTGAAAAGTTTGCTGTTCTAGAAATGTTTGTTTGTGTTAGCCCAAGACTGTGTATTAAGTCTGTTATTGTTTGGCAAAATGGATTCTTCCATTTATAAAAGGAAGATGTGCAATGTCAACTATTTTACTAATTTATTTTCTTTATTCCATAAGCTTCTCTCTCCCAATTAAAAAGTCATTTTCTATAGTGCAATTTCTTCCAAAATAAGTGTATCATGCAACATCTCTTGGGTTAAGCAATATGCACAATTAAATTTTGAATGTCAATTAGCTAACTGGAAGCACTTTCTCCCTTCATGGGTGTGTGCCTGTGTGTGTGTGAGTGCATGTGTGTGTGTGTGTGTGTGTGTGCTTAAAATGAAGTTGCAACCATTTTTAAACATATTCATTTGTTTAGGTTATGCAATCTCAAAAACCCCCTCTATCAGTATGCAGAAGGAAATATAAGAATACCCTGTTTCTGCAACCCAGATGTGGTTATAGTCATTTCTATGATTTCAGCATGCAATCAAAGCTTACATAACTTGAGTTCTTTACCTGTACTAACACTGCAAAAACAGTGGATTTCCTTGAACAATGTTAAGTGTATAGTAGCCTGTTTAGACTGAATGAATAAATAAATAAACAAATAAATAAATAAATCCAAAGAAAACCCATACATTGTATCCTTAACTCCTAAGATGACTCCATTTAAAGGAACAGCTGTTGGGAAGATAATTATAGCAAAATGAAGGCATAAGAGTGAACCCATCTGATAAATTTGGTACCCCTTTAAGAAGAGGCAATCTTCCTTGAAAGAACAGAGAGACTACACAAGGACATAGCAAGAAGACAACACTTCACACACTGGTAAGAAAGTCCTCACCAGAAACTAACCTTACTATACCTTACTATACCTCCAGTCTCCAAACTGTAAAAAGTATTTCTCTCATTTAAGCCACCCAGACTGTTGTAATTGTCCTTCCTGAACTGACTGATTCGGGGGAAGAAGTATGTGCCTTGTATCTAGGAGACAGGCTGCTGGGTGCAGATTCCTGTGAAGAGAATAGTCATGATATGATCCACCTTCTGCAGAGAATGTGAGCCTGAGAGCCTAGCTTCCATTTCCAGCAGAAACAGTAAAAATAACAATGGAAGCAAGGCATAGCCTCTCAGTGTATCTTTGACCATTATGTAAGGAGGAAAAAGAATAAAAGTACCAGCTGATTTAGTTTGTTTTGAGCTTAATACTTCTTGATAAAGCAGAAAGTCACAGAACAAAGGTGTATAAAATTCAAGGACAGATTAGTTTATTTTAAATCTATTGGTGAAAGAGATGAGAATATTGACAGAACTCAAAATTTCTCCTTTAACCTAAATTTATTTTACCAAATCAACTACTTTTTATTACCTAATTTATCTAAAATAAATGAGTAAATCGTTCATGAGACAAAAAAGAAATGTTTGATTTTGCAAAGCTGATGTTTTGTGTTTAAAAAACAAGAAATAAAAAGAAAGAGGATTCAACATCACAACACAAATTTTAAAAAATTGATAATAACAGGGTGAAAAAAATGGTCTCATCATTCTAACATAATTGATAACATTCTTCTTTCTAGTCCAGACTCAGGGCTGGACTCACACCTCTATACCAGGCTTTATTGGGCCATAATTTTTTGTCTATAGCTTTACATTAGTCATATTTAGTGATTAAATAATTTAATGATTTCACAGAAATATAGACTCAATATTTCTCATAAAAAAAAGCAAACAGATCTTATAATTTGTACCTGGATCTTATTAGCAGTTAGTTGCTCATTGGTTGACGTATGCCCTCTGTGCCCCTAAAACCCGGCCTAGAATATTTCACTAAGTTGTGTTATGTTCTTCTCCACTTAAAGAATTTCGGGGCACAGCTATTTTAATTTTTTTAATTGTTTTTGTCTGTTTGTTTAAAAGAATAAGTGTTCTGTCCTTCCTTCTCCATCAGTACTTTTCCTAAGAGTCAAGACTGCAACATCTGGGTGACAACTGGAGTAGGGAGAAGAACTTGTTATCATAATTCTCATTCTAGAAAGCACATCCTAAACAAGAGTATTAAAAGAAGATTTAACAAGGATAAGATATTCAGCGATGCATATTTTCATTTAAAATTCTGTGTGCTTAGTCTGTCACATAGATTCAGTATATGCATTCAGAACTGGAGAACAAGGAGAAATGGGGAAGGGCATACCACCTGGATCATCACGATTATCTGGAAGATAAAACTCTCCTTGATTTTGAGTGCTTGGCTTGGAGACATACCTTAATCTGATATTCAATTCATAGCCAGAAAAGAGGATATAGTAGCTCACAAGTAGATATGGCTCACAAAGGCCAAAGTCAAATGTCTCACTGGTCTCTCCTTCTGCCAGAAAGAGTAAATGAACAGGTGGGCATGGCGGAGAATACTAATAGGGCAACAAAGCAAACTGTTGCAGAAATGTAGAAAGGGAACACTATCCCAAATATCCTGAAAATAGACGTGAAAATAACAACCCAAAAAGAAGAAATATCCATAAACGATTAGGACTTTTAAAAAGGCTCAACATTAGAAGCATTCACAGAGCTGAACAACCATCACTCCTAATCCATCTCCTGAACTTTCCCCATCTCCACAAACAGTAATTCTGGACACATACAAAGTAGTATGCAGTACCCCTGCTCAAGCCCCAGCAGCCACCTTTCTACTTCTGTATCAATGAACGTAAGTAGAATAGTGTAGTTATCCTTCTGTGACTAACTTCTATAACTTTATAATTTACACGTATAAGTTGCAAATTTTATGCTATGATTATTTACCCACAAAACAAAAAGAAAAATAAAACACTGGGACTGGCTGGGGAGATGGCTCAGTGGGTAAAGTACTTGTTCTACAAGCACAGCAACCTGAGATCCCCAGCACCTACAATCAGTGGGCAATGCTCAGGTGGATCTTGGATCTCACTGGGCAGCCAACCTAGCCAGAATGGTGAGCTTCAGTGAAAGGCCTTCTCTCAAAAAAATAATATGCAGAACAATAGACGAAGACATCCAGCCTCTCCTTTGGCTTCAGTGTAGCACACTCACAGACACATGTACAGATACACAACAACAACAACACACACACAGTTACACACAGGTACTCACAGAGATACACATACACAAACACACACACACACATACATATACATACACATACACACAACACACACAAACAACACACACACATAAACAGACACACACAGAGATACACACACACACACACACACACACACACACACCAGCCAGACTAATTAACATCAAAACTTTTACCAGAGCAAGGCCTTACTGCAGCAAAAGCACACATGGGGACACTTGAGCTTTTGTCAAAGTTGAAAGCTCTGCAAGGAATAGAAGGTTCCGTTTCTGTTCTTCCCTCTTGGCATTATTGTTTTCTTCCTGCTACTTTGATTGTTATTAAACTTGTAGTTAATCTCTACCTTTTAAAAGCTTTCACAAAAAAAGGAAAAAGAGTCTCTTCCATAATGAAAATCATGTAACCTTTAGTCAAACTACCCAGATCAAAGGTTTCATTTCCTCTGAAGCACACACCATTTTAGCATGTTCTCTGAGGAAACTCTGCTTTATGGTTTGCTCTTTCCTAGTAGCATGCTTTTCAGTCTCATTTCTGATTCTCTTTATAATTACTTCTTGTGCTTTTGTAATTTCCTACTGGTATTTTTAATTCCATTCTGCATGGGAGCTGGTCATGTGCCTTGTCTGCGAGGCCCCCATCACTTCTGTGGGGATCTCTGGAGCCTGCCTCCTGACTTTCACTTCTAGCATCTTTTCAGCATTGGTTTTCACATCTCTGCACATTTTGCTCCGAAATGGTTCATCATTGTCAGTGTCTTCACCAATCACGTTTGTTCTAACTGCAAAGGTCAATAAATTAGATTCCTTCGTTTTCACTTCGAAGCTTCTCTTTAGGCTAAACATTTCTAATTACGGCCTCGCTCAGTCCTAAAAGTTAAGAGCAGAACTACTTCATTACAAGAGCACAGTAAAGTGCTGTGAGCACGAAGAGAGTCTTTTATGTATAGAAGTCTCTAGTGAGCTTTATTCCTGTGATGGATAGGCTTTTTCATGTGTTTCAGTATTTTAACTATCAGCATCATCATCCTGAAAACTATGAGAGACTGTATGTAAAAATAAACAATCAACAGACCACATGGAAAATAGAATTCTGATCCACAGTCTATACCATGAATCCAGGAAGCCAATCTGTTATAAATCAAGTGGATTTCGAGCAATTCTGACCAGTGCTTCCAGTGGCTAGTCTGAAAAGCCAACAATAACTCTTGAAAAAATTACCTCTAAATGTCTTGTTTAACAACTGACAGTGTCCCTAATGTTGCCTCTTTGTACAACTTAGAAACAACTCCTAAGGCAATCAATGTGGGCTGCCCAACCTCTCCATTTCCCAGCACACTGTTCATCATGCAAACAGCAACCAGTCACGGTGACTCTAGGGAATCCCAGTCTAAATGGGAACACTTCCTGCCTGCTGGTGTCTCTGGAAAATATAATTGATGGTAGTTGACTTCCTTCCTACAGTAAAGTCCAAAGTATCTCTGCTTCTTTTCATTTTTGCATTCTTTGCTTCTCTCTACACTTAATGTTCCAAGATGTTGAAATAAATTTATTTACATAAGACATGAGAGTTAAAGTGTATATCTCAGTCTCTATTTATTTTATTCCTAGAGATGTAAGGCTTAAGTTGTATTTGCTACAACATTTATGTTGGAATCACACTAAGGACTGTGTGGCCTTGAGAAAACTGCTCTTTTATGTGGTGGTATAGGGATTAATGAGCTCCTACTTATGGACTACTTGTTCAGGGCCAGATAATGAGAAATGCACAGATGTCAGCTCGGTAATGATGGCTTTATAATCTACCCTTTATTTCACTGAATGTCAAGGCACTGACCTATTACCTTTACATAGAAAATTTGGTACAAAGAGAAAAATAACGGAAAGTCTACAGGTTTGCCAAGCTCCCACCTGGGGAAGTGATTCAAGATCAGTATTGTGTATCTGTCCTGAGGACCAGGAAGCCTAGGAAATAGTTTCTTTTTATAATGGTAAAGCAAAAGAGCAGATCACCAGTTGCTCCATGAAAGCACAGATGTATTTCATCTTCACCAGAAACCATCATTTTTGTTTAGTGTTTGTGGCTCACACTAAACTAAGCAGCTAACAAAGTATCTGACACCAGAGCATAATAAAAGCTCAAAAATGGGTCTGGTAAGATGGTGCAGTAGGTGAGGTTCTTATTGTACTAGCATGCAGAACTGAGTTTGGATTGCTAATACCCCTATGAGAGAGCCTGGCATGGCAGAAGCATCTATAATCCTTACTGGGGATGCCAAGAAAGGGATAGATCCCCAGGGAGAATTTTGGTTGATGGTCTCCAGGTTTAGTTAGAGATCCTGGCTGTAAAAGTAAGGTGAAGAGACTTGTTTGCAAGTAATATCCATTGAGAGAGGGAAAATCAGTTTTCTCCAAGGGATTGGCACTGGATACATTAACCAGACTCTGGGGGATGCCTCATGCTCAGGATAGTTGATGAACACAAAGCAAACTCCATGGTTACGTGTGTGTGTTGGGGGGGGGGGGAGTTGGTGCTTTGTTTTGTTTATTTTTGTGGTGTTTTTTGGTTTTGTTTTTGTTTTTGTGGGTTTTTTTTTTTTTTTTTTTTTTTTTTTTTTTGGTTTGAGGGTTTGGGATATTTTTTTCCTATTATTGAAAATAGACTTTTTTTTCTCACATAATATATCCGGATTATAATTTCTCTTCTAACTCCTCCCAGTTTCTCCCTACCTTCCCTCCCATCTGGATCCACTCCCTTTCTGTTTCTCATCAGAAAACAAACAGGGTTATAAGGAATAATAAAACAAAAACTAATGCATTAGAATTGAACAAGACAAACAAATAGAAGAAAACATCCCAAGAGAAAGCATCAGACTCTCTCTCTCTCTCTCTCTCTCTCTCTCTCTCTCTCATATATATATATGTATATACATACATAGACACCTGTGCAGTCCCTGTGCTTGTTGCCTCAGTCTCTGTGGGTTCATATGAGCTTTGCTCAGTTGATGTAGAGGGCCTTGTACTCCTGGTGACCTTCATCTCTTCTGGTTCCCACACTCCTCTGCCTCTTCTTCCATGGGGTCCCCTGAGCTCTGAGAGGAGGGATTTGATGGCGACATCCCATTTAGGTAGGGGTTTTCCAAGGCCTCTCACAGTCCATATAATGTCTAGTTCTGTATTTGTTCACAGCTGCTTCAGGAGAAAACTTCCCTAACGATGGCTGAATAATACATTGAGTGGCCTTGCTTTGAGGTTGTTTTGTTCTGTTTTTGTTTTGAGAGAGAGAAATAATATAAAGTTGAGTGAGTAGAGAGCAGAATAGTACCTGAGAGAAGTTGGGAAAGGTGAAAGAATATGATCAGAATATATTGTGTTACTTTTTTTTTTTTTACTCTTTCAAATATTTTTAACTCTAAAATTCTCATAAAATGTATTTAATTGTGTTTGTCTGCCAACTCTGCCCAGATCTACTCCAACCTCCCAACCTACCTAACTTTGTGTTCTTCCCTCCCCACACTGTGGATTGGGTAGGTGCTGCCCAAACACACCAGGATCATGGTTTACCTATCAAGCATCATACCCTGACATTTATTTTTTAATTAAAAAATAATTTAAATAAAGTAGTGAACAATAGAGGTAGATACCTAAAGGCAACCTCTGGCTCCACATATATACAAACAGGTTAGCACCCAACATAAACATACAAAATCAAAAAAAAAAAAAAGATTGGAAAAAAAAGAAATGTATCTGTATCTGTAAGTTTCCTTTCTTACTTGTGGATAGTGCTAGCTACCTCTGCAAGACAGGATTTTCGTCACTCTTCCCAAAATTCTTTGCCCAAATTACCATGAACTGAACAACTGCCAAAAGAAACTATCGCAGCTGTGAGCACTGAGCTCTGGGACCTGCTCTGGCTTACTGACACTGAAGTGTACCATCTTCAGTTTAGAGTTAGAAAGAATTCCTCCTCCATACTCTAATTACTCCCTTATTTGGAGAGAACTATTTCTCCATATGGATCTGCACACATGGATATATGCATGTGTGTGTATGTGTGTGTGTGTGTGTGAGAGAGAGAGAGAGAGAGAGGGAATCTGTGTGTGTGTGAGTGTAAACTTCTCTACATATAATTAGGTATGTGTTATGGTAGCAGATTCCAGGCAGAGTGACTGCATAGCAAGCAGCCTTGAGAATGAAGTTGCACTACTGTGGAAAAATAAATCATGACAATTAAGAGGAAAAGTTATGTAGCAAAGTAGCATGTAGTTCAAGGTCAGAGTTGTCTGATATGAGAGAGTGACTAATCAGCCTGTGTGCTACATTCTAACTTGTTTTGGTTTCCATTTAACCTGACTGAAATGCAAAGTTCTGTTTGAAGTCACTGCTAAAGAAAAGGATGAGGTCTTATCATCATGTATCCTGTAGGTTTGTTTTTTTGCAAAAGCTACATTTCCAGGAGTATATGCTTCTTACTGCCTAGCTGAAAAGGAATGTTTGTAAATCTCAATTACAAGGCCCAGCATGAATATCTAAAAATATGCTAAGGGCGTAAAATTCACACCAGAGTCAAATTCTAAAATGAAAATATTATACAAAATATTTCAATTACTTACACATTCCTATGGCTCCTCAGGAGGAATTTTGAAGGTAGAGAGAAAAAGAGCGATTACCTCTGTGAATAGTTCCCTGATCATCAACATAAGGTGGGAAGAGAATGCAGGAGATATTTATTTCCCCTTTACTCTTTGCAGATGAGTGACAGCCTCCTATCTCAGAGAACATGCCAGGAGCCCTGGGCAGCTGCTCATTTGACCCTGAGTCTATCTACCGAGAGCTTTGCTATCAGTTCATGCTTCCACTAAGAAAAATGCTTCCAACTGTAATATTAGAATATGGATTATTTAATATGATAAGGTTACACACACACACAGGAAACATAATTGGAAAGATTTAACTATACTTTCCTCAAACCTATAAACAAAATCACAAAAAGATATTCATGATCCTGAAAAAAAAAGGAAGGAAGGAAAAAAGAAAGCTCATCTGAAAGTCACTTACAGTCTCACATAAAGTGTGATTTCTAACCTCACCAATCTAATGACTGTAGGCTAATTCAAACTTCCCTTCCACTAAGCCTGCATCAAAGCACTTTAAATTCTTCCAGATATATTTTTATGTGTCCATACTTGGTAATTAATCCCCCAAGCACACTGTAAAGCTTGGTTAATTCAAATATGCCTAGGTTTCTGGAAGCATCCAGCTGAGGAGGTGATGCAGGTAAACATATCAACATCTAGAATCTGATTGGAAAATAGGGGTGAGGGATACAGGCTAGGGGAGGAATGAGAAAAATGAAGCCACAAAACCAACCAAGCAACCCTTCTATTTCCAGAGATGACAGAATTCACTGGCTAGATTAAAAATGGCCAAGAAATTTTATTACCATCTTATTTCCACAATGTAAACATTATTAAATGAAGAGAAACAAGAAACCAATTCAGTTGCACTGTGAATGTAAATAACAGTAATAGGAAGTGTAGCCGCACACAGTATCTGACCTCTTGGGTCTCAGACTCGTAAACCAACTCTGCTTATAGCGACAAATGCTCCAGGGTAATGTGATACCCAGGACCAGTGAAATTGCATGCAGAGTAGAACAACCTCCCATCCATGCCTCTTGTGCATTCTTTACTGTATAATTCTAAAACTGACTTCCCAGAATTTTACTCTCACTTCAAATTCTATCCTGAGCAACAACTTTCTAAACTTAGATCATCAATTGATTTTGTTTAAAGCAAATAAGAAAGTAGATCATTTGGTAATCATATACTCATTTGTGGGGGAAGGGAAGATGGATGGATGAAGTGTGATTGAACATATGTGGGAGCATGAGTCTACTTCCCTGTGCAAGCATGTGTAGAGACCCACAGGTAGATAGATGTTCACTGTCTTCTGCTATTACTCCTCATCTTATTTTTTGTGACAGAACCTATCTGAACCTGGAACTCATTATTTCATCTACAGTGACCATCAGACAATTCCTGGGGAATCCTCATATCCCCACCTCTTCAGCGCTAGGATTACGGATTCACACTGGCACAGATAGCTGTGGGTGCTGGGTATATACATGGAGTTTCTCACACTTGCACAAAAAGCACTTTGTCCACTGAGCCCTGGAAATAACATGCTTTTTAGAAGTACTTTAGAATTGTTAGAACCAAAATAAATCTCTGGAGATAGATATAACATCAAGATAAATATTCTGAAATGTGCTGAAATGTCAAGATGAATAAGTAGAAAAGGAAATCTACTCTATGGAGGGTTACTGGTTGCCAGTATCAGTGATGGCTGTCCTTAAGTGAATTTATATGCTCGGTAATATTTCAGTAAATGTTCTAATTCTAAAGAATGTTACAGATCTTTTCAAGCTGATCCCAAAAGTCATGTAAGAGAAATGTGAAGGGAAGGGCCAAGACATTTTTTCAAAAGGAGGAAATACGTGCCTGATGTAATCCAATGCTTTAGATTAGCTTAAAGGTAGATAAGATTACAAATGATAACAGGCTAAAACACGGGGGTAAAGGTGCTACAAATGATAACAGGATAAAACAGGGGGCACAGGTGCTACAAATGATAACAGGATAAAACAGGGGGCACAGGTGCTACAAATGATAACAGGTTAAAACACAGGGCAAAGCTGCTAAAATGATAACACAAAGGTGCTACAAATGATAACAGGTGCTACAAATGATAACAGGATAAAACAGGGGGCAAAGGTACAGATGATACACAGGGGTAAAGGTGCTACAAATGATAACAGGTTAAAACAGGGTAAAGGTGCTACAAATGATAAACAGGTTAAAACACGGGGCAAAGGTGCTACAAATGATAACAGGATAAAGGAGGCAAAATGGAGAATTCAAAAACAGTCATGGGTGTGTGCAGCTAAAAATACTAAGAGACAGCAGGTCAGTTTAAGGAACTGGTTATATATTTTTAAGTTTACATTCCCAGATTCCCCTAATAACACATCAATTCTCAGCATATTGAAGGATTCATAAGGAAAACGAAGGCATGGGGGGGAAATGGAAGAATTATTAATTAACTTTGGGGAAATATGTGAAGCTTTCATAAACAAAACACCAAGTGGAATAAAGGAAAAAAGGGGGAAAATTCTAACTGCATTAAATCTTTTATCTCCGCTAAAAAAATTAGGCCAAACCTGAAAAAAAGACATATATGAATTTAATTGGAGCCACTCTACACAGAGGATTCTATTCATCCCAGAAGCCATACGTTACCAAAAACAACAACAAAAAAAAAACCCAGTGCCAGGTGTAGGGTACTTTCCCTCAAGTTGTTGCTCAGGGGTGTCCCAGAGACCGCCAAAAACAGCACAGGATGTCACCATTTCTCTTGGTTTTCCAACAGTACTCGAAGTACTATGGCTGAAGATACCATATACACTGGTCACATGACACAGAAAAATCAAGCTACTAATGACCAAGCAGCTTCTTCCCTGCGGGAGAGCTCTAGTGCTGCTAGAAAGTACTATGCAGGTTACTGAGGGGGTCAGAGTGACACCATCAACAGTGCTATCCATCTGCGGACCCTGTGAACTTCATTGTGGATGGGTGTGGCAAGATATCCCCATGGGTGCAACAGTAACAAAAAATTATAGAAATAACCAAGTACTTCTGATTGTATTTAGGCACTGCAATGTTGGAAGACGGGCCAATTCAAAGCTTTCTTAGAGTCCCTGATGAAAGAACAAAGACACGCCAGTTTTGTATCCTCGTCCGTGGACATGCTAGCAAGGTCCAATCTGGAGCTGGGACCAGCGCCTCGAGGGAGTCCTGAGACCTGATTTTTCTCTCTGAAAGGCTGTGGAAGGCCATTGTGCACTCAGTACAACACACTTGAGGTATGTTCCCTCTGTGCGATATTGCTTGATAAGCTTCCTGCTGACCTTGTCGCGTTGTGAAACAGCTTCCCCATGCCGACTTTCTCCCGTTTCCCCCTGCAAACTCTGGAAAATATGCTGTGCTACTTAATGAATTTGCTCACATGAGCCACCAGCTTATTCAGACATCCCAGTCCCAGCTTTCTATCTTAATTATTTTCTCATCCGTGCCGCTCCCCTCAACACCGAGCAGTTTGGGATCCTTATTCCTTCAGGTTCAGGTCACTGCAAATCTGACCAAGAACCCACAGACTGTTCAAGATCTCATAGGCCCTAAAGGTGACTGTACTGCTATTACTCTGCTTGACAGACATAATCTCAAACTGATTTTAAATCTGTGTGTCTCTAACTGTTTGTGACACTCACAGACTTCATCAGGGAAGTTTCTGTGTGGAATAGACGATGATAAATACACAAACTCACTAATGGTCAAGTAATAATAAGTCGCTCAGGAGTGCCCAGCCATAAACTGAATACCTATAACACACCCTTTCCCCACGGCTTGGGGACTATCATGGAACAGACAGAGGTTGGACAGGACCAGTGCAAGACAGTGTCTTACTGACGTGACAGGACCCCAGCACTCATGAACTCACAGCAGCTAGGGTACCCTACACAAGACCTGCACAAGATCAAGCCAGCGTTCTAGCATGGAATCTGGCCTCTGTCAAGTTAATAGCCTCTGGGCAGGATTTGTCTCCTACTTAGGTCAACCATATCCCAGTGGTGGCCTCATACCCAGAAGCATACGGACAGCACAGATTTGGAGTGAGTCACTGGGCTACTAAATTTTTTAAAAGGGGAAATAAATTGGAGGGATCAGGAGGTGAGGCTGATCTGTGAGGAGTTAGTAGGGGGAGTTGGAGGTGAACATGAACAAAATTCATTGCATAAAATTCTCATAGAATTAATTTTAAAAGTTTTAAACAGCTTTTGCAGCTGATGTCGGAGTTACTGAAATGTCGAGGGATGAAAACATTTAAAGACGGACAAGCACTGGAGCCTTGGTGTCACGAGCACCTGACAGGAAGTTTCCCACCACTGTGAGGAGAAGCCTATCTTGGCTCTGAGATGTGAATCACACCAAGGATACTCTTATTTCAGCCCTGTCATGGCCTTCAGATTGAAATAATACATCCTCTGCTGGAAGCTACTAAATAAATTACACATGGCCATTTCTGCAAGGAGGACTGAGATACTGCCAATAGAGATTTAGATTCATAGATACTATCTGAACTCTTAGCAACAAGAATACATATTGCATATGCTAATGCATTTTTAAATAATAAATACCAACCCAAGTTCATGAAGCTGGGTTTAACCTGAACATCCTGATTGAAAAGAACAAGATAAAATGAGATCACTGCCTCTCAGATTTTAAATGAGAATATTTAAAGACTTGGTTGTCTAGGCTCACTTGGTTTGTTTGGGATCTATTGTTAACTGTACAGATACTATATAAATTTGAAAAATGGATTGATCTTTAAACGAACTAATGAAATTTTCTCAGAATTTATTTCTAAGCTCAGTTGGTAGTGTGGGAAATATTTTATCTAAAGAAGTAAAAATATCAATAGCAATAAAGAGACTTGTCTTTTTCTTCCCCAAAAGAGTCAATGTGAACCATAAACAGTGATTTATCTTACCACTTTTTACAGAAAATCGCTGCCAAGTAGAAATAATTACATTTGGCCTGCATATTTTACTGCCATTTAAGTGATCAACCACACATGAAACTATCCTGGCACACATAAGTAACAAATTTTAACATTTTCATGCATTTTTTACTTGAATGAATCTCACACCTGAAATTATCTTATCAAAAGATATTTCAAACACTCAAAACAATAAGAATTTTTATAGTTTTGATACCTTCAAAATCTTTAGCCCACTATGCTATGGCATATCAAATTGGTATTTTGATGTACCTATTATATATTTAGAGAATATAAATTTACTGTAACTTACAGATTTGACAAACTTTACATTTGTTTCATAGGTCTCTATTTATAAGGATCTAATTTAGCCTTTCAAATGACCCATACAAATCAAT
Source organism: Cricetomys ansorgei (assembly GCA_026225945.1). NCBI lineage: Eukaryota > Metazoa > Chordata > Mammalia > Rodentia > Nesomyidae > Cricetomys > Cricetomys ansorgei. The sequence goes on along the minus strand of JAMJFZ010000726.1, from coordinate 11,817 downwards.
TTCACAGCATCATGTTTCTCCAATGGATTCTGGTTTTTCTAAGACACATTTCCTGAAAAGCAGAGTCCCAAGAGATTCATAATTCTGGGTTCCCTTGGATTCATTCTTATCTCGATGATTCATATTTAAATGGTTCATCAAGGAGTCCTCTTTTTTCATTTTGCCTTCACACTGTGATTCAAAACTGAGGTTGTTTTTTTTTTCTTTTTTACCTTTCTTTCCTTCATTGTAAATACATCTTTTAAAAAACCCACAGGCATTGTATTCTGAACATTCTCATGCCCCTTCTCCATTTCCTCTGAGATCCACCCCAATTCCATACCCACACAAGTTTGTGTCTTAATTGTTTTATTAACCCATTGAGTTCCATTGACGAAACCTATAGATTCTTAAGAATGTGGCCATATACTGGAGCATGTTAGGCATAGCAGAGGCTACACCTTAAAAGAAAAAATAGCTCCCTCCGCAAGCAGCCATCAGTTCCAAGTAGATCCTCAGGTAGGAATGGGACTTTCATGTCCAAGTCTCTCTCCATGCTGGGATTTTATATCTGGTTTGAATTTCTGCAGTTCTTGTGCATATTGTGATAACTGCTGTGAGCAAGTGCTCTGTTGTGCCTGAAAAAGTTTCCTTGTAGACATCCATCACATCTGTCTCTGACAATCTCTGTATCCTCTACCACTCATGATCCTGTGCTTAGGAGAGGAGAGTTGATAGAGTTGTCTCATTTAGTGCCAAAAGCTCTACCATCACTTACTCTCTTTATGGTGATCAGTTATGGGTTTCTGTAATCTACTGGAAAAGATGTTTTTGTGATGAGGTTTGAGTTATGAACTAATCTATGATAAGTCACTGGGAATCTGACACAGTGGACATTTAACACAATAACAGTAGGAGGTACTCCTCTTAAGCATATGACCACTTTTTCCACAATTCTTGGCCCCATTAACAGTTCTAGGTATGGGTTTCATCTTGCAGGGCAGGCCTTAAGTACAATCAGTGTGAGGGTTGTAACTTCCATTACATTCCTACCACGGTTGCACCAGTGGGCATATCTTTCCAAGAAGGTTGCTATTGTAGATGAAAGGGTTCATAGCTGGTAAAGATGGATGATGACTTCTCTCCTCTGGTAGCATGAATAGCACCTTCTAGGACTGTGAAAGCTAGTTCGTAGAGACAAAGCTTCCAGGTCAATACCAGCTTCATTTTCCCATGTTCTATGATTCATCTGTGTAATATCTTCAATAATATGGTATCTATTTTAGTCTGTTCTACATTTTTCATTGACAAAACTAAAAATTTCAAGAAAAATCCTGATAGGCAATTCACATGCTAGGACAGGTTTCATTTTCATGACTAACTGGGCAACACAAACTAAACTTTATAAAAGGGAAAATACTAGAAAACTCAAAGTTGGATGGGAAAGGATGAGAGAGTGGTTATAAAATGAGTTAAGGGGTGGGGGAAGTACATATATTCAAAATACGTTGTATGGAACTCTCAACTAATTAATAAATACATTGTTTAGTAAAAGAATATGCATGATGCAAGGCATCTGCATCACCAAATCACCTAACCTAACATTGGTGGCAGCTCAAGAAAGCTACATGCCTTGAGATCTCTCTGCAGCTCCACTCCCAAGTCTCCTCCTTCTCAGAAACTATCAAATGATATTGTGATCTGGGAGAAGAGTTTTGTGAATCTTTTAAGTTTCATGAGTTTTCTGAGCCTGGTAAGGTTGATGAGTTTCCTAAATCTTAGGATCTTCCCTCTCCTTCCAGAAGTGAGTGTTTCAATTAAGAGGAAATAGCTACATGATATGTGTATTTCACACATCAATCTCCTCAAGCAATTTGGAGAAAAAGAAGTGAGCTTAGGAAAAGAGATGACGATGCAGAAGAACCTTGAACTCCTTAAACACACTCTACATTTAAGAAAAATCAAGATTAGTTAATGATGAGGCATTTGCTATAGAAGCTAAACCTAAGGAATTTGTAGACACACATGTAAAACACATACACACACACACACACACACACACACACACACACACACAATTTTTTTCTTTCAAGTAATTTGAAGCAACATATGGAAGATAGAAATCAAAAATTCTCTTCTTTGAGGAAAACTTGAGAATGGGGAGAAAAGAATTTCTAGCTATACATCAGATCTAGGATTAAGATCTAGATTACATGAAGAGCTGAAAAAAATCATTAAAAATTCTATAAATGGGCTATGGTTCTGAAAAGAGTTTTCAAAACAAGAAATACAAGTAGCTCGTAAACATTTTCAGAAGTGCTCAACATCGTTAATCATCAGAGAAATGAAAATTAAAACTACTTTGAGAGTCCATCCTATATTAGTCAGAATTACTATCACCAAGAAATCCAGTGACGACAAATGTTGATTAGAATACGTGAAAGGGAGAAGTCTCATTTACTGCTGGAAAGAGTACAAACTGACATGGTTACTGTGGAAATTAGTATAGACATTCCTCAGAAAGCTAGAAAAAAGATTATCATATGACCCTATCCCATTCCCAGACATATACCCAAAGGACTCCACATCCCACTGTCAAGATACTTGCTCGGTCATGTTCACTGATTCTCTGTTCATAATATCTAGGAAAAATAATCATCCTAGATGTCCATGAATTGATGAATAGGTAATGAAATTTTATTTCACTGTAAAGAAAAATGAAATTATAAAATATGCCAATAAATGAATAGAAGTAGAGAAAAGGACTGAGAAGTAACCAAAGCCCAGAAAAACAAATTCAACTTGTTCTTTCTCATATATAGATCTCTAGTCTTCTGCGTACCTCTAGAAGCCAGGACATTAGAAAGGTTATTGAATAGAAGGATATTCTAAGGGAAGAGTTCAGTTTTTAAAAAAAAGTAATATGAAGGTAGAGAAGAGGAATATTGTATATTAAATGATTTGAGTAAGGAGAGGGTAGGATTGGGGAGAAGAGACAGAAGGAAAGAGTTAACCAAATCAAAGGATAAAAGAAAAAGTTGTATAGAAACCTATCTTGAAACTCGATAAAAATATTTTTTTATTTTTGAGAATATAATATAATTACATTTTTCCTTTCCTTTTCCTCCTTCTAAATCCTCCTATGTTTTCTTTCAAATTTATGACTTCTTTTATTCATTAGTTGTTATCACAGGCATGTGATAACATGTATAACCTTATACATGTATAACATTACACAGACTGAGCAGGTTATACTTAAGAATATAAATATATGTACAAAAAACATAATCTTTAAAAAGCATTCTTTTTGTCAAGTTCATTTCCACACTGAAGTAAAGACACCAAGGAGACATTTAAACATGTGGATTTATATTCTAGAGACTGCAGTAAAATCTGGGAATCTAGGAATGTAGAGAGTCCCTGATGCTTACTGTGAATAGTATAATCAGAGAAGGTTGCTAAGGAGTAGAAAACTCCAGTATCAAGCCTTGACACACCCCAGTATCTAGTGATCATAAAAATAATGGTGAGAAGTCAAAGATGACTAAGTAGAACAGACTTAGCTCAATTTGTTTCCTGCCTCTTTACACACACACACACACACACACACATGCACACACACACACACATATGCACACACATAAACACACACACACATATACGCACACACATAAACACACACACACACATGCACACACACACATACACACACATACACACACACATGCACACACACACACACATGCACACACACACACACATATGCACACACATGCACGCACACACATATACACGTACACATATACACACACATCTGGCCACTCAACTATTTGTTTAGTGCATACAATAAGACACCTGAACAATATCCCCAAAAATCATTTCATACAATACAAACTCATCAAAACCCTGATTTTTCATCTTGCTTCCTTTTCATGGGAAAATATAAAATTATAAAATAAATAAAATTAGAATATATATAATATATAAATAAAATAAAATTATAAAAATATAAATACTCTGGATGCCTCCAACAATCTGACTTCATTCTCCACTGTGCCAAAATCGACCCGTTGTTTTTCCTGAAGGCCGTGTTTATTACCTAAGGACTCTTGACTGTGCTTTTGGTGAGGTCCAGTTCCAAAGTCCTCTGATTAAGTCTCTTACTAACCCCTATAATTCTCATAATTCTCTGGTCCTTTCTCCTACTTCAGAAAAAGGCCAGTAGACATGAACTGCCTTGAATTTCTTCCACTGCTACATCTATGAGTTTGTGTCTCCATAGTTACTTTTATCATTCTGCAAAATAGTATTATCCCTATCCTAGCCTGTTCAGAGATACCCCTTTCATTCCTCTTATTCTTTTTCTCTCACACTTGTTCTACCTTCCTCTACTTCTTTTCAACATTTCATATTTCCCCAGAAAACTTTTATTCTCCCTTTTTAAACTACTACCTCTCTAGTCTCTCCCTTTCACTCACCATCTTTTGTCTAAATATACCTTCAATCTCAGCCTATATCCCACATCTCAATTTGTTAGTCACCGCTCACTCCACTCAACTCTAACATCTATTTTTGTGATTCTCATGAAATTACATCCAGGCGAGCAATTCTTATCCATTTCTGCGTGTAAATTTCCTGCTATATTTGACTTTATTTCTCACTTGGAGTTTTATGATGGTTCATTATTAGTCTTGCTTCTGTCTGCCCTTTAGTCATTTCCTCTGTGTTGTGCCTGAGTTCTGCCATTGAGCCTATACTCCTCTCTGTACTCTTCTTTCTGGAAATATTATCCACTCTTTATAATGATCATATATTTGGTGAAAGTAACCAACTTTAATCATTCACTTCTGGTCTCTTGAGGTTTCCACATTCTGGACCAATTATCAGTTACATAGCAAACACAATAATCCCAAGATGCAATAAATTGTCTTTCTTCTAATCAGCCTTAAATTACTGGTGTTCTTTACTATGTTTTAGGTATAACTAATGACTAAGCCAGAGTCTATCTGTAGATTCATGATCTGAACAATTCATGGAAGCTACAGATAAATAACTCAACTCCCCAAAGGTAATTCTCATAGTATTTCTCCTGGCATCAGTTTTAAATAACTTGCCATGTTTAGACCTAACCACAGAGGCAGTCTAAGGTACTACTTGCTTGGAAAAAACTGACTATTTCTAAAGATGGCTCTGATTAGTAACTTTGAAGCCTGGAAAAGTAAAGGGCCCCTGAGCTCAGAAGAAAGCAAGAATAAATACCAAAGTCCTGGTTTTCTGATATGAATGCTCTATAGAAGTCAAGCCATTTCTCAAAGGAGGAAATAGAACCAGTGGCATGCTTTGGGGAGTGTTGTATAATGTGACTGGTCCTCTAACTGTTGGAATACTGAGAGACTGCTATGAAACAACCAACAAGCAAAAATGACTTGATTCTGTCAATTGTTACAAACTTAGATGGGGTGCCTAAGTAGGATATCTGCACCTAGGAGATGAGGAAGGAGAGGAGGGTATTAAACTGTTTGTATCACACCTAGGAAACACAATGAAAAATTAAAAGTCAGAACACAAGTAACATTCAGAGAGCTGTGGTATATGCAAAACCAGCAGCAGCAGCATCCATTCATGATCGTGTCAACCCTGGAAGAGTCCTTTGGTTTTACAGGAAGTAGTGGTGAAGTACAGGCTAAGTTTGTGGCTTCTTCACCAAAATGGTAGGATAAGGGAAAATCAGGACAATTTTTAAAATGCCTTAAAATAGAACAAGATTGGCTTAAGAAATGGCAGCAGTAGGTTCTCCTCTATTACCAATGGCCTCTCCACCCACACTTAATTAACTAGGTTGACAGTGCCAAGCATGGATTCCCTGCTATTGATCAGGCTATAACTCCAATTAGACAGGTTTACTTGAAAGATAAAAATAGCACCATTGAAACATTGGGAATATATACATTGTCACCTTTGTGGTTTTGCAGGCATGAAAACTGGGTAGCACTATTGGTTGCTTTATTCCTTTGTCAGTTTTCATGACACCTTCCAATACTATGAGCACCAGTCCTCAAGGAAAGAGACTTTCCAGGTCAGTTCCAGCTCAATTCCTAGTTCTGTGTCCAAGTGTTTGAGTCCTCAACAACAAGGTCTTACTTCAAGTGTTGGGAGGCAGCCAAGGGCAATACAATGACTAGTATTGGTTTAGGGAAATTTCTCAGACTGACCAGCAATTCAAAAGGAGTTTCACACATCTGGTACTGGGTTTTTTGTTAGCCTATGTCTCTTGCGGGCAGCATTATCACCCCATGTGACATAACTTCATTTGATATCTCTCCCCTATCTATCTTTCTATCTATTTATCTATCTGCCTATCCATTTATGTCTATAGATATCTATAGATAGATACCTATAAATTTATCTATAGATCTATGTCTATAGATATCTATAGATAGATAAGCAGATAGATAGATAGATGATAGATAGATAGATAGACCTCTATCTATCATCTATCTAATTTTCCCCACCTACCCATGTTATGTGTGTGTGTGTGTGTGTGTGTGTGTGTGTATGTGTGTGTAACGTAAGCTTATAAAACAATATTTCCCTGTGGCCCATTCAAACACTCCAAAGTTATTTACCTCTCCTTCCTCTCACTTCCTATCACCACCTTTTCTGCCATTTCCCAGATAAAGCCCCCCTTCCTTCTTGTACCTGTGTCCTATTGTCCCTCACTTGATCTCTTTCTCCCTCCTTCATCAGCTGTCCCCCTTTTAGTCTCCTGGCTTCTACAGTTAAGGCAGGTTATATACTCAAATCTAAAAATTTACAGCTAGTATCCACAAATGAGGGATAATATGTAGCTTTTGTGTTTCTGTTTCTGGTCACTTCACTCAGAATAATACTTTCCAGTTCCATCCATTTACCTGAAAATTTCATGATCTCATTTTTCTTTACAGATGAGTAGTATTCCACTATGTGTGTGTACTAGATTTTTATTTCATTAGTTAAAGGAAATTTAGGTTGCTTTATTGCCTAGCTCTTGTGAATACAGCTGCAGTGAACCTGGCTGGGCATGTTATCTCTGTGGTACAAAATAGAGTCCTTAGGATGTATGACAAGGAGTGGCATAGCTGTGTCACATGGTAAATACACTTTTTGGTTTTCCAGAATTCTTCACACAGAATTCAATAGTGAATATACCAGTTTTACAATTCCACTAACAGTAAATTTCTCCTTTCCGTTTCTCTGTATGCTTATCAGCATTTATTCTCAATTACTTTCTTTTTCTTAACAATTCTGACTAGGGTAAGACAAAATTTCAAAGTAATTTAAACTCGAATTTTCCTAGTTGCAAAGGATGCTAACCATTTGATAAGATATTCCTTAACCATTTTTAGTTCTTCTTTTGAGAATTCTCTGTTAGGTCTATAGTTCATTTTCAAGTGGATCATTTATTTTCTTGATTTTTCATTAAGTTCTTTATATATTCTGGATATTAATCCTCTATTGTATCTATATCTGGAAAGCATTCTGTTCCATTCTGTGGGCTTCATCTTCACTCAGCTGATTGTTGCCCTCACTACACAAGAGCCAATATAATTAACCAATATAATTTCTAGCTATGTTACAAATATACATTCTTATATCCACAAATAAGGATAGCTCTCACTGCTCGCCAAAGGAGCTTCTTTCTGAAGCAGAATTAGATAATCACAGAGATCCACAACTGGCCAAAATGCACATAATAAGGGAAAATGGGTGCCAATCTCTAACTGATGTATCTACAACACAGCCCCTACAAATAAAACTCAAGGAAGTCACGGAGAGGGAAGCAGGAACATTGTAGTAGGAGCTAAAAAACTGGAACACCTGCTGGGAGATAATGTCTTCTAGACATGACAGGGATACTTCACCAATGAAATCTCAACAAGATGATTACCAAAACAAGACCTGTGTAATGACAACTCTAGTTGGTTGACATGCTAACATGGATGCTGTAAATTTCACAAGGCTCTAGATGAAAACCTACAGGTAATAAAAAAAATGACTACTGAGAGAGAGAGAGAGAATTTGTTTTCCCCAAGAATCGGTTATAAAATTCCACGTAGTCAGTCCTAAACACACCTACATATGAGTAACACAAAATGGGCTCAATATAGTATCTATGTATTCATGTTTATATAACAATACTATTTAAGGAAGAGGTCATGAATTTGAGAGGGAGTGAGAGGATGCAAGAGAGGATTTGGAAGAAGTGGAACTATGTAAGTATAGCACTCATGTATGAAATTCTCAAAATTGATTTAAATTAGAAATAAATAAATGAAATATCCTTTAAAAATAGAACAAGATTGCCCGATGCCCCCAGGCATCATAGGCTATCAAAGAAATAGTCCAGTGCCAGGTAAGTGTTACCTCCTTTTGAGTTGTTGGCTGGTGGGATTCCATAGACACACATACACAAATATTACAGGTTATTGCCATTGCTCTTGGTTATTCTCAAGAACTTGGTTGCAAGTTCTTATTGCTGAAAACACCACATTCTAGAGCCACAGGTCATGGAAAACTCAAGCTGATACTGACCTGGAAGCTTCATTCCTACTGGCTAGCTTTCATAGTGCTAGAACACACTGTGACTGCTACTGGATTGGGAGGAGTGATCAACAGTATACCTAGATGTGGTCCCTTTGAGCTATAACAATTAATGGCCTCACAAGATATGCCCACTTCTGAAACAGCGGCTTGAATGTTAATAGGAGTAATTTTAAACCTTCTTCAGAAGACAGAATACATGTCTTATATCATTAATTGGGCCAAAAATATACAGATGGATAGATCATAGGCTCAAAGTGAGAATCTAATGCTATTCATATGTAAAGTACACATAGTAACAAACTGTCCCCTAGGTTCTTACCTTTATATTAGTATATTATGGTATCCTTTTCCTCTCATCAAAGCTTCTTTTTACAGTAGACAGAAATTAACACAAAGATCTATAATTAATCAGTACATATAGAATAAGAAACTTGGAATTCTTAGCTCTAAATGGGTTGCCTATATCACACCCTCTTCTTCCAAGACTCATGGAAAGCCATAAAAGAGAAGACTTTAAGTGCCATAAGTAGTGGGTGTCTGCAGTGAAGCAGTGTTTGGTAGACATTTCATCACCATTGCACACATGAACTCACAGATGTAACTGCATGCACAGGCACAAGTCAGCTAAAACCCCAACATGAGTAAGATAGGGACTCATGAAGTTGTATCCATAGCTAAGAAGCTATTGGTAATTGGTGTTGTTGAAGATGTAAGAGTGAGTTTTCTTCAAAGGTGTGATCCCTAAAGACTACCCATGTTGTACTAGCTGGACCTACACCAATGCAAATGTGGGCAACACTAAGTGAGCTGAACTCAGTTTAAAAAAAAAAGATACGTGAAGTTAGGAAGGGAAAGTTATGTGGAGAGTAGAGGATGAATTGGAAGAAAAGGGTGATAAATTTTATCAAAATGTGTTATATGAATGCATAAAATTACCCAACAATGAAAAAGGAACAAAACCAATCAAACATTTTGCTTTGGAGATCCAGGCAAGGACAGAATATGATATCTCCACTAATTCATGTGCTATAGCTACATACCTGAGGCTGGGTAATGAATAAACAACTGTTCCTCATAATTCTAGAGACTAGAAAGTCCAAAATAAATGATATTGAGGCTTTTCTTCTATGTTCACAGTCAGAGGTGAAAAAGGCAAATTTTGAACTGGGGGCCTAACAAGTTCCCTAGATCCATATATGCTGATATGAATGACATCTTTGAAGGAAGGCAGAATCCTCTTATTTAGTCACATCCTAAAGATCCTTCCTCTTAGTTCTGGCACATGGAGTCTCAGTTACAAATCTAAGGGAAAAATTCAAGCCACAGAATATGGGTTTGAGTGCATGCTACTAAGACATCTCAGTTCATGAAGGCCTGAAGAGCCTTCTGGTTTGGAGCAGAAATGTGATTGATATTCCTGTCAGTCATGGAAAAAGATGATGGACACCTGTAAAGACAACCTAAGACCAAATTATGCTTGTCTGAAGTTTAGGATCAAGTTTGGCTTTCAAACATCAAAGTGAATCATGACAATTAGTTACAGTATTACCAATAAATGAAAAAGGCCTCTGGAGTTGTACCAGCTAATGCAAGGCTGGTCAATCAGGAAACAAGAAATGATCTTTGTCTCTTAAAAAAACTCACGCTGTGAACACTCTCCTTAGTGTTTTAAACCATGAGCAGGTCATTGCAATGATCAACCCTGGAAAATAGAAAAAAGAAACACACCACCTCAGCCTCTGAGAAACATGAGTCTTAATAAATTCATGTAATAAAAACAGCTCCCGGGACACAGGCAATGTGGTAAATGAGAATTGACAGTGCCAAGGAGCAGAGGCTTCCAGTTGCACTCCCTATAGTGGCATTGGCAGTTGGGCCTGTACTTCTTTTACTAACCTAATTGCCATCATTTGGGTGAAGTGTAGCTGGCTCCTGCTTGAAAGGACTGTGAGTAGATCCTCTTGGTGTATGGAGGGAGGTAGTGCAAGGTGTATGGGGTCCTTTCTGACCATTGAAATCCTTTGGCCCCACCACTGACTTGAACCTGTCAGAGGCTAGCTACAAGTAGTCTGCAGCCAACTTTGTACAGACGCAATCAGGTAGTACCCTGTCCCTGAAGCTATGCTACTGTACCTCTCCAGTCCCAATTCAGAGACTTTGGAACCAAGCAAGGGGCCAGACCACTGAAAGTGTCTGAATCTGTTAACAACCTGAGAGCTAAATATACCATACCGTTCAACTGTCTGTCATAAGAATTAGCCCAAAGCTATCCTGGACCAGAGAAACTGCGTGAGATTGTGCCTTAAGGCTATGCATGTGCTGGAGAACTGTGCTATGAGACAGGAAAGAAATAGGAGACTGGCTTCTCCAGTTCAGAAACAGGAGGGGAGGGAAATGGAATTGTGCTGTCAGGCCCTCAGTAAGCATCTTGATGGGCTTGTGCTGCCTGCACCAAACACTTGGCTTTAATTCTCCTGATCCAAGAGCAAGGGGCCATTGAGGTTCAGAAAAAGAAACAGAAGTCAGTCCAAATCTCTTAGACCCAGTTTCAGAATTAATTCCATAGCTCTTCATAGCAAAGCCAGGAAGGGCATAGATGAGGGACTTCCCCCAGGTAACACTAAGGAACACTTGATACACTCAGACTTGCCAGTGCTGAACAGGTGCTAGTGAGTAGGAAACAGTTCTCTGCAAGGCCTCGGGACCACTGCACATGCTCAGGCCCCCTTGAAGATCCCTCACACAGCTCACCTTATGTTACTTTCCCAGAAACATGACAAGAGCTAGGAAGGACACCCAGGAAGCTGAATACAGTTTGATGAGGGACATAGTCAATGTTTTGTATTCTTCCTTAGGTGGATTATCTCCTCTTCAGTTAGGGATGGAGAAAAGGCCATGAAGTCAAAGGACAGACATCAAACTAGGAAAGCAAAGGAAGACACAAGCTTTCCCTAGGTATCACATTAAGCTTTGGCCTGAGCTTGTTGCTTCAACATGGACCCATTAATGGGATTTTTCCTTGTGAGAGAACTGTAGAAAGCACTAATATGCTGAATCCATAGACAATATTTGAGACTACTCTTGCAAAATACAGGCAGCTTTGTGGTGATGAGGTCAGTAAGACCTCACTTGTGTGTGGGTGTGTGGGTGTGATTTCTGTCCTAGCCATCAGGCAAGGATGATACAGTCAATACTTTCACGGTGATTGATGGCTTGATTCAATTTGAAAAAGCATATCCCAGCAAAGAACAAAGG